>CM039672.1:143833789-144433789 GCA_022496015.1 Hordeum marinum
GGACGCCCCGACCCATCTATAGAACGGCTGCCGGCTGTCGGGCTGACGGGGCCAAAACCAAAGGGGAAAAGGGGGGATTGGAAAGAACCAAGAGGGCGAAAAAGGATAAGGACAAGATGGCATGAGCAATAAGGCAAACACATTAAGTATTCACAGGTACAAATCTTAAGACAAAAGTGGCCCATGGCTAGCACGGTTCATTACATAACACCCCTAGTGAGTGGACTCGAGCCTAACTTGCAGGAAAGAAAAGAAAGATAAAGATGCTCGGGGGTTCAGGACACCGGTGCATTGCTAGCCGGCGTGCCTCCAACCGGCGCATCGCTGGGCGGCTCGACTCCTGTCCTGGAGGTGGCCGCAGCCTTCGGGTCGGCTTCCTTGGTCTTCGAGGCGGTCTCCGCGGTCCCAGCCGTCTCGCCGCTTGAGTTGGTGCACTCGTCGGCAACCTCCTCGTCCGCTGGGCCTTGGGGGATGCCAAAGGAGTTTCTGGCACCGACTCTCCGTCCTTGCCAAGGGCTGACAGGAACTCGTCCGCATCGAAGTACGATGCAAGCTTGTTGGCCCAGTGGACAAGGGTTGGCTCACGGGCTTCCCGCTCCTCGGCCGGCTCGTCCCGCATGGTGGCCAGTCGGCCCAAGTACACGCCGCGATACCACGACGTGACGAACCAGAGCGTCATCTGCGAGCCGGCTCGGGCTGCTGATGCCTTCCAGGCCTCGAGCCGGGCCACGGCCTGCTCCATCCACAAGGCCACGTGGTTCCCCCGAGCTCCCCCGCGACCCGGCCACAGAGCGGTGATGATCTCCTTTCTGGCCATCTTCAGGCGCTCCATGCTCCGCTCGAGGTGGACCATCCGGTTTTCAATGGTAAGCCCAAGCTCATCCACGGCCCACGTGGCGTCCTCCTTGATGTAGCGCCCGCGCTCCCAAAGGTATTCCAAGTGCTCCGCGACGGTGCTTGGCGTGGCGCTGAGTTTCCGGGAAACGCCCTAAGAGAAGGAAGAGAAGAAAGGGAAGAAGAGGAAAGAAGGGCAAATGAAACACAAGAACCAGCAAAGGAAAAAGTGACCGACTAGAGAAATGGAAAATGGACACCTACCTTCAATGGCGCCATCGACCCCGAGGGAAAAATTGAGTGACACTTTCCACTCCGACGCTGGCGCCGCCTCCGATGCGTCGAGGGAGCCCTTGACCTCCTCGAGTGACTTCTCAAGGTAGGTCAACTCGTCTTGGAGGGCGGCAGTCCGCCGAGCGGCGTCAGCCGCCGCCTTAATGGCTATCTCCTTGCCTGCCACCTCCTTCGCCACCTCGGCCTTGAGGCAGTCCTGGGCCGCCTCCCCGCACACCAGCAGCGCGGCCAGCCGGTCCTTCTCCTGCATGACCGCCTGGACGTCTTTCTCCAGCCGGTCCTGCTCGGAGACAAGCCCGGTCTTCTCCACCTAGAGGGCGGTCAGATCACCTGCAAGACAAGACAGGCGTTAGCTGGCTCTCGGGGGCTACATACCCCTCTCGCAAAACTCAACTTACCTTGCACAGGCACCAGATCGTCCTCCAGGCGGTAGAATCCATGTTTTCGGCGGTCGTGGACGGCCACCACCTCCTAGAAAAGCTTCTGTCGTAGGAAGTTCCCATCCTATCACACAGAGCCAAAACTCAAGACATGCTCAAGGAGATCCGGCCCGGCTGCCCATCAGCCGGTCAGTCGGCCCGCATCTCGGGGGCCACACCTAGTGGGTGCGCTTGCGCGACCCTGCTGAAAATTCTAAGATGAAGGCAAACATGCTTACCACCGCATGCTGCAGGGTGGCGTCTTCCGCCTTTGCGAACCGGGCCAGCTCCTGCCGACACTGGTCCAAGACACTCCCCAACTCCCCGAACGAGGGGACCGGGCTGCCTGCCGAGGGAGCCGCTAGGGCTGGCACACGAGCCAGCGCCTCCCAATCCCGGTCTGCAGGGTCCTCCTGGCCCGACCGCCGTTGCGGCCCGGTCTTGCCATGGTGCTGGCCGCCGAGCGCGGGTTGATGACGGTGAGGGTCCGGGAGTCGCCTCCCATCGGCCCTTCGCCCGACGCCATCGCCGTTTCCGCCTCCTGCCGCTCCGGCACGATGATCGCAACGGACGGCGCCTCCACCTCCAAGGCCGCCACCTCTAGCACCGCCTCTGAAGCCGCCTCCGGGGACACCGGGGCCTCCAGCACAACGACCCAGGCCGGCTCGGCCGCGGGCGATGTCACATCCGGCACCTCCAGCCGGGTCGCCTCGGTGACCGGCTCCGCTATCGTCGCCCTCGCTCGGGCCGCCTCCTCCACGGCTGGAGGCGCATGCAGCTCCATGGCCGCCCCTCGCGGCTCGTTCGACGGGGGCCTTGACAGATGGGTCGATTTCGCCACTGAGTCCGATGCCCGCGCACGGTCCGTGGACCTCCTCCGCCTCTCGTCGCTCAAAGTCCCAAAATGCGAGGCCCCGCCTCATGTTCCAGACTTTGAGGCTCGCGGCTCCGCGAGCCTCCTCTTCTCTACCTGCTCGGTGGTCGCGTGCTCGCGGGCCAGTGGGCTGGCGGCATCCGTTGGGTCCCCCGTCGGCTCCCCCTCATGAAGCTCGATGGGGTCCCTACAACGCACAAAGGCTGATCACCCACCGGCTCGTGACCTGGCAGAAAACGCACGCAAAACACGAAAGAGGAACTTACCCCGATGACGAGGGGCAAGGCCCGCTTGGCACGCACCGGCGGCTTCCGTGCGGCCACCTTCACCCGCTTTGGGACTAGTGGCGGGGCCGCTGGCCTCTTTGCCGGCCGACGGCTCTGGCTGCCGGGGCTTGAGCCGGCCGCTCCTTGCTCCACCGGCCCTAACGTGCTCAGGGAGGAGGCACGTTCAGAATCATTATGTCATCATCATCATCATCAATGTCGTCGTCCGTCCACTCCTTGATCGTGGGGGAAAAAGGGAACTCACCGGCTCCGCTAAGCTCCCCGGCTGCACCGGACCCTCGGCTCCGTTGGGGTTGCCGGCTCACGGGTCTGTCGGCTTGTCAACTCCTCCCTAGAAGTCCACCTCCTCTTCCGGCAGGCCTTCCCGCTTGTAGTCTTTGGAGTAGGAGTGGTTGCGCTCCACCTCAAAGACTTGGGGGTGTGGTCCGTCCGGCGTGTTCTGTCGCACCAACAGCTGCGATCAGCACGGTGAAGTAAGGTCCGGTGCCGGCTGCCAGTTGGAAAGAATCAAACAAAAAGCAGGGTAGTCTCATCGAAGACTTACCAGGGGGACGTTTGATGTGGTCATATGGCTCCATGCCAAATGTCCATGAAGCAGGCTTCAGCTTGAACGTCGTGAGGGAATTAACCGGCATCACCTCCTGAGCTGACGTCAGGTCTACGGTCGGCAGCCGGTAGGGGTACCGGCGGCCAGACATGTCGCGGATCCGGTGCGGCCTCAGCTGGAGAAGCAGCACTCAGCGCGAGATGAAGGCCGCCACCAAATCGGTAGAGACAAATCCCTTAGAGCTCTTCAGCTGCACGAGTCGGTCGAGCTCCGCGAGAGCCATGCCGCGCGGGGCGGTCCCCAGCCAGTTCACCTGGGTGGACTGCGCATCGACGAACGGCGACAGCCAGATGAAGTCCAGGTTTGGGTCGGCGTTCTTCACGTAGAAGAACATCCAATGCCATCCCTTCACGGGCTCGATGAGAGAGAAGGGCGGGAAGCGCACGGTGCCTCGGCAGCATACCCCCGTGCCCCCGCAGGCGCTACTTTTCAGTACCTTGAGGTAGAAGAGGGCATTGAAGAAGTCGTGAAATGGAAGGACCACGAGGTATCCCTCGCACAACGTCACGAAGCCGACGAGGCAAAGGATCGCGTTGGGGCCGAGTTGGTGCAGTTGGAGGTCGAAGGTATCCATGAGCAGGCGGAACAAGTGGCTCACTGGGATCCCGAAGACGCGGGAGAAATGCCAGAGGAACACGACATGCTCCCCCGACTGTGGTGTCGACACCACCTCGTCGCCCGGCATGCAAGCGATCACCCGCTCCGCCGGTGGCAGCATGCGCGCATGGCGGAGCTCCGCAATGTCCTCCTCAGTGATGACGGGGCCAGCCCGGCTCCCTTCGCGTCAGTCGGCCATTGCGGTGGCAAGGCGGCGTGCGGCCGCGGTTGCGGGTTCGGGCGCGGTGTTGCACGAGGGGAGAAAGGAAGATGAAAAAGGCAAGGAGACAAGGTAGCAAGTGGGCGAACGGGGTGCGGGTATCTCCGCCCCAGCCGTTTTCCCCTTTTATAGGGGAGGCCACGACCGAGGGACGTGGGGATTGATTGCGCCCACTCCCTCAGAAACTCCACGCGTGCATGCATTCCCTGGGCTGTAACGGCCGCTTCCGAGCACAGAGGATCCTGCCCTGCGCCCCGAGGTTTACTGGGCTATGCCCGGGGCCTAGCAGTCTAGGCCGAGGCCGAGGTCCCATCTCCCTACGTGCGCAGGTCCCACCACATTAGTACTCGCCGTGTGGCGCGTGGCGGGCCGGCTCGGGTCCTGGGGCGACACTCCGGAACCCGATGCGTTCGGTCTGACGGCTTGGCCGGCTGGCCTGTCGGCTTCACACCGGAGGCGGCTACCGCTGGGGGGCAGTCACCAGCTTCCCACTGTTTGCCGGACGCGGGCCCCTGCCAGCTTCGGGGACTACTGACGGGGTTATTACCCCTAGGTATGCCAAGCAGTAGGGGTCTCCACCCTTCCACTTCAAAAAAAACTATACGACCAGCTGCCGACGACCGGCTGGGGGACGGACGGCTCGAGCTACCGCCGGCTGGCAATACAGACGGCTGGTCGAGGATCCATCTCGACCCCCGGCCGGCTGGGCGTGGCCGGCTGCCTTCGGGCCGCCTCCTCCGTTGACCCTGGGCAGGTATGACGACACTACACGACCACCACAATGGGCGACCCTGAGGCCACAGTGGCCGCTGACGCACGGGAGCGCATGGCTACAGTCCGGCCGTCCAGGCCGCAGACCCTGGCGAGCGCTACCGGGCGGGGGAATAGTGCGGCATGCCCTCACCCACTCAATTACCTGCCCCGGCGTGGCTATAGTGCAGCCGTCCGTATTGGAGACTTCGGCCAGCTAGCACTAGATGATGCCTCCCAGGCGACCCGTGTCGCGGCAGGTGGCCGAGGGCCAATCGAAGAGCCAGCTGGTGGGCCCCTCACAAGCGACAGCACGGCGCAGCCGGTGGACCCTACGGACGACGAGACGACTCGAAGGGCGGGACCCCTGGTCAGCCCGAGAGGCTGCCTGCCAGGCCCCTCCACGCATGTACCTTAGAATACATTATAAAGCCGGGGGGTTGACCTATAAAACCCTCCGACCCCCATGCAACGGGGACGGACAATCATTCGCACACACCCCACATCGAACCCTCCTCTCGCACCATCTCTAGCAATGGAGGAAGATGAGCCGTCTGCTCCTTCTTCCTCCTCTAGATACAGCTCTAGGAGCAACCTTGTAAACACAACTATCCATCCAACTAGACCAAGCAGTACTAGGGGTGTTACCTCCCATGGGGGACCCTGAACCTGGGTACATTGTGTGTCTCCCGCGCTTGTGCCAAATCTCGCACCTGGAGCCCATCGGTGTCCTCCGGCCCCAACCACCTACAATAAGCCTACCCATGGCATCTGTCGTGAGAAAACGACAACAATGACCCTACCTCCTTATGAGGGTTGTGCGGGTGGGAGTAGATAGGATGTTAGTAGATGCTATGCAAGTGGGATCGGGAATATGCATGGTGATGGAAACAAAGAATGATTTCAAAGACTTTTTGGAAAACCCCGTCGGATGCAACTAATGCTCGAGGGAGATGAAGATGGACTAGGTAACCACTTGGGAAAGAAGTGGTGTACCGGAATAGGATGTGTATGTGTTTTCAAAAATGGAGGGCTTAAGATTTGTCGACAGTCCCAACCTTACATGTACAACCACGATACCCCTTTATGGGACCGGGCTCTGTTGAGTACTTCCATGGATACTATAGCAGATCTTGCATTGCTAGTGGCGGGAGTGACGTGGTCACTCTTGATATGGGGTCATGCCGGTAAGGACGATCATGCGTTATCTTCGGAGGCACCGGGCACACCGTTGGTCCCTTCATGGATGGTATGATCTAGAGCGAGGCTCGTATGATGTCCATCATGAGGGTTGTGTGCCAATCGAGTTGACTCTTTGTTTAGTATCGTTAGGGTAAAGGCATTGTTCGGGTGCTTACCTCGGGTATGTGATATACCATGAGTCGTGATGACACGGAACTTCCAGGAGTCTTGTGGGTAAAGTGTGCAACCTCTGCAGAGTGTAAAACTATTCGAATAGTCGCTTCCACGGTTAAGGACATTTGGGTGGTGCTTCTTAAGCTACGTCCAGATGTTTTTGCAAAACATGGTGTGTGTGTGTGTGTGACAAAGAGGTACTTGAGCTACGTTAGAATTCTTGACGTGATGACTGAACGTGTGATCTTCAAACCCTTATTTTGTTGATATCTGTAACTTGTTCATGTGGGTATCGGCAACCTGTTGATGCATGCTTTTACATGTTGATTAAAAATGTCATTCCACTCAAACTAGCTTTCCGCAAAAAATACCTATTAGTGATATATCATGCTTTGTTCAATATTGTCCAAACATGGGTTGATTGCGAGAGAATTCAAAGTACTCATTGGCATGTCTGGTTATTTTATTGGCCAGGCATGAAAGATCAGGTCATGATGAAGATCACCTTGGTGGCGAACTTGCGAGCTAGGACGCTTCCTAGTCAGAATGCACGTAGGGTTAAGGCAGGTGGCATGGGTTCACGCTATCGTCGAAGATTTTTGTTGTGAGTTTGTGAAGACATGGTCATAAAGGCCATTTTTAGAACATATGGTATGTAATGGATATAAGACTGTTGTTATTCAGTTTCTATGTGTTCAGTGAGCATTGATCTCTAGGATCACTATGCACGTACATCCGGTGATCACGACTTATGAGTCGGGGTCCCTACATCGTCCTAGGCACAGTTGTTTGCCAGGTTGGACATCTCCTGGGCTGAGCACAGTTCGCCGTGGATGGCGAGCTCTTCCTTCATCTTGAGGTCCCTCACGTCGTCGGTGAACGCGGCAATAACGGCTTTATCTGACGCCCTATGGATCTTGAGGTGGTTGATCATAAAGCGTTGTATGAACTTGTGTAGGGTCTATCCCTCTTGCTGTTTCACATGTCGTAGGTCGCTCAAGGTGCGCGCATGGTGCTGGGTACCTTGGAAGTTGGCGACGAAGCGCTTGCACAGGTCGTCCCAAGAGGTGATGGGCCCCTCTGGGAGGTTGAGGAGCCAGGAGAGCACGCCGCCCGTGGGCGCCATGGGGAACCAGCTTTCCATGACCTTATCATGGCTACCCGCCGCCTGGATGCTCAACGAGTAGAGTTGTAGGAACTCAGCAGGATTTGGGGTGTCGTCATAGCGTGGGGGTATGTCGGGCTTGAACTTGAAGGACCACATGGTCGGATGGAGCTCTGGGGCGATGGCGCAACACCGCACTAGACCAGTTAGTGCCGCGCGCACGGGAGGGGCCCGGTCTTGACGCTCTTGAGGGGCCACTTTGACGGGTGCCCGGTCACAACACTAGTTCAGCGGCACGGGGAGTGCACGCGTGTCGATGCACGGCCTCGGCACCACTTGGCAGCTTACTTCATCTCTTTCCCTCCCTCGCGGCTCGCGGGGCGGTCGTGCGAGCGTGGTTTATGCCTGGGCTCGGGGTCGACGTCGTGCTATGGAGGAGGGGGTGGCGCATTGTGGGGACCCCGACTCATAAGTCGTGATCACCGAATGCATGTGTACAGTGATCTCGGAGATCAATGCTCACTGAACACACAGAAGCTGAATAACAAGAGTCTACATCCTTACATATCGTCTCACACAATTAAGGGACATGGAGATCAACTCTTAGATAGATAGGGACGCAAGGTCCAAATACTTAAACATAACAGGCAGCGGAAAACTTGGTCGAAAGTGTGAACCCATGCCATCTTCCTTAAACCTACATGCATTTTGACTTGGAAGCGTCCTAGTTCGCATGTTCGTCACAAACGAACTCTTCATCGTATTCCTGTTCTTCCATGCCTGGCCAATTAAATAACTAGTGGCAAGCCAATGAGTACATTGAATGTACTTGCAAGCAACCCATATTGGAACAAGGCAATAACAATGCATGATATAGCACTAAGTAGGTATTTTGCAGAAAACTAATTTTTAATGCAATGACACGATCAAGTAACTATGTAAGCATGCATCAATAGTTGGTAGATATCCATATGAACAAGTTACAAATATCATCGTAAACAGGGGGTTGAACATCTCACGTTTAGTCATCACGTCAAGTCATCTGACTTATATCAAGTGTCATCTCTATGTCATCCACACACACCAAGTTTTGCAAAAACAACTGGACATAGTTTAAGCCGCACCACCCAACTGTCCTTGACCGTGGACATGACTATTCAAATAGTTTTACACTCTACTGAGGTTGCACACTTTTCTCACAAGACTCGGGGAACTTCTTTGTCATCCACTACATACCCGAGGTAAGCACCCGAACATTGCCTTTCCCCTTGCGATACTAAACAGAGAGTCCACTCGTTGGTGCCATCCCTCATGATATACATCACACGTATCATCCATGAGGGAACGCAACGGTGTGCCTGGTGCTTGTAAAGACAGCGCATGATCGTCCATTCTGGTAGGCCCCGGTATCGAGAGTGACCACTTCACTGTCACGACTAGTAATGCGGGCTCTATGCTAGTACCCACTAAGGTAGTCAATAAAGTTGTGTTCCATAAGGGGTATCATGGTTGTACATGTAAGGTTGGGACGGTCCACAATTCTTTTTGTAGCAAAGGACAGGCCTGGACAACCTCTTATATAAAGTGAAGCGCTCCCGAGGAATAATGGGAATTTCTGTCAAGCTAGTTTTCATCATGCTCATTTGATTCGCGTTCGTTACTTTGATAATTTGATATGTGGGTGGACCGGTGCTTGGGTGATGCCCTTACTTGGACAAACCTCCCACTTATGATTAACCTCTCTCGCAAGTATCGGCAACTACGAAAGAAGAACTAATATAAATCTAACCATAGGATGAAACATATGGATCCAAATCAGCCCCTTACGAAGCAACACATAAACTAGGGTTTAAGCTTCTGTCACTCTAGCAACTCATCATCTACTTATTACTTCCCAATGCAATCCCCTAGTCCCAAATAATTGTGATGTGTTATGCAGTCGACGTTCACATAACACCACTAGAGGAGAGACAACATACATTTCATCAAAATATTGAACGAATACCAAATTCACATGATTACTTATAACAAGACTTATCCCATGTCCTCAAGAACAAACGTAACTACACACAAAGCATATTCATGTTCATAATCAAAGGAGTATTAATTATCATAAAGGATCTGAATATATGATGTTCCACCAAGTAAACCAACTAGCATCAACTACAATGAGTAATCAACACTACTAGCGACCCACAAATACCAATCTGAGGTTTGAGACAAAGATCAGATACAAGAGATGAACTAGGGTTTGGAGAGGAGATGGTGCTGGTGAAGATGTTGATGGAGATTCACTCCCTCTTGATGACAGGATCGCTGGTGATGACGATGGCTTCAATTCCCCCTTTAGGAGGGAAGTTTCCCCGACAGAACAGCTCCATCGAAGTTCTAGATTGGTACTTCCCAAGTTCCGCCTCGAGACGGTGACGCTTCGTCTCGAAATCTCGCTCTAGATTTGTTCCACATCAAAACCCTTCATATAGCAAAAGATGGGCGCCGGAGACCTGCTAGGTTGGTCACAAGCCACCTAGGCGCCACAAGGGGGTAGGTCGCACCTGGAAGGCTTCTGACCTCCTGGTGGGACCCCTCTAGTATTTGTTTCCCCAATTATTTTTATATATTCCAAAATAATTCTCCATAACTTTTTAGGACTTTTGGAGTTGTGCAGAATAGGTCTCTCAGGACTTTTCAGGACTTTTCAGGACTTTCAAGATTTACTCCTCTTCAAGTCTAGAATTCCAATTGTCGGCATTCTCCCTCTTCATGTAAACCTTGTAAAATAGGAGAGAAAAGGAATAAGTATTGTACCATAATGTGTAATAACAGCCCATAATGCAATAAATATCAATATAAAAGCATGATGAAAAATGGACGTATCAACTCCCCCAAGCTTAGACCTCGCTTGTCCTCAAGCGAAAGCCCAGATCGATAAATATGTCCACAAGTTTAGAGATAAAGGTGTCGATAAAAATGAAATACGGACATGAGGGCATCATGGTCATCTTGAGAATAGCAACACTTATTGATGTATAATTTCTTATACTAGAGTAACAATTCATTCATAGGGTAAAGTATCAACCAAGAACTCTATTGACAACCAACAAACTATGCTCTCAGTCATTGAAGCAATTTAACATTTATCTTAACATAAAAAATAGTCAATATAAGAGCTTGTAAAGAAAATCCACATACACAATCATCTGTTAGTGTTTCATAGTTTCTAACACTCACGCAGTACTCATGAGATCAAAGCTTCAATTGAACACAGAGAAAGATAGGGGCTTATAGTTTCGCCTCCCAACTATTCACCTCAAGGGTGATGTTAACAATAATAACTCATGATTACCCATATCCGTGTGGATATAGTTGTTTAGATCATTCTCCAACACATAATTCTTGCCAAGGGAAAAGGAAAAATAGAGGAAGTGGTGAAGATCACCGTGACCCTTGCATAAAGCTAAGTACTTAAGATGTAAAAGTAATAGATAGGCCCTTCACAGAGGGAAGCAGAGGTTGTCATGCACTTTTGTTTTTTGGGTGTGCGAACCCTTAATGCAAAGGAACACCAAGTTGTATTTCCCTTTGTGATAGCAACCTTTATTATGCAGTTCGTCGCTTTTATTATTCTACGATCAAAAGTTCTTACAATGCTTATTTTCCCTTAAAAGAAAAGATCATACATATTTAGGAGCAATTCTTATTGCTTTATGAACCGATGACAACTTGAAGGATCTTACTTAATCCATACGTAGGTGTGGTGGACTCTCATGGCAAAACTGAGTTGAGGGTATTTGGATGCACAAGTAGTATCTCTACTTAGTGCGGAAGTTTTGGCTAGTGTGAGGTGGAAGCAAGCAGTACATGTTGGTGGATATATAACCATATAACTTCTATTTGGAAATAAGCAAACATATTTCTTCCTTGTCCAACATCAACTTCTTAACATATAACATTTTAATGAGTGCTCACAATCATAAAAGATGTGCAAGATAATATATTTATATGTGAACCTCTCTTTCTTTATTACTTCCTTTTAATTGCTCCAATGACCAATTACTATGTTTGTCAACCCCCAACAAATTTCAACCAACATACTACTTATAAGTGAAGTCATCACTCCCAATATGATCATCATATATACTCGTTGATTTTATTCTATTCTTCTTTTATTTCTTATTTATTATTCTCAAGATCATAGCAAGCAAGCAAAGCCCTCACATCAAAACTAGTTTTCATTATATAACTCTCAGACTTGCTGACAGAAGGGGAAAATAAAGCGAAACTCAAAGCTAGATCATACTAAATTTTTATTCTACTAGATCAAGATAAAACCAAAAGGATCGAACTAAGAAACAAAAGAAAAGGAAAAGGTGTGATGGTGATATGATACCGGGGCAACTCCCCCAATCTTGGCACAAGACAAGGGGAGTGCCCGTACCCATGTGTTTAGATATCCTTCTTCGGAGGTGATGGTGGTGGAGTTGTTGATGAGGTTAGAAGCTTGTCCTCTGTCTTCCAAGGCATAGGCTCACCATCGTAAAAATATGAACGATTCTCCAGGATCCTCAAATCTGCAGCCAAACTCATTCTCTTAAATATGTATTCATACTCACAGTTTTGGTTTTGCAGATCATAGATCTGGGCTTCGAGATGGTCGATTCTCTCATGAAGCCTGAAGATGTCCACCCCTATGTCCTTGGTGTCGAGCTTGTGTTTATGTGTAAACTCTGAGATCAGCATATGATTGGCATTGAGTCCATGTCCCACCATCCCTTGGCACTTGAAGACTTGCTGCTCCATTGCTTCGAGCCTCATTTCCATGCTTCTGGTCTTCTTTGTCCCTTCAACATCGCAGATGTGCAGCACCGCCTCACACATCTCTATGGTTTGAGGGTGTCGTAGCACCTCCGCAAGATAGGGGTCGATCACCTTCTCGAAGAACTTATCCTTCGGAGCACTTAGGGACGTCATAATGATCTAAATCTGTCCGAAGAACAACAAAAAAAGAGAACAAAGGATTTTTTCCGTGATGCGGTGGTCAAAACCCTCGGGAGATTATATAATGATTTTTTACCGACCAAAAGGAGTGTAACATAAGAAAACGGAGTCTGGATGGTGCACGGGATGGCCACAAGCCATAGGGGTGCTTCTAGTGGGTAGGCCGCGCCCTGTAGGCTTGTCGCCTCCTCGTGCACTTTTTGGACTAATTTAAATTTTACTAATTTATTAAATAATCCAAAACTGAGAAAAATTGCCATTGCGAAAGTTTTGGAGTCGGTTTGCTTACCGGAACACATACCTATTCCTATTCGGAGTCTAAAATGTTTCGGTAGGTCTCCCTAATATACTCTTCCGGAGTTATGGTATTGCAAATATTGGTTTCAACATTTATGGGAGTACCTGAGATATAATGTTTGATTCTTTGTCCGTTTACCACCTTTAGATTTGTGCCTTCGGCGTTCTTGATCTTGATGGCACCAAAACGATATACTTCCTAGAAAATGTAGGGCCCTTCCAATTTAGAGAGACATTTTCCTGCAAAAAATCTTAAACAAGAATTGTATAGAAAGACATTGTCACCTACATTGAATTCACACTTCTTTATCCTTTTATCATGACATCGCTTAACTTTTTCTTTAACTAACTTGGCTTTCTCATAGGCCTGGGTTCTCCATTCATCAAGTGAGCTAATGACAAATAACCACTTCTCGCCAGCAAGTTTGAAATCATAATTGAGCTCTTTGATTGCCCAATAAGCTTTATGTTGTTGTTCTAGAGGTAAGTGACGTGCTTTAACATAAACCATTTTATACGGATACATACCCATAGGGTTTTTATAAGCAGTTCTATCAGCCCATAATGCATCATCTAGTTTCTTAGACCAATTCTTTCTAGATCTATTAAAATTCTTTTGCAAGATCAATTTAATTTCTCTATTGCTTAATTCTACTTGTCACTAGACTGAGGGTGATAAGGAGATGCAATTATATGATTAACGTCATACTTAGCAAGCAATTTACGGAAAGCACCATGAATAAAGTGTGAATCACCATCTGTCATTCAATATCTAGGGACTCCAAATCTAGGGAAAATAACTTCTTTTAGCATTTTAATAGACGTGTTATGATCAGCACTACGAATAGCTTCAACCCACTTAGTAACATAATCAACATCAACTAGAATACGAGTATACCCGTTGGACTTTGGAAAACGTTCCATATAATCAAAACCCCAAACATCTAATGGTTCAATAAGAAGAGAGTGATTCATAGAAATTTCCTGACGTCTACTAATATTGCCAATACTTTGACATTCATCACATGACAAGACAAACTTATGAGCATCCTTGAAGAGAGTAGGCCAATAAAAACTAGATTGTAATACCATGTGTACAGTTCTATCTCTAGCGTGGTGTCCTCTGTAGGCCTCGGAATGACACTTGTATAGGATATGTTCCTATTCATGCTCAGGTACACAACATCTAATAACACCTTCTACTCCTTCTTTATAAAGGTATGGATCATCCCAAAAGTAATGTCTTAAATCATAGAAACCATTTTTCTTTTGTTGGTATGTGAAACTAGGCGGTATAAATTTAGCAACAATGTAATTAGCATAATGAGCATACCATGGAGTATTACGCGAAGTATTTATGACACCTAATTGTTCATCAGAAAAGCTATCATTAATGGGTAGTGCATCATCAAGAACATTTTCTAACCTAGACAAGTTATCCACTATGGGGTTATCAGCACCCTTTCTATCAAAAATATGCCAATCAAATTCTTGTATCAAAAGAACCCAGGTCTAGCATCTTTCTTTTCCATAAGATATTTAATAGCAGCATGATCAGTGTGAACAGTTACTTTGGAATGAACAATATAAGGTGTGAACTTATCACAAGAAAACACAACTGCCAAAAATTTCTTTTCAATGGTAGCATAGTTTCTTTGATCATTGTCTAGAGTTTTACTAGCATAATGGATAACATTTAATTTCGTATCAACTCTCTATCCTAGAACAACACCAATGGCATAATCACTAGCATCACACATAATTTAAAAGGGTAGGTTCCAATCAGGTGGTTGAACAACAGGTGCAGAAATGAAGGCATTCTTAAGAATTTCAAATGCTTCTAAGCAATCATCATCAAAAACGAATGGAACATCTTTTTGCAAAAGATTAGTGAGAAGCCTAGAAATCTTAGAGAAGTCTTTAATAAACCTCATATAGAAACGAGCATGACCATGAAAACTTCGTATACCTCTGATATCCATAGGACACGACATTTTTTCAATAGCATCAACTTTGGCTTTGTCAACTTCAATACCTATTTCGGAGATCCTGTGTCCGAAGACAATACTTTCATACACCATAAAGTGGCACTTCTCCCAATTGAAGACAAGATTAGTTTCTTGGCATCTCTGCAAAACTCGATCAAGGTTGCTCGAACAATCATCAAAAGAAGTTCCGTAAACGAAAAAATCACGCATGAAAACCTCAACAATCATTTCACAGAAATCAGAGAATATAGCAGTCATACATCTTTGAAAGGTAGTAGGTGCATTGCATAAATCAAAAGGCATACATCTATAAGCAAAGGTGCTGAAAGGGCAAGTAAAAGTTGTCTTCTCTTGGTCCTCTTTTGACACACGTATTTGAGAGAAGCCAGGATAACCATCTAGAAATTAAAAATGTGTGTGTTTGGATAGTCTTTATAGCATTTGATCAATAAGCAGTAGAGGGTAATGATCTTTCCTAGTAGATTTATTTAATTTCCTAAAATCAGTTACCATTCTATACCCTGTAACAATTCTTTGCGGGATCAATACATTTTTATCATTAGGAACTACGGTAATACCTCCTTTCTTAGGGACATAATGAACGGGACTAACCCATCTACTATCAGCAATAGGATAAATGATACCTGCCTCCAAAAGCTTTAATATTTCATTTCTTACCACTTCTTTCATTTTAGGATTTAACCATCATTGGTGATCAACAACTGGTTTAGCATCAAGCTCCATATTAGTTTTATGCTAACATAGAGTGGGACTAATGCCCTTAAGATCATCAAGAGTATATCCAAGAGCAGCACGGTGCTTCCTTGAAGTTTTCAATAATCTCTTTTCTTCATGCTCTGAAAGGTTAGCAGTAATAATAATAGGATATATCTTTTTTTCATCACGATAAAGCATATTTTAGAGTATCCGGTAATTGTGTAAGCTCAAACATGGGATCACCCGTGGGTGGAGTAGGATCATCAAGTATTTCAACATACAATTTGTGTTTCAAAATAGGATGTTGATCAAAGAAAACCTTATCTATTTCATTCCTTTGATTCATATGCATATCGTTTTCATGGTCTAGCAGATATTTTTCTAAGGGGTCAGTAGGAGGCACATCAATAGAAGCAAGACCAATAATTTCATCCTTACTAGGAAATTCTTTATCATGGGGTTGTCCACTAAATTTAGAGCAATTAAACTCATGAGACATGGCCCCAAAACATACAGTAACAGTTTCCTTCTGTCACAACCCTAGTAAGAGTCATAGGCTAGTAATGTGTTTGCATCATCATCATCATCTATGCATCAATATGAAATGGGGAGAAGAAGAAAACCCCACCCACTTAATGAATTATAGGATTTCTAGATAAATGAAATTTCAACAAATCCAAAATGCCACAGAAACACAGAAACAATTATATAACAAGTCTGATTAAATTGGACAATTATATAACAGGGATCATTTAAATTATTTGAACCACAGAAACAATTTAAAAATAATGTTTAACACCTCTGAAAAAGATAAATAAATCATTACCATTATTCCTGTTTTCAAAATGACTTGAAACTTTTAGTACAAGTTTGAAATATCTAAACTTTGTTTTAGGAAATATTGGGATCATTTTGAAAAGTCATTTGAACCTGCATAGGAAATAAAACAAATATTAGAAAACAGGAAACGGAAATAAAAGGAAAAGGGGGAAAGAGCTTACCTGTGGCCCAACACTGTAGCAGGCCCGTCCCAGGAGCGAGCCGACGCCAGTCATCGTCCACCTCGCGCCAGGAGGACGCCGTGCGCGTGGTCGCCGCGTGCCGGCCACCTCCTGCCTGCCTGGTTGCCGTGGAGACCTCCGCGAGTGCCAGCGTGGAGCTCCTCGCCGCCGTGTCCTCCTCTACTCTCCTCTCTCACGCGCTCTCTCTCTCTCTCTCTCTCGCATTTCTCCTGTCGGCTCCGCCATGGCCGACCCACGATTCTCCGACGTGCCATCGTTCTAGCCAACTCGGAGCCCTCCTGAGCCAGCCAATCGCTCCGCCCGGACCTCCTCCACCTCCCAGACAAGCCACGCATCGTCGGAGGGCTTCTATCACCGTCGCGCCGTCTTCTTCCTCCTCGGGTCGCCGGAGGGGAATTCGAGGCTCGCCGTCAATTCCGACCGCCCCCGAGGCCACTGACCAGCTCCCTGGATTCGCAGTGAGCTCCTACTCCTTCCCCCTGTGTTCCCCCTCTCTTCCTCGCGCCGTAGCTAGCCTAGCCGTCGGACCCGAATCCACCTCGCCGCCATGGTCGGTCGTTGCCGTGTGTGCAGACCCCTAAGCTCACGTGCGTGTGCATGAATGAACTCCTGGAGTTCCCAGGAGCTCGTAGAACCCATCGCCCGGTCGTTCCGTGCCCTGTGTCGTGTTTGCGTCCGAACCCGAGCTCCGGCCGCCGCCACGAGCTCGTTTCCGGCGAGCTCCGGTGACCCCGTGACCTCCTGCGGCTCCGGATGGATGCGGCTGTGCACGGGCTACTCGCCAGTGGCCTTAGCTCGCTAGATAACCCCCTATAGAAGAAACCCGACGGACGCCGCCGTCTCTGGAGGTCACCGGCGTCAAGCCGCCGGCCAACTCCGGTGGGTTTAACCCGGGTGGACCCCTGGCTTGACTCTGTGAGTCAATGACAGGTGGGGCCCCTGTCCAGATTAGTTAAGTTAATCACGGATTACTTTAAATCATTTAGTTAAACTAATGTGACACTGACAAGTGGGCCCCGGTCTGCTAATTAGTTAGGATTAATTTTAATTAGTTAGTTAAACTAACCAGACATTGACATGTGGACCCCACATGTCAGGTTTGACCCTGGGCCGAGTCAGCTGACCAGCTGATGTCATCATGACATCATGCTTATGTCATAACTCATTTTCTTATTTTAAAATAATTCCACAAAATGTTTAAAACTTTGAAAAATCATATAAATTAATCTTTAAGTCAGATGAAAATAATTTATATATGAAAATTTATCAGAAAAATCCAATGAATCCAATGGTGCTACTCTCATGCATGATAGAGCAACACAAATAGGTGAACTTGGACATTTTAGCATTAGGTCATTATATGGAATTTGAAATGAGGACAACTTGGAACCTATATTCAAATCTGAATTAAATAGACATGATCACCATTCACATTAGCTCACCCATGTATACCACTATGCCAGGATCATGCATCATATTGTCGCATTTGCTTGTATTGATTGTTCTTATCTGCATTGCGGTAGGTCCGAATCCAGACGATACTACTCCGTACCCCGACGAAGGAGAGAACTCTTCCGCAACTCAGCAAGGCAAGCAACCCCATTGATCTTTCCGATAACATCCCATTCTCTCGCTCCTGCTCTCATTATTGCATTAGGACAAACGATCACATGTCAGTCATACCCGGTAGATGATCCTATTCTTATGCATGACCTGATCTTGTCACAGTAAATAGCTACACCTTGCAACCTAGCATACCTGGTAGATGCTTGTGCCGTGATGTGCTTAGCCTATCTTCATGCCATGCTGCTATGCTTAGAGTTGTGTCAGGTCTGATTCATCTGGGTGATGAGTTAGAGTGAAACTGTGATGTTCCGATGTGTTGAGCTCATAACGAATCCGTTTTGGTAAAAGGTGGCGATGAGAGGCTATATAGGAGTACATAGTGGGTTGTCTCATTGAGACCGTTCTTAGGAACTGGGTTCCGTGTTTGAGATCCAAGACGAGATACTACCACATGTTGGGCCCTGAAATATGACCCCGCTCGACTTATCAGTCGCTTAGTCTTTGGTCCAGGTATTGCAAGTAGTTTCTGGTGTTTATAGCTTGCTGGAGGCCGTGCGTAGCGCTGACCCTCGGGGTGGGTTACGACGCGGTAGGCAGTGGCACGGTGTACCAAGGGTCACCCGAATGGTGGGCTTGGGAACCCTGCGCACAT
Source organism: Hordeum marinum (assembly GCA_022496015.1). Lineage (NCBI taxonomy): Eukaryota > Viridiplantae > Streptophyta > Magnoliopsida > Poales > Poaceae > Hordeum > Hordeum marinum. The sequence continues at coordinate 143,852,373 of CM039672.1, forward strand.
CGTTTGGGACCGTAGTGGAAACTTCGGCCGGACTTCCATGCGGGTCAGTCTCAAATAGGCGGTAGCCTGGACTAGAGGTCTTATGTGATTGACGGTCGTGGCCGACTCCCTTGCTGGGCATCCGCTTGAAGGTTGCCGAGGTGCATGGTTTATGGCACACAGCGATAAGTGGCGAGAGCGTGTGTGAAGAAGTACACCCTTGCAGGGTTATGAAACTATTCGAATAGCCGCGTCCGCGGATATGGACTACTTGGAGAACTTATGCTGTTCATAGATAATCAAATGGATACTTCTAAAAATCTCAAGACAAGTGTGAGTACCGTGGATGGCACTATTTCGGGAGGGGAAGGTGAGTCCATGGTGGTGTATTGAGATGGAGTTAGTGGACTCGTGTGCGATAAGTAAAATTGTAACAAAGAGTGTAAAACTGAGTAGTGTAGGTTAGCCATGAGTCAAAGCTGGCTTTCTGCATAAACTCCTCCACCCCTTTGTTGATACATGAGCATAACTAGACTAGGTGTTTTAAAGACTTGCTGAGTACGATTGTACTCATCCTTGCTTAATTAATGTTGCAGAGGAAAATCAGGACCCATCAGGTGGGTTCTATCTAGACGTTGACGATGCCGAATAGCTGGTGTCCCAGCTACGACCCTGTGCCGTGTGGCGTGCTGTAGATAGTCAGGCCATGTGCCCTCTTTTCGTTTCACTATCCGTACTCGGATAGTTCTAAGTTTCCGCTGGCTTGTATGAACTTGTTTGTATAACTTGAGTGCCGGGTCATGTGACCCCTATCTGTAAGAACATATTATGCAAGGCTCTTCTGAGCCTTTTAAATAAAAGTCATGTTGTTGTATGGTTATGTTGTGATGCCATAGTTGTATCTATGCATAACGGGCATGTCGTGCGTACGTGCGGCGTGCAACGGTATGTATGGGATCCGACACCTAGTTGTGTGCCTTTAGCAGTACTCCTTATGGGAAACTGTCTTTTTGTGCTTCCACCGAGCCTTGGTAGCTTGCTACTGCTCCGGACACATTGATTGACCGGCATGTATCCTTCTTTGCTGCTGTGTCTGTCCCTTTGGGGAAATGTCTCGCAGTGTAATGGAGTCCCTGTAGCTTGCTACGACTCGTCTACACACGCTTGAGACCGACACCTGCATTGCTGGGTTATGTATGCCTGTTTCCGTACGGATGTGCCACTTGGGTTCTATGACTAGTTATGTCGGCCCGGGTTCTTTGTTGTGTGATTGCCAGCGACATGTTCACATATGTGAGCCAAAAGACGCAAACGGTCCCGGCCAAGGTAAGGCTGCAGCCGTGGAGTACCGTGCGTGAGGCCGCAAAGTGATGTGGCTTGTTACAGTATGGAATCATATGACTTAGGATCGGGGTCCCGACAGCGTTGGTATCAGATCCTGACTGACTGTAGGACTATCAAGCCAAACCGGTCGAAGTTGAGTCTAGAAACACTATAGATAAGTAGGGGAATTGATTGTGGAAGGGAACGTAAGACTCTTTTTACTCCTCTTCCCAAGTTATTCTATGCTGGGTCATTCTCATCTTTTCTACAGGGATAGGAACTAGGATTCTCATCTATTGCTTAGGATGACGAGTTACTAGCCATGGACCAATAACTAGCTTGTTTGTGAGTAAGTGTGGTTATTTTAGTGTTGTTGATGTGACAAACAGATGGAGAAGAGATTTGAGTCTAGATAGTTGAGTGGTCATGCCTTTCCAATCTCCTTTAAATTGTCTCAAAAAATTTGTTGAGCAATTATAGCCGTTATGCTGCTCGATTTCCGTTAGGATCTCTAATGTCTTTGCATCATTCTCTGTTTCAGATGCCGTCTCGTCCTTTCCGTCAGGTGGTCCGTCTGACCAGGTGCATCGATGTGCCGGGTCACACGGCCATGTTGGTTAGAGTGATGATGGAGGCGGGATATCGTTGGTACCCAGAGTACACCGTGGAGGAGCAGTACCGAGATTTCAACCAGAGTCAGTATCTGTGTACTCTTAGGATATACCCTTCATATCCTGGAGCTGCAGAGCCGCTTCACTGGACTCATGGATTGGGAGTTACAATAGATATGGCAGTTCAGGAAGCCGCCTATACTATGCTGACTATTATGAGGTTTCACCATGGTCTGCTTCAGAACACGGAGTTCTGCTATGTACCTGCTTCCATTGGAGGAGAGGATGGATATCTCAGTGCAGCCTATTCTGATCATTCCCATGAAGACCCTAGACTGCAGGTGACCGCGCAGATGTTGGAAACTAGGGACCGTGATGCACGTGCCCTACGCATGGAGCTCTATGCTACCCGTGCCCGTCTTTGGACAGCTTTGAAGCAGCTGGCACCTGTTGTGTAAACAGGTTATGGAGATATGGAGATGCTGACTCCATCGCGGACTCATTTGCCAGCACACGTAGACTGGCCTGATGTTGGAGGCATCACCCCTCTTCGAGGACCGCTGTTGCCACCGACAAGGGGACCAAGGCCACACCCGTGCCCTTATGGTTTCCAGGGATTCCAGGCTAGAGTGTTTCCAGATCCGCAGGTTCAGCTTCCAGGTCATGGGGGTAACCTGTATGAAGCATTCTACGGTGATGTTTGAGTGCGAGGATGCTAGACCTAGTAAGCTAGTAGACGTATCGCCACAGTCCTGTGTGTCTTGTGGGGTATGATCAAGGTTGAGAGTTGAGTTCCAGAGGTGTAGATAGATAATGTATAGGATGCTTGTGATGCCTCCGATGAGTTGTGTCATCTCTCCGTAGTTGTTTTCAGCTTGGGTTTGTACTGAACTAAGTCATGGTGTGTATGAAACCTAATGTTCATATGGTAGTTGTTTTACCATGTTGATTGGTGTTTATTCTACATACCATGCTGATCAGAGCATTTCCTAATTCTTGTCCTAGAGTTGTTGCTCGCTATGCTCCAGAGGAGGTCTCAACCGATGCCAAGAAGCAGGCTAGGTTCCGCAAGGGACTAAATGCTGAGCTTCGTCGAGATCTTCGTCTGCATGAGTGCGCCACCTTTCAAGCTCTCGTCAATAAAGCGATCAATGCTGAGTCCGGACAGACTGACTACGAGGCCACAAGGAGGCATAACCGTGACTTCAATCCTGCATCGGGTTCAGGACCCAACAAGCGCCGAATATGGGTACCCAATGCAGCTATGCCGGCAAGGTACACTGCGAGGCCATCCTTCCAGGCACCTCGTCCAGTTCAGTCCAACCCTCCACCCAGACCATTTGGAGGACCGCAAGCAAATGTTGCCCCTCGTGCTACAGTGGTATGCTATAAGTGTGGAGAACCGGACATTATTCTCGTGAATGTCCCCAGAACAATGCCAAGCCCGCTGGACGCGGAAAACCAGGGAAAGCCTTCTATGTGAAGCCAACTCCTGCCCGTGGGCGAGTTAATTATGTGTCTGCTGAAGAAGCTCTTGAAGACCCTGATGTCATTCTAGGTACGCTTCTTGTTAATAGCCATCCAGCATCTGTTCTATTTGATACTGGGGCATCTCATTCATTCATCTCAGAAAGTTATGCACAGTTGTATAACATGTCTTTCTGTGACATGCCTACACCTTTAGTAGTTCAGACTCCTGGATCAAAATGGCAAACTTCTAGAGTGAGCCATGACAATGAAATTCTGGTGGATAGACTAGTATTCCTAGCATCCTTGATAGCTCTTAAGTCTTCGGACATCAATATCATTCTAGGTATGGATTGGATGAAAACCCACTATGCCAAGATTGATACTCATTTTAGGAATGTTCAACTTACACATCACTCGGGAGAGATAGTTAATGTCTCTACTCGAACAACCAAGCGCCAACTCTATTCTCTAAATTCTAGCCCTCTCCCTAAGCTAGAAGGTATTCCGGTAGTCCGTGATTTGCCGGATGTCTTTCGAGAAGAACTGCCAGGTATTCCACTTGTCAGAGATGTCGAGTTTGTAATAGAACTTATTCCAGGGACAATTCCAATAGCCAGAAGACCCTATAAGATGGCACCCTTAGAACTAGCCGAGCTAAAAACCCAACTCGATGAAGATTTGAAGAAAGGGTTCATTCGTCCTAGTTCTTCTCCTTGGGCTTGCCCCGTCCTTTTTGTTAAGAAGAAGGATGGCTCGGAACGGATGGTTGTGGATTACCGACCAGTGAACTTGGTCACTATCAAGAACAAGTATCCACTCCCCAGGATCAACGATTTGTATGATCAGCTCGCTGGATCCTCTGTCTTTTCCAAAATGGATTTGAGGTTGGGATACCATCAAATCAGAATTACAAACGGGGACATTCCAAAAACGGCTTTTGTCACTCGTTATGGCCAATACGAGTACACCGTTATGTCCTTCGGATTAACTAATGCCCCAGCCACCTTCTCTCGACTGATGAATTCGATCTTCATGGAGTATTTGGATAAATTCGTCGTGGTTTATCTTGATGACATACTCATTTACTCGAAGAACGAACAAGAACATGCCGAGCATCTAAGGTTGGTATTGATGAAACTTCGAGAGCATCGTCTATATGCCAAATTCTCCAAGTGTGAATTCTGGTTGCCGGAAGTGACTTATCTGGGTCACGTAATCTCTGGCAAAGGTATTGCTGTCAATCCTGAGAGAGTTCAGGCCGTCCTTGATTGGACTCAACCTGAATCAGTTAAGCAAGTAAGGAGTTTCCTTGGCTTAGCAAGCTATTGTCGCCGCTTTGTTGAGAATTTCTCCAAGGTTGCAAAACCTCTAACTGAACTTCTCAAGAAAGATAAAAGGTTCGAGTGGACTCCACAATGCGAGCATAGTTTTCAGGAGTTGAAAAGACGACTGACCTCTGATCCCGTTCTGGTGCCACCAGATTTATCTAAGGACTTTATTATCTATTGCGACGCCTCGCGACAAGGATTAGGTTGCATTCTCATGCAAGATCGTCATGTGATTGCTTACGCATCTCGACAGTTGCGTCCACATGAGGATAATTATCCCACACATGATCTTGAGCTTGCAGCTGTAGTCCATGCACTGAAAACATGGCGACATTATCTTCTGGGTAATCGTTGCGAGATATACACTGATCACCAAAGTCTAAAATATATCTTCACCCAGCCGGATTTGAATCTCAGGCAAAGACGGTGGGTAGAGTTGATCTCGGACTATGACTTAGGGATAACTTACACCCCGGGAAAAGCCAATGTCATGGGTGATGCACTGAGTCGTAAGTCCTATTGTAACAACTTGATGTTACAACAAGGTCAACCACTTCTTCATGAGGAATTTCAGAAGTTGAATCTCCACATTGTTCCTCAAGGATTCCTATCCAACTTGGTGGCGAAACCTACTCTTAAGGATCAAATCATAGCTGGCCAAAAGCGTGATAAGGGAATTTCCCGGATCAAGGAGAACCTTGTTAGCGGCTCGCTAAGGACTTCTCTATAGATGATCAAGGTGTAGTGCTCTTTCAAGGCCGTTTAGTGGTTCCTAAAAGCCAACATCTCAGGCAGCTGATTCTTAAGGAGGCTCATGATTCTCCTCTCACAATTCATCCGGGTAGTACCAAAATGTATCAGGACCCACGTCAGAGGTTCTGGTGGACTAGGATGAAGAGAGAAATTGCTCAGTATGTTGCTAACTGCGACGTTTGTCGTCGTGTGAAGGCAGAGCATCAAAGGCCTGCTGGCATCCTTCAACCCTTAGCTATTCCTGAATGGAAATGGGATAAGGTCGGTATGGATTTCATCACCGGATTTCCCAGGACCAAGAGAGGGAACAATGCTATATTCGTAGTCATTGACCGCCTTTCCAAAGTGGCTCATTTTCTTCCTATTCGGGAAAGCATTACTGCTAGTCAACTAGCGGAGTTATACGTTTCTCGCATAGTTTCTCTTCATGGTGTTCCCTTGGAGATTAACTCAGACCGTGGAAGTATCTTTACTTCTCGATTTTGGGAAAGTTTTCAAACTGCCATGGGGACTCATCTATCCTTTAGTACCGCTTTCCATCCTCAATCAAGTGGTCAAGTTGAGCGAGTCAATCAAATTCTTGAAGATATGCTTCGAGCTTGTGTTATGTCTTTCGGTATGAATTGGGAGAAATGTCTTCCATTTGCTTAATTTGCTTATAACAATAGTTATCAATCAAGCTTGGGCAAAACCCCTTTTGAAGTTCTCTATGGACGAAAATGCCGAACACCTCTTAACTGGTCAGAAGCCGGAGAGAGACAACTCTTTGGTCCGGATATGATCCAGGATGCAGAGGAGTAAGTTCGCATTATTCGTGAAAGGTTGAAAACAGCCCAATCCCGTCAAAAGAGTCAATGATCGTCATCATAAGTCTGTGACTTACGAAGTTGACGAGAAGGCTTACCTTCGGGTTACACCTCCGAAGGGTACCCATCGATTCGGTATCAAAGGCAAGTTGGCTCCTCGTTACATTGGACCTTTTCACATTCTTGCTAAACGAGGAGAGGTTGCCTACCAATTGGAACTTCCACCGCATCTTTCCAAAGTTCATGATGTCTTCCACGTCTCTCAACTCAGGCGTTGCTTTTCGGACCCTGTCCGAGAAGTGGACCACGAAACGCTTGATCTCCAAGATAACCTTTCATATCGGGAATACCCTGTTCGTATTCTTGATCAAGCTGAACGTACCACTCGACGCCGGAACATCAAGTTTCTTAAAGTTCAGTGGTCACATCATTCGGACAAAGAGGCGACATGGGAAAGAGAAGATCGTCTCCGACTAGAGTACCCCGCGCTCTTCCGATGACTTCAAATCTCGGGACGAGATTCTTTTGAGTGGGGGTGAGTTGTCACTACCCTAGTAAGAGTCATAGGCTAGTAATGTGTTTGCATCATCATCATCATCTATGCATCAATATGAAATGGGGAGAAGAAGAAAACCCCACCCACTTAATGAATTATAGGATTTCTAGATAAATGAAATTTCAACAAATCCAAAATGCCCTTCAAAAATGTTCCCTAAGTCTGATTAAATTGGACAATTATATAATAGGGATCATTTAAATTATTTGAACCACAGAAACAATTTAAAAATAATGTTTAACACCTCTGAAAAAGATAAATAAATCATTACCATTATTCCTGTTTTCAAAATGACTTGAAACTTTTAGTACAAGTTTGAAATATCTAAACTTTGTTTTAGGAAATATTGGGATCATTTTGAAAAGTCATTTGAACCTGCATAGGAAATAAAACAAATATTAGAAAACAGGAAACGGAAATAAAAGGAAAAGGGGGAAAGAGCTTACCTGTGGCCCAACACTGTAGCAGGCCCGGCCCAGGAGCGAGCCGACGCCAGTCATCGTCCACCTCGCGCCAGGAGGACGCCGTGCGCAGGGTCGCCGCGCGCCGGCCACCTCCTGCCTGCCTGGTTGCCGTGGAGACCTCCGCGAGTGCCAGCGTGGAGCTCCTCGCCGCCGTGTCCTCCTCTACTCTCCTCTCTCCCGCGCTCTCTCTCTCTCTCTCTCTCGCATTTCTCCTCTCGGCTCCGCCATGGCCGACCCACGATTCTCCGACGTGCCATCGTTCTAGCCAACCCGGAGCCCTCCTGAGCCAGCCAATCGCTCCGCCCGGACCTCCTCCACCTCCCAGACAAGCCACGCATCGTCGGAGGGCTTCTATCACCGTCGCGCCGTCTTCTTCCTCCTCGGGTCGCCGGAGGGGAATTCGAGGCTCGCCGTCGATTCCGACCGCCCCCGAGGCCACTGACCAGCTCCCTGGATTCGCAGTGAGCTCCTACTCCTTCCCCCTGTGTTCCCCCTCTCTTCCTCGCGCCGTAGCTAGCCTAGCCATCGGACCCGAATCCACCTCGCCGCCATGGTCGGTCGTCGCCGTGTGTGCAGACCCCTAAGCTCACGTGCGTGTGCATGAATGAACTCCTGGAGTTCCCAGGAGCTCGTAGAACCCATCGCCCGGTCGTTCCGTGCCCTGTGTCGTGTTTGCGTCCGAACCCGAGCTGCGGCCGCCGCCACGAGCTCGTTTCCGGCGAGGTCCGGCGACCCCGTGACCTCCTGCGCTTCCGGATGGATGCGGCTGTGCGCGGGCTACTCGCCAGTGGCCTTAGCTCGCTAGATAACCCCCTGTAGAAGAAACCCGACGGACGCCGCCGTCTCTGGAGGTCACCGGCGTCAAGCCGCCGGCCAACTCCGGTGGGTTTGACCCGGGTGGACCCCTGGCTTGACTCTATGAGTCAATGACAGGTGGGGCCCCTGTCCAGATTAGTTAAGTTAATCACGGATTACTTTAAATCATTTAGTTAAACTAATGTGACACTGACAAGTGGGCCCCGGTCTGCTAATTAGTTAGGATTAATTTTAATTAGTTAGTTAAACTAACCAGACACTGACATGTGAACCCCACATGTCAGGTTTGACCCTGGGCCGAGTCAGCTGACCAGCTGATGTCATCATGACATCATGCTTATGTCATAACTCATTTTCTTATTTTAAAATAATTCCACAAAATGTTTAAAACTTTGAAAAATCATATAAATTAATCTGTAAGTCAGATGAAAATAATTTATATATGAAAATTTATCAGAAAATTCCAATGAATCCAATGGTGCTACTCTCATGCATGATAGAGAAACCCAAATAGGTGAACTTGGACATTTTAGCATTAGGTCATTATATGGAATTTGAAATGAGGACAACTGGGAACCTATATTCAAATCTGAATTAAATAGACATGATCACCATTCACATTAGCTCACCCATGTATACCACTATGCCACGATCATGCATCATATTGTCGCATTTGCTTGTATTGATTGTTCTTATCTGCATTGCGGTAGGTCCGAATCCAGACGATACTACTCCGTACCCCGACGAAGGAGAGAACTCTTCCGCAACTCAGCAAGGCAAGCAACCCCATTGATCATTCCGATAACATCCCATTCTCTCGCTCCTGCTCTCATTATTAAATTAGGACAAACAATCACATGTCAGTCATACCCGGTAGATGATCCTATTCTTATGCATCACCTGATCTTGTCACAGTAAATAGCTACACCTTGCAACCTAGCATACCTGGTAGATGCTTGTGCCGTGATGTGCTTAGCTTATCTTCATGCCATGCTGCTATGCTTAGAGTTGTGTCAGGTCTGATTCATCTGGGTGATGAGTTAGAGTGAAACTGTGATGTTCCGATGTGTTGAGCTCATAACGAATCCGTTTTGGTAAAAGGTGGCGATGAGAGGCTATGTAGGAGTACATAGTGGGTTGTCTCATTGAGACCGTTCTTAGGAACTGGGTTCCGTGTTTGAGATCCAAGACGAGATACTACCACATGCTGGGCCCTGAAATATGACCCCGCTCGACTTATCAGTCGCTTAGTCTTTGGTCCAGGTATTGCAAGTAGTTTCTGGTGTTTATAGCTTGCTGGAGGCCGTGCGTAGCGCTGACCCTCGGGGTGGGTTACGACGCGGTAGGCAGTGGCACGGTGTACCAAGGGTCACCCAAATGGTGGGCTTGGGAACCCTACGCACATCATTTGGGACCGTAGTGGAAACTTCGGCCGGACTTCCATGCGGGTCAGTCTCAAATAGGCGGTAGCCTGGACTAGAGGTCTTATGTGATTGACGGTCGTGGCCGACTCCCTCGCTGGGCATCCGCTTGAAGGTTGCCGAGGTGCATGGTTTATGGCACACAACGATAAGTGGCGAGAGCGTGTGTGAAGAAGTACACCCTTGCAGGGTTATGAAACTATTCGAATAGCCGCGTCCGCGGATATGGACTACTTGGAGAACTTATGCTGTTCATAGATAATCAAATGGATACTTCTAAAAATCTCAAGACAAGTGTGAGTACCGTGGATGGCACTCTTCCGGGAGGGGAAGGTGAGTCCATGGTGGTGTATTGAGATGGAGTTAGTGGACTCGTGTGCGATAAGTAAAATTGTAACAAAGAGTGTAAAACTGAGTAGTGTAGGTTAGCCATGAGTCAAAGCTGGCTTTCTGCATAAACTCCTCCACCCCTTTGTTGATACATGAGCATAACTAGACTAGGTCTGTTTTAAAGACTTGCTGAGTACGATTGTACTCATCCTTGCTTAATTAATATTGCAGAGGAAAACCAAGACCCATCAGGTGGGTTCTATCTAGACGTTGACGATGCCGAATAGCTGGTGTCCCAGCTACGACCCTGTGCCGTGTGGCGTGCTATAGATAGTCAGGCCATGTGCCCTCTTTTCATTTCACTGTCCGTACTCGGATAGTTCTAAGTTTCCGCTGGCTTGTATGAACTTGTTTGTATAACTTGAGTGCCGGGTCATGTGACCCCTATCTGTAAGAACATATTATGCAAGGCTCTTCTGAGCCTTTTAAATAAAAGTCATGTTGTTGTATGGTTATGTTGTGATGCCATAGTTGTATCTATGCATAACGGGCATGTCGTGCGTACGTGCGGCGTGCAACGATATGTATGGGATCCGACACCTAGTTGTGTGCCTTTAGCAGTACTCCTTACGGGAAACTGTCTTTTTGTGCTTCCACCGAGCCTTGGTAGCTTGCTACTGCTCCGGACACATTGATTGACCGGCATGTATCCTTCTTTGCTACTGTGTCTGTCCCTTTGGTGAAATGTCTCGCAGTGTAATGGAGTCCCTGTAGCTTGCTACGACTCATCTACACACGCTTGAGACCGACACCTGCATTGCTGGGTTATGTATGCCTGTTTCCGTACGGATGTGCCACTTGGGTTCTATGACTAGTTATGTCGGCCCGGGTTCTTTGTTGTGTGATTGCCAGCGACATGTTCACATACGTGAGCCAAAAGACGCAAACGGTCCCGGCCAAGGTAAGGCTGCAGCCGTGGAGTACCGTGCGTGAGGCCGCAAAGTGATGTGGCTTGTTACAGTATGGAATCATATGACTTAGGATCGGGGTCCCGACACCTTCTCACAATCTATCTTGGCATTAACAGTATTCAAGAAAGGTCTGCCAAATATAATGGGACAAAAAATCATCTTGTGGGGAATCAAGGACAAGAAAATCAGTAGGATATTTTATTTTCCCACAGAAGACATCAACATCTTTAACAATCCCAACTAGTTCTATAGTATCTGTATTAGCAAGCTTAATTGTAACATCAATTTCCTCTAACTCAGCTGGTGCAATAGCATTCATAATTTCTTTATATAAGGTAAAGGGAATTAAACTCACACTTGCACCCACATCACATAAGCTAGGATAACAATGATCTCATATTTTAATAGAAACAACAGTGTCATTGGGAACGAACACCTATGGGACCGCGGGGGCCCCTTTTGGTTCGGCAAGGGGGCGTGTTGGCACAAAGAGCCAGTCTAGTGAGCTGTGCATGGCGTGTTTTTACCTAGGTTCGAGCCACATGGATGCGTAAGTCACTAGTCCTGCTTGGTTGTAATGATCCTATTCTAGGGTTCGAGCTACAGAAGCGCCATGAACGGCTGCTACGTGTGCTTGGGAGCCTTCTCTTCCTCTCTAACGGTCGGGCTGTCCGGTGGCCTAACTGCCTAACTGTCCGAAAGCCCAAAAGCCGAAGAGTCCAAAAATTCCTTTTCTGTGATGCCCTGGGTCTCCTTTTATACTCAAGGGAATCCCAACAGTGGCGTACAGTGCACACACGGGACGCACAGTGCTACTACAATGCTATCATACCTAAACCTGACGGAGTAGGAAAAGAGCATTAAATGCACCGTTAGGGGCCTCAATCCGTCGATGGGACGAGACGGGGGCCGTCCCATTAGCGCCACTTAGCTTCCTCCAACATTGACGCCGTGACACGTGTCTAGGTGGATCGACACCTGTTATGTGCGCTGGCGGTGCTTGTTGTGGCCTCGCCTTACCGAGGCCTTGCGTTGCCGGGGGCCTAGAGGCTCTACGGCCCTCCCGGCAAGGTCTTGCCGGTGGTCTTGAGTCTTCTGTGCTGGCGCTTGGTAAATCTTTGCTAGGTCCTGCCGCTAGGGTGGCTACCATTGGCCATGCTCGAGTAACGGGGCACTAGATGGCCCAAAAAATCTAGTGCACCGACCAACAGGCATGCCAACAATAGGTCTATGTTTATCTTTAGCATCAGGTCTTTTAATTCTAGCAACTTCATCACAAAAATGAATAACATGCCCATCAATATTATTGACCAAGATATCTTTAACCATAGTAATACTAGGCTCAACTTTAATTTGTTCAGGGGGTGTAGGTGTTCTAACATAGCTCTTACGAACCACAATTGAAGCTTTAGCATGTTCCTTTATTCTAACAGGGAAAGGTGGTTTCTCAATATAAATAGCAGGAATAGCAGGATCAACATTATAAGTAGTAGTTTCTTCTTGAACTTTAGTAGGTTCAACTACTTTCACTTCAATGGGAGGATGATATTTAAACCACTTCTCCTTAGGGAGGTCAAGATGAGCAGCAAAAGATTCATAGAAAGAAGCTACTATCTCAGAGTCAAGTCCATATTTAGTGCTAAATTCATGAAAAGCATATGTGTCTATGAAGGATTTAACACAATCAAATTTAATGTTTATACCTGACTCCTTACCTTCGTCGAGTTCCCAATCTTTGGGGTTGTGTTTTATTCTCTACAATATATCCCATTTGAAGTCAATATGTTTCTTGATATAGGAACCAATACAAGAAGTATCGAGCATGGATTGATCATTACGAGAAAGCCGAGTATAAAAATTCTGAATAACAATTTCTTCAAGAGCTCATGATTGGGACATAATATAACATTGAATTAAGCCTCCCCCAAGCTTGAGCGATTCTTTCTCCTTCACGAGGCCAAAAATTATAGATATAATTCGGACGATGAACTAGATGCATAGGATAGAACTTCTGATGAAAATCCATTTTCAATCGGTTGTAGCTCCAAGATCCAATATCACCACATAGCCTATACCATGTCAATGCCTTCTCCTTCAAAGATAAGGAAATACCTTCTTCCTGATGTGATCCTCCGGCAGACCTTCAAGCTTAAATAATCCACAAACTTCATCCACATAGATTAGATGAAAATCAGGATGTAGTGTTCCATCTCCTGCATAAGGATTAGCCAGCAGTTTCTCTATCATACCTAAAGGAATTTCATAATAAATATTTCTATAGGTTCAGTAGATTGATGGACATGTCTTTGTGCTTCAGATCAAGGTGAAGATACCCCAAACAAACCCCTCAAAGGATTACTCCCCATAGTAACACATTACAGTAAATTTTAGCACACCATATAAATTTTAACTTACCAGATTCCACTTTCCAAAGGCGTTTCACTCCCCGGCAACGGCGCTAGAAAAGAGTCTTGATGACCTGAAAGTATAGGGGATCTATCGTAGTCCTTCCGATAAGTAAGAGTGTTGAACCCAACGAGGAACAGAAGGAAATGACAAGCGGTTTTCAGTAAGGTATTCTCTGCAAGCACTGAAATTATAGGTAACAGATAGTTTTATGATAAGATAATTTATAATGAGTAACAAGTGAAAAGTGTAGGAAAGGTGCAGCAAGGTAGCCCAATCATTTTTGTAGCAAAGGACAGGCCTGGACAAACTCTTATATAAAGTGAAGCGCTCCCGAGGACACATGGGAATTTCCGTCAAGCTAGTTCTCATCATGCTAATTTGATTCACGTTTGTTACTTTGATAATTTTATATGTGGGTTGACCGGTGCTTGGGTGCTTCCCTTGCTTGGAAAAAACTCCCACTTACGATTAACCTCTCTCGCAAGCATCCGCAACTACAAAACACGAATTAAGATAAATCTAACCATAGCATGAAACATATGGATCAAAATCAGCCCCTTACGAAACAACGCATAAACTAGGGTTTAAGCTCTTGTCACTCTAACAACCCATCATCTACTTATTTCTTCCCAATGCCTTCCCCTAGGCCCAAATAATAGTGAAGTGTTATGTAGTCGACATTCACATAGTACCACTAGAGGAGAGACTACATACATCTCATCAAAATATCGAACAAATACCAAATTCACATGATTACTTACAACAAGACTTATCCCATGTCCTCAGGAACAACTGTAACTACTCACAAAGCATGTTCATGTTCATGATTAGAGGAGTCTTAACTATCATAAAGGATCTGAACATATGATCTTCCACCATGTAAACCAACTAGCATCAACTACAAGGAGTAATAACCACTACTAGTAAGCCACAGGTACCAATCTAAGGTTTGAGACAAAGATCGGATACAAGAGATGAACTAGGGTTTGGAGAGGAGATGGTGCTGGTGAAGATGTTGATGGAGATTGAGCCCCTCTTGATTAGAGTATGGCTGGTGATGACGATGGCTTTGATATCCCCGTTGATAGGAAAGTTTCCCCGGTAGAACAGCTCTGTCGGTCCTCTAGATTAGTTCTGCCCATGTTCCGCCTCTACACGGTGGCGCTTCATCCCGAAAGATCTCTCTAGATTTTTTCCAGGTCAAAACTCTTAACGCCGAAGACATGCCACGTGTGTCACAAGCCACATAGGCGCGACTAGGGGGGTAGGCCCTACCTGGCAGGCTTGTGACCTCTTGGTGGGCCCCTCTGGTATTTGGTTCGCCCAATAATTTTTATATATTCCAAAATAGTTCTCCATAACTTTTCAGGACTTGTGGAGTTGTGCAGAATAGGTCGCTCAAATTTGCTCCTTTTCAGGTGTAGAATTCCAGCTGCTAGCATTGTCCCTCTTCATGTAAACCTTGTAAAATTGGAGACAAAAGGCATAAATATTGTACCATAATGTGTAATAATATCCCATAATGCAATAAATATCAATATAAAAGCATGATGCAAAATGGATGTATCACTGCGGTACACCACTTCTTTCTCAAGTGGTTACCCAACTGAACATCATCTCCCTTGGGCATTAGTGGCACCCGACGGGGTTTTCGAAAAGTCTTTGAAATCATTTTTGTTTTCCATCTCCCGGCATATTCCCATCCCACTTGCGTAGAAACTATTAGCAACCTAACTATTCACATCCTCACAACCCTCATAAGAATGGTAGGGTCACGCACGATGCAAGTATCAATGGTAAAGTATCGGAGGCATCCCACCGAACTGGTCACCACATCAACGTGACAAACAAAGTCTTCATCACAGAATTAAGTGCCATGCAAATAAAAGAGTTCTTAGTCATGGTCAAAGGGCTGCTTGCTTGTCTCAACAAAGTCTTTGGGGTCTTCAAAGTCTTCAGGGCTAACTCCCTCGTCAATAGCACAATCTATTGTCGCGATAAATAACTGGAATAATAAGAATCATAACAATAAAAGAGCACAAAAGCCACTACAAAAATGTGACCCTACTCTGATAGATACTACAAAATATTCTAAAAAAGTTTGTCTAGGGGTTTGTTGTGAAAAACATTTTGAAAACTATTTAAACAAAGCCAATAAAATATTAAAAACAAGGTTTTAAACACAATTACTACATAAAACCTTTTCACAAAATTTTACAAGTGCACTGTTAAATCCTACACAATATTTCAAGATTTTTGGTGGGAGTATTTTTGGATTTGGAAGAATATTCTATTATGTGGAATAATTGGAAAATGGAAGAAAAAGGAAAAAGAGAAACACTACTATGCAGATGGGATGAAACAGCCGTAGCTGAGCCGTCCCAGAAAGAATCTAGCCCAACGTGTAGTGCAGCGCTGCGGGAGCACCACACCGATGGCGTATCTCCCGAATACGCCTTTAGCTCGCGCCCGGGTGCCATGTTCAAACCTGATGGGACATGCCCGCCAGTCAGTGAGAGAGAATCGAGAAGGGAGTATGACAAGCAGGGCCCACTTGTTATCTCCCTCCTTGTGATGGGGAAGGCATAGGAGCTCACCGCGGTGCCTCTGGCGATGGCGAGATGAACGGGAGGTGCTTCTAGGGTTCATGGGCTACCGCAGATCATTCAGGGTCGAAGGGAAACTCCGGAGGGCCCTGCTTCGCCAGCAGCGATGACCCATGGCGGAGGAGCTTCGGCTCTGGGTTGAGGCGCCTGCCTCGGGCGGAAATTGGCACGGGTAAGAGGGGAAAAGGTTTAGTGCATCACTGCGGTTCCAAATCAACGGAGAGGGGTGGCTACGAGGGCTCTCACTGTTCAGAAGTTGTCAATCAGCGGCGGCAACGATTTGCTCGATCCCGAGCGCAGGAAGAAGCGAAGGGAGCAAGGTTGATTCTAGGGCTTGATTGAGAGGGAGAAGGGGCATCCAGTGGTGAATGGGGGTCGGGGGTGGCCTTATATAGGCAGGCCATAGCGTACCATGAGCTGAGCTCGTGGGTGCTTGGGGAATCAGTCCTAGGGACCGTTGGAAAGGGCCAGGATGGGTCAGCGGTGCTCGTGGGCTTCATCCAATAACGAGGGAGCCGATACAGAGAGATGGGGAGGAGCGGGGCGCATCGCGCATGTGAAGCCACCGGTTGGCCGAACCGAGCAGCGTCGAGCACGCGCGAGGGGAGGCCGTCAAAGAGAGAAGGAGGAGGGGGCCGACAGGGAAGCGTGTCCCGAATGCCGAGCTAGCCTCGGGGGACTTGATTGGGAGGCCCGAGGCTGTCGAGGAGGGGGATTGGGTGGTGGCTATAGTGCGGGTGCGCACTGTAACTTGCTCCAGGGCATGCGTATGTCTTGCCACGGCATGCCAACAACGTTTTGGGTGAGGCCAATCCTATCTAGTGTGCCCGGGGGAATATACAGTGAGGAATCATCATAGGAGGTCCTTGGGGATAACTAGAATAAAAGGGAAGGGGAGATAGAGAGAGGTGAAAATTGGGGTTTTTACCCCCACCCCCAATCATGGAGCTGAAGTCAAGCAAGTATTACCGAAGGTAAAATAACATCAGATGAAGGTGTGGTAAAAAGATGGGGGCAAGGAGAACAAATTAGGAGGGGGAAACATGGTTTTTACAATTCTGGCAGAAGGTGTTTGATCAAAGATTGGGCAAGCAAATGGTGTTTGCTTGACCTGAGTTTTCACAGGGTCAAGTGGCCGTTAAAATTAATGTTGATCACCAAGTTTGAGATGGTTTGAGAAAAGTTGACAATGTAACTTTGTTAAACTGTAGAAATTAACAGAATCAAATTCTTTTAGATATAGGCATGCATTTCCATTCCCCTTGATCCACCACTTGGTGTGGCATCCTCATTTGGGTAATAGAACATGCTTACAAAGTTTGGGACCAATAGGAGATACTTCGCAATGCAAAGTTCCTCAAATTTGATTCTGGACATGAATGGTTTTGGAATATTTTTGTGAAGCAAAACAATTGCGATTGGGTCGAAAACTTGCAAGACCATCACATATAACATGTGTGATCTTCTGGAATTTTTCTGGAATTTATTGAGAATATTTCTATATTTCAAAAGCTTCATTTGAGTAGAAATGGTTTTGAGGTGTTTTGCCCATGATTTTGAACATGACCATGTGTTGAAACTCATATATATGTAAAATATATGTTCACTGAGTTTCCCTAATTTTTCTCAAATAGTTTGAAAGCATTTAAATAATTTTCCCCTATAAAATACCATTTTTGGCCTCAAGAAAAAGTCTTAAAAATAAATAGTCAAATAATATTTAAAATCAATGTTTGGTGGTTTTGGCAAGTAATATATATAGTAGTTTCAAATAAAGCCTATGGGGAAAAAGGACCCACCCAATTTGAGGACTTGTAGCGCAAACCTCAACTCAGGGGTTTTGAAAAACTAATTTGAATAAATCCTTATTGGCTAAAACATTTTTCATAATAAATGTACTCTCAGGTACTATACACACGGTATGATCATTAGGCAAGATGTTTCGGTCAAGGAAGATGAGTGTAGATGGGAGTAGAGCCTAGGAGTGCCAAACATAATCAATCAAACAAGCACAACTCAAACAAGCATGCACTCAAAAGTTTTAGTTCGTTCAAAATTTTGTAAATCCAAGCATAGCAAAGTGATACAAAAAAGGGTGTGATACGAATCATGAGCCCCGTTGTCCTCCATAGAGGACTGGGGCTGGAGCAAGTAGGAGAGCGTCGAGGTGTCGCTGACTGCACTGACAAGCTCCGTGATATGCCCGAGCATGTCATCATGGTGTTCGGGAGAACGGCGGTAGCGCAGCAGCTCGCGTACCATGGCGAGTGTGCCCGTACCACGCGCCGGTCCAGGACGAGCATGGGAGGACGACACGGTAGCTGGAACAATCAATGGAGTGGCAGTGTGGCCGTCATAACGCGCAGTGACCGGTTGGGAGGAGTCCTGTTGTTCGTGGGCCTCCGGTCCCATGGCGGTGTTGGCCACAATAGAGGCTACCGATGTGTGACAGCACGGCCCATGTGCGCCTTCTAGGCGACATGGGTAGCTCGGACATTGGTGCGGGCCTAGCGAGCGTCAGACATCGGAGCGGCGAGGCAAAGAAGGAGTGTGACTCGAGGAAGACATCGACACGACCCCTACCTCGCGTGCCAAATGTTGGATTTCGGGATCCACAAAACCCAAAGAAGTTCGAAGACAGGGGCATGTGCGAAGATCCCTTGCAGCGTCACCCCACCTAGCTCGCTACTCGATGGTTTCTACGACAAACTCCCATAATGACGAGGAAGAAGATGCACATGGTGATTTACCCACATTCGGGCCAGTGCGAAGCGTAAACCCCTACTCCTGCTTTGGTGGATCGCCTCATGAGAAGGTTTGTGGATGAACTAGTACAGTGGTGGATTGCCTCATGAGGGCGCTCTGGTGGCGTTGCCTCTCTTCTGTTGCCTCTCTGTTTTTGTTTTCTCCTCTATAGTGCAGCCTATCCTCTATTTATAGTGCCCCGGGTCCTCTTCCCTTATCGTTATGGCAGGAAGCGATCCCATAACAGCGAAATTAAAAGGGGGACATGAGTACATCTTTACCCTAACGAAAGGTGGTCTTCGCCTCCAAGGTAGCTACTGGTGATGCAGAGGTGGGCTCGGCGATTACATCTATCCGCTGGGCTCATGGTCATGGTATTGTTCCACTGGAATGGAAACCTTTGTGGCTGCTTTGGGAACCCGCGTACGTCCTTGCTCCCTTTGCACCAAAGGGGAAACTACACCGCCTGGCACACTGGCGCCCTCCTGTCCTACCTTGCATCATCCTCGGCCACCCTAGGCCGAACGCTCCATAGAGATCTCTGCTGCTCCGGAGGGGGCCTAAGGAGACCCTCCCCTCGCAGGTCTTGGTGTTTCTCTCCCTCGTGAGCTTAGGGCCCTTGTGAGGATCATGTCTGGAGTGGAGGCGCGTTGACCGTGCTTGGCTGACGAGGTGGGCCATGCCCTGGCCCATAGGCAGGTAGGTCTAGGTACCCCCGTTCCCAGAAAGCCTACATATTGGGGTACCACTGTCCTTCGAACCCTCCAGGCAAAGTTTGGTTCTCAGGGTTAAAGCAAAACTGGTCAATCCATGTATGGTCATACATGCACGCACTACAGTAATGGATATTAAAGAAGGATACGCATTTCTTCTATACATCGGCATGCGCCCCCATGCTCCCATGATGCTACCTGATGGGTGTTTTCGTGAACACGTCAATTTTCACTCTTGTTGCAAAACACAAACATATTTGCTAAAAAACTCTTCGAAGACAAACAACCAATTATCTCTAGAAATAACAGTAAAAGTACTATTGCATCCAAATCTTTGAAAAAAATTGATAGAACTTTCGACTTACTTATTGAACTCTCGAATAATATACAACAGTTTTGCCCTATGTATAACCCATAAATATAGATACACCACTCCTCTTTCACCTGGTGATGGTGCTAAGTTGAAAGAGGCGTCAACGACGACTTTCACAACTCTATACATCATGGTCCAGACACCAACAATCTTTTTCTCCACTGTTGACACCAAGCGTGTGTGTTTTTCTAACATAAAGGGTGTTTCAATATGATCTTGCTTTCAAAAAAAATCAGATTTTAAAATATGTTCATGCTTCATAAAAATACTCAAAATTCCCAAAAATGCATCCTTTAAAAAATACATTTAAAATTGTTTACAAAATTCA
Organism: Hordeum marinum; assembly: GCA_022496015.1. Taxonomy (NCBI): domain Eukaryota; kingdom Viridiplantae; phylum Streptophyta; class Magnoliopsida; order Poales; family Poaceae; genus Hordeum; species Hordeum marinum. Next base: position 143,872,375 of record CM039672.1, read on the forward strand.
TAATTGTTAAAAAATCATGTGTTATTATATGTTCGTCTTCAAAACATGATTCCATTCTGAAATAATCAAAACTTCAAACCTTCTCATATTTTAAAAATAAATAAATTTTCGTGTTTTCCTAAAAGGAAAGAAAATCAATTGACAGACTATTTCATGAACCAATACTCTTACATTAGATGAAAGACGTTAAGGTGGCTTCTTCACGTCCACACTTCTTGTTCCAAAAAGCGATAGTAGTATAAACTTATTGCCGATGTTTATCAAAACTAAATATACCAAATTATGCGTCATGGTACAAAGAGCAGGTTTTTGAGTTTATTTTCCCATAGCAATGCACGGGCATTTGTACTACTGAGAACATAATCTTGCAACTCAAGGGAGGCCATTGCTATCTTCTTTTACTGTTTGTAGTTGTGAAGACGTAAGATCTTGTCCAGTTTGAGGGCCCATGATGTCACATCCCTAGCTAGATGTCATAGGACAGCATGTGTGTGCATCATATTTCATTTTTGCATCAACATGAAGTGGGGATTAAAAGAAACCCCAAACCCTCATTTGAATCAAACCAATTCAAAGCATGTGAAAAACCAACTAATTCAAAATGGTCATCTAAAATGTCCCCTATGTCTGATAAATATGGACATGAATATATCAAGAGCCATCTTAAATATTTGAACATTTATAGAAATTTAAAATAAATAACAAAGGTGCTAAAAATGCCAAATAAAGCATTATCATTATTTTAGATTTCAAAATATCGTGAAACTTTTTATAGAAGTTTGAAATGTTCAAACTTAATTATATAAAATATTTGGAATATTTTATAATAGCATTTGTACCTGAAAGAGAAATATAACAAATTTCAGAATTAGAAAACAGAGAGAAAAAGAAACAAAAAGAGGAAGAAGCCCAGGGGGAGCCGTCCCAATTGGCCCGTGCCAACCATCCCTGTCCTCTCGCCAGGAGGACAGGAGCACGCGCTCGCCTCACGCGGGCATGTGCCCGGCCACCTCCTCCCTGCCTGGCTGCTGCCTGGAGGGCTCCGAGAGCGCCAGCGCGAGGCCTCTCGTCGTGGCCCTCTTCTCCTCCCCTCTCTCCCATGTGCTCTCTCTTATGCGCTCTCTCTTCCCCCTCCTCTCCTCTGTTTCCCCCTCGCCGGACTGAAGCCGTCGGCGATTCGCCATCTCCCGTGCGTCCTCATTTGTAATTCTGATTTGATGGTACCCCAACCTCAGATCCATTTTGGAAAAGACAGAGGATCCAGCGAGTTGATCATACAAATCGTTGATCCTAGGGAGCGGATACTTGTTCTTTATGGTGACCAGATTCACTGGCCGATAATCAACAACCATCCGATCCGATCCATCCTTCTTCTTGACGAAGAGGACGGGGCAAGCCCAAGGAGAAGAACTAGGATGGATGAAACCTTTCTTCAAAGCCTCATCGAGTTGAATATTAAGTTCGACTAGCTCTAAGGGTGCCATCTTATAGGGTCTTCTAGCTATTGGGACAGTCCCTGGAATGAGCTCAATCTCAAACTCAACATCTCTGGCAGGTGGAATTCCTGGCAGTTCTTCTAGAATGATATCCGGAAAGTCACGGACTATCGGAATATCTTCTATTTCTGGAAGAGGGCTAGCATTGAGGGAATAGATTTGGCACTTGGCTGCTCGAGTGGAGACATTGACTATTTCACCCGAGGGATGTGTAAGTTGAACATTCCTAGTATGAGTATCAATCTTAGCATAGTGGGCTTTCATCCAATCCATGCCTAAGATGATATTGATGTCCGAAGACTTGAGGGCTATCCACAAGAATCTCATTTTCATGGCTCACCCTAAAAGTTTTCCATTTTGAACCAGGAGTCTGAACTACTAAAGGAGTAGGCATATCACAAAAAGACATGTTATGCAACTGTCCATAACTTTCTGAGATGAAAGAATGAGATTCCCTAGTATCAAATAGAACAGATGCTAGATGACTATTGACAAGGAGCGTACCTAGGATAACATCAGGATCCTCAAGAGCTTCCTCAGCAGAAACATAGTTCACTCGTCCACGAGCAGGAGCTGGCTTCACATAGAAGGATTTTCCCGGCTTCCCATGTCCAGCCAGCTTAGCATTGTTTTGAGGACACTCACGGGAGTAGTGTCCTCGTTCCCCACATTTGTAGAAGACCACGGTAGCACGGGGAGCAACATTGGCAGGAGGACCTCAAAATGGCCTGGTTGTAGGGTTCGACTAAGTTGGGCGAGGCGCCTGGAAGGATGATCTCGCGGTGTACCTTGGTGGTAGAGCTGCGTTGGGCACCCACACCCGGCGTTTGTTGAAGCCCGATCTAGATGTGGGGCTGAAGTCACGGTTTTGCTTCCTAGTGGCCTAGTAGTCAGACTGTCCAGTCTCAGCATTGATAGCCTTGTTGACGAGAGCCTGGAAGGTTGTGCACTCATGCTAGCGCAGATCTCTACGGAGATCAGGACTAAGTCCCTTGCGGAACCTAGCCTGCTTTTTGGCATCAGTTGAAACTTCCTCCGGAGCATAACGAGCAAGATTGCCGAACTCATGGCTATAGGCATCCACTGACAGTCTGCCCTGGGTGAAAGCACATAACTCCTCTCTCTTGCGATCCATCAGCCCTTCCGGGATGTGATGCGTACGGAATGTCGTGCTGAATTCTGCCGAAATTGGTGTGGGGCTTGCAGGACGCATGGCTTCATAATTTTCCCACCATAGATTGGCGGGTCCTTCCAGAAAGTAAGTAGCAAAGGTCACTTTATTGGCCTCGAATACGTTGGCAGCTTGGATCTTGCAAGACATGCTGGTCAGCCAGTCATCGGTATCGAGTGGGTCTACCGAATGATGATACTTAGGTGGGTACAGCTTGACGAAATCACCGAGAGACATGCCATCATTGTGATCATTGCGGGGAGCACATGTTGTGTTCTGCTCAATTCGTTCCAACAGCCTGTTGGTCTCCCTTTTGTTCCGTTCAGCTTCAAGCATCACTTCTGCCAAAGAGGGCGCGTGTGGCAGATTCTCTTTCTTGGATGGCTTCCTTCGCCCTGCTCAGGGGTAGGCACGGGGTTATTCCTAGTGGCCACCATCCTGGGAAACAAACCCACAACTTAGACGTAGGGAACATCAACTCTAAGACATGAGATAAGGAATGTACTGGACAACATGGCATGCAGGGTAAACACCCAAACAACATGGTAATAACAACTGCCCTATGAACACCATGATTCATACACACCATGACATAGTTCAGTACAAACCCAAGATGAAATACAAACTATAAAGAGATGACACAACTCATCAAAGGCATTACAAGCTTCTTATACATTATCTATCTACACCTCTGGAACTCAACTCTCAACCTCAGTCATATCCCACAAGACACGCAGGACTATGGCGATACGACTACTACCATACCAGTACTAACATCCACGTACTCAAGCATCACTGTAGAATGCCTCATATAGGTTACCCCCGTGACCCAGGAGCTGAACCTGAGGATCTAGAAACACTCTAGCCTGTGAGCGCTAGAAACCATAAGGACACGGATGTGGCCTTGGTTCCCTTGTTGGTGGCAACACCAGTCCTCGAAGAGGGGTGATGCCTCCAACATCGGGCCAGTCTACGCGTGCTGGCAGATGACTCCGCAATGGGTTCAACATCTCCAAATATCCATAGCCTGTCTGCACGACAGGTGCCAACTACGTCAGGGCTGTCCAAAGACGTGCACGGGTCGCATAAAGCTCCATGCGAAGGGCACGTGCATCACTATCCCTGTTCTCCAACATCTGAGCGGTCACCTGCAGCCTAGGGTCCTCATGAGAATGATCATAGTAGGCTGCGCTAAGATAGCTATCCTCTCCTCCCAAAGAAGTAGGAACATAACAGAACTCTGTCTTCTGAAGCAGACCATGGTCAAACCTCATGATAGTCAGCATGGTGTAGGCGGACTCCTTAACTGACATGTCTATGGTTACACCTAATCCATAGTCCAGTGAAGCAGCTCTACAGCTCTAGGATATGAAGGATATATCTTAACAGTACACAGATACTGACTCTGGTTGAAATATCGCTATTGTTCCTCCACTGTGTACTTTGGGTACCAAAGGTAACCAGCCTCCATCATAACTCTAACCAACATGGCCGTGTGACCCGGTACATTGATGCACCTGGTCAGACGGACCACCTGACGGGAAGGATGCAGGGGCATCTAAAAGAGAGAATGATGCAAAGACATTAGAGACTCTAGCAGAAATTGGACAACACAATGGCTGTAATTGCTCAAAAAGGATTTTGAGACAACTGCAAAAGATTGGAAAAGCATAACCACTCGACTTTCTAGACGCAAATCTCTTCTCCAACTTTTTGTCACACCAACAATGCTCAAGTACCGACATTCACTTGCAAACAAGCTAGCTGATAGTCCATGGTTAGTAACTCATCATCCTAAGTAATAGATGAGAAGCCTAGTTCTTAACCCCGTAGAAAAGATGAGAAAGACTCAACATAGAATAACTTGGGAAGAGGAGTAAAAAGAGCCTTACGTTCCCTTCCACAATAAATTCCCCTACTTTTCTATAGTGTTTCTAGACCCCAATCCTAAGTCATATGAATCCAAACTATAACATATAACATCACTTTGTAGCCACATGCACGGTAAGCTCCATGGCTGCAGCCTTACCTTAGTCGGGACCATTTGCATCTTTTGGCTCACGTATGTGAACATGTCGTTTGATTGCCAGCGACATGTTCACATACATGAGCCAAAAGACGCAAACGATCCTGGCTAAGTTAAGGTTGCAGCCATGGAGCTTACCATGCGTGAGGCCGCAAAGTGATGTGATATGTTACAGTCTGGATTCATATGACTTAGGATGGGGGTCCCGACACATGAGATGTAGTCTTCGGGATCGGTACTTCCGGAAAACTTTGGCATGTTGAACTTGAGCTTGCCGTAGCGTTTCTACTCATAGTAATGATGACGATGTCCATGCCTTGGAATATATATTTCATTATTGTGATCGTCATGATTTGCTTGAGGTTGTGGGGAAAGGTTGTGCTCTCGGATCCTCCGTTCTTGGTGTTCCTTAACTTGTTGCCATTGTCGAAGCGCTTCTTGTTGTTCACGCAATCGGTGATTGCATTAATTAATGGCGCAAGTGGATTAATGAAGGGCATGTTGTGCATCCAATGCTTGCTCGGCACGTCGTTGTTGTTCTTGTCATAAAGTGTCATCCTCTTGTTCCTCGTGATGGTGATCTTGATGATCTTGCTCTTGGTCCTGCTCTTGTTAACGATGTCACATGCGCCCTCGGAGGGGGCTTGCAATCCATTGTGATGGAATGGATTTTCCTAAGCTTGATGATATCGCTGATCATCTTGAAGAGGAGAGTGAACTCGTGCTAGACTTGTCCCCAAGGAGGAGTCTGAAGAGTGGTGGCTTTCGTGTCATTGTCTCAATGATGTAGATGACGAGGAAGAGTGAGTGACCATCATGGAACAAAATATATGGTCCCATGTTCTTAATATGGATTGGTGCAAGTCAGTGGAAACATACTCTATGCGGCCACCCAAAGCTTCATTTTATTGATGCATGGCTTGTTGAGTGCCAACGTGAAAACACAACTTCATTTTATTGGACTAATGTTTCCACCAAGTGTATTTGAGGAAAAAGTTCAATGATGGGTTGGCTAAAGGATTTGGTGGACAAGCTCCCCAACGAAAGGAAGGAATATGATTGGACATGCTTCAAAGTTGAGGACTCTACATTTTAAATTTTGTGAAAAAACACTTTTGACTCCATAGGCAAGCCAATACTATTAAAAGGGGATGAGGTATTTATGATGATTTGGTTGCTCAAGTGCTTAGAGATTAACCAGCAAAAATACCCACACATTCTCCCACAAATATCTTTTGTCCAAAGCCAAAAGTCCAAATCCGGTGACACCAAAAATTCCCATTCGGATCCACCGAGTTTTACCATAAACAGAAAACCAGCCAAACCCTAGCATCTCGGTACTACCAAGTTTCCATTCGGTGCAACCGAGAATCAGGGACAAACTTTTTGTTACCCAATTTCTTAAAGTCAGTCCCACCAAGTTTGAGGAAGAGGTAATGCTGAGATTTCGAAACTTCCTAGGTCACCCATATCGGTACCATCGTGATTTATATATTGTTCTCGCACAAAATGCCAAAGTTGCCACATTTTGCACTAGTCGGTCCAACCGAGTTTTTCCTCCGATTTCACCGAGTTAGGTAATAATGTTGTAACGGATGGATTTTTGGAGATGCCTATATATACCTCTCCACCACATGTCACTCGCATGAGAAGCACTCAGAACACACAGCCACTTGCCATATCAAATTTTCAAACAGAGAACCACCTACCCTTGTGTTGAGGTCAAGATCATCCATTCCAATCATATGGATCTTGATTTCTAGACTCCCCAAGTTGCTTTCCATGCAATCAATCTGTTCTACCCAAGCCAAACCTGTGAGTGATTGAGTGTTGAGGATACTAAGTTTTGAAGCACAAGAGCATGGAGTTCATCATACTACCGCATCTATTACCGTTTGGAGGGTGGTCGCTCCTAGATTTTTTAGGTATTGCTTTGGAGCCTCCTTCGTGATTGTGGAGTTGAACCAGGAAATTTGTAAGGGCAAGGAGACCGCCTACTTCATTAAGATCTACCCCGAGTAAGGCTAGTTCTCCGTGGACGTAGGACATCATGGAATAGATAAGGTTGCTACTTTGTGTACCCTACGTGAGTGGAGCCCTCCGTGGACTCTCGCGACAATTACCCTCCGTGGTTTGAAGTCTCCATAAACATGGATGTACGATAGCGCCACCTATCGAAACAATGGGAAAAATCTTCATGTCTCCAAATTGCATTTGATCTTCTTATCCCTATCCTCTTACATATGCTTGTCAATAATTTATGGTACAATACTCGTAGACATGCATGTGTAGGGTGAACTTGATTTGCTAGAATTGCTAAGATCTACCAACCAATTAACTTGGGAAATGATTAGATTTTCTGGGATACTTTGGTTGATATGCACGAAGGTACCGAATCCATTAGGGAATCTACGTTTGATGTGCTTGAAAGTCTGCTTGATAAATTCAAGAAGAAGGATGGTGAAGGAGTCAACGAAATGTACTCTAGGCTTGCTCTCATGACAAATGAGATTGTCGGCTTAGGAAGCAAAGAAAATAAATGACCAATGAATTCATCATCAAGAAGATACTTAGAGCCTTAGATGGGAAGTACGACACTGTGTGCATAGTAATCCAAATGATGCCAATCTACAAGTATCTCAAGGCCACGGAAGTCATCGGAAGGATTGTTGCGCATGATATGTCACTCAAAGACAAGGAAGAGCTTCACAACAAATCAAGCGGTGCTTACAAAGCTTCCAGTGACACTCCTGCTACTTCAAGTAACAACCTCGTAACCAATGAAGAGATAAGCCTCATGGTCAAGAAATTCGTAAAGTTCTACAAGAATAGAGGCAAAGAAACAAACTCCAACTCAAGATATCAAAGAACCGTTCATTTAGTCGTGTCCGGAATTGTTACAATTGTGGAAGGCCCGGACACTACTCCAATGAGTGTACGCCCCCCCCTCCCCCCACAAAAGAAGGGAAGAGTCACCTAGGAGAGATCAAGAGATTAGTCACCTCGAAGAGAGAGAAGGAGTAGAGATGATAGTTATAAACGAAGATCCACCCAGAGAAGTGAAGATTCAGAGAAGAAGGACAAGTACACCAAGAGATACACAAGAAGAAGACATCAAGATCATGTTGGTGAATGGGTTTCCGGCTCCGAATCCGACAACCACTCAGAGAGAAGCTATCACTCTGAATCTGACTATAGTCAAGATGAAGGTGTTGCCGAACTTGCACTCGTTTCCTCCAACTCCTGTGACATATTTGATTTACCAAATGAAGGGAGTTGAAGTTTCTTCATGGATAAAGATCCCAAGATATCACACCCCAAATACATTGACTATAATAGTGATGAGGATGACTTACATGGAGATGATGACTTTCTATTTGACAAATCTAGTGATATTAGTCAAATTGAACTTGATATTAATCACGTTAGTCAAGATAAGTCGTGTGATGATGATAAGAAGGAAAAAGAGGGACAAACTAAGGAATTAAACAATCTTAAGTTAGCCCATGAATCTACTCTTGAAGATCATAGAGATCTCGTAAGAACTAGTGAGAAGTTCTACTTCGAGAAGCTCAATTTGGAGCCAGAGCATGAATTCCTTAAATCTACCAATGACGACCTTCAAAACAAGACTTCCTCTTATCTAGCCAAATGACTACTCTTGTCTAGATTCATTCCCCAAGTTAAGGCTAAAAAAACTAGTAACAAAGGCAAGAAAGGTCGTTGGAAATATGCTCTAGAGGCAATAATAAATTAATTATTATCATATTTCCTTGTTCATGATAATCGTTTATTATCCATGTTGTAATTGTATTGATTGGGAACTCAGATATATGTTTGGGTACATAGACAACAAAGTGTCCCTAGTAAGCCTCTACTAAATTAGCTCGTTGATCGAAGATGCTTAAGGTTTCCTAGCCATAGACATGAGATATCATTTGATAACGGGATCACATCATTAGGAGTATGATGTGATGGACAAGACCCAAACTATAAATGTAGAATATGATCGTGTCAATTTATTGCTATTGTTTTCTGCATGTCAAGTATCTGTTCCTATGACCATGAGATCATGTAATTCGCTGACACCGGAGGAGTACCTTGTGTGTATCAAATTTCGCAACGTAACTAGGTCGCTATAAAGGTGCTCTATAGGTATCTCCAATGGTGCCTGTTGAGTGGGCATGGATGAAGACTGGGATTTGTTACTCCGTGTCATGGAGAGGAATCTCGGGGCCCAAACGGTAATGCAACATCACAATAAGCGTTGCGTGCAAAGTGACTAAAGAGTTAGCCACGAGATCTTGTATTACGGAACGAGTAAAGAGACTTGCTAGTAACGAGATTGAACTAGGTATGGAGATACCAATGATCGGATGTTAGGCAAGTAACATACTGATGAACAAAGGGAACTACATATGGGATTAACTGAATCCCTGACATAGAGGTTCAACCGATAGAGATTTTCATAGAATACGTAGGAACCAATATGGGCATCCAGGTCCCGCTATTAGTTATTGACCATAGAGGGCTCTCGGTCATATCTACATAGTTATCGAACCCACAGGGTCTACACACTTAATGTTTGGTGACCATACAAGTATAACTGAGTTATTTTGTTGGTGATCGAAAGTTTTTTGGAGTCCCGGATGAGATCCCAGACATGATGAGGTGCTTTGGAATAGTCCGTAGGTAAAGATTGATATATGGGATAATACTGATTGGTCTCCGGAATGGTTCCGGAATTCACCGGGGGGGGGGGGGGTCGGAAGTTTACCAAAATGTTTGGGTACAATAACACTTTATTTGAGTCAAGGGGTAAAGACCATGAGGCTTTAGGAAGTTGCAAAAAGGAGTTTTGCGGAGGCTAGGGGCCAGACGCTAGGGACCCTGGCGTCTGGGGCCAGACGCTGAGGACCATGGCATCTGTTCCTGGAGTCTGAGGTGGAATATTGCCTTGCGTGCCAAACCGACTTTGAGGAGGCTCTTTATCAAAGTTTTGGCCCCAAGCCTGAACGAATAAATAGAGGGGCAGGGCTAGCACCCATAAGAGATCAAGATTTTCCCAAGCCATATGCCATCAACCCCGGCCCTCTAGATTATCCTCTATCATACTTTCCATTGTTGTCACACCCGGTGTTTTGCTCATGACTAAGTTGTCATGACTCACGAATTAGGGACAATTAAAACGTTTTGAGTGCAGTGGAATGCTTAACTTGTGTGTTATTTGCTTGCCTGTTTGATTGCTTGCTAGTGCTCTATAATTAATAAAACTTCCTCCTACCCTCAAGAACACTTTTCCTTGATCCCAACTCTTGTATAACGATCGTGCCATGTGAATAGGACTTTAAAATAGTTTTACAAAATTTTATTTTGTCCAAAAAGCATTTATTTAAATTAGGTTTTCAAAACCCCCTGACTTAGGATTTACACTACAAGTCCCCAAATTGGGTGGATCCTTTTTCCCCAAATGCTTTATTTGAAGCCCACTATATATCAGAAATGCCAAACCCACCAAATATTATTTTTAAAGAATATTTTATTATTTTATTTAAAGGCTTTTTATTAAGGCCAAAAATGTTCTTTTATAGGGAAAAATTATTTAAATGCTTTAAAAATATTTGAGAAAATTTAGGAAAACTCAGTGGACATATATTGTCCATATATAAGAGTTTGAACACATGGTCATGTTCAAAATATTGGAAAAAAAACCTTCAAAACCATTTCTGCCTATTTTCAACATTTGAAATACTTCTATATGGAATATTCTCAATTACATCCTAGGAAATTCCAGAAGGTCACATATGTCCTATGCGATGATCTAGCCAAGTTTCATCTCAATCCCAATAGTTTTGCTTCACAAAATTATTCTGAAACCCGTTGTGTCGAGGAACAAATTTGAGCAACTTTACATTGTGAAGTTTGTCATTTTGATCTCAAAACTGGTGGACATGTTCTAATCCGCAAATAATGATGTTAAAGCATGTGGTGCATCAAGGGGAGCAGATACACATGTCCAAATCCCCTCAGAAACATTTCTGTTGATTCCAACAATTTTGTAATATTACATTACAAAGTTTCCCCATTGGTCCCCAAAGTTTTTGTGCATGTTATAATCCCTAAAATATGACACCACATCAGGTAACTCCATTTCTTACCATTTCTAGGGTTTAAAACTTTTACATTGGCAACTTTCTCTAAGTGTGGTAAAAACTTGTTATCAAGCTCATTTATACCTATTTCTCAATCTTTTTAACTCTGATGTCAATCATAGCAACTTAGCTGGCCCAAAACTCCATCAAAAACCTTCTGGTAGAAAACCAAAGCTGATGTTTTCACCCCTTCCCTTGCCCTCCTTGGGCCTACAATTTTACCACAACTCCCAGGTGATGTATTTTACCTGCAGTAAGCTTCTCATGTCCATACACCAATTATTGGTGGGGTAAAACCTCACATTTCATCTCTCGACAGTAGGGTTGCCAGCTCTTTTCACCTCTCCTCTTTCCTCCACCCCATCCCTCCTCCACCAGAGCATCCTAGGAGAATCCTTGCATCCCCCAAAGACTAGAGGACAAGGTGGGCACGCCCAGATCACGTGCTGCATGACATGGCATACCATATGCACGCTCTAGAGCGCGCTACACTGCGCCCCGCACTGTAGCCGCCCCCAATCCAGGTCCCCGACCACCTCGGGCATATCTCGCATGTCCCCTGAGACCGCCTCGAAGTCCTCAACACGGCAGCTGGTCGGCCGCCTCCTCTATCCCCCTCTGCAGCTCTCCTTGCATGCGCACGGCATCGCCCGAGCGCACTAGTGAGAAAGCTCACACGCGCGATGACCTGGTCCTCCCCCGCTCCCTCTCTTTCCTTCCCTAGACGTGGACCTCGTCCACAAAAGCCGCATACATGGTCCAGAGTCCCCCCAAGCATGGCAGAGATGGCCATGACCTCGCCGGTCCTCAGTCCACGGTGCGCCAGTGCCTAGGCTATAAGAGCCTCCCACCTCAACCCCTCTCAGCTCCCTTGGCTCTCCCTACCTCCAATGATCCTCCTGTTGTTGGAAATATGCCCTAGAGGCAATAAATAAACTGTTTATTATTATATTTCCTTGTTCATGATAATCGTTTATTATCCATGCTATAATTGTATTGATTGGAAACACATTACATGTGTGGGTAAATAGACAATGCTTTGTCCCTAGTATGCCTATAGTGAACTAGCTCGTTGGTCAAAGATGGTCAAGGTTTCCTAGCCATTAATATGTGATGTCATTTGATAACGGGATCATATCATTAGGAGAATGATGTGATGGACAAGACCCAAACTACAAACGTAGCATATGATCGTGTAAGTTTATTGCTACTGTTTTCTACATGTCAAGTATTTGTTCCTGTGACCATGAGATCATGCAACTCACTGACACCGGAGGAGTAGCTTGTGTGTATAAAACATCGCAACGTAACTCGGTGATTATAAAGGAGCTCTACATCTATCTCCGAGGGTGTTTGTTGGGTTGGCATGGATCAAGACTAGGATTTGTTACTCTGTGTGACGGAGAGGTATCTCAGGGCCCACTTGACAATACGACATCACAATAAGACTTGCAGGCAATGTGACTAAGTGTTAGTCACGGGATCTTGTATTACGGAACGAGGGTAACAAGGTTGAACTAGGTATGGAGATACCGACGATCGAATCTCGGGCAAGTAACATACCGAAGAACAAAGGGAACATCATACGGGATTAACTGAATCCTTGACATAGAGGTTCGACCGATAAAGATCTTTGTTGAATATGTAGGAACCAATATGGGCATCCAGGTTCCGCTATTGGTTATTGACCATAAATGTGTCTCGGTCATGTCTACATAGTTCTCGAACCCGCAGGGTCTCCACACTTAAGGTTCGGTGACGTTTTGGTAGTATAGAGTTATATATGGCGGTTACCGAAGGTTGTTTGGAGTCCCGGATGAGATCCTGGAATTCACGAGTAGCTCCATAATGGTCCGGAGGTAAACATTGATATATAGGAAGTCCAATTTTGGTCGCCGAAAAGGTTTCGGGCTCATCGGTAGTGTACCGGGAGTGCCGGGAGTGTACCGGGAGACCATCGGGAGGGGTATTTCGACCCAAGAGGCTACATGGGCTGTGGGAGGATGAATACCAGACCTTAGTGGGCTGGAGGAAGTCCCACAAAGGGCCCATGCGGCTGGGAAGAAAAAACCCAAAAGGAAAAAGGTGGAAAAAGGCAAAAGGGCTAAGTTAGTGTAACATCCCAAAATTCTAAATTTTGGAATATTATAATAATTATTAGAATGTTTGTTTGTTTGCTTGAGTGAGTGAAAGTGAGTGAAAATTTGAAATTTTTGAAAACTTTCTTGACCTTGAGTTTTGTCTTAAGTGTTTCCTTCATCAACCTTGTTGCTTTTGTTTCTTGTGTTACCTTGTGATTGTTAGTTTTGATTGCTAGAAGTGTTTGCTTATGAATGCAATGTTTGTTATATAGATTTTCATCAGAGAGTGACGAATAGTCTATCAAGTTATTTCTGAGAGCGATCTTTTTCTTCATCAACAGTACAGGCAAGTTCACTTTGACCATCTTTTCATACCTATGTTTTATTGCATGTAGTGACATCATTCAAACAAATCCCTCCCATAGTGTTATTGAAATTCTTGTAGTTGAGTAGAATGCATGAGTTAGGAACCCACCACTTGTTACTAAAGCCCCGGGAACGCTAGTTAGTGCAGTGCTATGCTAAAGTAGATGGGGTCTGGTATGAGTGTTCGTGAGTGGTGTGAAGAAGGACTCCACGTCAAAATGACGACTTCATGAAGGCTTCTTCAAGACCTCAAGACTTAGAGACTCGAGAAACAAGTTTTTCAATACACACTGCTAGGTGAGGGATGGTTGGAACGGTACCCTGGAGAAACCAGTGGATTTGCCTAGGTGTTGCTGGACATGGCCAGCATTCACGCGGAAAGCCTCACCCAGACTCAAAGGGAAGGATGAATACTTCATTCCCGAAAGCTTACCTGTGTAGCCACAAGTCATTATGGGCTCTGGCTTGGTTGATCTTTGTTGTGACTTTGGCTGGGCAGTGCTACGAGATGTAGTCGACGATAGGAATGGATGGGCACTGACAGTAGTCAGGGAAACACTCTGAAAGACCATGTTTCTTTCATCCTGTTCTCAAACACCAGGCAGTGCGAGGACTTACCAGGAGGGAAAGAATCTTGTGGGTAAAGTACACAACACTCTGCAGAGTTAAACCTAATCGATTATCCGTGTCCCCGGTTAGGGACAAATTGAGCTTCTAGACTTGGATCTATCTCTGAACTCTCAACACTGGACTGATAACTAATTGTGGGCAACTTATGATACTTATGGGCATTGAGACATTGGTTGGCGGAACCATGTCATGATGGGTAACTCCATAGTGAAATTCCTGATATTCCTTTGTTGTAGGAAAATAAAATCAGCTTTTATGCAAAAACTCAGACACAGAGCCACAAAGCCTTTGCATATAGAATAGTCTTCGTTCTTCTGTTCTACTATGGTGATCTTGCCAGTACATTCCATGTACTGACCTACACGGATGCAACGTCTTATGTTGCAGATAAGCTCTACGATGAGTAAGAGTACGATTCAGGGTTACGGTCCGCACTCAACCTGTCGTTGGTGTTATTGGGACTCCACTCCCGTTGACTGTATCCGCTGCTATTTTAAGGTATATATCAGTTTTACGTTAATTACATGTGATTGCACTTTGATATATACATTGATGTACTGTGTGTGCCAGCATACTGATCGAGGGATGGCACAGAAAACACAGAGGCTTGACTCGTTTTGAGTCGGGTCGCTACAGAAATGGTATCAGAGCACATGTTGAATGTAGGACGTGACCCTAGAAACTGGAAGCCCTTAGCAAATGATTTCTCGAAAACTTTGTTTTCAAAAGACCTTCTACTTCTCAGTTTATCAAATAGTTATACCAGACCTTTTTCCCTTGACCACACTAAGGATGAACTGAGACCACTTCGAGAAGGACAAGATATCGAAACAACTGATGGTCACTTCAAAGTAAAGAAGATTTCACTCTGCATTAGAAGAGTTGAAGCTACATGAGTTGAAGACTGTGAAGACCCGAAGAAAATGAAGACCATGAAGAATTACAAGATTATGCCCTAGAAGACCAAACCCCTGTTGTATACTTACGTTAGATACGATGATTTGTAAGCTGTCATTTGTGTGTAATTTTCAACAGCCACAACAAAAATCTATTTTCAAAACCATTGTTTGTATTGTGTGTATCCCCTCCTTTCTCTCTCTTACCCATCTCATCCCAAAACCTTCAACCCAATAGATGACGAATGAAGCTCGACTTGTGTATTCTGGATCGATGACTCAGTTAGAGACAGAAGAATGGATTCAGAACATGGAGGATCATCTAAGGAGTAACCATATTGCAAGAAAAGAGATGGTGCAGTATGCTTTTCGGTACTTTGTAGAAGGTGCTGCAAATTGGTGGAAGATGCATGAAGCTATCCATGATAGGCAAGCATCAAACACTTGGGAAGAATTCAAGATAACTCTGCAAGGAACTCGTGTTATCACCAACACCCAGAAACCCCGTGGCAAAGATGTGAAGAAGATTTTTGCATGCAGGATATGTGGAGAGACAGGACACATCCAGGAAGAACACAAGGAAGGATGCCCTCATTGTGAAGAAAATCACCGAGCTGAGGAATGCCCAACTAGGAAGGTGACATGTTTCTTGTGTGAAGGAACTAGGCATTACCCGGCTCAATGCCAAATGTACCCCAAGGTACAAGAAGTCATCAAGCAGCAGAAGGAAGCCATGAAGGAAGCCTTCAGAGAAAAGTTAGGAGAACTTGTGATGAAGGAAGATGTTGAAGACCCTGATGAAGAAGGCCTAACCAGATTTTACTCCAATGCCTGCTATTCATGTAGAGAAGAAGGACATTTCTCACAGGACTGTACGAAGGAAAGAAAAGAGTATCTGGGAAACCTTCCGACAGAAGAAGTGGAGTTTGACCCACAGGAAATTGAAAGTTTGATCGGAACAAAGGAACCCAAGAAGAGAAACCGAAGACGTTCTCAGAACAACCCAATTTCCGCAAAGAAGGATCTAAGTCAGATCATGTGTTTCTGGTGCAAGAATTTAGGCCACTATGCCGATAAATGCCCTGAGAAGAAGGCTAAACATGATTAGTTTGAGTTTTGGATTTTGGAAGTAACAAATGTAAGAGGTAGCACTCTTATCATTTTGAAGTTATGTAACGGAATTTTCAAAGTTTGTAATAAATTCATGAGTCAATGGAAATTTATGGTGTCATGATTTATCTTATGTTGTATTACATGAGTTGTTACTCTATGACCCAAGATCTCCGACCATTTTCGAGGATATAAGAAAATATGGTCTATGCAGACATGAGTGGATTTCATTTTAAGTGTGGTGGTAACCACAGGTACCTTTCTGGATAAGTGAATACATGTGAAGAGAATAAGGAACCACCTCAATCTATCCGGATGATAACCTTTGTGACAAAGTGATTTTGAAGTTGGAATATTGAGAAAAGGAATGATTGTGATGAAACCATACCCAAGGTTAAACAGACCAATGGAAAGGAAAATGAATTCCACAGAGTGGAATCCAGACAATAATAGGTCTGTGATTTGTTACCTCGAGGGTATGATGGAGTGCACGGAAGGCAATGTTGGAATATGAAACGATAGTAACCCCAAGAGTGAGTTAAAGCTATTCAAGTATTCAAGTGAACCCACAACTCACTGACCTCAGGATTGATAAAGATCAAGGCCCGCCTTTGTGAAGGAAGAAACTTGGAAGAAGCTACGACTGATCAGCAAACGTTTTCTTAGGAGTATACGAAAACCTGAGAGTTGTGAAGAAACGATAGATGTTTTTGCTTAGCTTGCAGAATCAATGGATTTATCCGAACTTTGTTCGTTGACAAGAGGAATTTCTGCAATGCTTGTGAGGAAGACCAAGTGTTAGAATATGAGATTCACTAAACCTTATAGAAGGTAATGATTTCAGTGCGACATGGCTTGGCCACCATGACGACTTACTCTTATCATTCTCTTGCTATTCGGATTGGTAAATCTGAGTGACTTACCCATAGTAAAGAGACGATGTTCTTTGAAGCTTTTGTTTAAGCCTTAGAACGGTATGATGAAGAACCCCTGGTACATGACAGTTTCTGTCACACGTAGGAATTTCTACGGTGAGGAATGAAGCCCTGACCCATTTTCACTACAGGATAACCATTAATGGTAGACCACCATGAGATCATCGATAGGTTATTTAGAATGATCACGAGACCTGTCAGTTAAGAAGACCCAGTACCGGAGGAAATACATTTTTTATGAGAACACGAGATTTTGATTTTTAAAACGGAAGAGCATCACTGAAGAACTATCGTGAAGGATGTGAATAGACAAATGCACCCAGAGGACTGCCATAATTTTGAGGGACTAGTAACTCTCATTTTAAGTGTGGTAGACCCAACGCCTTCTTGGTCAATGGTTTTGCTAGAAGACCCCAACCCTAACCTATTCTTTCTAGCCTTTTTGAATCTCGAGGACGAGATTCATTTTAAGTGTGGTAGTTTGTAATATCCCAAAATTCTAAATTTTGGAATGTTATAATAATTATTAGAATGTTTGTTTGTTTGCTTGAGTGATTCAAAGTGAGTGAAAATATGAAACTTTTGAAAACTTTCTTGACCTTGACTTTTGTCTTAAGTGTTTCCTTCATCAACCTTGTTGCTTTTGTTTCTTGTGTTACCTTGTGATTGTTAGTTTTGATTGCTAGAAGTGTTTGCTTATGAATGCAATGTTTGTTATATAGATTTTCAACGAAGTGTGATGAATAGACTATCAAGTTATTTCTGAGAGCGATCTTTTTCTTCATCAACAGTACAGGCAAGTTCACTTTGACCATCTTTACTTACCTATGTTTTATTGCATGTAGTGACATCATTCAAACAAATCCCTCCCGTAGTGTTATTGAAATTCTTGTAGTTGAGTAGCATGCATGAGGTAGGAACCCACCACTTGTTACTAAAGCCCCAGGAACGCTAGTTAATGCAATGCTATGCTAAAGTAGACGGGGTCTGGTATGAGTGTTCATGAGTGGTGTGAAGAAGGACTCCACGTCAAAACGACGACTTCATGAAGGCTTCTTCAAGACCTGCATATTCAAGACCTCAAGACTTCGAGACTCGAGAAACAAGTTTGTCAATACACACTACTGGGTGAGGGACGGTTGGAACGGTACCCTGGAGAAACCAGTGGATTTTCCTAGGTGTTGCTGGAGATGGCTAGTATTCATGCGGAAAGCCTCACCCAGACTCAAAGGGAAGGATGAATACTTCATGCCCGGAAGCTTACCAGTGTAACCACAAGTCATTATGGGCTCTGGCTTGGTTGATATTTCTTGTGACTCTCGCTGGGCAGTGCTACGAGATGTAGTCGACGTTAGGAATAGATGGGCACTGACAGTAGTCAGGGAAACACTCTGAAAGACCATGTTTCTTTCATCCTGTTCTCGAACACTAGGCAGTCCGAGGACTTACCAGGAGGGAAAGAATCTTGTGGGTAAAGTACACAACACTCTGCAAAGTTAAACCTAATCGATTAGCCGTGTCCCCGATTACGGACAAATTGAGCTTCTAGACTTGGATCTATCTCTGAACTCTCAACACTGGACTAATAACTAATTGTGGGCAACTTATGATACTTATGGGCATTGAGACATTGGTTGGCAGAACCATGTCATGATAGGTAACTCCATAGTGAAATTCCTGAATTTCCTTTGTTTTAGGAAAATAAAATCAGCTTTTATGCAAAAACTCAGACACAGAGCCACAAAGCCTTTGCATATAGAATAGTCTTCGTTCTTCTGTTCTACTATGGTGATCTTGCCAGTACATTCCATGTACTGACCTACATGGCTACAACGTCTTATGTTGTAGATAAGCTCTACAACTGGTAAGAGTACGATTCGGGGTTACGGTCCGCACTCCACCTGCCGTTGGTGTTATTGGGACTCCACTCCCGTTGACTGTATCCGTTGCTATTTTAAGGTATATATCAGTTTTACGTTAATTACATGTGATTGCACTTTGATATATACATTGATGTCTTGTGTGTGCCAGCATACTGATCCAGGGATGGCACAGAAAACACAGAGGCTTGACTCGTTTTGAGTCGGGTCACTACAATTAGGAAGGAGTCCAAATCCTACTAGGAGTGGAGGAGGAGGACTCCTCCCTCTTGGTTCGACCGACCCAAGGGCTGGCTCCATGGGAACCAAGCCTCCTCCTCCTCTCCTCCTATATATATTTGAGGGTTTTAGGGTTTTGGCACAAGATTTTCAGCCATGTGCTACCCGTTCCTCTAGTGCATAGTTTCTCCTCTAGATTGGTTTTCTACAGTGCTTAGGCGAAGCCCTGCCAGAATTGCTCCACCACCATCGTCGGAGCGCCATCACGCTGCCGGAGAACTCATCTACCTCTCTGCTCCCTCTTGCTAAATCAAGAAGGCGGAGATCGTCATCAAGCTGTATGTGTGCTGAACGCGGAGGTGTCGTCCGTTCGGCGCTAGATCGGAAGGACCGTGATCAAGATCGCGAGATGGATCGTGATGAGATCGCGAGACGGATCGTGATGAGATCACGGGACGGATCGTGATGAGTTCGTGGGACGGATCATGATTGGATTGCGGGATGGATCGTGATGAGATTGTTGGACGCTAGGCGATTTGGATTGCGAGGACGTTTGACTACACCAACCACATATCTTAACACTTCCCGCTTAGCGATCTACAAGGGTATGTAGATCCACTCTTCGTCTCGTAGATGCTCATAACCATGGATAGATCTTGCATGTGCATAGGAAATTTTTTGTTTCCCAAGCAACGTTCCCTAACAGTGGCATCATGAGCTAGGTCTATGTGTAGATGAGATCTCGAGTAGAACACAAAGAGTTTGTGGGCGTTGATGCTTAGATTGCTTCCTCCCTTAGTCGTGTTTTGGTTCAGCAGTATTGTGGGATGAAGAGGCCAGGACCAACCTTACTCGTACGCTTATTAGAGATCGGATCCATCGACTGACGTGTAACCTTGTTGTACAAAGATGGCTGGCAAGTGTCTATTTCTCCGACTTTAGTTGGATCGGATTCGACAAAGGCGGTCCTTGAGACGGTTGAAAAGCAACTTATGTATCACCGTTCTGGTTTATACATAGGTGAGAATTGTTCTTGCTAGATACCCATAGAAGCCACGTAAAACATGCAACAACAATTAGAGGACGTCTAACTTGTTTTTGCAGGGTATGTTGTGATGTGATATGGCCAATTACATGATGAGATATATGTGATGTATGAGATGATCATGTTTTGTATAGAATATCATGACTTGCATGTCGATGAGTACGGAAACCGTCAGGAGCCATAGGGTTGTCTTTCATTACTGTATGACCTGTGTGTTAATCATTAAGTGCTATGTAATGCTTTACTTTATCGCTAAACCGTAGCAATAGTAGTAGAAGCATGTTGGGCGCAACAACCCCGATGGCAACACGTTGATGGAGATCATGATGATGGAGATCATGGTGTCATGTCGGCGGCGATGGAGATCATGTCGGTGCTTTCAAGATGGAGATAAAAAGCACAAGTTCATGGCCATATCATGTCACTTATGATTTGCATGTGATGTTAATCCTTTTATGCACCTTGTTTTGCTTAGGACGACGGTAGCATTATAAGGTGATCCCTCACTTTAATTTGAAGATAAATTGTGTTCTCCCCGAGTGGGCACCATTGCGAAAGTTCGTCATGTCGAGACACCACGTGATGATCGGGTGTGATGGACTCTACGTTCACAAACAACGGGTGCAAGCCTGTGTTGCACATGCAAAACACTCGGGTCAAACTTGATGAGCCTAGCATGTACAGACATGGCCTCGGAACACAAGAGACCGAAAGGTCGAACATGAGTCATATAGTAGATATGATCAACGTGATGATGTTCACCATTGAAACCACCTCAACTCACGTGATGATAGGACTTCAGTTGGTGAATTTGGATCATGTATCACTCGAATGACCGGAGGGATGTCAATTTGAGTGATAATTCTTCAGTAATATGATTAATTGAACTACTTATCATGAACATAGTCAGTAGTGCCTTTGCAAAATTATGCTGTAGATTACTAGCTGACGCTGTAGCTCCCTTGATTTTTTATATGTTCCTAGAGAAATAGAGTTGAAAGAGGATGATAGCAATATTGCGGACTGGCTCCATGATCTGAGGATTGTCCTCATTGCTGCATAGAAGGCTTATGTCCTTAATGCACCGCTCGATGCGCCAACCCCTCTAGTGTCGTCTGTAGATGTTGTGAACATCTGACTTGCACGTTCTCATGACTACTTGATAGTTTAGTGTGTCATGCATTACAGCTTAGAAAATAGGCCCCGAAACGTTTTGAACGTCACGGAACATATGAGATGTTCTAAGAGATGAAATTAGGATCTCAGGCTCATGCCCGTGTTGCAAGATATGAGAACTCCAACGAGATTCTTTGTCTGCAAGATGAAGGAGAATAGCTCAATCGTTGAGCATGTGCTCAGATTGTCTGGGTGCTACAATCGCTTGAATTGAGGGGGAGTTAATCTTCCAGATAATATAGTGATTGATATAGTTGTCCAAGTCACTGTCACTAAGCTACTAGAACTTGGTGATGAAATATAAAATACCAAGGATAGAAATAGTGATCCCTGAGCTATTCGCGATGTTTGACACCGCGAAGGTAGAAATCAAGAAGGAGCGTCAAGTGTTGATGGTTAGTAAAAACCACTAGTTTTGAGAATGGCAAGGGCAAGGACGGAAACTTCATGGATAGCAAGACAGTTGCTGCTCCAGTGAAGCAACCGAAAGTTGAACCCAAACCCGAGACTAAGTGCTTCGATTATGAGGAGAGCGGTCGCTGAAGCGGAACAACCCTAGATACTTGGTAGATAAGAAGGCTGGCAACGTTAACAGAAGTATATTTGATATACATGTTATTGATGTGTACCTTGCTAGTACTCCTAGTAGCACCTTGGTATTGGATACCGGTTCGGTTGCTAAATGTTAGTAACTCAAAATAAAAGCTACGGAATGAACGGAGAACTATCTAAGGGTGAGGTAATGATGTGTGTTGGAAATGTTTCCAAGGATGATGTGATCAACGTCGCACGCTCTCTCTACCTTCGGGATTAGTGACGAACCTAAATAAATGTTATTTGGTGTCTTGCGTTAGGCATGGACATGGTTGATCGTGTTTATTGCAACACGGTTATTCATTTAAGTTAGAGAGTAATGGTTATTCTGTTTACATGAGTAATACCTTCAATGGTCATGCACCTAGTGAGAATGGTTTGTTGCATCTTGATCGTAGTAATACACATGTTCATAACATTGATGCCAAAAGATAAAAATTTAATAATGATAGTACCACATACTTATGGCACTGCCGCTAAATGTCATATTGGTATAAAACGCATGAAGAAACTCCATGCTGGTGGATCTTTGGACTCATTCGATTTAGACTCGGTTGAGACATGCAAACCATGCCTCTTGGTCAAGATGACTAAGGACCCCATTTTCTATTTTGATTGAGCGAGCAAGTGATTTATTGGAAATGATACATGTTGATGTATGCAATCCAATGAGTATTGTAGCGTGCGGTGGACATCATTATTTTCTTACCTTCACTGACGATTTGAGTAGATATAGTGTATGTTTACTTAATAAAACACAAGTCTGAATCGTTTGAAAGGTTCAAGGAAATTCAGAGTGAAGTTTAAAGATCATCATGACAAGAAGATGTCTCCGATATGATCGTGGAGGTGAATATCTGAGTTACGAGTTTGGCATACAACTTTAGACAATGTGAAAGTTGTTGCACAACTCACGCCACCTGGAACACCATAGTGTGATGGTGTATCCGAATATCATAGTCATGCTCTATTGGATATGGTGCGTGCTATGATGTCTCTTATCGGTTTGCTATTATAATTTTGGGGTTATGCATCAGAGACAACTACATTCACTTTAAATAGGGCACCATCTAAATCCGTTGAGATGGCACCATGTGAATTAGGGTTTGATAGAAACCCAAGCTGTCATTTCTCAATGTTTGGGGCTACGACGCTTGTGTGGAAAAATGTTTTCACCTAATGAGCTCGAACCCAAAGCGGACAAATCCATCTTCATCGAATACCCTAAGAACAGTTGGGTAAACCTTCTATCTCAGATATCTCCGACGGTGTCGGTTGAGTGGGCATGGATCAAGACTGGGATTTGTTACTCCATGTGATGGAGAGGTATCTCAGGGCCCAAACGGTAATGCAACATCACAATAAGCGTTGCATGCAAAATGAATAAAGTGTTAGCCACAGGATCTTGTATTACGGAACGAGTAAAGAGACTTGCTAGTAACGAGATTGAACTAGGCAAGTAACATACCGATGAACAAAGGGAACTACATACGGGATTAACTGAATCCTTGACATAGAGGTTCAACCGATAGAGATCTTCATAGAATACGTAGGAACCAATATGGGCATCCAGGTCCCGCTATTAGTTATTGACCGTAGAGGTGTCTCGGTCATGTCTGCATAGTTCTCGAACCCACAGGATCTACACACTTAATGTTTGGTGACGATACAAGTATAATTGAGTTATTTTGTTGGTGATCGAAAGTTTTTTGGAGTCCCGGATGAGATCCCGGACATGACGCGGAACTCCGGAATAGTCCGTAGGTAAAGATTGATATATGGGATAATACTGATTGGTCTCTAGAATGGTTCCGAAATTCACCGGCGGGGTTTTGGAAGTTTACCAAAATATTTGTGTACAAGAACACTTTATTCGAGCCAAGGGGTAAAGCCCATGAGTCTTTAGGAAGGTGCAAAAAGGAGTTTTGCGGAGGCCAGGGGCCAGACGCTAGCGACCCTGGCGTCTATTCCTGGAGTCCGAGGTGGACTATTGCCTTGCGTGCCAAACCGACTTTGAGGAGGCTCTTTATCAAAGTTTCGGCCCCAGGGCTGAACGAATAAACAGAAGGGCTGGACTTGCTCCCATAAGAGATCAAGATTTTCCCAAGCCATGTGCCATCAACCCCGCCCCTCTAGATTATCCTCCGTCATACTTTTCATTGTTGTCACACCCTGTGTTTTGCCTCATGACTAAGTTATCATGACTCAAAAATTAGGGACAATTAAAATGTTTTGAGTGCAGTTGAATGCTTAACTTGTGTGTTATTTTCTTGCCTGTTTGATTGCATGCTAATGCTCTATAATTCATAAAACATTCTTCTACCCTCAAGAACTCTTTTCCTTGACCCAACTCTTGTACAATGATCGTGCCATGTGAATAGGACTTTAAAATATTTTTACAAAATTTTATTTTGTCCAAAAAGCATTTATTAAAATTAGATTTTCAAAACCCCCTGATTTGAGATTTGCACTACAAGTCCCCAAATTGGGTGGACCCTTTTCCCCAAATGCTTTATTTGAAGCCCACTATATATAAGACTTTCCAAAACCACCAAATATTATTTTTTTAAAGATTAATTTATTATTTTTAAAGGCTTTTTCTTAAGGCCAGAAATGGTCTTTTATAAGGAAAAATTATTTAAATGCTTTAAAAATATTTGAGAAAAATTAAGAAAACTCAGTGGCCATATATTGTCCATATATAAGAGGTTCAACACATGCTCATGTTCAAAATTTTGGAAAAAACCCTTCAAAACAATTTCTGCCTATTTTCAGCATTTGAAATACTTCTATATGGAATATTCTCAATTACATCCGAGGAAATTCTAGAAGGTCACATATGTCCTGTGTAATGATCTATCCAAGTTTCATCTCAATCCCAATAGTTTTCCTTCACAAAATTATTCTAAAACCCATTTTGACCTGGAACAAATTTGAGCAACTTTACAATGTGAAGTTTACCCTTTTGATCGAAACTTGTGGACATGTTCTAATCTGCAAATAATGATGTTACACCATGTGGTGCTTCAAGGGGAGCAGATACACATGTCCAAATCCCCTCAGAACCATTTCTGTTGATTCCAAGAATTTGGTAATATTACATTACCAAGTTTCCCCATTGGTCCCCAAACTTTTTGTGCATGTTATAATCCCTAAAATATGACACCACATCAAGTGGTGCATCAGGGAGAATAGTTTTTCTTAGCTAGATCTAAGCAACTCCATTTCTGCCCATTTCTAGGGTTTGAAACTTTTACATTGGCAACTTTCTCTAAATGTGGTAAAAACTTGTGATCAAGCTCATTTATACTTATTTCTCAATCTTTTTAACTCTCATGTTAATCACAACAACTTAGCGGGCCCAAAACTCCATCAAAAACCTTTTGGTAGAAAACCAAAGCTGATGTTTTCACCCCTTCCCTTGCCCTCCTTGGGCCTACAATTTTACCACAACTCTCAGGTGATGTATTTTACATGCAGCAAGCTTGGGATGTCCATACACCAATTATTGGTGGGGTAAAACCTCACATTTCCTCTCTGGACAGCAGGGTTGCCAGCTCTTTTCACCTCTCCTATTTCCTCCACCCCACCCCTCCTCTACCAAAGCATCCTAGGAGCATCCCTGCATCCCCCAAAGACTAGAGAACAAGGTGGGCATGCCCAGATCACGTGATGCATGCCATGGCATACAATATGCACGCTCTAGAGAGCGCTATAGTGCGCCCCCGTACTATAGCCGCCCCCAATCCAAGGCCCCGACCACCTCGGGCATATCCCGCATGTCCCCCGAGACCGCCTCGAAGTCCTCAACACGGCAGCTAGTCGGCCCCCTCCTCTATCCCCCTCTACGGGCCTCTCCTTGCATGCGTACGGTGCCGCCCGAGCGCACTAGTGAGCAAGCTCACACGCGCGATGACCTAGTCCTTCCCTGCTCCCTCTCTTTCCTTCCCTGGACATGGACCTCGTCCACAAGGGCCACAGACATGGGCCAGAGGTCCCCCAAGCACGCCAGAGACGGCCATCACCTCACAGGTCCTCGGTCCACGGTGCGCCAGCGCCTAGGCTATAAGAGCCTCCCACCTCAACCCCCTCTCGGCTCCCTTGGCTCTCCCTACCTCCAATGATCCTCCTCTACCGTCCCCTTCCTTCTCCCGTGCCCTCCTTCAACATCCATGGACAGAGCCCCCTCGTCGGCCTCCTCTCAAATTCGGCCACGACAGCCTCTCCTTCTCCCTTTAAGCCTCACCAGAGCCCCTAGCATCCCCGCAAGATCCTTCGGGCCCCTGCGCGTCCTCCTCGTCGCCTAAGGACCCTGCTCCCATGGCCTCCGTAGCTGGTCTCCACCATCGCCAAGTCCCCGCCTTCCCCGGCGCTCCTTGGCAAACTGGGCCCCCAGGTGGATGCGGACCTCTTCCCTCAGCGTTCCAACAGCCGGAGCTTGGCCAGCGATGGCCCGATCCGCCAGAATGGCGCGGGAGAAGGCTCTGCCTCGCCTCCTCTGTTGCCTCTGCTCGAGCGGGAGGGAGAAGACCTACCCAACAGGCGGGCCCCGCCTGTCAGCGAGCGAGCGATCGGTCCCCCTCGTTTAAGTGGAGGCGCCATCGCACGTACCCACCTTCCTGCAGCGAAGGCACCCTACGGGAAGTCCACCTTCAACATGGCCGGCCTAGAGCGCGTGGCCGAGCAGTTGGGCCGGCCTAGTGCGGAGCGGTGCTAAGTTATGTGTAGTGCATAGCATAGGCCCATTTGGGTAATTTCTTTTTATCCTTTTTATTTTTTTCCAGTAAAACAATAGAAATTCATAGAATATCCAAATCGACTCCAAATTTGATGATTCATGTTTCTACAAACTCCTAAAATCATCATGTTCTATCTAAAAATGTGATCTACACATTTTTTCTGCAAAAAGTTTCTGTAGAGATCAAATTCAAATCTGAATTTGAACTATGATATGCCCGCCTTGTAAAATCCATAATGGATTCAAATGAACTCCAAGTGGAGGTATTTAAATTTCTAGAAGCTCTAAATGTCATGCCCTAATTGTCTAGCCATGGTGAACATTTTTACCATGCACCTATTCTATTGGATCTAATAAATGGACCTTTCTCCATTTATTCCATCTTAAGAACATCATAGGAAATTCATCCCAACCCCAAATTCAGTGAAACCACTTCCCAAATGTTCCTAAAATCATGACCTATTTTGTGAGTGCCTCCACTCATTTTTATAAAAATGTTTTATATGGACATCTTATAGGATCATCATTCCCTTCATTTCCACCATTCAAAACTCCCCCTTGACCCACCTCCACCAAAACCTCTTTGGTTATTTTTCTCATGACCAGAGGTATCCTAAAAAAATAAAACTCCTATTTTTAGAGCACTTTATTTCTCTGCTTGGTGTGTTGCTTATTGCGGATGTTTCCGACGATAGTTGACAAAGTAGACGAAGTACTCGGATGGAGGAGAAGCGTGCGAAGACCTCGAAGACGTTGCAAAGCTAGGCAAGCAGCCCTTTGACAATGTTAGGAAATCATTTTCATTGCTTGTCATATAGCAATTTAATTTTTTATACTTGATCATGTGGAGTAGTGAGCACATCGGTGGGTTGCTTCCGATACTTTTTTCGTTGACACTTGCATCGTGTATGACCCTACCACCTTATGAGGGTTATGCGGGTGGGTGTAGATACAACGCTTGTAGATGCTATGCAAATGGGTTCGGGATTATGCATGGTGATACAAAGTTGCAACCGTTGGAATATTCCAACCATACATGTACAACCACTCTAACCCTATATGGGAAGGGGCTTTGTTGACTACTTTGATGGGTACTATCATAGAGACTGCATTACTAGTGCCGGAATGACGTGGCCACTCTTGATACGGGGTCGTGCCGGTAAGGACGATCATGCGCTTTCTTCACAGGCATCGGGCACACCGTTGGTCCCTTCATGGATGGTACGATCTAGAGCGAGGCTTGTATGATGTACATCACGATGGTTGGGTACAAATCGAGTGGACTCTTTGTTTAGTATCATCAGGGGAAAGGCATTGTTTGGGTGCTTACCTCGGGTATGTTATATACCGCGAGTCATGGATGACACGGAAGTTCCCCGAGTCTTGTGTGTAAAGTGTGCAACCTCTGTAGAGTGTAAAACTATTCGAATAGCCATGTCCACGGTCAAGGACAGTTGGATGACCGCTCTTGTGCTACGTCCAGTGTTTTCTAAACTTGGTGTGTGTGTGTGTGGTTGACACAGAGATGGCACTTGAGATAAGTCAGATGACTTGATGACATGACTGAACATGAGATGTTCAACCCCTGCTTATGATGATATGTAGCGACCCGACCTGAAAGATCGAATCTCCGGTGTTTCCGTACCATCCCAAGATCATGCTGGTACACACACGATACATCAATGTATATATCAAAGGGAAATCACACAGCATTTATTAATCGTAAATCTCACATCGAGTCCTTTATTACAATAAAGATTACAATAAACTGGCTGAAGGCCCACTCATGAGAATATCTAAATCTTGCGGAAGCTTCAAAGGTAGTGAAGTCCATCTGGCTCCAAGGGCATCTCACCGAGCGTAGAGCGTATCCTCACTCCTGGTCAGAAAAGTACTCTGCAACATGATACATTGCAGCCGTGTAGGTCAGCATATGGAATATTCCGGCAAAGTCACAAGAGAGGGGTGAAAAGATAATCATCTAATCTACATCATATATGGCAGGTGGGGTAGTAAGTTTTTGCGTAAAGCCAATTTTCCTACATCAAGAGAGGGCTAAGCAAAATTATTACTAAGTTGGTTGATTAATGAGATGGTTCCACCAACCAATTCTCATACCCAAATTATTAATACCCACATCATCATATCAATTGTGTTGAGAGTTCCGAATAGTTTCAGTTCGTTTGGCTCAAGTCGTCCATGACCGTGGACACGGCTAATCGATTAGGTTTGAGTACTCTGTAGAGTTGTGCACACGTTCCCCACAAGATTTGGTTGCCTCCGTTGGATTTCTCGCACTTCCGGGTGTTTGAGAAACGGATGACCAAAACATAGTCTTCTAAAGGGTTTCCCTGAGACCCTGTCGGTGCCCATCCTTTCCTACAGTTCTTCTACATCTCGTAGCACCGCCTGTCCAGGGTCACCACAGTATCCAACCAAGCCAGAGCCCATAATAGCTTGTGGCTATGCAGGTAAGCCTTGGGTCTTAAAGCATCCATCCATCTCTTTTTTCCTGGGTGGACCTTTCTGCGTGAATACTGGCACATCTCCAGCATCACCTAGGCTAACCACTGGTTTCTCCAGGGCGCCGTTCAACCATCATCCACCCAGAGGTATGCTGAAAACTTGGAAATCCTGAAGTCTTGATCATAGTAGGTCTTGAAATTATTACCTCACAACTCTCATGAATCACACATCCAACCCCGTCTACTATTGGTATAGCAAAACTAATTTAACGTTTCCCGGGGCCAAAGTGTCAAAAGGGTGAGGGGTGCCTACCACATGATACTACATCAAGTAACATAAATTCCAATTACCTACTTTGCATGCAATTGGGGGGTAGAACTAATGCAATAAAACATGGGTAAATATGATCAAAGTGACTTGCCTGATTGACGATCTTCGTACTCAGGTGACTCTAGGTAGCAAGCCTCGCACTACGGATGATCTGACGAATCAAACGAGAGCACTCAATAAGCATATAACAAAAGATTGTAACTCACAAAATCAGAAATGAACTAGAATCACTCAAGACAAAATAAGGCACAATCAAAAGAAAAGAAGATCAACACATAGCTTGCGTTTTCTAAAAGATCATGGGTGAACTACTATTAACAAATAGAACTGTTAGTATTGGGTTTAACTAAAACAATAGTTGACAGGAAAGAAACAATAAAATATTTTATTAATAAACAGAATTAAATCCATTTAAAGTTTTGTTAAGAAAAATCTTAGTAGGGTTTTAAAAGTTTTGGTAAACACTACTACATAACTATAGTTTGTCGATAGCAATAGAGTGAAACTAAACTATTGTTTTATTAACAAAACTATTTTCTTAACAGAAAATAATTTACTAAAATCTTTTCTTAGAAAATAGAATTTAATTATCTAAAACTTTGTTAAAAGAGTCTATTAGTATTTTGTTTTTATCAAACTATACCTAATTGAAAAGGAGTAGAGATTCCTATAATATTATAGAAATAAACTAAGAAAATTATATTATTATTATCAGCAAGTAAAACATCTAATGTTTAAACAACAGAACCTACTAAAAACAACATATAACAATTATGATTTGAACTAAATAAAACTAAATTATTTAAATTATACTAACCACTAGGGAGATTCTGTTTTTAGTTAAAACACTAAATAAATCCATCCTAAAAATTCTCAAACTAAGCATGCTTATAGTCCTAACTAATACCAAGCAGTAGCAAAAAGATTCATACAAAAATCTATTTTTAAACTCTAGTTATTTAGATTTTAGTAATTTGAACAAATTTGATTAGATTCAAAATTTAAAACTAAAATTTGAAATTTGAGTATACAGACATTGTAGCGACCCGACCTGAAAGGTGGAATCTCCGTGTGTTTCCGTACCATCCCAAGATCATGCTGGTACACACACGGTACATCAATGTATATATCAAAGGGAAATCACACCGCATTATATTAATCGAAATCTCATATCAAGTCCTTTATTACAATAAAAATGACAATAAAGTGGCTGAAAGCCAACTCATGAGAATGTCTAAATCTTGCGGAAGCGTCGAAGGTAGATAAGTCCATCTGACTCCAAGGGCCTCTCACCGAGCATAGAACGTGTCCTCACTCCTGGTCGGAAAAGTACTCCGCAACATGATACGTTGCAGCCATGTAGGTCAGCATATGGAATATGCCGGCGAACTCACAAAAGAGGGGTGAAAAGATAATCATCTAGTCTACATGCTTATATGGCAGGTGGGGTGGTAAGTTTTTGCGTAAAGCCAATTTTTTCCTACATCAAGAGAGGGCTAAGCAAAAATATTACTAAGTTGGTTGATTAATGCGATGGTTCCACCAACCAATTCTCATACCCAAATTGTTAATACCCACATCATCATATTAATTGTGTTGAGAGTTCCGGAAGTTTCAATTCCTTTGGCTCAAGTCGTCCATGACAGTGGACACGGCTAATCGATTAGGTTTGAGTACTCTGTAGAGTTTTGCACACGTTCCCCACAAGATTTGGTCGCCTCCGTTTAATTTCTCGCACTTCAGGGTGTTTGAGAAACGGATGACCAAAACATGGTCTTACAAAGGGTTTCCCTGCGACTCTGTCAGTGCCCATCCTTTCCTACTGTTCTGCTACATCTCGTAGCACCGCCTGTCCAGGGTCACCACAATCTCCAACCAAGCCAGAGCCCATAATGACTTGTGGCTGTGCAGGTAAGCCTTGGGTCTTGAAGCACCCATCCATCTCTTTGTGCCTGGGTGGATCTTTCTGCGTGAATGTTGGCCATCTCCAGCATCACCTAGGCAAATCCATTGGTTTCTCCAGGGTGCCGTTCGACCATCATCCACCCACAGGTATGTCGAAAACTCGGAGTCTTGAAATCTTGATCATTAATGTAGGTCTTGAAATTATTAACTCTCTCAACTCTCATGAATCACACAACCAACCCTGTCTACTAATAGCATAGCAAAAAGTAAAACAACGTTTGCCGGGGCCAATGTGTCAAAGAGTTGAGGGGGTACCTACCACATGATACTACTACAAAGTAACCAAGTTTCCAACTAACCTATCTTGCATGCAACTGGGGAAGATGGTAGAACTAATGCATATAAAACATGGGTAAACATGGTCAAAGTGACTTGCCTGATTGATGATCTTCGTACGCGAGTGACTCTAAGTTACAAGCTTTGCACTCCGGATAATCTAACGAAGCAAACAAGAGCACTCAAATAAGCATACAACAAAATATTGTAACTCGCAACCATCAACCAAGAACTAGTAAACAATCAAGACAAAACAATGCACAAAAATCACAAGCAAGAAAACACACAAAGTTTTTTTTCTTCTAAAAGATGATTGATAAAACACTACTAACATAATGAAACTATTTGTATTTTATTAATAGTTGACAGCAAGAAAACAATAAAATATTTTATTAATAAACATAATAAAATCAATTTAAGTTTGTTGAGAAAACTTTTGTAAAGTTTGTAAAAGTTTTGATAAGCACTAAATGGAACAAATATAGTTTTACTAACAAGAGAGCAAAACAAAACTTATTAGTTATTAATAAAACATGTTCTTAACCGAAAAGAATTTTACAAATAAACTTGTTTTAGAAAACAAAATTAAATTATATAAAACTTTGTTTGAAAGCAAAACTATTACTAACTAGTTGTTTTAATCAAAATAAACCTATTTGAAAAGAAGTTGTGATTCCTATCTTAACAAGGAAATAAACTAAACAATTTTATATTTTTATTAACAATAATTAAAACACTAGGTGTATAATAAACAGAACCTACTAAAAAAAGTAAAACTAAATCTAAGTTAAACTAACTAAAACTAAGTAAATAAACTATACTATAATACTAGGCAGATTCTGTTCATAGCTAAAACACTAACAATGATCATCCTAAAAATCCTCAAACTAAACATGGAGGTAGTCCTAACTAATACCAAACAGTAGCAAAAAGATTCATGTCAAAATCTATTTTCAAACTCTAGTTATTCAGATTTGAAGATTTTGAGCAAAATTGATTCAATTCAAATTTAATAGGTCAAATTTAAAATTTAAAAGTACAGGGTGAAACTACATGAAAAATGTGAGCTATTGCAAAAAGAATCAACTCCAAACATTGAACATAACAAAAGATATTCACAAAACAAAATCATAACAGGTTCTGTTTTCTAAACAAAATCAGAAAAAGTGAAATATCTACCGGACGACCAGGGGGTGACGTGGCACGATCCTATTGGTTGGCTAGCGCGTGTGTTGGATGGTTTCGAGCGGGCGACCGATCTCTAATGGAAAACGTTTCGGGGTTTAAAATCAATCTAATCGGGACCGTTGAGTGGGGATCCGATGGATGGGGTGAGCTCGAAGACTTTACCGGAGAGGGAGGTGGAACTCCGGCGATGGTGGCGGTGGCCGGTGGTCAAGGACGTCGTCGGAGGGGTCTCTGGTGGTCGAGTGTCTCAGCGAAGGGGTTCAGACGGTTGCGGTGGACGTCCTACGTCGAATGGTGAGGTCGGAGGGGCGAGGGGAAGAGTGGAGCGACAGGTACGACGATGGGGAGATCCGGTGGTGGTGGCAACTCCGGCGAGTGATTTGACAGCGTTTCGGCGAGGGACAGAGGGGGCTCGGGGAAAATGGATGCGAGGAGTGGCCGGCTTATATAGGGGCGCTGGGGAGTGCGGGGGAGTAATGGGAGGCGAGATCCGCGGGGAAGAAGAAACTGCCGGCGAGGTCCGGCGTCGCGTGCGGGAGGAAGAAGGCGTCCGCGCGGAGCAACGGTCGGTCGACGTGGGGGCCGGTGTCAGTGGGGGAGGGGGTGTCCGTTGCGCGTCGGTCGGCCGACTGGTAACGGTCTCGGCTTTTAAAGCCGTTGGGCCGGCCCGTTTAATACAGGAAACCGTTACCGTTTCTTTTAATGATTTTCCCGCGCTTTTCAAAAACATTTAAAGCGTTCAAATAGTTTATAAATATAGGGGTATTATATATAAAAATTAACGGAATAATAAATTCTATTTAATGAACATTTTTATTCTGTCATTTGAACACTTTGAAATTTTTTTTTTTTTCAGAAATTCCCTAATTGTTTTTAAATCCTTTTTGCAAATATTTTCAAAATAACTCCTGGTTATTTTTGTTCAAATAGATCACCAAGATGACCCTGGTGTGGATTGTCATGTTACTCCCCTCTTATTTTGAACATTTTACCAAGATTTCAAATAGGTGAAGGCAACACATTGAAAGTAGAAAGGGGTTTCAGAAATTCAGAGAAGGCATTTCAACTAACACATACATTCAAACAATGGTGATGATAGATGCATAGCTATAAATCATAACATTCCACAATGGAATTTTGGGATGTTACAGACATAAACTACAACTAATTTATAAACTAATGCAAAAAGAAACAACTAAAAACACCAAATAGTTTAAAAGATATGATAAAAACAAAATCAGGATACATTCTGTTTTCTAAATCAGAAAAGAAAAAGAAAAAAAACTATCGATCGGATAGGGGCTGCGTGTTAGGTTCCTATTGGTCGAAGGAGTGTGCGTGCGGGTGTTTGTGGGCGGTCGACCGAACGTTAGAGGATACCGGTTCGAGTTACAAATGGATCTAATCTCGTGCATAGACTATGGATCCGACGGCTACGGTGGAGGCGGTGACTTACACAGAGGGGATCGGGGTTTCTCTGGCGAGTTCGACGGTGGCTGGTGATCGAAAGTGGTCGGGGAGGACGCTGTGGTGGTCGAGGGCGGTGTCCGAGGTGCTCAGGCGATGGCGGCGAGGCTCCAGAGTAGTCTGGTGGTGACGGAGACGACGGGCACGAGCTCGGGAAAGATCCGGTGGGGATCCGAACTCAGGCGAGTTCGTGTGGTGTGGTTCTGGCGAGGGCAGAGTGGGGGCTCGGGGTGTAATGGAGAGAGGAGAGTGAGGGCTATTTATAGGACCAGGTGCGTTGTCGGGGGAGGGAAAGAGGAGGGAGATCCGGGAGAGGAATCTCCGACGACGGCGGCACGCGCGCGAGGAAGAGGATGACCGCACGGATGGAGAGCGGCGGCGACAG
This sequence comes from Hordeum marinum, assembly GCA_022496015.1. NCBI lineage: Eukaryota > Viridiplantae > Streptophyta > Magnoliopsida > Poales > Poaceae > Hordeum > Hordeum marinum. Next base: position 143,906,967 of record CM039672.1, read on the forward strand.
TGGGTCCGGCTCATCAGTGAGAGGGAGAGCAGCGTCAGCGCGTCGATCGGCCGGTGAAAAGGAAAGTCGGAGCGGGCTTTAATAGCAGACGGGCCGGCTGGGCTTTTAAAGCTTTAAAAGCTTTCCTATTTTCAAATATTCAACACAGTAAAACTCAATTAATGCCTCTGATATTATTCCGAATATAGTAAAATTATATATCGAAATGAACAGAAGAATAAATTCAATTAATTGAACATTTTTATTCTATCTATTGAATAATTTGAAAAAAATATTCTTTTTGGAAATGGCCTATTTGCTTTTAAATCCTTTTGCAAATATTTTTCAAAATACAACCTGGTTTTTATAGCTCAAATAAATCACCAACAAGTCCCTGGTGTGGAGTGTCATGTTACTCCTATCTTTCTTTGAACTTTTTCCAAGGTTTTCAAATAGGTGAAACAAGAATGGTGAAAATTGAAAGAGGTTTTCAGAAAATAAGAAGAACCACTTCAACTAATTCATACATTCAAGCAATGATGATGTACGACCCGACCTGAAAGGTCGAATCTCTGGTGTTTCCGTACCATCCCAAGATCATGCCGGTACACACACGGTACATCAATGTATATATCAAAGGGAAATCACACAACATTTATTAATCGTAAATCTCACATCGAGTCCTTTATTACAATAAAGATTACAATAAAGTGGCTGAAGGCCAACTCATGAGAATATCTAAATCTTATGGAATCTTCAAAGGTAGTGAAGTCCATCTGACTCCAAGGGCATCTCACCGAGCGTAGAGCGTATCCTCACTCCTGGTCGGAAAAGTACTCTGCAACATGATACGTTGCAACCGTGTAGGTCAGCATATGGAATATGCCGGCAAAGTCACAAGAGAGGGGTGAAAAGATAATCATCTAATCTACATGCATATATGGCAGGTGGGGTAGTAAGTTTTTGCGTCAAGCCAATTTTCCTACATCAAGAGTAGGCTAAGCAAAATTATTACTAAGTTGGTTGATTAATGAGATGGTTCCACCAACCAATTCTCATACCCAAATTATTAATAACCACATCATCATATTAATTGTGTTGAGAGTTCCGGATAGTTTCAGTTCCTTTGGCTCAAGTCATCCATGACCGTGGACACGGCTAATTGATTAGGTTTGAGTACTCTGCAGAGTTTTGCACACGTTCCCCACAAGATTTGGTCGCCTCCGTTGGATTTCTCGCACTTCCGGGTGTTTGAGAAACGGATGACCAAAACATGGTCTTCTAAAGGGTTTCCCTAAGACTCTATCGGTGCCCATCCTTTCCTACCGTTCTTCTACATCTCGTAGCACCGCATGTCCAGGGTCACCACGGTATCCAACCAAGCCAAAGCCTATAATAGCTTGTGGCTGTGCAGGTAAGCCTTGGGTCTTAAAGCGTCCATCCATCTCTTTGTGCCTGGGTGGACCTTTCCGCGTGAATACTGGCACATCTCCAGCATCACCTAGGCTAACCACTGGTTTCTCCAGGGCGCCGTTCAACCATCATCCACCCAGAGGTATGTTGAAAACTTGGAAATCTTGAAGTCTTGATCATAGAAGGTCTTGAAATTATTACCTCACAACTCTCATGAATCACACATCCAACCCCGTCTACTATTGGCGTAGCAAAACTAATTTAACGTTTCCCAGGGCCAAAGTGTCAAAAGGTTAAGGGGTGCCTACCACATGATACTACATCAAGTAACCAAAATTCGAATTACCTACTTTGCATGCAATTGGGGGATGGTATAACTAATGCAATAAAACATGGGTAAACATGATCAAAGTGACTTGCCTGATTGAGGATCTTCGTACTCAAGTGACTCTACGTAGCAAGCCTCGCACTCCGGATGATCTAACAAATCAAACAAGAGCACTCAATAAGCATACAAAAGAAGATTGTAACTCACAAAATCAAAAATGAACTAGAATCACTCAAGACAAAGCTAGGCACAATCAAAAGAAAAGAAGATCAACACATAGCTTGGGTTTTCTAAAAGATGATGGGTGAACTACTATTAACAAATAGAACTATTAGTATTGGGTTTAACTAAAACAATAGTTGACAAGAAATAAACAATAAAATATTTTATTAATAAACAGAATTAAATCCATTTAATATTTTGTTAAGAAAAATCTTAGTAGGGTTTTAAAAGTTTTGGTAAACACTACTACATAACTATAGTTTGTCTATAGCAATAGAGTGAAACTAAACTATTATTTTATTAGCAAAACAATTTTATTAACAGAAAAAAATTTACTCAAATCTTTTCTTAGAAAACAGAATTTAATTATCTAAAACTTTGTTAGAAGAATCTATTATTATTTTGTTTTTATCAAACTATACCTAATTGAAAAGGAGTGGAGATTCCTATAATATTATAGAAATAAACTAAGAAACTTATATTATTATTATCAGCAAGTAAAACACCTAATGTGTAAACAACATAACCTACTAAAAACAACATATAACAATTATGATTTGAAGTAACTAAAACTAAATTATTTAAACTGTACTAACCACTAGGGAGATTCTGTTTTTAGTTAAAACACTAAACAAATCCATCCTAAAAATTCTCGAACTAAGCATGCTTGTAGTCCTAACTAATACCAAGTAGTAGGAAAAAGATTCATACAAAAATCTATTTTTAAACTCTAGTTATTCAGATTTTAGTAATTTGAAAAAATTTGATTATATTCAAAATTTAAAACTCAAATTTGAAATCGGAGTATACAGACATAAGCTACAACAAATTTATAAACTAATGCAAAAACAATCAACTAAAAACACCAAATAGTTTAAAAGATATGATAAAAACAAAATCAGGATGCATTCTGTTTTCTAAATCAGAAAAGAAAAAGAAAAAAAACTATCGATCGGACAGGGGCTACGTGTCAGGTTCCTATTGGTTGAAGGAGCGTGCATGCGAGTGTTTGCGGGCAGACGACCGAACGTTAGAGGATACCGGTTCGAGTTCAAATGGATCAAATCTCGTGCGTAGACTGCGGATCCGACGACTACGATGGAGACGGCGACTTACAAAGAGGGGATCGGGGTTTCTCCGGCGAGTTCGACGGTGGCCGATGGTCGAAAGTGGTCGGGGAGGACGCTGCGATGGTCGGGGGCGGTGTCCGAGGTGCTCAGGCGACGGCGGCGAGGCTCCGGAGTAGTCTGGTTGTGTCGGAGAGGGCTAGGGGTGACTGAGACGACGGGCACGAGCTCAGGAAAGATCCGGTGGGGATCCGAACTTCAGCGAGTTCGTGTGGGGTGGTTCTGGCAAGGGCAGAGTGGGGGCTCGGGGTGGAATGGAGATAGGAGAGTGAGGGCTATTTATAGGACCAGGTGCAGGGTCGGGGGAGGGAAAGAGGAGGGAGATCCGGGAGAGGAATCTTCGGTGACGGCGCCGCTCGCGCGAGGAAGAGGATAACTGCGCAGATGGCGCCATCGGATAGTGGGTTCGGCTCATCAGTGAGAGGGAGAGCGGCGTCAGCGCGTCGGTCGGCCGGTGAAAAGGAAAGTCGGAGCGAGCTTTAATAGCAGACTTTAATAGGAAAGTCGGTCGGCCGGCCGTGCTTTTAAAGCTTTAAAAGCTTTCCTATTTTCAAATATTCAGCGCAGTAAAACTCAATTAATGCCTTTGATATAATTCCAAATATAGTAAAATTATATGTCAAAATTAACAGAAGAATAAATGCATATATTGAACATTTTTATTCTGTCATTTGAATACTTTGAAAAAAAATATTATTTTCAGAAATGGCCTATTTGCTTTTAATTCCTTTTGCAAATATTTTTTAAAATACCCCCTGGTTTTTATAGCTCAAATAAATCACCAAGAAATCCCTGGTGTGGAGTGTCATGTTACTCCTCTCTTTCTTTGAACTTTTTCCAAGGTTTTCAAATAGGTGAAACAAGAATGGTGAAAATTGAAAGAGGTTTTCAGAAAACCAGAAGAAGCACTTCAACTAATTCATACATTCAAGCAATGATGATGATGCATAGCTATATTTCATAACATTCCAAAATGAAATTTTGGGATGTTACATGATGTCTATAACTTCATCATATGGATATATGCCAACTGTTGATGCAGACTTACATATGTTAGTTGATCAAGTCACTACACTCAAAATTTGCTTTTTGCAAAATTACCTACTTAGTGCTATATCATGATCCGTTGAACTTTCTTCCAAACATGGGTTGCTTGCGAGTACATTCAAAGTACTCATTGGCTTGGAACTGGTTATTTTATTGGCCAGGCACGAAAGATCAGGTTGTGATGAAGATTACCTTGGTGACGGACATGCGACCTAGGACGCTTCCAAGTCAGAATGCCTTTAGGGTTAAGGCTGATGGCATGGGTTTATGCTATCATTGAAAAGTTCCGCTGCAATCATATGAAGACTTGGCCATGAAGGCCATATCTGAGTAAACCAGTATTTAATGGATGTTAGACTCTTGTTATTCAATTTGTGTGTGTTCAGTGAGCATTGATCTCTGGGATCACTGTGCACTTACATTCGGTGATCACGACTAATGAGTCGGGGTCCCCACAATTGTGCTTGGCGAAGCCTTGCGGAGAATGTTCTTCACCACCATCTCCATTGTGTCATCGTGCTTCCGGAACTCAAATACTACTTCGCCCCTCTTGTTGGATCAAGAAGGCAATGACGTCATCAAGATGTACGTGTGTTGAACACGGAGGTGCCCTCCGTTCAGCTCTAGATCGTGATTGCATCACAGGATGGCTTGCGATTTGGATCACGAAGATGTCGGACTACATCAACTGCGTTTCTTAACACTTCTGCTTAGCGATCTACAAGGGTATGTGGATCCGATCTCTCCTCTCATAGATGATTGATCTTGGTGAAGTGTTGGAAAATTTATGTTTCCCATGCAACATTCCCCAAACAGTGGCATCATGAGATAGGTCGATGCGTAGATGAGATCACGAGTAGAAGACAAAGGAGTTTGTGAGTGTTGATGCTCAGATTGCTTCCTCCCTTGGTCTTTTATTGATTCAGTGGTATTGTGGGATGAAGCGGCCCAGACCAACCATACTCATTCACGTACGAGATATCGGTTCCATCGACTGACATGTGACTTTGTTGCATAAAGATGGCTGGCAGGCGTATGTCTCTCCCATGTTAGTTCGATCGGATTCGACAATGGCAGTCCTTGAGAAGGTTGAATAGCAATTTGTGTATCACCATTTTGGTTTTGCATAGGTAAGAATCGTTCTTGCTAGATACCCATAGCAGCCATGTAAAACATGCAGTAACAATTAGAGGACGTCTAACTTGTTTTTGCACAGTATGTCGTGATATGATATGGCGAATGACATGATGAGATATATGTTATGTATGAGATGATCCTGTTTTGTATAGAATATCATGACTTGCATGTCGATGAGTACGGCAACCGGCAGGAGCCATAGGGTTATCTTTAATTATTGTATGACATGTGTGTTAATAATTAAGCGTTATGTAATGCTTTACTTTACCGCTGAGCGGTAGCAATAGAAGTAGAAGCATGGTGGGCTCGACAAACCCGATGGCGACACAATGATGGAGATCATGATGATGCAGATCATGGTGTTTTGTCGGTGATGATGAAGATCATGTCTGTGCTTTGGATATGGAGATCAAAAGCACAAGATCATGGCCATATCATGTCACTTATAATTTGCAAGTGGTGTTAATCCTTTTATGCACCTTGTTTTTCTTACGGCAATGGTAGCATTATAAGGTGATCCCTCACTAAAACTTCAAGACAAAATTGTGTTCTCCCTAAGTGTACACCATTGTGAACGATAGTCGTTTCGAAGCACCACGTGATGATCGGGTGTGATAGACTCTAGATTCACATACAACGGGTGCAACCCGGTATTACACATGCAGAACACTCGGGTTAAACTTGACGAGCCTAGTTTTACAGACATGGCCTCGGAACAAAAGAGACCGAAAGGTTAAACATCTAGTAGACATGATCAACATGGAGATGTTCACCATTGAAACCACCTCATCTCACCTGATGATCGAACATGGGTTGGTGGATTTCGATCATGTCACACTTAGACAACCTAAGGGACGTTAATTTGAGTGGGAGTTCTTTAGTAATATGATTAATTCAACTCACGATCATGAAAATAGTCGAAGTTGTCTTTGCAAAATTATGTTGTAGATCAATAGCTCATGTTGTAGCTTCCTTGTGTTTGTGATACATTCCTAGATAAAACAGAGTTGAAAGTTAATGGTAGCAATTGATAAGTCTCCAATGTATCTATAATTTTTGCTTGTTCCATGTGGTTATATTATCAATCTTGGATGTTTTACAATCATTTTATAGAAACTTCGTATCATTTTTTGGGACTAACCTATTGACATAGTGCCAAAGTACTAGTTGTTGTTTTTGCTTGTTTTTAACATCGCAGAAAATTAGTACGAAAGAGATCCAAACCGTTGTGGGAATTTTTGTGGATTTTTTATGGACCAGAAGAAGAAAGATGGGCAAAACAACACCAGCAGAGGGGGCCTAGGGTGGCCACCCTACACTAGGGCGTGCTAGAGGCCCCTGCCGCGGCCTGGTGTGGGTGGGCACCTCGGGCAGCCCCCAATTGACTATCGAGCCTATAAATTCCCTGAAAATCCAAAAAACCTAGGGGAGACAACGAAACACAATTCGAGCCGCTTCAAGTTCCAGAATCTCGGTCCAATCTAACACCATCACGAACGGGTTCATCTTCTTCATAGGTCCCTCTCTGATGATGCGTGAGTAGTCCACCATAGACCTACATGTCCATAGGTAGTATCTAGATGGCTTGCTCTCTCTCTATCTCTCTATGTTTCTAAATACAATGGTCCCTTGGAGATCTATTTGATGTAATTACTTTTGTGGTGTGTTTGTTGGGATCCGATGAATTTTGAGTTCATGATCACTTTCTATCCATGAATATGATTTGAGTCTTCTCTGATCTCGTATTTTCATGATTACTTATAGCCTTGTATTTCTTCTTTGAATCTTTGGTTTAGTTAGTCCAACTAGATTGAATTTTCTTGCCATGGGAAGAGGTGCTTTGTGATGGGTTCGAGCTTGTGGTGTTCTTTCCCAGTGATAGAAAGGGTAGCAAGCCACGCATGTATCGTTGCCATTAAGGATAACAAGATGGGGTATATTCCTACATGAATATAACTTCTCTACTTATTTTGCATTACTCCATTTCTCCACGAAATTAATACACTAGATGCATGCTAGATAGCGGTCGATGTGTGGAGTAATAGAACTAGATGCAGAATCATTTTGGTCTACTTATTTTTTACACGATGCATATATAATGATCATTGCCTATATATACTCATGATTATTTGATCTTCTATCAATTTCCCAACAGTAATTTGTTCACGCACCATGTGCTATACTCAAGAGAGAAGGAAGTAGTGAATCCTACGGCCCCGGGTCTACTTTTCCAACATATTGCTTTCCGATCTACTATTTGCAACTTTTGTTTTCAGATCTAGTATTCCAAAAAAAACAAAAATACCTTGCTGCACTTTTTATTTAATTATTTTACTTTGTGTTCTTGCGAGATCTATTTGCCAAAACTATCATTACCGAATCGATCTTATTATTGTAGAGAGTGTGACAACCTCTCTTTCGCCTCGGGTTGCAAGTATTTGTTGTTTGTGTGCAGGTGCTATTTACGTGGGTGCGTGATATTCCTCTACGGATTGATACCTCGGTTTCTTAAACTAAGCGAAATACTTACCGTCCCTGTGCTGCATCGTCCCTTCCTCTTTGGGGAAATATCGACACAGTCTCAAGCCACGTCAAAGGAATTTATGGAGCCGTTGCCGGGGAGGAAGCAATCTCATGTACCAGGTTCGTAATCACATATCTTATCTCCATGAAATTACATTATTTGCCATTTTCCTTCTCATTTTCCTCTCCCCAGCATCAAAAATTTGCCGTTTTATTTGCCCTCCCTTTTCTGTTTTCCTTTTTCTCGCTAGATCTCTTGTTCTCCAATATTTTCACTATGGCTAGTTCCTCCGTTATTGCGTTTACCCCCGTGAATGAGGTTCTTAATTTTAAACAATGGAGAGGGGAGAATCTTAAAGATGCTTGGTATAGAATTTGCAACGCTCATAATAGATCTATTCGTAAGGAATCTACCATTGTTCTTCTTTGCTGCTTTTATGTCGGCATCACCACTTGGTATAGAGTTGTCTTTGATACGATTACCGGTGTTATTTTTTTGATGTGCCCCACTTTGCATGCTTATAATGCTATGGGAAATTTAGTGGGTTCTCCACCTATCATTATAAATGAAACTCTTTTAACACTTGAGCATGTTATGAAAAGGATAGATGCTGTTGAAAAGAAAATGCTCACCAAAGAAAATATTGAGAATTTGGATAAAGATGCATAATCTTGCTAATATAATTGGGTCAAAGGAGGGAGACTCTTAAAATATTAAAGGAAAACGAACTCGTAGTGAATAAAAGAATTCAAGAGAGTCCTACTAGAATTGATAAGTTGGAGGAAATCTTTCATAATTGAGGGTCGACCCTCTCTACGAATAGTATTATTGAAAAAACTCCTATTAGCAAAGATTGCAAATCTATGAAAATTCCTAAGAACAAGGGTACCGCTTCTAGTTGAAATAATGATGATCTTAAAACGATTAGTATTCACCCTATTTGTGTTGAAGTAGTAAACAACCTTTATGGAAATAATAAATTTTAGAATCTTATTCCTAGAAGTATTGACATTAAAAATATGAATGATAGATCTCATAAAAATTCTTGTTGTGTTCTTAACGAGTTGGAGACTAAGGATGACAATACTAGAATCTACGTGTTATGCCTAGCTAGGGGCATAAAACGATAGCGCTTGTTGGGAGGCAACCCAATGAAAAAAATATTTTTATCTTTTGCCTTCTGTTTTTGAGTGTTTTTCACAATTATGATTTTGTTATGATTGTGTTTTTCTGTTTCATTTAGTGTTTGTGCGAAGTAATGCCTTTAGGATGATCAATAAGATGAGTAGAAAAAATGCTGAATTTGAAACAGAAAGTTTGTTCCCAGTGCAGGAACTATCATTTTTAACTGGAACGTGATATTGAGCTCAAATTTTAACATTGTATAGCTATACAAATTCTTTGCGTTGTACTATTTTTTAATAATTTTCAGATTTCCAGAAGTATGGGTAGAGTATAGATTACTACAGACTGTCCTCTCTGAAATAGATTCTGTTTCCGTTGCATTGTGTCCTTGTTCTGATGAATCTATGGCTTGTATCAAGGGCTATAAGTCATGGTAAAGTTAGAATACAATAGGTATAATACAGTAATTAAATATGAATGAGTTCACAATAGTACCTAATGGGGGGATAACCCTAGGGTAGCCTCAGCCGGTCCACTACTCCAACTTTTCGAAATAACTACAGGGCGAGCCGCCTCCCCCTGCAGTCCGGCTCCGCGCTACTAGCTATGACGAGCCAGCCATCTAGAGGTGGAGTCTCCTGCACAACTAGCCGGAGACACATTGGATGCCATGGCCAGGACACCCATGGCTATAGTGGCCCCCATCGCACGGCGGTCAGCGCTCGGAAGGCTACAGTGGAGGCAACAATGCCTGTGACTCTGGACGACTACGACTGAGCACCGGCACAGTGCCGAGAAGCCCTCAACCACTCCATTACTTGCTCCGGCGTGGCTACAGTGCGGCCGGCTGTACCACTGACCATGGACGGCTGCTGCAAGACGACGCCCCGAAGGACGGCCCGTGCCATGATGCGACGGGCACGGGGGCCTACCACGTGGGGCCCGTCCGCCTCTTGACGGGACCCCGTAGCCGCCGGACCCTACCAGCGAAAAGAACCCTCAGCCGGGGGGCCCCATGGCTGGCTAGAGAGGCCTCCAGCTAGAGCCTCCCCGCGACTTCTACTCATATTGTAATCTGAGGGTTGGCCTATAACCCCCCCCCCGCCCGGAGATCCCACATGCATGACGATCTCTCTCCCCTAGTGCACGCACCCCCCCCACGTAGAGGGGTTGAGAAGGCAAGCTAGCTCCTTCTTCCTCCTCTACCCATACAACTCAAGGAGTACTAGGGGTATTAAATCCCTCGGGGGGCCCCGAACCTGGGTATATCGTGTGTCCCGCACCGTTCGTCCCCGATCCCACTCTGGAGTCCACCGGTGTCCATCGCCCCCAACCACTCTTGATAAGCCTGCCCATGGAATCTATCATGAGAAGAAAACGATAGTTGGAGCCCACCGTGGGGATGAATGTGGCGTCGCCTGGAGTTATACTCTGGGTGGGAACCCTCACCAACTCCACCGGGCATCTCACTTCCGGGCTGACCAGCATGCCTGTGGGGTCCGCCCCCGCGGATGCCACCAGGGCTCTTTATCGTGTTCCCACCACCTTGCGGGTGGAACCGCCTTATCCTCTCCCAGACCAAATGTTGGAATTATGCCCTAGAGGCAATAAATAAAGTGTTTATTATTATATTTCCTTTCTCATGATAATCGTTTATTATCCATGCTATAATTGTATTGATTGGAAACATGTTACATGTGTGGGTAAATAGACAATACTTTATCCGTAGTATGCCTCTAGTGAACTAGCTCGTTGGTCAAAGATTGTCAAGGTTTCCTAGCCATTGACATGTGATATCATTTGATAATGGGATCACATCATTAGAATAATGATGTGATGGACAAGACCCAAACTACAAACGTAGCATATGATCGTATCAGTTTATTGCTACTAGTTTCTGCATGTCAAGTATATGTTTCTATGACCATGAGATCATGCAACTCACGGACACCGGAAGAGTGCCTTGTGTGTATCAAACGTCGCAACGTAACTGGGTGACTATAAAGGTGCTCTACAGGTATCTCTGAGGGTGTTTGTTGGGTTGGAAGGGATCAAGACTGCGATTTGTTACTCCGTGTGACGGAGAGGTATCTTAGGGCCCACTCGGTAATACAATGTCACTATAAGCCTTGCAAACAATGTGACTAAGTGTTAGTCATGGGATCTTGTATTACGGAACGAGTAAAGAGACTTGCCAGTAACAAGGTTGAACTAGGAATGGAGATACCGACGATCAAATCTCGGGCAAGTAACAGACGGAAGAACAAAAGGAACATCATACAGGATTAACTGAATCCTTGACATAGAGGTTCGACCGATAAAGATCTTCGTAGAATATGTAGGAACCAATATGGACATCCAGGTCCCGCTATTGGTTATTGACCGTAGAGGTGTCTCGGTCATGTGAACATAGTTCTCGAACCCGCAGGGTCTGCACACTTAAGGTTTGGTGACGTTTCGATAGTATAGAGTTGTGTATGGTGGTGACCGGAGGTTGTTCGGAGTACCGTATGAGATCACGGACGTCACGAGGAGCTCCGTAATGGTCCATAGGTAAATATTGATATATAGGAAGTCCGGAAAGGTTTTGGGCTCATCGGTAGTGTATCGGGAGTACCGGGAGACCATCGGGAGGGGTATTTCGACCCAAGAGGCTGCATGGGCTGTGGGAGGATGAATACTAGCCCTTAGTGGGCTGGTGGAACTCCCACACAAGGCCCATGTGGCTGGGAAGAAAAGCCCAAAAGGAAAAAGGTGGAAAAAGGCAAAAAAGGCTAAGATAAGGAATTAGTCCTAATCCTACTAGGATTGGAGGAGGAGGACTCCTCCCTCTTCATTCGGCCGAAGCCTAGGGATGGCTCCTTGAGGGACAAGCCTCCTCCTCCTCTCCTCCTATATATACTAGAGGTTTTTAGGGTTTTGGCACAACATTTTCAGCCACGTGCTACCCGTTCCACCAATACATAGTTTCTCCTCTAGATCGGATTTCTACAGTGCTTAGGCGAAGCCCTACCGAAATATCTCCACCACCATCGCCGGAGCACCGTCATGCTGCCGGAGAGCTCTTCTATCTCTCCGCTCCCTCATACTGGATCAAGAAGTCAGAGATCGTCATCAAGCTATACGTGTGCTGAACGCGGAGGTGTCGTCCGTTCGGTGCTTGATCGGGACAGATCGTGATTGGATCGCGGAACGCTCGGCGATTTGGACTGCGAAGACATTCGACTACACCAACCGCATTTCTTAACGCTTCCCGCTTAGCGATCTACAAGGGTACGTAGATCCACTCTCCATCTTGTAGATGCTCATCACCATGGATAGGTCTTGTGTGAATGTAGGAAATTTTTTGTTTCCCATGCGACGTTCCCCAACAGTGGCATCATGAGCTTGGTCTATGTGTAGATGAGATCTCGAGTAGAACACAAAGATTTTGTGGGCGTTCATGCTCAGATTACTTCCTTCCTTGGTCGTGTTTTTGTTCAGCGGTATTATGGGATGAAGCGGCCTGGACCAACCTTACTCGTACGCTTACGAGAGACCGGTTCCATCGACTGACGTGTAACTTCGTTGCACAAAGATGGTTGGCGGGTGTCTATTTCTCCTACTTTAGTTGGATCGGATTCGACTAAGGTTGTGCTTGAGAAGGTTGAAAAGCAACTTATGTATCACCGTTCTGGTTTATGCGTAGGTGAGAATTGTTCTTGCTAGATACCCGTAGCAGCCACGTAAAACATGCAACAACAATTAGAGGACGTCTACCTTGTTTTGCAGGGTATGTTGTGATGTGATATGGCTAATTACATGATGTGATATATGTGATGTATGAGATGATCATGTGTTGTATAGAATATCACGACTTTCATGTCGATGAGTACGGCAACCGGCAGGAGCCATAGGGTTGTCTTTAATTATTGTATGACCTATGTGTCAATCATTAAGCGCTATGTAATGCTTTACTTTATTACTAAATGGTAGCAATAGTAGTACAAGCATGATGGGTGCGAAAACCACAATGGCGACACATTGATGGAGATCAGGATGATGGAGATCATGGTGTCATGCCGGTAACGATGGAGATCATGCCGGTGCTTTCAAGATGGAGATCAAAAGCACAAGTTCATGGCCATATCATGTTACTTATGATTTGCATGTGATGTTAATCCTTTTATGCACCTTGTTTTGCTTAGTACGACGGTAGCATTATAAGGTGATCCCTCACTTAAATTTCAAGATGTATTGTGTTCTCCCCGAGTGTGTACCATTGCGACAGTTCGTCGTGTCGAGACACCACGTGATGATCGGGTGTGATAGACTCTACGTTCACATACAACGGGTGCAAGCCAGTTTGCACATGCAGAACACTCGGGTTAAACTTGACGAGCATAGCATGTATAGACATGGCCTTGGAACACAAGAGACCGAAAGGTCGAACATGAGTCATATAGTAGATATGATCAACATGATGATGTTCACCATTGAAACCACCTCAACACAAGTGATGATCGGACTTGGTGGATTTGGATCATGTGACACTCAGATGACCTGAGGGATGTCAATTTTAGTGGGTGCTTTACTAATTTGATTAACTAAAACTCATTATTTTGAACAATAGTCTAAGTAACCTTTGCATATTTATGTTGTAGGTCAATGGCTCGCGTAGTAGCACCCCTAAATTTTAATGCTTTCCTAGAGAAAGCTAAGTTGAAGATGATGGAAGTAATTTTGTTGACTGGGCTTGTAATCTGAGGATTATCCTCATGGCTTCCCACAAATCATATGTCCTTGATGCACCGCTTGGTGACCAACCAGAAGACATGTCATCCGAAGACGTTAAAAACGCTTGGGAGGCACGTTCTGGAGATTACTTAATAGTTCAGTGTGCAATACTGTATGGCTAAGAACCGGGACTTCAAAGACGTTTTGTACGTCATGGAGCATATGAGATGTTCCAGGAGTTGAAGTTTATCTCTCAGAAGAATGCCCGAATCGAGAGGTATGAGACCTCCGATAAGTTCTATGCTTGCAAGATGGAGGAGAATGGGTCTATCAGTGAACATATACTCAGAATGTCTGGGTGTTTAACTCATCTAGCGGAGTTGGTAATTGCCCTTCCGCCAGAGGCGATCACAGACAGAGTTCTTCAATCACTGCCACCTAGTTACAAGAGCTTTGTGATGAACTACAACATGCACGGGATGAACAACTTAGTCGCCGAGCTGTTTGCGATGCTAAAAGTCGCTGAGTCTGAAATCCAGAAAGAACATCAAGTGTTGATGGTCAATAAAACCACTAGTTTCAAGAAGAATGGCAAGGGCAAGGGCAAGGGCAAAAGGGTAAAACCAATAAGGATGGCAAAGCAGTTGCCACTCCTGTAAAGAAGCCCAAGCATGGACCGAAGCCAGAAACTGAGTGCTTTCATTGCAAGGGAACTGGTCACTAGAAGCGGAACTGCCCCAAGTACCTAGCTGACAAGAAGGCGGCCAATGACAAACAAGGTATATATGATATACATGTTATTGATGTGTACCTTACTAGCTCTCATTGTAGTGCCTGGGTATTTGATACCGGTTCGGTTGCTCACATTTGCAACTCAAAACAGGAACTACAGAATAGACGAAGGCTAGCAAAGGATGAAGTGATGATGCGTGTGGGAAATGGTTCCAAGGTTGATGTGATCACCGTCGGCACGCTCTCTCTTTGATTACCATCGGGATTAGTGATGAACCTGAATAATTGTTATTTAGTGCCTGCGTTAAGGATGAACATTATATCTGGATCTTCTTTATTGTGAGACGGTTACTCATTTAAATCAAAGAATAAAGGTTGTTCTATTTATATGAGTAATATCTTTTACGGTCATGCACCCAATGTGAGGGGTTTATTCATATTGAATCTTGATAGTGATGACACACATGTTTATAACATTGATGCTAAAAGATGTAGAGTTGATAATGATAGTACCACTTTCTTCTGGCCCTGCCGTTTAGGTCATATTGGTGTAAAACGCATGAGGAAGCTCCATGCTGATGGACTTTTGGAGTCACTTGATTTTGGATCACTTGACACATGTGAACCATGCCTCATGGGCAAGATGACTAAAACGCTGTTCTCTAGAACAATGGAACGGGCAAGTGACTTATTGGAAATCATACATACTGATGTGTGCGGTCTAATGAATGTTACAGCGCGTGGTGGATATCGTTATTTTCTCACCTTCACAGATGACTCAAGTAGATATGGGTATATTTACTTAATGAAACGCAAGTCTGAAATGTTTGAAAAGTTCAACCAATTTCAGAGTGAAGTTGAGAATCATCGTAACAAGAAGATTAAATTCCTGCGATCTGATCGGGGAGGTGAATATCTGAGTTATGAGTTTGGCTGTCACTTAAGACAGTGCCGAATTGTTTCACAGTTGACACCGCCTGGAACACCATAGCATAATGGTGTGTCCGAACGTCATAATTGAACCTTATTAGATATGGTGCGTTCTATGATGTCTCTTGGTTATTTGCCACTATCGTTTTGGGGTTATGCATTAGAGACAGCGACATTCACTTTAAATAGGGCACCATCGAAATCCGTTGAGACAACGCCATATGAACTATGGTTTGGCAAGAGGCCAAAGTTTGGGGATGTGATGCTTATGTCAAAAAGCTTCAGCCTGAAAAGCTGGAACCCAAAGCAGAGAAATGCGTCTTCATAGGATACCCGAAAGAGACAGTCGAGTATACCTTCTATCTTAGATCTGAAGGCAAAGTGTTTGTCGCCAAGAATGGAACATCTCTTGAGAAAGAGTTTCTCTCGAAAGAATTGAGTGGGAGGAAAATAGAGCTTGATGAGGTTATTGAACCTTTACTTCAACCAGAAAGTAGCGCAGTGCAAAAAGATGTTTCTGTGGAACCTACGATGGTAGAAGAGGAAGTTAATGATGATGATCATGAAGCTTCGGATCAAGCTACTATCAAACCTCATAGGTCGACAAGGGCGCGTACTACTCCTGACTGGTACGACAACCCTGTCTTGGAGCTCATGTTGTTGGATAACAATGAACCTACGAGACATGGAGGATCGGTGATGGTCTCGGATTCTGAGAAATGGTTAGAGGCCATGAAATCCGAGATGGGATCCATGTATGAAAACAAAGTATGGACTTTAGAAGTATTACCTGAAGGGCGAAAGGCCATTTAGAAAAAATGGATCTTTAAGAAGAAGACAGACACGGACGGTAATATCACCGTCTATAAAGCTCGACTTGTGGCAAAGGGTTTTTCACAAGTTCAAGGAGTTGACTATGATGAGACCTTCTCACCCGTAGCGATGCTTAAGTCTGTCAGAATCATGTTGGCAATAGCTGCTTATTTCGACTATGAAATTTGGCAGATGGATGTCAAAACAGCGTTCCTCAACGGTTTCCTTGACGAAGAGTTGTATATGATGCAACCAGAAGGTTTTGTCGATCTAGAGAATGCTGACAAAGTTTGCAAACTCCAGCGATCCATTTATGGGCTGGTGCAAGCATCTCAGAGTTGGAATAAGCGTTTTGATGAGGTGATCAAAGCATTTGAGTTTATAGAAGTTTATGGAGAAGCTTGTATTTACAAGAAAGTGAGTGGGAGCTCTATAGCGTTCTAACATTATATGTGGATGACATATTGCTGATTGGAAACAATATAGAAATGTTGGAAAGCGTGAAGGAATATTTGAACAAGAGTTTTTCAGTGAAGGACCTAGGAGAAGCTGCTTTCATATTAGGCATTAAAATCTATAGAGATAGATCGAGACGCTTAATAGCACTTTCACATAGCACATACCTTGATAAAGTTTTGAAGAAGTTCAAAATGGATCAGTCTAAGAAGGGGTTCCTGCCTGTGTTACAAGGTGTGAAGTTGAGTAAGACTCAATGCCCAGTAACTGCAAAAGATAGAGAAAAGATGAGTGTCATCCCCTATGCTTCAGCCATAGGCTCTATCATGTATGCAATGCTATGCACAAGACCCGATAACAGCCTTGCCATAAGTATGGCGAGAAGGTTTCAAAGTGATCCTGGAATGGAGCACTAGGTAGCGGTCAAGAATATCCTTAAGTACCTGAAAAGGACTAAGGAAATGTTTCTCGTTCATGGAGGTGATGAAGAGCTCGTCGAAAGGGTTACGTCGATGCAAGCTTTGACACCGATCCGGATGACTCTAAGTCACAAACCGAACATGTATTTATTCTCAACGGGGGAGTGGTAAGCTGGTGCAGTTCCAAGCAAAGCGTGGTAGCCAATTCTAAGTGCGAACCTCGGAGCCAGCAAAGGAAGGTGTGTGGATGAAGCAGTTCATGACAGATCTTGGAGTAGTGCCCAATGCACTGAATCCAATGAACCTGTTCTGTGACAACACTGGTGGCATTGCGCTGGCCAAGAAACCAAGGTTTCACAAGATGACCAGACACATAAAGCGACGCCTCAACTCCATCCGCGATTACATCAAGGAAAAGGACATAAATATTTGCAAAGTGCACACAAATCTGAATGTTGCAGACCCTTTGACTAAACCTCTTCCAAGGGCTAAACATGATCAACACCAGAACTGCATGGGTGTTCGATTCATTACAATGTAAATCACGTAGTGATGTGAACTAGATTACTCACTCTAGTGCAAGTGGGAGACTATTGGAATGATGCCCTAGAGGCAATAAATAAAGTGTTTATTATTATATTTCCTTGTTCATGATAATCGTTTATTATCCATGCTATAATTGTATTGATTGGAAACACATTACATGTGTGGGTAAATAGACAACACTTTGTCCCTAGTATGCCTCTAGTGCACTAGCTCATTGGTCAAACATGGTCAAGGTTTCCTAGCCATTGACATGTGATGTCACTTTATAACGGGATCACATCATTAGAAGAATGATGTGATGGACAAGACCCAAACTACAAACGTAGCATATGATCGTGTCAGTTTATTGCTACTGTTTTCTACAAGTCAAGTATATGTTTCTATGACCATGAGATCATGCAACTCACGGACACCGGAAGAGTGCCTTGTTTGTATCAAATGTCGCAACGTAATTGGGTGACGATAAAGGTGCTCTACAAATATCTCTGAGGGTGTTTGTTGGGTTGGCATGTATCAAGACTAGGATTTGTTACTCCGTGTGACGGAGAGGTATCTCAGGGCCCACTCGGTAATAGAACATCACAATAAGCCTCGCAAGCAATGTGACTAAGTGTTAGTCACGGGATCTTGTATTATGGAATGACTAAAGAGACTTTCCGGTAATGAGGTTGAACTAGGTATGGAGATACCGACGATCGAATCTTGGGCAAGTAACATACCGAAGAACAAAGGGAACATCATACGGGATTAACTGAATCCTTGACATAGAGGTTCGATCGATAAAGAACGTAGAATATGTAGGAACCAATATGGACGTCTAGGTCCCGCTATTGGTTATTGACTGTAGAGGTGTCTCGGTCATGTCTACATAGTTCTCGACACCCCAGGGTCTGCACACTTAAGGTTTGGTGACGTTTTTGTAGTATAGAGTTGTGTATGGTGGTGACCGAAGTTTTTCCATAGTCCTGGATGAGATCCCGGACATTACGAGGAGATCCGTAATGGTCCAGAGGTAAAGATTGATATATAGGAAGTCCTATTTTGGTCCCAGGAAAGGTTTCGGGCTCATCGGTAGTGTACTGGGAGTACCGGTAGTGTACCAGGAGACCATCGGGAGGGGTATTTCGACCCAAGAGGCTACATGGGCTGTGGAAGGATGAATACCAGCCCTTAGTGGGCTGGTGGAAGTCCTACACAAGGCCCATGCGGCTGGGAAGAAAAGCCCAAAAGGAAAAAGGTGGAAAAAGGCAAAAAAGGCTAAGATAAGGAAGGAGTCCTAATCCTACTAGGAGTGGAGGAGGAGGACTCCTCCCTCTTGGTTAGGATGAAACCTTGGGATGGCTCCTTGAGGGCCAAGCCTCCTCCTCCTCTCCTCCTATATATACTAGAGGTTTTCAGGTTTTTGGCACAATATTTTCAGCCACGTGCTACCCGTTCCTCCAGTGCATAGTTTCGCCTCTAGATCGGATTTCTGCAGTGCTTAGGCGAAGCCCTGCCGGAATAGCTGCACCACCATCGCCGGAGCGTCGTCACGCTGCCGGAGAACTCTTCTATCTCTCCACTCGCTCTTACTGGATCAAGAAGGTGGAGATCGTCATCAAGCTATACGTGTGCTGAATGCGGAGGTGCCGTTCGTTCGGTGCTTGATCGTGACGGATCGTGATTGGATCGCGGGACGCTCGGTGATTTGGATCGCGAAGACGTTCGACTACACCAACCGCATTGATTAACGCTTCCCTCTTAGCGATTTACAAGGGTATGTAGATCCACTGTCCCTCTCGTAGATGCTCATCACCATGGATAGGTCTTGTGTGAACGTAGGAATTTTTTTGTTTCCCATGCGACATTCCCCAACAGCGAGCTGCGTCAATGCTCCGCTCGACATCATCGACCTTTGCGAGCTCATTGGAGGTGTGCCTCGATGCCACACCAACTCCAGAAGATAACCCTGACGAGGTGCTCAACTACAATGACCTGCCACCTTGCGCGGCTGCCGTCACCTCGAACGGTGATGGCAACTCCCACACCCTTGCAGAGGTGATGGTCACTGTCTCCTCCTCGTTTTCTACCCGAGCACATACCAAGGCGAAGGTGGCCACCGCCTATGCCGGTACCTCCGACCCGCATGGCGCTACACTTCGGGGTCTGAGGACCCCTATTGCTCCAACGGCGTACCCGGCCACCGCCATAGCCGAGCTGGAATTGGCCGCCGCCCGCGCCGGTACCTCCGACCCGCTTGGCACTACCCTTCGGGGTCTGAGCACCCGTATTGCTCCAACAGAGAACCCGACCACCGCCATAACCGAGCTGGAGACGGCCCACCGACAATGCCCTCGCATCCGAGCGGTGCCGTCTGGAAGCTGCACATCGTGAGTATATCTCGGCTTATGGACTCACGCCGGCTGGCACAGAGCCCAGACAGCATGGGGTTGTACATGATCGCGACCGCATGCTCGCGGAGATCCGCGGCGGCAGACTGCCCGTCTACGACACCCATGAGGCCAACCTGTGGGTAGCCAAGATAGCCTACGATAACCTGGCTGCCTTGGAGGGCGAGGAGCGCGCCTTGTGCAAGCAGCACATCAAGGACCTCATAGACACCGCCAACGTGCAACAGGACAGTCTCGACCCCGTCGGAGCCGTCTCTGAGACTCCCCGTCCCGAGGGCAAGGGCATTGGGACTGCTGGCCATCAGCCGGCCTAGCACTCCAGCTACCCTCCGGCCGGCAGGCCGAGGGAAGCCACGCTCGGTGTTCCCAGCAGTGCGGGAATGAGTAGCCGGTTGTGAACAGCTGGGTGCGGGAATGAGTAGCCGGTTGTGAACAGCTGGGACAATGACATCCCGGCTGGCGGCAGCCGCTGCAACGAGGTGCTGGCTAGCGGTAGCCGATGTAGCCACGGACACACCCCGCCTTCGCGGTGACATACGGCGCGGTTTCCCCTACCGACCGTCTATGCCTCGACTGGCTGGCACAGTCGGCCCTCCTTGAAGAGGAGGGCTCCAATGGTTCGACATGTTTCTGCCCCAGGATCCGCAATGAGACATTCCCGACCGGCTTCACGCTCCCCGCGACACCACGAAATACAACAGCACCACTAAGCCGGTTGATTGGCTGATCGACTACACCACCGCATTTGGCACCGCCATGGGGAACAAGCGCGTAGTTGTGCACTAAGCCCCCCCTCATGTTGATCGGCTCGTCCCGGACGTGGCTCAATAGCTTGTCGGCCAGCAACATCAATTATTGTACGGACTTCAAGGAGGCTTTCGTCCGCAACTTCACCAGCACCGACTAGCGGCCAGGCCGTCCCCGCAGGCTGGCGATGTGCGCCCAGGGCCCAAATGAGGCCCTCCGCGACTACCTCACCCGATGGACCGAGCTCAGCAACTCCTACGAGGGAGTGCACGAGGTGCGGGCCATCCAGTATTTCATCAAGGGCTGCCGTGATGGCACCCACCTCAAGCCCAAGCTCTTGTGCTCCGATCTGGCTACCCTAGCGGACCTCATTGCCAAGGCGGATAAGTATGATATGGTCGACTCCGCCATGCGGGTCAAGGCCACCACGCCAGCCAAGCCGACCCCGTGTCACACCCTATGTGTTGCCTCATGACTAAGATATGATGAATCAAAAATTAGGGCCAATTAAAACTTTTTGAGTGCATTTGAATGCTTGACTTGTGTGTTATTTCCTTGCATGTTTGATTGCTTGCTAAGTGCTCTATAATTCATAAAACGTCCTCCTACCTTCAAGAACTCTTTTCCATGATCCCAAATCTTGTCCATAGATCGTGCCATGTGAATAGGACTTAAAAATATTTTTACAAAAAAAAAATTGGTCAAAAAGAATTTATTTAAATTAGCTTTTCAAAAAAACCTGATTTGAGATTTGCGCTACAAGTCCCCAAATTGGGTGCATCCTTTCCCCCAAATGCATTATTTGGAACCTATTATATATATAACTTCCCAAAACCACCAAATGTTATTTTTAAAGATTATTTTACTATTTATTTTAAAAAAATCTGAAGGATAGAAATGGTCTTTTATAGGGAAAAATTATTTAAATGCTTTACAAATATTTTAGACAAATTGGGAAATATCAGTGGACATATATTGTCCCTATATAAGATTTTCAACACATGGTCATGCTCAAAATATTGGATAAAACCCTTCAAAACTATTTCTTCCTATTTCAAGAATTTGAAATATTTCTACAAGAAGTATTCTCAAATAAATCCAAGAAAATTCTGGAACATCACATATGATATATTTGATCATCTGGAAAAGTTTCATATCAATCCCAATTGTTGTGGTTCACCAAAATATCCCAAGATACTCTCTGTCCATATCCAAGTTTGAGCAACTTTTCATTACCAACTGTCTCCCCTTAATCTCAAACTTTTTGGACACGATCTAATACTCCAATTATGCCTCCACACCAAGTGGTGCATCAAGGGGAATAGTTTAACTTGTCCAAATACCCCCGAAGCCCTTTCTATTGATTTCAAGAATTTGGAATGTTTGCATTGCCAGGTTTCCCCATTTGGTCCAAAACTTTTTGTGCGTTCTCTAGTCACCAAATTATGCCCCACAACAAGTGGATCATCAAGGAGAATGCCTTAGCATGATCAGATCTATAGAAACCCATTTCAGTCCATTTCTTGGTTTTACCAAGTTTACATTGGCAAATTTCATCAAATAAGCCCAAACTTGGTAATAAACCTCATTTCCACCTATCACTTGATACTGTTAAATTTCATATCAAGGAGACCCTCTTAACCAGCTCAAGACCAGCACAAACACCTTCTGGCAGAAAACAAAAAATATTGTTTTCACCTCTTAACTTGTTCTCCTTGGACCCAAATTTTTACCACACCTCCACCTGACCTCCAGATACCCCTAGTAGGAACCCCATGGCCTCAAATCAATTATTGGGAGGGTAAAAGCCCAAGATTCCTCTCTGGACAAGCATTGGAAACACTAATTTACCTCCCCTCCCTCTTACCTCTACCCTCCTTGGCCCCACCTAGCCTATAGAGCATCTCCAGAAGCCCCAAGTGCTAGTGGACAAGGTGGGCACGCCCAGATGACGTGTTGCATGTCATGGCATGCAATATGCATGCTCTAGAGTGTGCTACAGTGTGCCCCCGCACTATAGCCGCCCCACAATCCAAGCCCCCGACCACCTCAAGCTCCTCCAGCATGCCACCGAGCCCACCTCGACGTCCAGGACACGCTACTGTCATGTACCCCTTCTCTCTCCCCCCTTTGCTGGTTCCCTCGCACGCGTGCCATGGCCGCCCAGGAACTCCAACACGAGAGCACACGCGCGCGAACCCTGTCAGCTCCCCGCTGCTCCCTATCCATTCCCTGGTCGTGGACAAGTCCCACGGGCACCCAAGACATCCCCATCCCTCTCCTAACGGCCGCCAGGGTCGGCTCCAAAGATGTCGTGGGCGCCGTCCACGGTGGACTCAAGCCAGGCATATAAGCTAGCCCTGAGCTCCCTCTTGTCCCCTCTCACTCCCTCTCCTTCCCAAGAGAGCAGCCCCCTCGTTCTCCCTTACCCTCCATCCCTCCCCATGGCCGTCCTCGCCAGAGTTTTCCGCGGGTAAGGTCACGCTCGAGCTGGCACTTCTCTGTGAAACAAAGGACCTCCTAGGGGGTGCGGCCCTTCGCCAGATCTCACCGGTGGTCGGAGCCACCGGGATGAGAGCTGGCTTTGCTCTGTCCCACCTAGTCTGCTTCTCCTAGATTGAGCGGGAGGTGGGGGATGGACCCGACAGGCAGGACCCACATGTCAGCGACTGGCCGGCCGGGCCCCCCAATTCAAGTGGAAACGCCCCCCACCCGCTACTTCTCGCGTCCCCGCCGAGGAGACATACTCCCCGAAGTATGCCTTCAGCATGGCCTCGCGCACGTATAGACGTGAAGATGGGCCGCCCCAGTCCAGTTGCCCCGTTGCTTCGCTCAGCGTCTTAAGGCCCACTAGGTAGATTTCTTTTTTCTTTTTTTATTTCTTCACACACTAGGAAAACTATATTAAATTCATTTTAGCTCCAAACTTGACGATTCAAATTTCTACATACATGTAAAAATACCACCTATTTAATGGTGTCACTTTAATATTTTTCTACCACACTGTTCTTGTAGGATTCAAATTTAAATTCAAATTTGAACTACGAGAGGCCACTTTGCAAATTCGTAGAGCATTCAAATCAACTCCAAATGAGGTTATTCAAATTTCCAAAAGCTCTAAATGTCATGGCCTAATTGTCTAGCCATGTTGAACATTTTTACCATGCACCTATTCTATTGGATCTAATAAATGGACCATTTTCCATTTATTCCAACTTAAGAAATTCATAGGGAAATCATCCCAACTCCAAATCCAGTTAGTCAACTTCCTAAAACCTTCCAAAATCATGAACTATTTGTTGGGTGCATCCACTCATTCTTACCAAAAAAAATCCGGTAGATTTCTAATAGGATCATCATCTCATTCATTTTCCGCATTAAAAAATCTCCCTGGATCCAGGTCCAACAAAACCTCCTTTGTTATTTTTCTTATGACCAGAGATGTCCAAGAGAAATAAAACTCCTATTTATAGAGCACTTTTATTTTCTGCTTGTTGTGTTGCTTATTGCAGTTGTTTCTAGCGATATTTGAGGAAGTAGATGGAATGCTCGGAGTGGACGAGAAGCGTGTGAAAACCTCGAAGACTTTGCGAAACCAGGCAAGCAGCCCTTTGATCATGTTAAGAAACCATTTTCATTGCATGTCATATAGCACTTTACTTTCATTATGGAGTAGTTACCACGTCGGTGGGTTGCCTCCGACCATTTTTCCGTTGACACTTGCATCATGCATGACCCTACCACCTCATGAGGGTTATGCGGGTGGGTGTAGATAGGACGCTTGTAGATGCTATGCAAGTGGGTTCGGGATTATGCATGGTGATGGAAATAAAGAGATGACTTCAAAGACTTTTCAAAAACCCTGTTGGGTGCCACTAATTCCCGAGGAAGATGATGATGAGTTGGGTAACCACTTGAGAAAGAAGTGGTGTACCGGAGGAAGTGAGTGTGTGTTTTCGAAAACGGATTGGTGTAAGTTGCTATCTTATTACAACCTTACATGTACAATCACTCTACCCCTATATGGGAAGGGGCTTTGTGAACTACTTTGATGGGTACTAGCATAGAGCCCGCATTACTAGTGGCAGGAGTGACGTGGTCACTCTCGATACGGGGCCGTTCTCCTAAGGATGATCATGCACTATCTTCACAAGCACAGGGCACACCGTTGGTCCCTTCATGGATGGTACGATCTGGAGCAAGGCTCGTCTGATGTGCATCATGAGGGCTGGGTACCAATCGAGTGGACTCTTTGTTTAGTATCCTTCGGGGAAAGGTATTGTTTGGGTGCTTACCTCGGGTATGTTATATACCGCGAGTCGTGGATGACACGAAAGTTCCCTGAGTCTTGTGGGTAAAGTGTGCAACCTCTACGGACTATAAAACTAGTCGAATAGCCGTGTCCACGGTCAAGGACAGTTGATGACCGCTCTTGTGCTACGTCCAGTGTTCTCTAAACTTGGTGTGTGTGTGTGTGTGTGGTTGACACAGAAGGATGATACTTGAGACAAGTCTGAAGACTTGATGTGATGAAAGAACATGAGATGTTCAACCCCTGCTTATGGTGATATATGTATCTTGTTCATATGGATAACTGTGAACTGTTGATGCTGCTTACACATAGTTGTTTGATCATGGCAATGCATTCAAAATTGGCTTTCCGCAAAATACCTACTTAGTGCTATTTCATGCATTGTTATTGCCTTGTTCCAAACATGGGTCACTGGCGAGTACATTCAAAGTACTCATTGGCTTGCCACTGGTTATTTTATTGGCTAGGCATGAAAGATCAGGATATGATGAAGATTACCTCGGTGACGTACGTGCGAGCTAGGATGCTTCCTAGTCAGAATGCCTGTAGGGTTAAGGAAGATGACATGGGTTCACTCGATCGTTGATGTTTTCCGCTGCAAGTATATGAAGACTGGGCCCTAAAGGCCATATTTGAGTAAAACGATATGTAATGGATGTAAGACTCTTGTTATTCAGTTTCTGTGTGTTCAGTGAGCATTGATCTCTCGGATCACTATGCACATACATTCTGTGATCACGACCTATAAGTCGGGGTCCCCACACCCCGCCGTTTGCAACACCACGGCTGGCTGCCGACAACCGGCACCAGCAGAACAATAAGCGCAAAACCGACCAGCCGGTTCCCCGCTACGGGAGTAGGAAGGTCGCCACCATCGAAGAAAAGCAGCCAGCTACCCGGGCTCCTAGGCGAGCACATGCCAAGGCGAAGGTGGCCACCGCCTATGCCGGTACCTCCGACCCGCATGGCGCTACACTTCGGGGTCTGAGGACCCCTATTGCTCCAACGGCGTACCCGGCCACCGCCATAGCCGAGCTGGAATTGGCCGCCGCCCGCGCCGGTACCTCCGACCCGCTTGGCGCTACCCTTCGGGGTCTCAGCACCCGTATTGCTCCAACAGAGAACCCGACCACCGCCATAACCGAGCTGGAGATGGCCCACCGACAATGCCCTCGCATCCGAGCGGTGCCATCTGGAAGCTGCACATCGTGAGTATATCTCCGCTTATGGACTCACGCCGGCTGGCACAGAGCCCAGACAGCATGGGGTTGTACATGATCGCGACCGCATGCTCGCGGAGATCCGCGGCGGCAGACTGCCCGTCTACGACACCCATGAGGCCAACCTGTGGGTAGCCAAGATAGCCTACGATAACCTGGCTGCCTTGGAGGGCGAGGAGCGCGCCTTGTGCGAGCAGCACATCAAGGACCTCATAGACACCGCCAACGTGCAACAGGACAGTCTCGACCCCGTCGGAGCCGTCTCTGAGACTCCCCGTCCCGAGGGCAAGGGCATTGGGACTGCTGGCCATCAGCCGGCCTAGCACTCCAGCTACCCTCCGGCCGGCAGGCCGAGGGAAGCCACGCTCGGTGTTCCCAGCAGTGCGGGAATGAGTAGCCGGTTGTGAACAGCTGGGTGCGGGAATGAGTAGCCGGTTGTGAACAGCTGGGACAATGACATCCCGGCTGGCGGCAGCCGCTGCAACGAGGTGCTGGCTAGCGGTAGCCGATGTAGCCACGGACACACCCCGCCTTCGCGGTGACATACGGCGCGGTTTCCCCTACCGACCGTCTATGCCTCGACTGGCTGGCACAGACGGCCCTCCTTGAAGAGGAGGGCTCCATTGGTTCGACATGTTTCGGCCCCAGGATCCGCAATGAGACATTCCCGACCGGCTTCACGCTCCCCGCGACACCACGAAATACAACAGCACCACTAAGCCGGTTGATTGGCTGATCGACTACACCACCGCATTTGGCAACGCCATGGGGAACAAGCGCGTAGTTGTGCACTAAGCCCCCCCTCATGTTGATCGGCTCGTCCCGGACGTGGCTCAATAGTTTGTCGGCCAGCAACATCAATTATTGGACGGACTTCAAGGAGGCTTTCGTCCGCAACTTCACCAGCACCGACAAGCGGCCAGGCCGTCCCCGCAGGCTGGCGATGTGCGCCCAGGGCCCAAATGAGGCCCTCCGCGACTACCTCACCCGATGGACCGAGCTCAACAACTCCTACGAGGGAGTGCACGAGGTGCGGGCCATCCAATATTTCATCAAGGGCTGCCGTGATGGCACCCACCTCAAGCCCAAGCTCTTGTGCTCCGATCTGGCTACCCTAGCGGACCTCATTGCCAAGGCGGATAAGTATGATATGGTCGACTCCGCCATGCGGGTCAAGGCCACCACGCCAGCCAAGCCGACCCCGTGTCACACCCTATGTGTTGCCTCATGACTAAGATATGATGAATCAAAAATTAGGGCCAATTAAAACTTTTTGAGTGCATTTGAATGCTTGACTTGTGTGTTATTTCCTTGCATATTTGATTGCTTGCTAAGTGCTCTATAATTCATAAAACGTCCTCCTACCTTCAAGAACTCTTTTCCATGATCCCAAATCTTGTCCATAGATCGTGCCATGTGAATAGGACTTAAAAATATTTTTACAAAAAAAAAAATTGGTCAAAAAGAATTTATTTAAATTAGCTTTTCAAAAAAACCTGATTTGAGATTTGCGCTACAAGTCCCCAAATTGGGTGCATCCTTTCCCCCAAATGCATTATTTGGAACCTATTATATATATAACTTCCCAAAACCACCAAATGTTATTTTTAAAGATTATTTTATTATTTATTTTAAAAAAATCTGAAGGATAGAAATGGTCTTTTATAGGGAAAAATTATTTAAATGCTTTACAAATATTTTAGAAAAATTGGGAAATATCAGTGGACATATATTGTCCCTATATAAGATTTTCAACACATGGTCATGCTCAAAATATTGGATAAAACCCTTCAAAACTATTTCTTCCTATTTCAAGAATTTGAAATATTTCTACAAGAAGTATTCTCAAATAAATCCAAGAAAATTCTGGAACATCACATATGATATATTTGATCATCTGGAAAAGTTTCATATCAATCCCAATTGTTGTGGTTCACCAAAATATCCCAAGATACTCTTTGTCCAGATCCAAGTTTGAGCAACTTTTCATTACCAACTGTCTCCCCTTAATCTCAAACTTTTTGGACACGATCTAATACTCCAATTATGCCTCCACACCAAGTGGTGCATCAAGGGGAATAGTTTAACTTGTCCAAATACCCCCGAAGCCCTTTCTATTGATTTCAAGAATTGGGAATGTTTGCATTGCCAGGTTTCCCCATTTGGTCCAAAACTTTTTGTGCGTTCTCTAGTCACCAAATTATGCCCCACAACAAGTGGATCATCAAGGAGAATGCCTTAGCATGATCAGATCTATAGAAACCCATTTCAGTCCATTTCTTGGTTTTACCAAGTTTACATTGGCAAATTTCATGAAATAAGCCCAAACTTGGTAATAAACCTCATTTCCACCTATCACTTGATACTGTTAAATTTCATATCAAGGAGACCCTCTTAACCAGCTCAAGACCAGCACAAACACCTTCTGGCAGAAAACAAAAACTATTGTTTTCACCTCTTAACTTGTTCTCCTTGGACCCAAATTTTTACCACACCTCCACCTGACCTCCAGATACCCCTAGTAGGAACCCCATGGCCTCAAATCAATTATTGGGAGGGTAAAAGCCCAAGATTCCTCTCTGGACAAGCATTGGAAACACTAATTTACCTCCCCTCCCTCTTATCTCTACCCTCCTTGGCCCCACCTAGCCTATAGAGCATCTCCAGAAGCCCCAAGTGCTAGTGGACAAGGTGGGCACGCCCAGATGACGTGTTGCATGTCATGGCATGCAATATGCATGCTCTAGAGTGTGCTACAGTGTGCCCCCGCACTATAGCCGCCCCCCAATCCAAGCCCCCGACCACCTCAGGCTCCTCCAGCATGCCACCGAGCCCACCTCGACGTCCAGGACACGCTACTGTCATGTACCCCTTCTCTCTCCCCCCTTTGCTGGTTCCCTCGCACGCGTGCCATGGCCGCCCAGGAACTCCAACCCGAGAGCACACGCGCGCGAACCCTGTCAGCTCCCCGCTGCTCCCTATCCATTCCCTGGTCGTGGACAAGTCCCACGGGCACCCAAGACATCCCCATCCCTCTCCTAACGGCCGCCAGGGTCGGCTCCAAAGATGTCGTGGGCGCCGTCCACGGTGGACTCAAGCCAGGCATATAAGCTAGCCCTGAGCTCCCTCTTGTACCCTCTCGCTCCCTCTCCTTCCCAAGAGAGCAGCCCCCTCGTTCTCCCTTACCCTCCATCCCTCCCCATGGCCGTCCTCGCCAGAGTTTTCCGCGGGTAAGGTCGCGCTCGAGCTGGCACTTCTCTGTGAAACAAAGGACCTCCTAGGGGGTGCGGCCCTTCGCCCGATCTCACCGGTGGTCGGAGCCACCGGGATGAGAGCTGGCTTTGCTCTGTCCCACCTAGTCTGCTTCTCCTAGATTGAGCGGGAGGTGGGGGATGGACCCGACAGGCAGGACCCACATGTCAGCGACTAGCCGGCCGGGCCCCCCAATTCAAGTGGAAACGCCCCCCACCCGCTACTTCTCGCGTCCCCGCCGAGGAGACATACTCCCCGAAGTATGCCTTCAGCATGGCCTCGCGCACGTATAGACGTGAAGATGGGCCGCCCCAGTCCAGTTGCCCCGTTGCTTCGCTCAGCGTCTTAAGGCCCACTAGGTAGATTTCTTTTTTCTTTTTTTATTTCTTCACACACTAGGAAATCTATATTAAATTCATTTTAGCTCCAAACTTGACGATTCAAATTTCTACATACATGTAAAAATACCACCTATTTAATGGTGTCACTTTAATATTTTTCTACCACACTGTTCTTGTAGGATTCAAATTTAAATTCAAATTTGAACTACGAGAGGCCACTTTGCAAATTCGTAGAGCATTCAAATCAACTCCAAATGAGGTTATTCAAATTTCCAAAAGCTCTAAATGTCATGGCCTAATTGTCTAGCCATGTTGAACATTTTTACCATGCACCTATTCTATTGGATCTAATAAATGGACCATTTTCCATTTATTCCAACTTAAGAAATTCATAGGGAAATCATCCCAACTCCAAATCCAGTTAGTCAACTTCCTAAAACCTTCCAAAATCATGAACTATTTGTTGGGTGCATCCACTCATTCTTACCAAAAAAAATCCGGTAGATTTCTAATAGGATCATCATCTCATTCATTTTCCGCATTAAAAAATCTCCCTGGATCCAGGTCCAACAAAACCTCCTTTGTTATTTTTCTTATGACCAGAGATGTCCAAGAGAAATAAAACTCCTATTTATAGAGCACTTTTATTTTCTGCTTGTTGTGTTGCTTATTGCAGTTGTTTCTAGCGATATTTGAGGAAGTAGATGGAATGCTCGGAGTGGACGAGAAGCGTGCGAAAACCTCGAAGACTTTGCGAAACCAGGCAAGCAGCCCTTTGATCATGTTAAGAAACCATTTTCATTGCATGTCATATAGCACTTTACTTTCATTATGGAGTAGTTACCACGTCGGTGGGTTGCCTCCGACCATTTTTCCGTTGACACTTGCATCATGCATGACCCTACCACCTCATGAGGGTTATGCGGGTGGGTGTAGATAGGACGCTTGTAGATGCTATGCAAGTGGGTTCGGGATTATGCATGGTGATGGAAATAAAGAGATGACTTCAAAGACTTTTCAAAAACCCTGTTGGGTGCCACTAATTCCCGAGGAAGATGATGATGAGTTGGGTAACCACTTGAGAAAGAAGTGGTGTACCGGAGGAAGTGAGTGTGTGTTTTCGAAAACGGATTGGTGTAAGTTGCTATCTTATTACAACCTTACATGTACAATCACTCTACCCCTATATGGGAAGGGGCTTTGTGAACTACTTTGATGGGTACTAGCATAGAGCCCGCATTACTAGTGGCAGGAGTGACATGGTCACTCTCGATACGGGGCCGTTCTCCTAAGGATGATCATGCACTATCTTCACAGGCACAGGGCACACCGTTGGTCCCTTCATGGATGGTACGATCTGGAGCAAGGCTCGTCTGATGTGCATCATGAGGGCTGGGTACCAATCGAGTGGACTCTTTGTTTAGTATCCTTCGGGGAAAGGTATTGTTCGGGTGCTTACCTTGGGTATGTTATATACCGCGAGTCGTGGATGACACGAAAGTTCCCTGAGTCTTGTGGGTAAAGTGTGCAACCTCTACGGACTATAAACCTAGTCGAATAGCCGTGTCCACGGTCAAGGACAGTTGATGACCGCTCTTGTGCTACGTCCAGTGTTCTCTAAACTTGGTGTGTGTGTGTGTGTGTGGTTGACACAGAAGGATGATACTTGAGACAAGTCTGAAGACTTGATGTGATGAAAGAACATGAGATGTTCAACCCCTGCTTATGATGATATATGTAACTTGTTCATATGGATAACTCTGAACTGTTGATGCATGCTTACACATAGTTGTTTGATCATGGCAATGCATTCAAAATTGGCTTTCCGCAAAATACCTACTTAGTGCTATTTCATGCATTGTTATTGCCTTGTTCCAAACATGGGTCACTGGCGAGTACATTCAAAGTACTCATTGGCTTGCCACTGGTTATTTTATTGGCCAGGCATGAAAGATCAGGATATGATGAAGATTACCTCGGTGACGTACGTGCGAGCTAGGATGCTTCCTAGTCAGAATGCCTGTAGGGTTAAGGAAGATGACATGGGTTCACTCTATCGTTGATGTTTTCCGCTGCAAGTATATGAAGACTGGGCCCTAAAGGCCATATTTGAGTAAAACGATATGTAATGGATGTAAGACTTTTGTTATTCAGTTTCTGTGTGTTCAGTGAGCATTGATCTCTCGGATCACTATGCACATACATTCTGTGATCACGACCTATAAGTCGGGGTCCCCACACCCCGCCGTTTGCAACACCACGGCTGGCTGCCGACAACCGGCACCAGCAGAACAATAAGCGCAAAACCGACCAGCCGGTTCCCCGCTACGGGAGTAGGAAGGTCGCCACCATCGAAGAAAAGCAGCCAGCTACCCGGGCTCCTAGCCAGCATCAGTGCATCGGCAAGACCCCCTTGTAGCCCAAGCTCACCTTTGAGCAAATGCTCGACATGCCCTACAAAAAACACTCCGTGGCCAAGTCGGCTACGCATACGCTCCGGCAGTGCAGCTTGTCACAGCAGTTGGCCCGGGGTGAGGGCCTTCCGGCTCCTCCACCGCCGTCTCCCCGTGCACCGGCTCCAGCTCCCGCAATCGCCCTAGCTCTAGCTCCAGTCCCGTGCGATGGCGCCTGCATGATCAGTTCCCTGACCAGGACGAGGCCTATGTCGTCTTCACCAGTGAGCAGACACACAAGCATACCCAGCGCTGAGTCCAGCGCGAGGTGAATGCCACCGTGCCTTTGACCAGCCAGTACATGCACTGGTCCGGGGAGCTGGTCACCTAGAGCCGGGCGGACCACCCGGCGGTGATGTCGAGCTCGGGCAGCTATGCCCATGTCCTTGACCTCACCATCGCCTCCACAAGACGCACCTCCCGCTTCCCGTGGGTGTCCGTCGAGGGTTGTAGCTGCATCAACATCCTCTACCGCGACACGATGGTCAAGCGTGGGCTCAAGGATACAGACTTGCAGCCGAGCCGGACTATCTTCCACGGCATCGTGCCAAGTCGGTTGATGTCTACTACACAACCTTCTTCTTGTAAAATCGTGTTGGGCCTCCAAGCACAGAGTTTTGTAGGACAATGGAAATTTTCCCTCAAGTGGATGACCTAAGGTTTACCAATCCATGGGAGGCGTAGGATGAAGATGGTCTCTCTCGAACAACTCTGCAACCAAATAACAAAGAGTCTCTTGTGTCCCTAACACACCGAATACAATGGAAAATTGTATAGGTGCACTAGTTCGGTGAAGAGATGGTGACAAGTGCAATATGGATGGTAGATATAGGTTTTTTTAATCTGAAAATATAAAAACAGCAAGGTAACAAATATTAAACAGCGAGCAAAAGGTTGTATAAATGCTTGGAAACAAGGCCTAGGGTCCATACTTTCACTAGTGCAATTTCTCTCAACAATACCGACATAGTTGAACCATATGTAAATACCTCTCGTGCGACAAAGAGTTCACTCCAAAGTCACAAATAGCTGAGGAACAACGAAGAAATTATTGCAGGGTATGAAACCACCACAAAGTTATCTTTTCCGATCAATCTTATGAGCTATCCCTATAACTGTCACGAACAACCCTAGAGTTCATCCTAAAATAACACCGTAAGATACACATCAACCAAAACCCTAATGTCGCCTAGATACTGCAATGTCGCCACAAGTACCCATGGGCTTGATTATACGATATGCACCGCATAATTTTATATTCATCGTGCTCAATGCAACACAAAGAACTTCAGAGTGCCCCAAAGTTTCTACTAGAAAGTCAAGACAAAAACGTGTGCCAACCCCTTTGCATAGATTCCCAAGGTCACGGAACCCGCAAGTTGATTAGAAAAGCATACATCAAGTGGATCAATAGAACATCCCATTGTCACCATGGATATCCCATCACAAGACATACATCAAGTGTTCTCAAATCCTTAAAGACTCAATCCGATAAGAAAACTTCAAGGGAAAAGTCAATTCATCACAAGAAGTTAGAGAGCAGAAAACTCCATATGATTCAATCTATATCAATAAAGCTCGTGGTACATCAAGATTGTGCCATCTCAAGAACACGAGAAAAAGACATCAAACACATAGCTACTAGTACATATCATTAGCCCCGAGGGTGAGCTACTCCCTCCTCGACATGGAGAGCGTCGGGATGATGAAGATGGCCTCCGGTGATGGTTTCCCACTTTGGGAGTGTGCGAGAACTGGCTCCCGATTGGTTTTTTGTGGCTCTGGAGGCTTGCGGCGGCGAAACTCCCGATCTAGTTTTCTTTCTGGGTTTTTTAGTATTTATAGGAATTTTTGGCGTTGCTCCCACGTCTAGAAGGTTCCCAAGGAAGTCACAAGGCAGGGGACTCGCCCTAGGGGGGGCGCCCCTATGGATTCTGGCTTCCTCGGCTTTCCTCTCCAGTGACTCTTTGCTCTGGTACTTTTTATATTTTCCAAAAATATTCGCCGCAAATTTTCAGCTCATTCGGAGAACTTTATTTCTGCACAAAAACAACATTGCGGTAGTTCTATTGAAAACAAGTCTGGGTTAGTTCTAATAAAATCATACCAAACTCATATAGAATTATTACATACATGGCATGAATACTTCATAAATTATAGATAAGTTGGATACTTATGAGCGATCTTGCACCCTCATCAGCTAGATCCGGCTTGACGTCCTCTTTGGCTACAAGCAGCACTTCCACCGTGAACAGATATGGTTCGAGGTGGTGGACCTCAGCAGCCCCTACCATGCATTGCTGGTGCGGCCGGCGCTCGTCGAATTCATGGCAGTTCGCCACTACTCCTTCCTCAAGCTCAAGATGTCGGGCCTCAAGAGCATCATCACCGTCGCCAGCGACTACAAGAGGTCGATCGAGTGTGCCCGTGATGGAAGGCTCGTCCATAGCCGAAGCTCTCGTGATCGCGGAGGAGATGTGGCAGCTCGACCAGCTCGTGGCTCAGACCACCGAGCAGCATGGAGTCTTGGGAGGCCCCAGTGCTTGGGCCTCTTGAGTCAGGACCCGACAGGGAAGAATGGGGGTCGCTCGAGTGTCAAGGGGGGCTCCTACACAATGCACCTCAGGAGCCTTAACGGTCATGTATCCACTCGCCTCTTGATGTCGTCCTTGGTGATAGAGTCGACATCAAGGGTGTCGAGGCCTCGCCACGTAGTTGCGTACTTCGTGATCCGGTCATACAAAACATTGGTAGGGAAATATGCGGGACTGGGACTTGCCAATGTAGAGCTACTTGAGTGTCAAAGGGTGTTCCTGAGCAACGCGCCTCAGGAGCCTTACCGGTCATGTGGCCAGTCACCCCTCGATGTCGTCCTTGGTGATCCATTCGGCATCGAGGGTGTTGAGGCCTCATCTCGTGGTTGCCTCCTGGTGATACAGTCGTATACCATGGTGGCAGGGATATGTGCTGGACTGGAGCCTGCAAACACAGAGTGTCGAAAGGGCTCCCAACCCACCCCACTCGTAAGAAAGGAAGAAGCGCCCTAGGTGGAATAAAGGACTACCTGGGCAACCTGGCCACGCTTCGCGGCTCATGAGATCGTCAACAACCCACAAGCGAAGTACATTACCGAACCAAGAATGAGCCTCCTGATCTAATGACGTCCCAAGGACAGAACAATGGTAGTGCGCACTAATATGAGGATGCAGGTACTGCGGGCCACTATGCATGGCTACCAAAACCCATAATGCCTGAAGCGCTAAAGGAGACAACATGGAGATAGAGACCCTTCAACAACGAGCAACAAGGACACCAAGCCGGGTTGGCGGCCACGGGTCGCCCCTCGGGAAGTAGCACCTCGCGAGGGCTCAGCCGACCACCCTCGCCGGTAGCAACGGCAGCGGCGCCAAGCCCAGCGCAAGAAAATTAAGTCACGTCACTACAAACAACCGACCGATGGTTCAAGAAAGAGAAGCAGCGGCAAAGGTAATGCACAAAATATTAACACCCACGAGGGCCGAGTTCTACTTAAACTATTATTGGTACCCGAAAAGGGAGGCAAGGGAAGTCTAGGCGAAGGAGTCATTGTTGCCGTCTGAGTTGCCGGTCGTCGCAGCACCGGAGCCACCCTCTCCTTTGGGAGCGGGCATGTGGATGAACCGCTCCACTAGGGACTCCATGTGCGGGCGCACCTCATCCCGGAGGGGCCTATGCAGCCCCTCAGGCACCCACTCCACGACGCGCTGGAGGTCAAGCTCCAGGGCAACGCGGTGCAGGTTGTAGAAGACGCGCGTCAAGGTGAGCTCCAGGAGGTCGCGCGCGTCGGCCTCACTGTCCGTGTTCATGTGGGAGATGCCGGTCTCTAGCGTCTTCATCACCCGGCAGAAGAAGTCGAGGTAGCCCCCGTCGCCTTGCGCGCTGGGAAGACCGAGGGTTGCCCCGACGAACTGTCTCACTACACCGGCCGTGCGGTGGGCGATGTCGAGGTACTGCTTGGCATGCTGGGACTCCAGCATCTTGGTGTAGGTTGCCTCATCCTGTGTGGCCTGCATGTCATTGGCCACCTCCTTGACCTGGGCCTGGAGAAATGCCAGCTCCGCCCTGGCCTCCGGTTCGCCCCTATGGGCGTCTTGGAAGGCGGTGTCGGCGCTCGTCACCTGGGCCCGCAAAGCGTTGACCTCCTCCTCGAGCTCGCCAAGCTTGCGCTTCTTGGTTGCCGGTGCCCTAGAAGGAGGAGACGATCAGGCCCGGTGCATTGGAGCACCGGCGATCCTGCGCTGACCCTGAGCCCCCCCCCCCAACCATTGCCTCCGGAGGAGGGCGAGGGAGCAGGAGAAGCTGCGCATTTTCCCAGGCTGTAACGGTTCTTCTAGACGCCATGGGGTGGGAGAGGCTAGGAGAAGAAGAGGGTTTTCTCCACGGGGCGATTAGAACAAGAAGACACCTCCAGACCGCAAAAAACCCCTCCTTGCCCGGGGCGGGGAGGATTTATAGGCATAACTGCAGCCACGAGGCGTCATGGGAGAGCCAACATCGTGCGCCTCTAGGGCACCATGGAGCTGTTCGATCAGCGCAGTACTGTCCGTGTGGCCTCCCCTACCGATTGATGAGTCACTTCTGCGTGGCCCGAGGAGTAGAGGCCCGAGGAAGCAACAACATTCAAGGAAGGGCAATGATGACCGGCGCCGCATACGGGCGTCACATTAGTTTAACTCGGGGCGATTCCTGACGCCTTCGGGAAGCAGGGGAGGCTACCTAGGTGTCCGACATGTGTAAAGACTGGCCCGCGGGCATTTGGAGCCTACGGCGCTTAGGGCCGTCCTCAAGGGCTTTGCCCGGAAGCCATCTCGGGCGCACCTTGGGCCCAGGTGCTAGTGTCAGCGTTTCGGGAACCAGGGTACCCAGATCTGCCTGCCTGCGACCTAGCACATGTCCCACCTCATCAGCTAGACACGGTCTGGCGCAGCTCCATGATACGACTCCAACGTATCTATAATTTTTTATTGTTCCATGCTATTATATTATATGTTTTGGATGTTTAATATGCATTAATATGCTATTTTATATTATTTTTGGGACTAACCTATTAATCTAGGGCCTAGTGCCAGTTTCTGTTTTTTTCCTTATTTTTGAGATTTGCAGATAAGGAATACTAAACGGAGTCCAAATGGAATAAAACCTCTAGAATGGTTTTTTTGGAATAAAAGGAAGCCAGGAGACTTGAGAACCAAGACAGAGGAGCTGCCACGGGGCCACAAGCCCGCTTGCCGTGGCCAGGGGGTACCCCGTGCTGGGCAGGCTTCTGGGGCCATAACAACTCCCCTAACCCTAATCTTTGGCCTATAAATACCCAAATATTCCATCATTATCAGAACGAGCCACCAAAACACATTTCCGCTGCCAGAAGTCATCGTTCCCGAGAGATCCAATCTTGGAACCTTTTCCGGTAATTTGTCGGAGGGGGATTCGATCACGGAGGGCATCTAAATCAACTCCATTGCCCCTCCGATGATGCGTGAGTAGTTCACCATAGACCTACGGGTCCATAGTTAGTACCTAGATTACTTCTTCTGTCTATTTTCTTCTCAATACCATGTTCTTCATGATCTTCATGGAGATCTATCCGATGTAATACTCTTTTGCAGTGTGTTTGTCGAGATCCGATGAATTGTGGGTTTATGTTTAGATTATCCATGAATATTATTTGAGTCTTTCATGAATTCTTATATGGATGATTTCATATCTTTGCAAGTCTCTTCGAGTTATCGGTTTGGTTTGACAACTAGATTGGTAATTCTTGCAATAGGAGAAGTGCTTAATTTTGGGTTCAATCTTGCGGTGTCCTCACTCAGTGACAAAGTAGGGGTAGCATGGCAGGTATTGTACTGTTGCCATCAAGGGTAAAAAGATGGGGTTTTCATCATATTGCTTGAGTTTATCCCTCTACATCATGTCATCTTACTTAATGTGTTACTCTGTTCTTTATGAACTTAATACTCTAAATGCAGGCAGGAGTCGGTCGATGTGTGGAGTAACGGTAGTAGATGCAGAATTGTTTCGGTCTACTAGTCATGGACGTGATGCCTATATGCATAATAATTGCCTTGGATAGCTTCATAATTATGCGCTTTTCTATCAATTGCTCGACAGTAATTTGTTCACCCACCGTAATACTTGCCATCATGAGAGAAGCCATATAGTCAAACCTATGGCCCCTAGGTCTATTTTCTATATTATATTTTCAGATATAAAACCAAAAATACCAAAAATACTTGCTGTCCTATTTTTACTTTTACTTTTATTTCTGTTCAAGCATCCTATTATATCTATCTCTACTAGATCTCATCCTTGCAAATAACCGTGAAGGGATTGACAACCCCTTTATAGCGTTGGGTGCAAGAGTTTGATTCCTTGTGCAGGTACATCTATTGGTGGCTTGCTTATATCTCCTACTGGATTGATACCTTGGTTCTCAAAAACTAAGGGAAATACTTATCTTCTTTGCTGCATCAAACCGTCCCTCTTCATGGGAAACCAACGCATGCTCAAGAAGTAGCAAGAAGGATTACTGGCGCAGTTGCCGGGGAGATACATAGCAAGTCAAGGATACCAAGTACCCAGCACAAACTCATCTCTTGCATTTATATTATTTGCCATTTGCCTCTTGTTTTCCTCTCCCCCACTTCTAAAATGATTTTCAAAAAGATTTTCCTTTTGCCCTTTTCCTTTCGTATTTTCGTTTGCTTTTTGTGTGGTAGATCGCTCAAACTCATGGCTAGCCTTGCCACTATCGCTCCTGAATATGAAGTTCTTAACATTAAGCAAAGGGAGGGAGAAAACTGAAAAGATGCTTGGTATAGAATTTGCGGTGCTAAAAATAGATCTATTTGTAAGCAATCTTGTACCATTCTCCTTCGCAATTTTTATGTGGGAATCACTCCTCAGAATAGATATGTCCTAGATACCATCATGGGAGGGAATTTCTTTGGAAGTCATACCTTTGACTCCTATAGTGCTATGATAAATTTGTTTGGATCACCCCAATCATGGTTAATGGGACAGTTTTAACTTTGCAACATGTCATGCGAAGGTTAGATATCATTCACAATAAAGTTTCTACTATAGATCTCATTGAAAACTTGGATAAAAATATTCATAATCATATCACTCAATATGGATCTAAGGTAGGTGTTACTCTAAAAGACCTAAGGGAAAAAGAACCCATAGTTAATGAAATATTGGATCAGGATTCCTTTAGAATAGGGAAGCTGGAGGACATTATTACCAACATGGGTTCTTCTTTTGCCGCTGTTCAAACCACTCTTGAATTTCCTCTTTCTAATGCTGCCAAGTTTGTTTACGTTCCCAGGAATAAGGGTGAATCCTCTAGTACAGGGGACGAAGATCTTAAGATGATAAGTGTTCACCCTAATTTTATCAACATTGTTCGGGAACTGATTGCTACAAGAGAATTTCTTGACTTTTTGCATAGAAGCATGATCATTGATAAAACTAAAGAACCTCCTGGATTTGAGAAGGTCCTCACAAAAATTGGCGATACCAAAGATGACAATACCTAGATCTATTGTGTTTTGCCTAGCTAGGGGCGTTAAACAATAGCACTTGTTGGGAGGCAACCCAATTTTATTTTACTTTAAGATTTTTTCTTATGTTTTGGTGTGTTTGGCACATTATTACCTCTGTACTAATTGCGTTTTTTGTTTAAATTAGTGTTTGAGACAAGTAAAACCTTTGGGGTGATCTATGGTAGTTGTTTATTTGATCTTGCTCGAAAACAGAAACTTTGGCGCTCAGTTGAGGAATTTTCTAAATTTTT
The DNA here is from genome assembly GCA_022496015.1 of Hordeum marinum. Lineage (NCBI taxonomy): Eukaryota > Viridiplantae > Streptophyta > Magnoliopsida > Poales > Poaceae > Hordeum > Hordeum marinum. The sequence goes on from CM039672.1 coordinate 143,947,033, forward strand.
CGGAGCATCAAATTGATCTGAAATTTTTACACAGAATTTACATGAAAATTTCCTAGGTTTAATAATTTTTCAGAATTTTTTGAGTTCCCTAAGTATCCAAAGTTTACAGATTGCTACAGACTATTCTGTTTTTGACAGATTCTGTTTTCTTTGTGTTGTTTGCTTGTTTTGATGTATCTATAGGTCGTATCGGGGGGTATGAGTCATGGAAAAGCTATAATACAGCAGGTATTACACAAATATAAATAAAGAATGATTTCACAACAGTACCTAAAGTGGTGATTTATTTTTCTTATACTAACGGATCTCATGAGTTTTGTGTTGTGAAGTTTTCAAGTTTTGGGTGAAGATTTGATGGACTATGGAATAAAGAGTGGCAGGAGCCTAAGCTTGGGGATGCCCAAGGCTCCGCAATTAATATTCAAGGATACCAAAAAGACTAAGCTTGGGGATGCCCCAGAAGGCATCCCCTCTTTCATCTTCAATCCATCGGTAAATTTACTCGAGGCTACATTTTTATTCACCACATGATATGTATTTTGCTTGGAGCGTCTTGTATGATATGAGTATTTGCTTGTTAGTTTGCCACAATCATCCTTGCTGCAAACATCTTTTGAGAGAGACATGCTGAATCATGAATTTGTTAGAATACTCTATGTGCTTCACTTATATCTTTTGAGCTAGGTAATGTTGCTCTAGTGCTTCACTTATATCCTTATAGAGCATAGTGGTGTTATATTTTATAGAAATTATTGAACTCTCGTTTCTCACTTATATTATTTTGTGAGTTTCTTAAAACAGCATGGTAATTTGTTTAGGTTATGAATTTAGTCCTAATATAATGGCATCCAACAGGGATATAATAAAAACTTTCATATTAAGCGCATTAACAACTATGAGAAGTTGGATTCCTTGCATATAGTTTTGAGATAATAGGGATGGTAATATGAGGGTAATGCTAGTGAGTAGTTGTGAATTGAAGAGATACATGTGTTAAATCTTGTGATTCCCGTAGCAAGCATGTATGATGAACCGTTATGTATCAAAGTCGGAGCATGATTTGTCTAATGATTGTCGACCTTTGTGTGAGGGTTGGGAGCGCGTGATGGTTAACTCCTACCAACCTCTCCTCTAGGACCATGCGTCTAATGCTTTGTTTGATAACTAATAGACTTTTGTAATAAGTATGTGAGTTCTTTATGACTAGTGTGAGTCCATGGATTATACGCACTCTCACCATTCCATATTTGCTAGCCTCTCTAGTATCACGCAACTTTCGTTGGTACATCAAACCCTCCTTCCTCAAAATAGCCACCATGTATTCCTCAAAACAGCCACCATACCTACCTATTATGTCATTTCCAGAGATATTCCGAGATATATTGCCATGAAACTTCCACCATGTAGTTTTTCCATGACTTGTATCATCACTTCATATTGCATATAGAGTTATACTTGTCATAGGAATCGAGTTCTAATTTCTTTTTCTTTGAGTTATAAGTAAAAAAAGGTGTGATTATTTTTCATTAATAGAGCATTGTCCCATGAGAGAACAGGACGATGGAGGCTATGACTCCCTCACAAGTTGGGATGAGTATCCGGACTTTACAAAAAATAAAAGAGGCCAGCGAAGCCCAAACCAAAAAAATAAAGGACGCCAAAGTATCCCACCATAAATAAAAAAATGAGAGAAAGAGAGAAGGGAAAATTGCTAATACCTTTTTCCACACTTGTGCTTCAAAGTAGCACAGTGATCTTTATGATAGAGTGTCTCCTATTTTGTCACTTTCATATAACTAGTGGATATTCATTTTGCACGACCACTTAGTTTCCTTTTTGAGCTTTTATACACTTAGCTCTAAGTGCATTTGTTGCATGGTAATCCCTACTCACTCACATTGATATCTATTGACAAGTGTCACATCCCTAGTTAGTTTACTTACGTCAGCACGAGTGTGCATCATGTTTTGTTTTTGCATCAACATGAAATGAGGATTACCAGAAACCCTATCACCCCAGCTAAATCAAACCAATTCAAAAGATGTGAAAAAACCAACAAATCCAAAATGCCCATAAAAATGCCCCCTATGTCTGATAAATGTTGACATCAATATACCAGGGGTCATTCTAAATATCTGAATTTATATAGCATTTCAAAACTAAATATTAAAGCTGCTGAAAATGCCAAATAAAGCATTATAATTATTTTAGATATTCAAAATATTCTGAAACTTTTTGTAGAGGTTTGAATATTCAAACTAAGATCTATAAAATATCTGAGTATTTTGTGCCTAGCATTTGTGCCTAAAACAAAATAAAACAAATGTTAGAAAAGGCAAAACAGGAAGAAACAAAAAAGGAAAAGGAATCCCACCTCAGGCCCAGGCCAGGCTGCCCACCTGGCCCAGGGAGGTCGTCGTCCTCCCGACAGCCAGGGGGATGGGCACATGGTCACCGTGCGCCTGCGACGGAGCTACCACGCAGCTCCCTGCCTGCCTGCCTCCCTTCGCTAGCGCGACAGGGATAAGCTCATAGAGCCGTCCCCATCGCTGTCTCCCTCTCGCCCACTGCTCTCTCTCCCCCTCTACTCGCCATGGCTGTCGCCTTCTCGCCACCGTAGCCAATGTTCCAGTCGCTCCCATCGCCTCTGAGCCCTCCGTTCGCTCTATCTCGATGCACTGATCCTCCCTGCCGAAGGAATCGAGCCTGGAGGCCCCCGAGCGTCGACCCCGTTGTCTTCTTCCTCCTCGGTCATCGGAGACCGCAGTCGTCAGTCCGCCGCTAGCAAAGCTTCCCCGAGTCCGCTCTCGACGCCGTCGCAACCGCTGTGAGCCCCTGCTTCTTTTCCCCCTCTTTTCCCCATTGCTACCGCGCTCTAGTGCCGATTCCCCCTAGGCCCAAGAGCTTCTTGCCGCCGGCGAGGACGTGGGCATCACTACGGTGGCCCAAGCTCGCACCTGAGCACGTAGACGTGCTCAGGAGGCTCCCAAGTAGCCCTACGAGCCATTAGCTGGCCCGTTCCAGCTCCGGCTCGACGAGCCCGTGCTCTCCTAAGCTCCGGTAGCCGCCGCGCTCAACTCCGACGTCAACTCTGGCCATCCCAGCCCCTGGGCAATGTCGGGTTCGACGCGCACAGGCAAGTAGGGTCGATCGGTGCCCTCCACCGTCCATTTGGTCGCTAAAGGAGGGTTTCCAATGCCCTCCACCACCCCTGACGTTGTCGGCGGCTCAACACCGGCTAGTCAACCAGTTTGACCATGGGGTTTGACCCCTAGGTCAACTGGCAAGTGGGCCCAGCCCTGTTAATTAAGTCTAGTTTAAAAATAAATAAATAATAAAAATTAATTAACCTAATGACCCACTGATAGTGGGCCCCTTACTAATTAATTAGTGGTTAGTGACTTAATTAGCCCCTATTAGTGACTGAGTCACTGACTAGTGGACCCCACTGGTCAGGTTGGACCTGTCAACGAGTTGTCGACCAGCTGACATCATGCTGATGCACTAAAGGAATTTCTAATTTAAATTAATTCCAGAAAATAGTAAAACTTAGAAAACTCATCGAAATTAATCTGTAACTTAGATTGAAATAATTTATATATGAAAATTTATCAGAAAAATCTAGTGAATCCAACGGTGCATTTATCATGCATGTCAGAGCAACATATGTAGATGAACATTGCATTTAGCAATAGGATAATATAGGGAATATCAAATGGAGAACGATTTTGAACCTATATTCAAATCGACTCCATCTAACTTGAATAACAGGGTCATTATCTCATCCATTCATGTTACCTTGTCATGTTCATGCATCATATTATTGCACTTGTCGTGTATTGATTTTTACCTATCTGCATTGCGGTAGGCGCTGCTTCCGAGGATACCCCCGAGTATTCTAACAAATGAGAGTATGTTCCCGCTTCCCAGCAAGGCAAGAAACCCCATTGATCATTCCGATATCATCCCATTCTCCCGCTCCTGCTCTTGTTTATTGCATTAGGACAAATGTTCAATTGCCTGTCATATGCGGTAGATGAACCCATTCCTTTGCATGACCTATCATTGTCACAGTAAATAGCTAAACCTTGCAACCTAGCATACCTGGTAGATGCTTGAGCCATGCTGTGCTTTACCTATTTTGCTTTCTATGCTTAGAGTTGTGTCAGGTCTCATTCATTTGGGTGATGGACCGGAGTGAAACAATATTGTTCTGATGTGATAAGCTTAATGATGAACCTGATATGGTAAAGGTAGCCATGAGAGGCTATGTAGGAGTACATAGTGGGTTGTCTCATTGGGACCGTGCTTAGGAAGTGAGTTCCGTGTTTGTCATCCAAGACTAGCTACTACCACACGTTGGGCCTCTCAACTTATCAATCGCTTAGTCCTTAGTCCAGGAATTGCAAGTAGTTTTTGGTGTTTATAGTATACTCGAGGCCGTGCGTAGCGCTGACCCTAGGGGTGGGATACGACGCGGTAGGCAGTGGCAGGGTGTACCAAGGGTCATCTGAATGGTAGGCTTGGGAACCCTGCGCACATCGTTTGGGGCTGTAGCAGAAACTTCGGTCGGACTTCCGTGCGGGTTCAGTCTCAAATAGGCGATAGCCTGGACTAGAGGTTTTGTGTGATTGACGCTCGTGGCCGACTCCTTCGTTGGGATTACACTCGAAGGTTGTCGAGGTGCATGGTTTTATGAGCACACAATGATAAGTGGCGAGAGCATGTGTGAAGGAGTACACCCCTACAGGTATGATTCTGTTCGAATAGCCGTGTCCTCAGATATGGACTACTTGGAGAACTTATGTTGTTCATAGATAGTTTAATGGATACTCATAAAAATCTCAAGACAAGTGTGAGTACCGTGGATGGCACTCTCGTAGATGACGGAGGTGAATCCATGGTGGTGTATTGATGTGGAGTTAGTGGACTTGTGTGCAATATCTAAAATTTGAACAAAAAATTAATATGTGTAGTATAGGTTAGCCTAGAGTCAAAGCTGGCATTGTTGCATAAACTCCAACACTCCCCTTGTTGATACATGAACATGAATAGATTAGGTCTGTTTTAAAGACTTTCTAAGTATGTTTGTACTCACATTTGCTTAATAAATGTTGCAGATGAGACCCAGGACCCATCAGGTGGGTTCTACCTAGATGTCGACGACGCCGAATAGCTGGTGTCCTAGCTACAACCTTATGCCCTATGGCGGGCTGTAGATAGTCAGGCCATGTGCCTTTTTACCCTTTCATCTGTCTGTACTCAGACAGCTTTATGCTACCGCTTGGTTTGTATGAACTTGCTTGTATGACTTGCGTGTCGGGTCATGTGACCCCTACCTTTAAGAACATATTATGCAAGGCTCCTCTAAGCCTCTTAAATAAAAGTTGTGTTCTTGTATGGTTATGTTGTGATGCCATAGTTGTATCTATGCATACCGGGCATGTTATGCGTACGTGTGATGTGCAACGGTATGTATGGGATCCGAGACCTAGCCATATGCCTTTAGTAGTACTCTTTACAGGGAACTGCCTCTTTGTGCTTCCACTGAGCCTTGGTAGCTTGCTACGGCTCTGGACACATTGATTGACCGGCATGTATCCTTGTTTGTTGTTGTGTCTGTCCCATTGGGGAAATGTCTTGCAATGTAATGGAGTCTTGGTGGCCTGCTATGACTCGTCTACATGCAGTGATGACATTTATGTTCCACGATGTAATGGAGTCCTTGTAGCTTGCCATGACTCGTCTATACACGCTTCAGGCCGACACCTGCATTGCTGGGTTATGTATGCATGTTCCCGTACGGATTTGCCACATGGGTTCTATGACTAGTCATGTTGGCCCAGGTTCTCTATCGTTTGAATGCTAGCGACATATTCACATACGTGAGCCAAAAGACACAAATGGTCCCGGCTAAGGTAAGGCTGCAGTCGTGGAGTTACCGTGCATGGGGCTGCAAAGTGACGTGATGTATTACAAGCTGGATTCCTATGACTTAGGATCGGGGTCCCGACAACGAGCATCTCCATAGCCCGTTGCTACACCTAGTTGATGTGAGACTATCTTCCCCTCTTTCCCTTGCACCCCCTCCTTATTCTATTCCACCTATAATGCTCTATCCATGGCTCACGCTCATGTATTGCATGAGAGTTGAAAAGGTTTGAGAACACCAAAAGTGTGAAACAATTGCTTGACTTGTTCATCGGGGTTGTGCATGATTTAGATACTTTGTGTGGGGAAGATGGAGCAGAGCCAGATCATATGATTTATAGGGATGACTTTCTAAGGCCATGTTATTTCGAAAGGACACGACTACCTTGTTGGTGTGCTCGAATTATTGCTATTTTTATGTCAATATTAGACTATTGTTTTGAATCTAACGGATCTGAATATTCATGCCACAATAAAGAATACTACATGGATAAATATGTTGGGTAGCATTCCACATCAAAAATTCTGTTTTTCTATCATTTACCTACTCAAGGACGAGCAGGAATTAAGCTTGGGGATGCTGATACGTCTCCAACGTATCTATAATTTTTGATTGTTACATGCTATTATATAATGTATTTTGGATGTTTTATATGCATTAATATGCTACTTTATATTATTTTTGGGACAAACCTATTAATCTAGAGCCTAGTGCCAGTTTCTGTTTTTTTCTTGTTTTTGAGTTCCGTAGATAAGGAATATTAAACGGAGTCCAAACGGAATAAAACCTCCAGAATGATTTTTTTCTAGAATAAAAGGAAGCCACGAGACTTGAGAACCAAGGCAGAGGAGCTGCCACGGGGTCACAAGCCCGCTTGCCGCGACCAGGGGAGTACCCCACGCCAGGTAGGCTTGTGGGCCCCTGACAACTCCCCTAACCCTAATGTTCGGCCAATAAATACCCAAATATTCCATCGTTATCAGAACAAGCCACAAAAACACTTTTTGGCCGCAAGAAGCCTCCGTTCCCGAGAGATCCAATCTTGAAGCCTTTTTTGGTAATCCGCCGGAGGGGGATTCGATCACGGAGGGTATCTACATCAACTCCATTGCCCCTCCGATGATGCGTGAGTAGTTCACCATAGACCTACGGGTCCATAGCTAGTAGCTAGATGGCTTTTCTCTCTCTTTGCTTCTCAATACAATGTTCTTCATGATATTCATGGAGACCTATCGGATGTAATACTCTTTTGCGGTGTGTTTGTCGAGATCCGATGAATTGTGGGTTTTTGTTCAGATTATCCATGAATATTATTTGAGTCTTTCCTGAATTCTTATATGCATGATTTCATATCTTTGCAAGTCTCTTCAAGTTATTCATTTGGTTTGGCTAACTATATTGGTAATTCTTGCAATAGGAGAAGTGCTTATTTTTGGGTTCAATCTTGCGGTGTTCTCACCTAGTGACAAAGTAGGGGTAGTGAGGCACGTATGTATTGTTGCCATCAAGGGTAAAAAGATGGGGTTTTCATCATATTGCTTGAGTTTATCCCTCTACATGACTTCATCTTACTTAATGTGTTACTCTGTTCTTCATGAACTTAATACTCTAGATGCGGGCAAGAGTAGGTCGATGTGTAGAGTAATAGGAGTAGATGCAGAATCGTTTCGGTCTACTTGTCACGGACGTGATGCCTATATGCATAATCATTGCCTTGGATATCTTCATAATTATTCGCTTTTCTATCAATTGCTCGACAGTAATTTGTTCACCCACCATAATACTTGCCATCATGAGCGAAGCCATCTAGTCAAACCTATGGCCCCCGGGTCTATTTTCCATATTATACTTTCAGATCTAAAACCAAAAATACCAAAAATACTTGTTGCCCTATTTTGACTTTCCGTTCAAGCATCCTATTATATCTATCTCTACTAGATCTCATCCTTGCAAATAACCGTGAAGGGATTGACAACCCCTTTATAGCGTTGGGTGCAAGAGTTTGATTCCTTGTGCAGGTACATATATTGGTGGCTCACTTGTATCTCCTAATGGCTTGATACATTGGTTCACAAAAACTGAGGGACATACTTATCTACTTTGCTGCATCAAACCGTTCCTCTTCACGGGAAACCAACGCATGCTCGAGAAGTAGCACTCCACTCAAGACAAGACCCGCGCGAGGACCCCTGGCTCGCAAGGAAGAACGACACCAATAACTGCAATGATGGGCCTGCTTAGGCCCCTCTAGAGCTGCGGAGATCTCTATGTAGAACCCAGCCTCAAGAGTCAAAGATGAAGCAAGCAAGGATAGGCGGGCGCCAGCACGCCAGGCAATGCAGTTTCCCCTTTGGTGCAAAGACCACGACCACGAGCCCTGCTGGGAGGATGTCATCGCCGAGCCCACCTCTGAAGAACTACCCCACTCATGATCTTGAGTTGGCGGCAGCTGTGCATGCTCTAATGACTTGGAGGCATTTGTTGTTGGGTAAACCAGTTGAGGTGTACACCGATCACAAGAGCTTGAAGTACATTTTCACTGAACCCAATCTCAATCTTCGGCAGTCTCGTTGGGTGGAAATGCTTGAGGACTTCAATCCGAGCATTGAGTATACTCCTGGGAAAGCAAATGTCATTGCAGACGCGCTCAGCCGTAAGGCGTACTGCAATAATCTCATCTTGAAGCCTCTTCACCCAGAGCTTTGTGAAGCCTTTTGCAAGATCAACCTTCAGATGGTTCCGCAAGGATTTCTTGCAAATCTTTAAGTCTCTCCGACTCTGGAAGATCAGGTTCGCCAAGCGTAGCTTATTGACTCAATGGTGAAGAAAGTGAAGAAAGGTGTGGCCAAGAGCATTCCAAAGTACAAGTGCTTTCGTGTTGATGAAAAAGATACCTTGTTCTTTGAGGACCGTCTTGTGGTTCCAAAAGGTGATCTCAGAAAGGTTATCATGGACAAAGCACATAATTCTCTCCTATCCATTCATCTAGTAAGTTCAAAGATGTATCAAGATCTCAAGCAAACCTTCTGGTGGACTCGCATGAAACGTGAAATTGCTTAGTTCGTGAACGAGTGTGATGTTTGTCGCAGAGTGGAGGCGGAACATCAACGTCCAACGGGTCTTCTTCAGCCTTTGCCTATCCCAGAGTGGAAATTCGATCATTTGGAGATGGATTTCGTCACTAGGTTTCCCAAGTCCAAGAGATGCAATGATGCCATGTTTGTGGTTATCGACAAGCTGTCAAAAGTTGCTCATTTCCTGCCAGTCAAGGAATCTATCTCGTCAGCTCAGCTTGCAGAGTTGTATACTTCAAGGATAGTGTCTTTGCATGGTATTCCTCATCTCATCTCTTCTGACCATGGAAGTCTCTTCACTTCCAAGTTTTGGGAGTCCTTCCAGACTACTATGGGCACCAAGATCCGTTTCAGCACTGTGTTCCATCCGTAGACAAGTGGTCAAGTTGAGAGAGTCAATCAGATCCTTGAAGATATGCTCAGAGCCTGTGTGATTTCTTTCAGCATGAAGTGGCAAGACTGTCTTCCATATGCTGAATTCTCATACAACAATAGCTTTCAAGCTAGTTCAGGCAAGGCCGCTTTCGAGATTCTCTACGGCAGAAAGTGTCATACCCTGCTTAACTGGTCTGAAACCGGAGAGCGTCAGATATTGGGCAATGACATGATCTGTGAAGCAAAAGAAATGTGCCATGTCATTCGTGAGAACCTCAAAGTAGCTCAGTCCCGACAGAAGAGTTATTATGAAAACAAACATCGGGATGTTTCTTTCCAAGTGGATGATCTAGTTTATCTCAGAGTCTCTCCCATGAAGGGCACTCAGCGGTTTGGAATTAAAAGGGAAGCTAGCTCCTCATTTTGTTGGTCCTTTCAAAGTTGTTGGCAAGAGAGGTGGTCTTGCATATCAACTGGAGCTTCCTCCAAATTTCACGAACGTGCACGATGTCTTCCACGTTTCTCAGCTCCGCAAATGCTTCAAGACTCCTGAGCGAACCATTGACCTCCAAGACATCGATGTCCAAGAAGATCTCTCTTATCGGGAGCATCCAGTTGCTATTCTTGAAGAAACTGAGCATAAGAGTCGCAACAAGTCTATCAAATTCCTCAAGGTGAAGTGGTCTCATCATTCCGACAAAGAAGCTACATGGGAACGCGAGGAACTTCTCCGTTCCGAATTTCCACATTTCTTTCGTCCTAGATCTTGGTTCGAGATCCTCTTGTAGTGTGGGAGAGTTGTGCCAGCACAAGTGTTGTCGCTACCTTTTATGGCATGTAACCCATTGTATGAATGTTGTGGCATGAGCTATGTTATGATTGCACTTGTCATCCATGTGTTGTTTGCATTCATGCATCATTTCATCCATCATAGCATTCATCATGCCTTGCTTGTTTTGATGTATCTTTGTATGATGTGGTGGTTGTGAGTGTGCCTTGTGTTGTGTTGGTGTTTGGTTGTGGTTGGAGTCATGTGTGCAACCTCTTCTTCCCCTCTCTATTCCCTTATCAAACATCGCCTTCCACCCCCCCTATCTTCATATTATTTATTAGCACAATTAAGTTGCTTCTTAAAAAATTTAAAAAATGTTCAAGAGGTAGCCCTTTTTATCTTAATAATTTATAGAGTGGTTCTTTTGTGGTTTGGGGATTGTAGGAATTGGTGTTTATATAAAACAGGGGCTGTTATTTCCAAAAGTATTAAAATTACTTGCCCAATAAAACAACTTAATATTTCTCTTAAATAGTGCACATTATTTCCTCTAAAAAAGTATTTTTTTGCTGCACCAAAGATCCTTTTATCTTTTCTGGGGGTTTTATTTTGTGTTGCTGTGATTTGTATTTAAAAAACGGAAAAACCGGGCGTCATTTCTATGAGAGAGAGCTGGGAGGTGGGCTCCCCTTCCCTCGTGGCCTAGCTAGTGTGACCGGAGCCGGCCCAGCCCGCGTGCGTAATGCTCACCTCCCCCGTCTCCCTCCTCCGTTAGGCAACGCGCGAGAGAGCAGAGAGAGCAGAGAGTGCGCGATGTCGACGCCGTGAGAGGAGCTCACGGACGTCAAGGACGACCCCCCTATTGAAGCGCGCGGATCCCTAAGGTTCTCTTCTCCCTCACCGCCGCCGCTTTTCCTCCTCCTTCCTATCCCTCCTTATTTCTCTCGGGTTCAGAGGAGTCAGCAGGTTCAGAGATAGCAGGGTCCACCGGACCCGTCGCCGTCGTCGCCTCCGGTGGTGTCCGTCATCGTCAAGATGGCGTGCGGCTTCCCGTGGCCGTCCGGGTTCCTTTCGAGCGCTATGGGGGTGAGGAGCACCTCCCCACGGTGCCGCTTCGCTGTCCCCGTCGTCCGCAAGGGAGCTGTGAGTCACCGGCGTCTTCTTCCGCTTCTTCTCATCATCGACCGCGTCCCCGCGTCTCCGAGAAGCCTCGGTGAGCGCCTCCTCCCCGCTGTCCTCTCTCCTCGTCGTAGCTCGTTGCATCGTCATCGTGGTGCTCGTCATCGCAGGCCGGAAAGGAGAAGCCTTGAGCTTGCCCCCATCCTCCTCGTCGCAAGACGAGTAGGGGAACGGAAACCCCGTAGATCCCCGCGTCGATCCTGCCCGTTCGTGCTGCCGGAGAGCCCGTGTGGTCACCGGAATCGACGGCGCTGTTTCCTGTCGCCGGTGGCCGACCTTGGTTCAGTTTTGTCAGTTAGTTAGTATGCGTGTGTGTATTAGAATCTAGTACCCCTCCTATGTTAGCATCCGAGCGAGTAGCATAGTGGTTTGGCCTCAGGGGAGCGACCAGGAGGTCAGGGGTTCGACCCCCTCCCCCTCCCCCTTTCTTTTGTTTTATTTCTCCTTGTTTTTCTTTTTGTCTTCCCCTTTTCTCATGTATTAGTGTGTGTAGGTGCTTTTGACATATGTAGATGTTTATTTCCTGTTGATGTATGGAGTGTGTGTGTGCTTTGCACATATACATTTGTGTGCATGTGTGTGTGTGTTTGTGCATGTGAGGTGCACATATGCATGTGTGTGTATGTGTAGTGTAGGATATGTGTGTGTGTGCTTCTTGCATACACCCACATATGTGTGTGGGTGTGCTTTGTTTGTAGGTGTGTGTGTGTATGTGCATGTGAGCATGTACATGTGTGTGTGTGTTGTGCATGTGAGGTGCACATGTGCATGTGGGTGTATGTGTAGTGTAGGATATGTGTGTGTGCTTCTTGCATACACCCATATATGTGTGTGGGTGTGCTTTGTTTGTAGGTGTGTGTGTATGTGCATGTGAGCATGTACATGTGTGTGTGTTGTGTACATGTGTGTATACCTAGTGTATATATGCAAGTGCTTGAGTGTGAGTGTATGTATGTATGTGTTAGTTCATATGTATGTGTTGAGAGTGTGTGTGCATATCCTTGTGGTATACATGCAAGATGTGGTGTGTGTGTGTTCATCTACATATGCACATGCATACATGCATTGGGCATATATGTATATATATGTGGTGGATGACCACCCACATACATGAGTATGCCTTTAGTGAAGTGCCTTGTGCACTTGTGTGTGTGTAGGGTACCAGTGGGTTTTCCCACTTGACATACCCCTTGTGGATATGTGCTAGTTATGTAGGTTTTGTCATCTCATATCCATTCTTAGCTAGGTTTCCATACATGCTCATATCCATTTATGTGCTTTTCCTATTATAGTAAGTTATGCCATGAAGAGTAGGTGGTAGATTTGCTATTTGAGTGTGCCTTGGTGTTTCACATGAGCATATGAGTATGACCTGTGTTTTTGGGGTAGAAAGACCCAATGAATCCATTGGAACTATCAGATTTCCCTTTTGAGCAAGTTCATTAATCTGTCATTTTAGCTGAGATGCCATTTTGTCATTTTTGCAGGATTTAATCCATGCTTGCTTTGGGATATGTGCCAACTAGGGAGTGCTAGTATTTTGTATCTAGTATGCCATGGTATTTTTGTTTAACATGAGAATCACCCATATAAGTGGGAAACATGTTGTTAAGTTGCCTACTTGATGTTTCTGATTCAGCATGCTAAAACTACTCTGAGAATCTGCTTATTATTTTTATGCCATGAAGAGTGGGTGACATCTAGTACATGTTGTGAATTTGCTCATGCTCAGTTTTAGTTATTTGTAGTAGATACTGTCTTATACCATCCTGTCAATTTTCATGCCAATAGGAGCTCTCTAGTATATTTAACTACTGTTGTCAAGTTGCTACTTTATAATCTCAGATTCCAGAAAAACTGGAATTTTCGCTAAGTCCCAGAAAACTGTTTCATCATGTCAACTTGATTGCTTCATGCTTATTGATATGTGTCTCCTTTGCTGATTCTGTAATTTGATAAGTTGATGTGTGTGTTGAGTAGATTTTGTCAGTATCTTGTTTGTGGCTGTAGGGTTCCTATAGCTCAAGTTGTGAGCTGTGTAAGTTGCTATGTTGTTGTTTTGTGGCAGTTTGTGGGTTTTGTTGTTTTGTGACTTGTGGAAGCTATGCTCGATGGAATTGATTGATTTTTGAGTCTATTGCGGTTGGTTTTTCATAACCTATCAAGTGGCTACCTTGGAATGCCAAGAATTAGCCCATGACTTGGTGGTCTTGTGTATTTGCCTTTGTACCATGTCGTGAACGTGTCATGAGAACCGTAACTCCGTTTCTTGCATTCCTTATATGCATTTCTATCGATTTTGCACGATGCATCCATACTTGCCATGTTCATGCATGTCTAAATAACTCAACATAAGGTTCTGTCCAGATTCACTAATAAACAAACTTTGCATGTGAAACATGACTAGTTTTGGATTGCCATGTTAAATTCTTCATAAATGAATCATGCATCATCTTGGTTGTGCATTGCACCTTGGTTGGATGTTTATTGTTGCTATTTCTCTTGGGTAGACGTGAGTGTTGATACTGAGTACGAGGACCTAGAAGAGTACCACTATGAGGATCCCGCTACTTGTTCCACTGAAGGACCAACATGCAAGATGATCGTACCCAGATCCCGATACTATTTTTGCTTGCTAGTTTCTCGCTCTTATAGTGACAATTGCGCTACCTACCATTTGATATCAGCCTCCTAATGGCCATGACAGCCTCTAACATCCACATCCTAGCAAACCTTTGATTGGCTAAGTTACCGCTGCTCAGCCCCTCTTATAGCATTCTTAGTTGCAGGTGTAGGTTGTTCCATGTGATAACATGGATATGGATATCACCATATTATCCGTCATTTAATTTAAAGAATATATATCTTGGTATTGGTGGAAGCCTTGGCGTTTTGCTAAGTGATTTGTTCCGCTATTACCGCCATTAGTTCCTTGTTACTTGTGTTATGTTTTCCATATTTTTGCGCTCCTAACATGCTCGAGGTTGTTATGGGGACCCCCTTGATCTTTCGGTTGAGAATAAAACTTGTCTGGCAAGACCCAACATTGGTACTACATTTGCTTACAACTTAATAAAAACTTGCATAGGGCCTTACAAACCCGTGGATAATTTAATCAACCCCCGGGCAAGTGCTCCTCATGAGTGTTGGTCCAAAATAGAGCACTGTGAGGGGCCAACTCGGGGCAACTTGGGATATTTCTATCAGGCCACCATACACTAACTTATCCATCGTGCCCTGAGAACGAGATACGCGGCTCTTATCGGGTTCATCAACACGTCGAGTGGTCTTGCTGGATTTGTTTTACCGTTATCGAATGTCTTGCGTGTGGACTCTGACTTTCTTCGGGTTTACTCGAGGTGTTGGAATTCCTTTGGAATTACCTATGATGATCACGAGATCCGTGGTCGAGGCTATTCCCATGGAGTGTGGTTAATTTATGATGGATTAGTTGGAGCACCCCTACAGGGTTAAATTTTTCGGAAAGCCGTGCCCGCAGTTATGTGGCAACTTGGATATTTGTTTAACACCTGGTTATACTAAACTTCAAGTAAATTCCAATAAAAATATGCCAACTGTGTGAGTAACCGTGATTGTCTCTGCTTGTGAACATGCTCCGAGAGAGAACACGGTGGGGTTATGATTGACGTAAGTAAGTGTTCAGGATCTCATAGAGATCATACTAGATTTGATTGTTCATCGTAGGCCACTCATACTTATTTTCATGTTGCGTAAGTTAGCCACCATAAATGCTTAGTGGTGCTGCAAACTAAACACTTACCCTAACCCAACCTTTAAGCTTGAATAGTCTCGGTACCCGGGCACATGATTGCTGAGTCCCTGTGGCTCGCAGTTTACTACAACACTCCAGGTACAGGGTTAGATGAGTTCGTGCAGGATGACCTTACCCAGCTCAAGTGGGAATATGATGAGGAAAGAGGCAGGATGTATGTGACTTACTAGGATGAGTAGAGGACCATGGTCGTGATCTTTGGGGTATCGAGATAGTATCATTTGCATCTGTTTTTATTGTTTGATTTCGTCCTTAGGCAGACCCTGTCTTCATCTTGATGATTTGAACTCTGAGTGAATTGTAATTTAGCATGTGGCAAGTGTAAGCCAATCTTGTATATTCATCTTTACAGTATTGTATGATGTGATGATACTATACTTGCTAACGGCAAGATGCGCCACTATACCTTGCGGGGCCCTCGAGCCTTAAAAAGGATAGGCGCGCATCTTGGGCGTGACACTGCATGCGCCATCCCTTGCGAGAACCACTTGTGAAGCCGTATCTGTACATCCCGCAACCACGGTAGCCGGCGTTGTCTTCTCCTCTGCCCGAGCGCTTGCCAACACGACTGGTGTAGAGTTGTCTGAGCCCCCGGGCACCGATGTAGCTGAGTCTCCCGTCTTCCTCCCTAGCTCTGGGGGAAACGACAAGGGGCGTGAGGGGTGCGTGCCCCTTGCGTGAGCGGCGCCTCCCATCGGCTTCCAATGGTATTTGCGTTCAGCTCCCGCGACTCCGGCGCCCTTGGCCAAGCTCCTAGCAGGCGCGGATTGCCGCGGACGTCCAGGATGCGCCTGTGTGGCCCGAGCACCGGTTGTGTTAGTTGAGCAAGTTCTTGCGTGTGTGCCCTGCCGAGCTACTTTAGGGCCTCGCGAGTGGCAGTGGCGCGCCCGAGGGCATAGAGGCGTCACAACAAACACATGCTGCACGGTGGCGCTGCAACTCCTATGGCAAGAGGAGTACGACGTGCCTATGTGTCGGGTCTTGGCAGGTCTGGAAGGGCTGTGGTGCGCCCCTGATGTGGGGGAGAGCCGGGGCAGTGAGGGCTTGCTGCGTGGTTGGTGAAGACGGCAGCCCCCGACGCCCGTTAAGGGCCTGGATCATGAAGGGACCAGCCAACGGAGAGGCGGTATGATGCGGAGCTCGGAGGCCCGCTGACGTTGCCCGTGCCAAGCGGGTAGCTCGACGCTCGGCCTGGGCCCATCGTCTTATTGCCATGAGTGTCGTGAGCATTAGCGAGGTGATACTCAAGGCAAGCTTCGACACGCCCCCTACCTAGTGCGCCAAATGTCGGATTTCTGGCTCCGCAAAACACTTAAGGTTCGAACATAGGGGTGTGTGCGAAGATTTCCCTGTGGCCTCGCCCAACCTAGGTCACTACTCGATGGACACAATAGTGAACTCGTTCGATGACAAGGAAGAAGATGAACAAATCAGTTTACCCATGTTCGGGCTGCTATGAAGCGTAATACCCTACTCCTGATTTGGTTGATTGCCTCTCGTGGAGGTTTTGCTGGATGAATGAATACAATGGGCTAGAGCCTCAAGAGGGATCTCAAGGTGTGTTCTTGGCTCTCTGCCCTCTGGTGGTGAGTTGAGTGTGTATGTGTTGGACCGGATCCAGGGTCTCCCCCTCTATCGTGTGACCTAGCCTATATATATCGTGGTGGCCCAAGTCCTCTTCCCTTATCGCAATGGTGTGAATATCCCACAACAACCAATTTTGGTGGGGGCATGAGTACATCCGCGTGCTGTCCAAAGGCGGTCTTCGCCTGCGAAGTAGCTGATGGTTATTCTGGGGTGGACTCGGCGATGACATCCAC
This sequence comes from Hordeum marinum, assembly GCA_022496015.1. NCBI lineage: Eukaryota > Viridiplantae > Streptophyta > Magnoliopsida > Poales > Poaceae > Hordeum > Hordeum marinum. Next base: position 143,963,978 of record CM039672.1, read on the forward strand.
CCTGCGGGGCTGGTGGTCATGGTATTGTTGCACGGGGATGGAAACCTTTGGGAGGTGCTTGGGGAACCCGCGCACGTCTTGATCAATTTGCACCAAAGAGGAAACTGTGCGGCCTGGCGCGCTGGCGCCCGCCTGTCCTTCCTTGCGTCACCCATGACTCTTGAGGCCGGGCCTTGCATAGAGATCTCCGCCGCTCCAGAGGGGGCCTAAGGGGGGCCCTCCTTGCTGGTCTTGATGTTGTTCTTCCTCGCGAGCCAGGGTCATCGCGGGGACCTTGTCTTCACTAGTTGCATGACAGGCTATGCCCGGCTGACAAAGTGGGCCATGTCCATGGCTGCAGGACTAGGTACCCTCGTTCCTAGAACGCTGACAAAAATTACCGTCCTTCCTTACGATCTGTGTCAATGGAGTGGTCGATGTTAGCGATGAATTCTGGGGCAATGATGAGCGGCGGTGGTGATGATGTCCAACCATTCCTAATTAGATGAAACACATTAGGAAACAGAAACCACAACTCAAAACCTCAAATGGCTAATGGGTCAAAATGGTGGGGGGTTTGCAGAAGGCTTGAGGTGGTGGAAGTTAATGAAAATGGGAAAGGTTTGATTGGATGATTTTTTTCAATTTCTTCATGTTTTACTGGATGTCTAGAGGTGGTCACACGATCGATGGTTAGATGCCATCGTACGTCCGGAGATGGACGGTCGTCGTGTGCTTGGCGATTTTGAGGGTTGAACACGGGGGAAGACGATGAACTCATCGATTTTGGTGATAGAAGAAAAAATTGGGACGTATTTGACAAAGGAAAAGTGGGGAGAAGGTGGGGAAAGGCCAGATCTACTCGCCAAACATCAAATGCGGGGATCTAAACAAACAAAATCTCACATGAACACACACATTGCAAAAAGTGGAATATCTATTTTTGGTGGGGATTTTTGAAATTGGAAAAAACTAACAAAAAATAGGCTAGTAAATGAGTGGATGGGGCTCCAAAATGTGAATCAGCCTCGCTCTGGTCAAAGATGATATAGGGTGGAACCCTATATGATGATCTTGTTCACATTTGGAGATGAGGAGGATAGAAATTACAAGAATACGAGAGGAAACACTCAAGACAAGTTCCAATTACACATCCACTAAATCCAGAAACACGTATGAAGATACAAGTTTTATATCCACAAGAGGAAATAGCAAAAGAGATAGATCTTCCCACAAGGGGGCCTTGTATCAAAGATGGATATTCCCTAAGAAGGGGCCTTGACATCCACTAGGGATATTTGCACATGGAGGCCTTGATCTTCGTTGGAAAGGTAGTTGAGGAGAAAAGGTTCCACTAGATATGAGATAAGACTTTGCTAACCCTAATTCATCCACGTGAAGGGTTACTTATAGTCTAGGGAGAGAGAGGGGGATACATGATTCAAAACTCGAGTGGTTGCACATAGGCAGGGCCTCACGTCTGGTGTGTACCGGTCGTCTAGTGGATCGTGAGCGACCGGTCGTCCGATGTGGCTTATAACGATTCAACATTGTTGGGGATGCACTGGATTTTCACAGGTCATCGCTCATACGTAGGCTCGTCCGTTCGAGGAGCATCATCTTTCTAGGGTTTATTTCTAGCTTGGATGCGTAAGATTTCCAGAGGGGCTCGGATGTCGTGCCGGATGTTCGGTGCGCCTCGATCATCTGCCGAATTTCGGGCTCCGCAAAACCCTCGAGGTTCGTACACAAGGGCGTGTGTGAAGATCCCCTGTATCCTTGCCCTACTTAGCTCGCTACTCAATGGTTACTACGTTGAACTCGCACGATGACGAGGAAGAAGATGAACATGGTGGTTTACCCAGGTTCAGGCCGCTGGGAAGCGTAATACCCTACTCCTACTTTTGTGGATTGCCTCGCAGGGAGGTGTGGTGGATGAACTAGTACAGTGGTTTCGAGCCTCGCTAGGATGCTCAAGTGGTGTTCTTGGATTTCTGTGTTGCCTTGTGGTTTGCCGGGTGGTTCTATCGGATGGTTTCATCGTCCCCTTCTATGGTGCGACCTAGCCTCTATATGTAGCAGTGGCCCGGGTCCTCTTCCCGTATCACAATGGCAAGAAGGGATCGCACAACGGCCAAATTTGAAGGGGGGTAGGAGTACATCCGCGTCCTGTCCAAAGCTGGTCTTCGCAAGTAGCTATTGATGATGTAGAGGTGGGCTCGGCGATGACATCCGCCCTGCGGGGCTCGTGGTCTTGGTCATATTGAACTGGAATGGAAACCTTTGGGTGGCGCTTTGGGAACCCACGTACGTCCTTGCTCCCTTTACATGAAGGGGGAAACTCCACCACATGGCGCGTAGGCACCCGCCTGTTCTTCCTTGCGTCATATTTGACTCCTGACGCCGAGTTATGCATAGAGATCTCTGCTGCTCTGAAGGGGGCCTAAGGAGGCCCGTCCTTGCTGGTCTTGGCATCGTTGTTCCTCACGAGCCTAGGGTCCTCGGGAGGGCCTTGTCGTGAGTGGAGCCCCGCCAGGCCATGTTTGGCTGACAAGGTGGGCCATGTACTGGGCCCTAGGTAGGCAGGTCTGGGTACCCCCGTTCCCAGAATGCCGACATTAGCCCCCGGGCCCAAGGTGCGCTTGAAGTGGCTTCTCGGCGGAGCCTTGAGGACGGACCAAAGCACCGTGTGCCCCAAATGCCTGCGGGCCAGGCTTTACATGCGTCGGATGTCTGGGCGGCGATGTCCCCACTCCCCGAAGGCGTCAGGAACCGCCCCAAGTCAAACTGATGTGACGGTCGTGTGCAGCACCGGCCATCGTTTCCCTTCCTTGAATGTTGCTACTGCCTCGGGTTTCTACTCCTCAGGCCACGCGGAAGTGACCCGTCAATCGGTAGGGGAGGCGACGCGGATGGTACCGTGTCGATAGAACCGCTCCGCGACGCCCAAGAGGCGCACCACGCCCACTCTCCCATGACGCCTTGTGGCTGTAGTTATGCATATAAATCCGCCCACCCCGAGCAGGGGGTATTGCGGTCTCGAGGTGTCTTCTTGCTTCAATCGCTCCGCAGAGAAAACCCCCTTCTCCTCCGAGTTTCTCCTCTCCCATGGCATCTGGAAGAAGCATTGCGGCCGCGGGGAAATGCATGGCTCCACCAGATCCCACGCCCTCCTCCGGAGGTAGAGGCAGGGGGCCCTTAGGGTCGGTGCAAGTTCGCCGGCATTGGGCCATGGTCGATCAGTGAGTGTTCTGCCGTCTCCTTCTTTCTTAGTTGCCTTGTCCGGCACTCCGGACCTGATCCTCTTCTTCTTCTAGGGCACTCGTGGCCAAGAAGCGCAAGCTCAGCAAGATCAAGGAGGAAGCGGACACGTTGCGGGCCCAGGTGGTGACTGTCGAAGCCGCCTTCGACAATGCCCTCAGGGGCAAAGCGGAGGCCAGGGCGGAGTTGGCGTCCCTCCAGGCCCAGGTTAAGGAGGCGGCCAATGCCGTGGAGGCCGCCCTGGACGAGGAGGTGCACGCCAAGATGCTGGAGTCCGAGCACGCTAAGTAGTACCTCGACAACGCCCACTACACGGCTGGTGCGGTGAGCCGGTTTGTCGGGGAAGCCCTCGTGCTGACGTCTGCGCACAGTGACGGGGGTTATCTCAACTTCTTCCGGAGGGTGGTGGAGGTGCCGGAGGCCGGCGTGAACGCGAACAACATGTCTGATGTGTGCGACCTCTTGGACCTTGCCCTGATGTTCATCTTCTCCAACCTACGTCGCCACGCCATGCAGCTCGACCTCCAGCATGTTGTGGAGCAGGTGCCTGACGAGCTCCAGCGCCCCCTCCGGAATGAGGTGTGCCCGCACTGGAGTCCCTGGTGGAGCGGTTCATCCAGGTGCCCACCTCCAGTTGGGAGGATGATTCTGACGCCGAGGTGGGCGGCGACGTGGGTGGCGGCAGCGACTCCTCTTCCTAGGCATCCCATGTTTCCCTTTCGTGGTCCTTGTAATATTATAAGAAAAACTTGCCCCTCTGAGGGCATTATCCTTTTGTAGGTTACCTTTGCCCCCTTATCTTTCTTCTCGTGAACTGCCGATCATTTGCTTGCCTCGAAGTGCCTTGGTTTCTTTATACGGGGCTTGGCGCTGCTGCCGACATGGCTTGGTGATGACGACTGGCGGGGCCCTTGTGAGGCCTTTTCTCCTGGGGGGCGGCCCGTAGCTGTCGAGCCCCGGGTCCTCGGCATCATCATCCGTTGAGGCCTAATTCCTCTCCTCGCGCCGCGCCTCCTGGCACCTAAGGCTGCGTGAGCTCTCAAGGTGGCACACCATAGAACGTGGTACCTGCGTTCCGGCATTAGTGCGCACAACATCTATCCCGCATTGGGGCTTCCATTGGGTCTGGAGGCTTGTGGGGACCCCGACTCATAAGTCGTGATCACCGAATGCACGTGTACAGCGATCCTAGAAATCAATGCTCACTGAACACACAGAATCTGAATAATAAGAGTCTTACATCCACATTTAGAGTATTACACAAATAAAGACCATGAAGGTCTAGTCCTACATAGATAGGGCCACAAGGTCCAAACACACAAACTCAACAAATAGCGGAAATCTTGATCGAAAGCGTGAACCCATTGCCATATGCCTTAAACCTACAAGCATTCTGGCTGGGAAGCGTCCTAGTTCGCATGTTCGTCACCAACGAACTCTTCAACGTACTCCTGTTCTTCCATGCCTGGCCAATTAAACAACCAATGGCAAGCCAATGAGTACTTTGAATGTACTCGCAAGCAACCCAAGTTGTGGAACAAGTAATAATGATGCATGATATAGCTCTAAGTAGGTATTTTGCAGAAAGCTAGTTTTCAATGCAATTTCATGACCAAGTAACTATCTGTAAGCATACATCAACAGTTGGCGGATATCCATACGAGCAAGTTATAGATATCATCTTAAGCACGGGTTGAACATCTCATGTACATTCATCACACCAAGTCTTTAGACTTATCTCAAGTGTCATCTCTGTGACATCCACACACCCACATACCAAGTTTGCAAAAACATCCGGATGTAGTTTAAGAAGGACCTCCAACTGTCCATGACAGCGGACACGACTATTCGAATTCTTTTACACTCTGCAGATGTTACACACTTTACCCACAAGACTCGGGGAACTTCAGTGTCATCCACGACTCGTGGTATATAACATACCCGAGGTAAGCACCCGAGCAATGCCTTTCCCTTGGCGATACTAAACAAAGGGTACACTCGATTGGTACCCAGCCCACATGATGTACATCACTCATAGCCTCCCTGCAGGGACCAACGATGTGCCCGGTGCCTGTGAAGACTGCGCGTGATCGTCCATACCGGCACGACCCCGTACCGAGAGTGACCACGCCACTCCCGCCACTAGTAATTGGGCTCCTTGCCAGTATCCACTAAAGTAATCAAAAGAGCCTATCCCATAAGGGGTATCGTGGTTGCGCATATAAGGTTGGGACGGTCAGCAGACCTTAAAACTCTCCGTTTTTGAAAACACACTGTCAACTTGTATCGGTACACCACTTCTTCCGCAAGTGGTCACCCAACTCTTCATCATCTCCCTCGGGCATTAGTGGCACCTGACGGGGTTTTCGAAAAGTCTTTGAAATCAACTCTTTATTTCCATTACCATGCATAATCCCAACCCACTTGCGTAGCATCTACTAGCATCCAATCTACACCCACCCGCATAACCCCCATAAGGTGGTAGGGTCATGCATGATGCAAGTGTCAATGGTAAAAGTGTCGGAAGCAACCCACCGAAGTGGTCACTAATCCACATGATCAAGTCTAACGAAAGTCAAGTGCTATATGACCTACAATGAAAATGGTTTATTATTATGGTCAAAGGGATGCTTACTTGGCTCACCAAAGTCTTCGGGGTCTTCAAAGTGTTTGGGTCTGACTCCCTCATCAATAGCGCAATCTATCGTCGTGATAAATAGTGATAAAAATAAGAATCACACAAAAATAGAGAATGCAAAGCTAATATTAAAACTACTACCCTACTCTGATAAATACTAAAAACAAAAATTATTTAATAGAGGCAAAAAGGTGCCTAAAATGGGTTTTAAAATAAATCAGTGCATAAAAAATTTTCAACATTTTTCACGAATGACACTGTTAAATTCTATGCAATATTCTAAGATTTTAGGTGGGAATATAATTGGATTAGGCTTTATTTTCTGATCTGTGGAATTTTTAGGAAAATCCACACAAAAAGAAAAATAAAAAGGGGAAAGAGGGCCTGTATGCCTGGGCTAGAGGCGGCCCGCAGCTGGGCCGGCCTAGTTGGCCATCCAGCCAGCCAGGCGTGTGGCTAGGTTCAAACCTAACGCGCGGGGCCGGGCTATCGGCGATCGCAAGGGAAGAGAGAGAGCATGGGAAGGGCAGATGGGAGGCCGACAGGTGGGACCCCCTATCGGGTCCTTATCCCACCTCGGGGCAGAGACGGGAGAGCCTCACCGGTGGTGAAGCACGGCACGTCGGCGACGGGAGAGTGCAAGGATGGGCTCAGTGCCGAGTCGTCACTCCCCTGGAGGTGGAGGGAGCACCGGAGGTGGCCGGAGTCGCCAGGGGTGAGAAGGCGGACGTGGAGGAGCTTAGGGAGGGGGTCGCCAGGGCCATCTCGTGCTGCGAAGAAGACGGAAACGAGGGGGAATCGTGTCAGAACGATGAGGGAGGAACAACCAAAAAGAAAGGAGGGCCAGAGGGGCTTGTTACCTCGAGATCGACGATGGCAACGCCGCGACAATGCGTCGGTCGATCCCGAGTGCTCGAGCCCCGAAATGAAGGGGACGGGGCACGGGAGCTCTATTGGGAGAGAGAGAGAGGCTAGAGGGGATAGAAGGCTCGAGCAGAGGCCCTTTATAGGTGGATGCGAGTCCATCGAGGGTTTGTGCGCCGGCGAGGTCGTGGCGCTCGCTGGAGGGTGCGGGGGAGAGAGAGATCATGTTTGGAGTGCTTGTGGAGTTTGTCTAGGCCAGGGGAGAGAGGAGAGAGGCGGGGGAGCATGCGCGTGTGAGCCCCGCGGTTGGCCCGAGCTGGGCGGCGTCGGGCACGCATGCGGGAGGTCGCCGGAGATAGAAGGAGGAGGGGCCGACAGGTTGGAGTCTTGCGGACGGCGAGGGCATGTCCTATAAAGTGCCTCGAGGGCATACCAGGGGACAGATTCACGCACCCCTAGGCTGTCGGGTGGCTCGGGATGGGTGCGGCTACAGTGCGGGCATGCACTGTAGCATACTCTAGAGCATACCTTTGGCATGCTTGCATGCTCTGGACGCGCTCCTACATGTCCCCTAGCCTTTGGATGATCTGAAGGTGCCCTAGAATCTAGGGGGATCTAGGGAGAAACAAATGGAGTAGGGGAGGGATAAATTTTTGGACATGGGATTTTTAATGGAGGTGAAAAGCAATACTAGATAGTTGTGGTAAAGTTTTGGAGGCAAGGGAAATAGTAAAAATGGTGAAAATACTAACTTCACCATTTCACTAGAAGGTGTTTGATGGGTGTTCGGGAAAGATAACTTTGCTCACTTACTGTGATACTTAACAAGATCAAATGGTGGGTAAAACTGAGATGGATCACCAGATTTGAGCTCAAAGGAGCAAAGTTGACCATAGAAACTAACAAAGTCGGGTTTCTGTTGATCCAGTTATGCTAAGCTAATCCCCTTGATGCTCCACTTAGTGTAGCATCATTTTTTGGTGATTAGAACATGTCCACAAAGTTTGGGGTCAAGGAAAGAACCTTCAAAATGTAAAGTTGTTCAAATTTGAATTTGGACACGGAGGGTTTTGGGATGGTTTGATGAACCAAATTAACTTGGATTGAGATGAAACTTTGCAAGATCATCACCTATGATAGTGTTGACTTGATGGAATTTTCCTGGAATTTATTGAGAATATTTCTTATACAAATATACCAAAAGCTTGATTTGGACAGAAAGGGTTTTGAGGGGTTTTGCCCATTATTTTGAACATTATCATGTGTTGAACACACACACACACACATATATATATATATATGGAAAATATACGTCCCCTGAGTTTCCCTAAATTTTCTCAAATATTTTGAAAGCATTTAAATAATTTTTCCCTGTAAAAAACCATTTCTGGTCTTAAGAAAAAGCCTTTAAATAAAATATTAAATAATCTTTAAAATTAATATTTGTTGGTTTTGGGAAGTCATAAATATAGTAGATTTGAAGTAAAGCCTTTGGGGAAGAAGGATCCACCTAATTTGAGGACTTGAAGTGCAAACCTCATTTCAGGGGTTTTGAAAACCTAATTTGAATAAATCCTTTTTGGTCAAAATAAAATTTGATAAAAACTGTTTTGGGCACTACACACATGGCATGATCATTGGCAAGAAGTTTGGGTCAAGGAGGATCAATATGGAGAAGGATAGAATCTAAGAGTGATTGAAAAGGTTTTAATTGGCTCCAAATTTTATAAATCCAAGCACAACAAGGTGATACAAACACAGGGTGTGACACACCTACCCCCCTTACGAGAATCTCGTCCTCGAGATTACTAGGATAAGCGCTAAAAAGATAAGGGAACTCAGATCTAAGATAGTCTTCACGCTCCTAGGTTGCTTCAGCTTCAGAGTGGTTGCTCTATTGGACCTTGAAGTACTTGATGGTGCAGCTTCGGGTGCAACTTCTGCCTCATCCAGAATGCGAACTGGCCTCTCATGATAAGTGAGGGCTGGCTGAAGATCGATGGCTTGATGGTCGATGTCCTTGTAGAGGTCGGGGCGGTTGGGAACTTGTAGACAGTTCCAGAGTTGTGACACATGAAAGACGTTGTGCAAATCTACAAGCTTGGAAGGTAGCTCTAGCTGATAGGCAACTTCTCCGCACGTAGCGGTGATCTTGAAGGGCCCGATGTATCTTGGTGCAAGCTTCCCCTTGACATGGAAATGCTTGGTTCCTTTGAGAGGCGTGACCCGAAGGTTGTCACGCCCTGTGTTTGTATCATCTTGATATGTTTGGGTTTATAAAATTTGGGGCCAACTAAAACTTTTTCTAGGTGTATGTGCTTGTTTGAAATTATGTTTGCTTGCTTGATGATTGTGTTATATGGCACTCCTAGATTCTATTCCACTTCATATTAATATTCCTTGACCCAAACCTCTTGCCCAATGATCATGACATGTGAATAGTGCCCAAAACTATTTTTATCAAATTTTGGTTTAACCAAAAATGATTTATTCAAATTAGGTTTTCAAACCCCCCTGAAATGAGGTTTGCACTTCAAGTCCTCAAATTTGGTGGATCCTTCTTACCCAAAGACTTTATTTCAAACCTACTATATATAAGACTTTCCAAAACCACCAAATATTATTTTTAAATATTATTCTTATATTTTATTTAGAGGCTTTTTCTTAAGTCCAGAAATAGTTTTTCATAGGGAAAAATTATTTAAAAGATTTGAAAATATTTGAGAAAATTTAGGGAAACTCAGTGGACATAAAGTTTCCATATATATGAGTTTAAACTCAAGGGCATGTTCAGAACATGGGAAAACCCCTCAAAACCCTTTTTGTTCAAATCAAACTTTGGAATATTTCTATAAGAAATATTCTCAGTAAAATCAAGGAAAATTCCACCAAGTCAACACCATCATAGGTGATTATCTTGCAAAGTTGCACCTCAATCCAAGTTGATTTGGTTTATCAAACCATCCCAAAACCCTCCCTGTCCAGATTAAAATTTGAGAAACTTTACATTGTGAGGTTTCTCCCCTTGACCTCAAACTTTGTGGGCATGCTCTAATAACCAAATAGTGATGCTACACTAAGTGGTGCATCAAGGGTTAAGACCTAGCATCACTAGATCTACAGAAACCTGATTCTGTTAGTTTCTAGGGTTTATCAAGTTTCCATTGTCAACTTTTCCGCTTGGGCTAAAACTTGGTGAATCATGTCATTTTTACCTAGCATTTGAACCTGGTAAATATCTCAGTAAGTTGGTAGATTCTTCTTGCCCAAAACACTAACAAACACCTTCTGGTAAATTGGTAAAGTCTCTAGTTTCACCCCTTTCCTCTTTTGCCCTTGCCCCCAAATTTTTAGCAAAACCTCCTATGGATACCTTTCACCTCTAGTAAAACCCTCACGGGCATAGCTCAATGATTTGAGCTATAAAACCTTTATTTCTACCCCTGGACAACATATTTTCTCTCTCTCGCACCCTTTTCTTCTATCGTAAGGCTCCTCTAGAGCCCTCCCCTAGCTCTCCTAGCCCCTGGGCATCTCTAATAGCCCCAAGACACAAGAATACATGCGGGTGGGCAGATTATATGCTAGGGTACGCCATATGGGCGCTCTGGAGCGCGCTACAGTGCGCTCCCACACTGTAGTCGCCCCTGCCCGGCGCCGCCCGACAGCCTCGGGGCTCCCCAGCGTGTCCCCCGTGTCCCCCTCGACGTTCGCAATGAGGGTGCTGCTCGGGCTCCTCCTCTCTCCCGTACTTTGTGCGCGCACGGCACCGCCCGAGCCGGCCAATGGCCGCGCTCGCACGCGCGCACCTCCGGTCCCCCTCGTGGCTGCCCTTCCCTTCCCCTGGGCACGGACTGAGTCCACGAACCCACCAGACACCGCCTGGAGCTCCCCGTGGCCTGTGGCGATGGCCACATCCTAGCCGGTGCACCACGCCCGCGGTGGACCGAAGCCCGCCTATAAAAAGGCCCCCCGCTCCTCCTGCACCTCTCTCCTCGCTCCCTCCTCCCCTCAGCTTCCTCCCTGTGCCCAGCCCCTTCGCCCTCGTGGACAGGAACGCGCTGCCGGAGAAAACCTTGCCGCCGTCGGGCCTTCCCCCTCACCGGTGTTTCCCTCTCCCCCGGTGACCCCCTCGGCCACCCACCGACGTGCGGGCCCCCCTGAGCGCGTCGGTGCCCTCCGTTCTAGCCGCCATGGCCTGGAGCCCCTCTAGTGAGCGCCCTCCGCTCCTGTCATGAGGAGAGGGATGACAGGTGGGGCCCACCTGTCATCCCCTCCCGCCCCTCCTCTCTCGCTGGCAAGCAGGGCCTGCAAGCAGGTTTAAAAATAAACCTACCACGCACGGCGCCTCGCCTGGGCTGATGTCCCCCTATGGGCCGGTTCGGTTGCTATGTTTTGGCCCAGAGGTCATAGTAGCTCTTTTCCTTTTTATTTTTTTTGCAACTTCCAAAAATCCCTCAGAGCCCAAATTAATTCCAAATCCAAATATTCTTCCACCTTAAATGTTGAAATAATCCATAGAGTTTATTAGTGCCATCTGTAAAAATGTTTGAAAACCTTTTTTGTAGCTTTAATTTAAAATCCCTATTTAGCATTATAAGCTCTTGTTTTAAATAGTTTTAAAAATCTTTTGAGTTTAAAAACATAGACAAATATTTTTAGTATAGCTTGTGGTATTTATTAGAGTATGGTAGCATTTTTTATAGTAGTTTGTGTGCTCTATTTTTGTGTGTTGCTTATTTTTAACGCTTTTATTTGCAACGATAGATTGTGCGGTTGACGAGGAAGTTGGACCCGAAGAGTTCGAAGACCCCGGAGACTTTGTTGAGCCAGGCAAACAGCCCTTTGACCATGTCAAGAAACCATTTTCATTACATGACATATAGCACATTACTTTTGTCATATTTGATCATGGGGAGTGGTGACCGCTCCAGTGGGTTACTTCCGAAACTTTTACCTTTGACAATTGCATCATGCATGACCCTACCACCTTATGAGGGTTGTGCGGGTGGGTGTACATAGGATGCTAGTAGATGCTATGCAAATGGTTTGGGTTTATGCATGGTGATTGGAAGAAAAGAAGTGATTTCAAAGACTTTTTGAAAACTGCGTCGAGTGCCACTAATGCCCGAGGGAGATGATGAGAAGATGGGTGACCACTTGAGAAAGAAGTGGTGTGCCGGAGCAAGTTGAGATTGTGTTTTCGAAAAGGGATTAGATTTAAGATTTGTTGACCGTCCCAACCTTACATGCGCAACCACGATACCCCTTATGGGACAGGGCTTTGTTGATTACCTTGGTGGGTACTAGCAAGGATCCTGCATTACTAGTGGTGGGAGTGGCGTGGTCACTCTCGATACGGGGTCATACCGGTATGTGCGATCATGCGCTGTCTTTACAGGCACCGGGCACACTGTTGGTCCCCTCATGGATGGTACGATCTGGAGCGAGGCTCGTGTGATGTACATCGTGAGGGATGGGTACCAATCGAGTGGACTCTTTGTTTAGTATCTCTAGGGGAAAGGCATTGTTCGGGTGCTTACCTCAGGTATGCTATATACCGCGAGTCGTGGATGACACGGAAGTTCCTCGAGTCTTGTGGGTAAAGTGTGCAACCTATGCAGAGCGTCAAACTATTCGAATAGCCGTGCCCATGGTCATGGACAGTTGGGTGGTTCTTCTCAGACTACGTCCGGATGTTTTCGTGAAACTTGGTGTGAGTATAGATGTGGTGGTGACAAAGAGGTCACATGATCTAAGTCCGATGACTTAGCATGGGAATTGAACTAAGTTTGAGGACTTAGTATGATGAATGAACGTGAGGTGTTCAACCGCTACTTAAGATGATATATGTAACTTATTCATATGGATATCTGCTAATTGTTGATGCATGCTTACTAGTTACTTGATCATGTCATTTGCATTCAAAATTAGCTTTCTGCAAAGTTACCTACTTAGTGCTATATCATGCATCATTGTTACCTTGTTCCACCACTTGGGTTGCTTGCAAGTACATTCAAAGTACTCATTGGCTTGCCACTGGTTATTTAATTGGCCATACATGGAAGAACAGGAGTATGTTGAAGAGTTCGTTGGTGACGAACATGCGAACTAGGATGCTTCCCAGTCAGAATGCCTATAGGTTAAGCCAGATGGCATGGGTTCACGCTTTCGACCAAGATTTCCACTGCCTGTTCTATTTAAGTGTTCGGCCCTTATGGCCCTATCTATGTAAGACAAGAACTTCATGGTCTTTATTTGTGTAATACGCTATATGTGGATGTAAGACTCTTGTTATTCAGCTTTTGTGTGTTCGGTGAGCATTGATCTTTGGGATCACTGTACATGTGCATTCGGTGATCACAACTTATGAGTCGGGGTCCCCACAGAGCTGGTACCAGAGCCATCCTGACTGTAGGAACCCCTTAGTTAGCATGGACGTTAGTTAGGAAAAGACCGCTTTCAAACTACACCTAGAACTGATACTTAGGGAATTATACACTGTTTATATCTTCCATTCTTCACACAACACTTTGCTAACTCTCCTCCTTTCAAACCCTTGTATATATCGGCCGTACCCAAAGCCTTCCTGGCAACCAGCTTTCCCTTACTCCTTGGGGATAACCTAGAGAAGTGCCAGTTTTACCAACCACCCATTTTCCTCTACCACGAGCACCGGGTCGATGCCATCATGAAGAAGTACCACGTAGATGTGGTCATGAAGGCAAACAACTCCCTGACCAGTTGGATCTTTGAAGGACCACAGATGGAGACCATGATGCTTGTCATCAAGACAGCTACATGCGAGGCACTCCTACACCTTCGAGACATCATTCTAGAGATGGCTGATAAGCCGGCTACTCGCTACCTTCCCTTCAGGAAGGATGACCTGGGCGAGACTTGGACGCTAATTCCGACAAAGTACGATGGCATGCCACTTAGGTTCCAAACGTACTTCAGCGTCTCCGCCAATAGCCAACTTCATAACCTGATGAAGGAGTCCGTGAAGCTCCGCGAGGAACTTCACCACACCCAAGAGAAACTTCGGCAAGCCAAGACAAAGCCAGACAAGATCAAGAAGGATGGAGCCCATGAGGGACGACCAGCTATCGCTTATCGAGGAGGAGGACCCCTAGCTAGTGATACACCTACACGTCATCATCGCATGAGTGCGAAGGAGTACCGTGACCTCTTCACCAATCCGCCAGCAAAGCGTCGTCGGGATGGACCTCGTCATTCCCCAACCCCTTCAACCAGGAATGATGCCCGTTCGGATGACGAACAGGCGGAAGACCCAGAGGAGCGTGACTACGAGACCGAGCACTTGATGGGGAACGTTGCATGGGAAACAAAAAAATTCCTACGCACACGCAAGATCTATCCATGGTGATGAGCACCTACGACAGGGAGAGTGGATCTACATGCCCTTGATGATCGCTAAGCGGGAAGCATTAAGAAACGTGGTTGGTGTAGTCAAACGTCTTCGCGATCCAAATCGCCGAGCGTCCCACGATCTCATCATGATCTGTCCCGCGATCCAATCATGATTCGTCCCGCGAACTCATCACGATCTGTCCCGCGATCTCATCATGATCCATCCCACGAACTCATCACTATCCGTCCTGCTATCTCATCACGATCCGTCTCGCGATCTTGATCACGGTCCTTCCGTTCTAGCACCGAACGGAGGGCACCTCCGCTTTCAGCACACGTACAACTTGATGACGATCTCTGCCTTCTTTATCCAGCAAGAGGGAGCGAAGAGGTAGAAGAGTTCTCCAGCAGCATGACGGTGCTCTGGCGATGGTGGTGGAGCTATTCCGGCAGGGCTTCGCCTAAGCACTGCAGAAATCCGATCTAGAGGAGAAACTATGCAATGGAGGAATGGGTAGCACATGGCTGAAAATCTAGTGCCAAAAACCCTAAAACCTCTAGTATATATAGGAGGAAGAGAGAAGGATGCTTGGCTCCCAAGGAGCCAGCCCTCGGGTCGGCAGAACCAAGCAGGACTAGAGGATTCCTCCTCAAATCCTAGTAGGACTAGGACTCCTCCTTATTTTTGCCTTTTTTGCCTTTTTCCACCTTTTTCTCTTTGTGCTTTTCTTCCCAGCCTCATGGGCCTTGTGTGGGACTTCCACCAGCCCACTAAGGGCTGGTATTTACTCTCCCATAGACCATGTAGCATCTTGGGTCGAAATACCCCTCCCGATGGTCTCTCGATACACTACCGGCATTCCCGGTACACTACCGATGAGACTGAAACATTTCTGGCGACCAAAACAGGACTTCCTATAGATCAATCTGTACCTCCGAACCATTTTGCAGCTCCTCATGACGTCCGAGATCTCATCCGGGACTCCGAACAACCATTGGTCACCACCATACATAACTCTATTCTACCGAAACGTCACTGAACCTTAAGTGTGCAGACCCTGCGGGTTCGAGAACTATGTAGACATGACCGAGACACGTCTACGGTCAATAACCAATAGAGGGACCTGGATGCCCATATTGGTTCCTACATATTCTATGAAGATCTTTCTCGGTCGAACCTTTATGTCAAGGATTCAGTTAATCACGTATGACGTTCCCTTTGTTCTTCGGTATGTTACTTGCCCGAGATTGGATCGTCGGTATCTCCATACCTAGTTCAACCTCGTTACTGGCAAGTCTCTTTACTCATTCCGTAATACAAGATCCCGTGACTAACACTTAGTCACATTGCTTGCAAGGATTATTGTGATCTTGTATTACCGAGTGGGCCCTGAGATACCTCTCCGTCACACGAAGTAACAAATCCCAGTCTTGATCCATGCCAACCCAATAGACACCCTCAGAGATACCTGTAGAGAACTTTTATAGTCACCCAGTTATGCTGCGACATTTGATACACACAAGGTACTCCTCCGGTGTCAGTGAGTTGCATGATCTCATGGTCATAGGAACATATACTTGACATGCAGAAAACAGTAGCAATAAACTGACACGGTCATATGCTATGTTTGTAGTTTGGGTCTTGTCCATCACATCATTCTCCTAATGATGTGATCCCGTTACTAAATGACATCTCATGTCCATTTGTAGGAAACCATAGCCATCTTTGATCAACGATCTAGTATATAAGAGGCATACTAGGGACATGGTGTTGTCTATGTATCCACACATGTATCTGAGTTTCCGATCAACACAATTATAGAATGGATAATAAAAGATTATCATGAACTAGGAAATATGATAATAACTAATTTATTATTAACTCTAGGGAATATTTCCAATAGTCTCCCACTTGCACTAGAGTCAATAATCTAGTTCCCATCACCATGTGATTCACGTTGTTATGAATCTAACACCCACTGAGTTCTTTGGCTCGATCATGCTTTGCATGTGAGAGAGGTCTTATAGTCAACAGGTCTGCGACATTCAGATATGTATGTACTTTGTGAATCTCTATGTCAAAATGTAAACACTGGTACCACACTCCACTTGGTACTATTCCAAATGGCTGATCCACTATACGTATCCGGATTGCTACTAAGAGTCATCCGGATTAGTGTTAAATCTTGCATTGACGTAACTCTTTACGACGAACCCTTTATCACCTCCATAATCGAGAAACATTTACTTAGTATTTTAGTCACTAAGGATAATATTGACTGATGTCCAGTGATCCACTCCTGGATCACTCTTGTACCCCTTAACGGACTCATGGCAAGGCACACACAGGTGCGGTACACAGCATGGCATACTATACAAATCCTATGGCTAAGGCATAGGGGACAACATTCGTCCTTTCTTTTTCTTCTGCCATTGTCGAGCTTTGAGTCTCACTCAAGTTCACACCTCAAAAATCAGGCGAGAACTCTTTCTCTGACTGATCCATTTTGAACTCTTCCAAATCTTGTCAAGGTATGTACTCATTGGAAGTCTCATCAAGCATCTTGATCTATCTCTATAGATCTTGATGCTCAACAATTAGGTAGCTTTATCCTGGTCTTCCTTTGAAAAACTCTTTTCAAACAACCATTTATGCTTTCCAGAAATTCTACATCATTTCCGATCAACAATACGTCATCCACATATACTTATCAGAAATTCTATAGTGTTCCCACTCACTTTACTGTAAATACAAGTTTCTCGTAAACTTTGTATAGACTCAAAAACTTCGATCACCTCATCAAAGTGTATATTCCAACTCCGAGATGCTTGCTTCAGTTCATAGAAGAATCAATGAAGCTTGCACACCTTGTAGCATCCTTAGGACTGACAAAACCTTCTGGTTGTATCACATACAACCTTTCCTCAAGTAAACCGTTAAGGAAACGATGTTTTGACATCCATCTGCCAGATTTCATAATTGAAAAATGCAGCAACTGCTAACATAATTGCAACAGACTTTAGCATTGCTACGAGTGAGAAAGTCTCATCGCAGTCAACTCCTTGAACTTGTCGTAAACTTCTTTGCAACAAGTCGAGCTTTACAAATGGTGACATTTACCATGAGCGTATGTCTTCATTTTAAACATCCATTTGTACTCAACGACCTGCCGTCCAATGAGCAAGTCTACCAAAGTCTATACTTGGTTTTCATACATGGATCCTTTCTCGAATTTAATGGCCTCTAACCATTTGCCGGAATCCGGGCCCATCATCGCTTCTCCACAGCTCGTAGGTTCATCGTTGTCCAACAACATGACCTCCAAGACAGGGTTGTCATACCGCTCAGGAGCAGTACACATCCTTGTCGACCTACGAGGTTCGATAGTAACTTGATCCGAAGCTTCATGATCATCATCATTAACCTCCTCTTCAACTAACGTAGGCTTCACAGAAACAAATTCCTGTGTTGCGCTACTCTCTGGTTGAACAAAGGTTCAACAACCTCATCAAGTTCTATCTTCCTCCCACTCAATTCTTTCGAGAGAAACTCTTTCTCCAGAAAAGACCCAGTTTTAGCAACAAACATTTGATGCTTGGATCTGAGATAGAAGGTTCACCCAACTGCTCTTAGGGTATTCTATGAAAATGCATTTGTCCGCTTTGGGTTCGAGATCATTAGGTGAAAACATTTTCCACACAAGCGTCGCAGCCCCAAACATTAAGAAATGACAGCTTAGGTTTCTATCAAAACCATAATTCACACGATGTCATCCCAACGGATTTAGATGGTGCCCTATTTAAAGTGAAAGTAGTTGTCTCTAATGCATAACCCCAAAATTATAGTAGCAAAACGATAAGAGACATCATAACAAGCACCATTTTCAATAGAGCACGACTATGACGTTCGAACACACCATCACACTATGGTGTTCTAGGTGGCGTGAGTTGTGAAACAACTTTCACATTGTCTAAAGTTGTATGCCAAACTCGTAACTCAGATATTTACCTCCACGATCATATCGCAGACATTTTTATCTTCTTGTCACGATGATCTTAAACTTCACTCTGAATTTGCTTGAACCTTTAAAATGATTCAGACTTGTGTTTCATTAAGTAAATATACAAAATATCTACTCAAATCATCAATGAAGGTAAGAAAATAGCGATATCCACCGCACGCTACAAGACTCATTGGATTGCATACATCAACATGTATCATTTCCAATAAATCACTTGCCCGCTCCATCCATCTGGAAACGGGGTCCTTAGTCATCTTGCCCAAGAGGCATGGTTCGCATGTCTCAACCGATTTGAAATCGAATGAGTCAAAATATCCATCAGCATGGAGTTTCTTCATGTGCTTTATACCAATATGACATTTAGCGGCAATGCCACAAGTATATGGTACTATCATTATTAACTTTGTATCTTTTGGCATCAATGTTATGAATATGTGTATTACTACGATCAAGATTCAACAAACCATTCTCACTGGATGCATGACCATTGAAGGTATTATTCATGTAAACAGAATAACCATTATTCTCTAACTTAAATGAATAATCGTGTTGCAATAAACACGATCTAATCACGTTCATGCTCAACGCAAAACACCAAATAACTTTTATTTAGGTTTTTCACTAATTCCAAAGGTAGAGAGAGCGTGCGATGTTGATCACATCGACCTTGGAAATATTTCAAACACACATCATCACCTCACCCTTAGCTAGTTCTCCGTTTATTCCATAGCTTTTATTTCGAGTTACTAATATTTAGCAACCGAACCGTATCCAATACCCAGGTGCTAATAGGAGTACTCTCAAGGTACACATCATTAACACGTATATCAAATATAATTCTGTCGACGTTGCCAGCCTTCTTATCTACCAAGTATCTAGGGTTGTTCCGCTTCAGAGACCACTCTCCTCATAATCGAAGCACTTAGTCTCAGGTCTGGGTTCAACTTTGGGCTGCTTCACTAGAGCAGCAACGGACTTGCTATCCATTAAGTCTCCCTCCTTGCTCTTGCCCTTCTCGAAACTAGTGGTTTGACTAACCATCAACACTTGACGCTCCTTCTTGATTTCTACCTTCGCGGTGTCAAACATCGCGAACAGCTCAGGGATCATTATTTCTATCCCTGGTATTTTACAGTTCATCACCAAGTTCTAGTAGCTTTAGTGACAGTGACTTGGAGAACTATATCAATCACTATCTTATCTGGAAGATCAACGCCCACTCGATTCAAGGGATTGTAGCACCCAGACAATTTGAGCACATGCTCAACGATTGAGCTATTCTCTTTCATCTTGCAGGCAAAGAATCTTGTTGGAGATCTCATATCTCGCAACACGGGCACGTGCCTGAGATCCTAATTTCAGCTCTTAGAACATCTCATATGTTCCGTGACGTTCAAAATGTTTCGGAGCCTCAATTATAAGCCTTAATGCATGACGCACTAAACTATCAAGTAGTCATCAGAACGTGCCTGTCAGATGTTCACAACATCTACAGACGACACTAGAGGGTTGGCGCACCGAGCGGTGCATCAAGGACATGAGCCTTCTGTGCAGCAACGATGACAATCCTCAAATCACAGAGCCAGTCCGCAATATTGCTACCATCATCTTTCAACTCTATTTCTCTAGGAACATATAAAAATTCAATGGAGCTACAGCGTGAGCTAGAAATCTACAACGCAGTTTGCAAAGACACTACTAACTATGTTCATGATAATGAGTTCAACTAATCATCTTACTTAAGAACTCCCACTCAAATTTACATCCCTCCGGTCACTCGAGTGATACATGACCCAAAGTCACCAACTCAAGTCCGATCATCACATGAGTTGAGGTGGTTTCAATGGTGAACATCATCATGTTGATCATATCTACTATAGGACTCATGTTCACCCTTTCGGTCTCTTGTGTTCCGAGGCCATGTCTGTACATGCTAGGCTCGTCAAGTTTAACCCGAGTGTTCTACATGTGCAACACTGGTTTGCACCCTTTGTATGTGAACGTAGAGTCTATCACACCCGATCATCACGTGGTGTCTCAACATGACGAACTTTCACAACGGTGCACACTCAGGGATAACACAATTCATCTTGAAATTTAAGTGAGGGATCACCTTATAATGCTACCGTCGTCCTAAGCAAAACAAGGTGCATAAAAGGATTAACATCACATGCAAATCATAAGGGACATGATATGGCCATGAACTTGTGCTTTTGATCTCCATCTTGAAAGCACCGGCATGATCTCCATCATCGCCGGCATGACACCATGATCTCCATCAACGTGTCGCCATCGAGGTTGTCGTGCCCATCATGCTTGTACTACTATTGCTACCGTTTAGCGATAAAGTAAAGCTTTACATAGCGCTTAATGATTGACACGCAGGTCATACAATAATTAAAGACAACCCTATGGCTCCTGTCGGTTGTCGTACTCATCGACATGCAAGTCATGATATTCTATACAACACATGAACATCTCATACATCACATATATCACATCATTTAATTGGCCATATCACATCACAACATACCCTGCAAAAATAAGTTAGACGTCCTCTAATTGTTGTTGCATGTTTTACGTGGCTGCTACGGGTATCTAGCAAGAACAATTCTCACCTATGCATAAACCACAACGGTGATACATTAGTTCCTTTTCAACCTTCTCAAGGACCGCCTTTATCGAATCCGATCCAACTAAAGTAGGATAAACTACCACCCACCAGCCATCTTTTGCAACAAGTTGCAGTTGAGGGAACCGGTCTCTCATAAGCGTAGGAGTAATGTTGGTCCGGGCCGCTTCATCCCACAATACCGCTGAACCAAAACACAACCAAGGGAGGAAGCAACCTAAGCATCAACGCCCACAAACTCTTTGTGTTCCACTCGAGATCTCATCTACACATAGACCTAGCTCTGATACCACTGTTGGGGAACGTTGCATGGGGAAAAAAAATCCTACGCACACGCAAGATCTATCCATGGTGATGAGCATCTACGAGAGAGAGAGAGTGGATCTACATACCCTTGTAGATCTCTAAGCAGGAAGCATTAAGAAACGCGGTTGGTGTATTCGAACGTCTTCGCGATCCAAATCGCCGAGCATCCCACGATCTCATCACGATCCGTCTCGTGATCCAATCACGATTCATCCTACAAACTCATCAGCATCTGTCCCGTGATCTCATCACGATCAGTCCCGCGATCTCATCACGATCCGTCTCGCGACCTTGATCACGGGCTTCCTATCTAGGGCCGAATGGACGACACCTTCGCGTTCAGCACACCTATAGCTTGATGACGATCTCCACCTTCTTGATCCAGCAAGAGCGAGCAGAGAGATAGAAGAGTTCTCCATCAGCATGACGGCGCTCCGGTGATGGTGGTGGAGCTATTCCGACAGGGCTTCGCCTAAGCACTTCAGAAATCCGATCTAGAGGCGAAACTATGCACTGGAGGAACGGGTAGCACGTGGCTGAAAATCTAGTGCCAAAAACCCTAAAACCTCTAGTATATATAGGAGGAACAGAGGAGGAGGCTTGGCCGAACTAAGGAGGATTGGAGGATTCCTCCTCCAATCCTAGTAGGACTAGGACTCCTCCTAATTTTTGCCTTTTTTGCCTTTTTCCACCTTTTTCTCTTTGGCATTTTCTTCCCAGCTGCATGGGCCTTGTGTGGGACTTCCACAAGCCCACTAAGGGCTGGTATTTACTCTCCCACAGCCCATGTAGCCTCTTGGGTCGTAATACCCCTCCCGATGGTCTCCCGGTACACTACCGGCACTCCTGGTACAATACCGATGAGCCCGAAACCTTTCCGGTGACCAAAACAGGACTTCCTATATATCAATCTTTACCTCCAGACCATTCCGGAGCTCCTCATCACGTCCGAGATCTCATCCAGGACTCCGAACAACCTTCAGTAACCACCATACATAACTCTATTCTACCGAAACGTCACCGAACCATAAGTGTGGAGACCCTGTGGGCTCGAGAACTATGTAGACATGACCGAGACACCTCTACGGTTAATAACCACTAGCAGGACCTGGATGCCCATATTGGTTCCTACATATTCTACGAAGATCTTTATTGGTTGAACCTTTATGTCAAGGATTCAGTTAATCCCGTATGACGTTCCCTTCGTTCTTCGGTATGTTACTTGCAAGAGATTCGATCGGCGGTATCTCCATACCTAGTTCAACCTCGTTACTGGAAAGTCTCTTTACTCATTTCGTAATACAAGATCCCATGACTAACACTTAGTCACATTGCTTGCAAGGCTTGTTATGATGTTGTATTACCGAGTGGGCCCTGAGATACCTCTCCGTCACACGGAGTAACAAATCCCAGTCTTGATCCATGCCAACCCAACAGACACCCTCAGAGATACCTATAGAGAACTATTATAGTCACCCAGTTACGCTGCGACGTTTGATACACACAAGGTACTCCTCCGGTGTTAGTGAGTTGCATGATCTCATGGTTATAGGAACATATACCTAACATGCAGAAAACAGTAGCAATAAACTGACACGATCATATGCTATGTTTGTAGTTTGGGTCTTGTCCATCACATGATTCTCCTAATGATGTGATCCCATTACCAAATGGCATCTGGAAGGGTCTCAGCTAAGGCTAGGATATGCGAGAAAGAGCAAGTGCGTAGAAGAGGAAAGCAATAACGGCTCGGCACCGGAAGTCTGGCTTTTGTCGATTCAGGCGGTGGCCATGAGGATGCCCCGCGTCAGACGCACGACGCAAACCAGTACTGGCCCCATAGGCATTACGGGCCCGCGGCTCTTCGGGCCATCTGTAACAGCCCGAGACTGACACTCCAGAAGATTCCCCTTTTATTTCATTGTTGGTGTGTGTTTTGCCTGATTGTCGCATTCATCGTTGCATCATTCGCATCATTTTCATAGCATCGTCACCCGATTTTTCAAAACTTGCATCCGTTCATTATTGTCGCTTCTCTCCGTTTGTGTCGTTGAACGTTTCGAGACCAACCACACACACACACGCCCGCGGCATCGCTAAAATATTGTTTTTTAAAGTGCTTATGGAATATTCTCGGATTGGGTCGAAAGTTGGCGTGTTGTCTTGTTTTGTTGTCGGTAGACCGCCTGCCAAATTTCGTCGCAATCAGAGGTCGTTTGATACCCTGACGGTGCCGGGACCCTGATCCTAAGACATATGAATCCAGCTTGTGACACGTCACACCACTTTGCGGCCTCACGCACGGTAACCCACTCCTGCCGCCTTACCTTGGCCGGGACCGTTTGCGCCTTTTGGATCATGGATATGAACATGTTGCTAGCATTCACACATCAAAGAACCTGGTTCAACATGACTAGTTATAGACCCAAGTGGCACAACCGTACGGGAACGGGCATAAGTAACCCAGCAGTGCAGGTGTCGATCATCAGCGTGTGTAGACGAGTCATAGCAAGCTACAGGGACGCCATTATGCCGTGGGACATAAATGTCACACCCTGTGTTTTGCCTCTCATGACTAAGTTAACATGACTCAAAAATTAGGGCCAATTAAAACTTTTTCTATCATTGTGATGCTTGACTTGAATAAGATTGCTTGATTGCTTGTTGGTGCTCTATACTCATAAAACTCCCTCCTACTCTCATAACTCTATTACTTGATCCCAACTCTTGTCCAATGATCATGCCATGTGAATAGTACCCGAACCCATTTTTATCAAATATTATTTTGGCAAAAAGGTTTTATTCAAATTAGGTTTGCAAACCCCCCTGATTTGGGATTTGCAGTCCCCAAATTGGGTGGATCCTTTTTCCCCAGATGCTTTATTTGGAACCTACTATATATATAACTTCCCAAAACCACAACATATTATTTTAAAATATTATTTCCATATTTTATTTAAAGGATTTTTCTAAAGACCAGAAATGGTCTTTTATAGGGAAAAATATTTAAATTCTTTAAAAATATTTGGGAAAATTTAGGAAAACTTAGTGGACATATATTGTCCATATATAAGAGTTTAAAGACATGGTCATGTTCAAAATATTGGACAAAACCCTTCAAAGCCATTTTTGCCTATTTCAAGCATTTGAAATATTTCTATAAGAAATATTCTCAAATAAATCGAGGAAATTCTAGCATGTCACATATGACATATGTGTTCATATTCACAAGTTTCATCTCAATCCGAATTGTTTTGATTCACCAAAATATCCTAAGACCATTCCTGTCCAGAGCCAAATTTGATTAACTCTACATTGTGAAGTTTCTCGCATCCCAAACTTTGTGGACATGTTCTAATACCCAAATGATGATGCTACATCAAGTGGTTCATCTAGGGGAATAGAATTGTATGATCATATCTATAGAAATCCATTTCGGTCCATTTCTAGGGTTTACCAAGTTTACATTATCAACTTTCTTCAAATCATCTCAAAACTTGTGATCAGGACCAAATGGACTTACCATTTACCCCTGGTAAATCTCAAGGTCATAGGACTCCCCTGCCTAGCCCAATCACAACACAAACACCTTCAGCCATAAACTTGTGGACAAGCAAAGTGGGCCCAAAAAGATTCCCCTTGCCCCCAACTTTTTACCCCAGCATATTATAGCCCTCTTCTACCTCCAGTAACTTTTCCATGGCCTCTGATCAATTATTTGGGGGGTAACTCTCTCTTATTCCCTGTTTTTTACCATGACAGCACATGTCCTTCCCTTCTGATCATTCTAATGACCCCAAACTTTTCCACAACCTCACTTGCATACCTATGCATCAAACCAAACCCAAATATAGCAGGCTCATGTGGAAAATATGAGCAGTTCATCAAAACCTACAATATGGCAGCAATAGTGCCTTTGTACTGTAAGTACTCTATAGAATCATTTCCTAAGCTGCAAATTGGTGGGAGTATAGTCCTTCCATACCTAGGGCTACTAGACAAAGTTTTATCAATAGTGCCCTAGAGTAAAAACCCACTAGATTAGGCCCAAGTTTGCTGCTTCAAACTTACCCCTATTTGAAAGCCCATGTAACCAGCCCCATTTACCCTGAGAATTTACCACTACTCTTCTGCATGTGTGCCTCACACCCTAGACAACTTTGGCCGACCAAAATGCCTCACTAGACAAGGGTTGGCATGGTGACCATGTTGTGGGCATGTAGCAACGGCGCTCTGCCCCTTGAGCTTGTCCTGTTGCTCGTGTCCAACCACGGGAGAGCACCAAAATGCGCCGGGAATCCCTCCTTGCCTCCCATGCCCGTCCCCGACGCTCGCTAAGCTCCAACTTCCCTCTGGCACACATGCTCGCCGCGCCCTAGGCGCGTCTGAGGCCACCGAGCTCCCCCTGGTCGCCCCCGCCTATAGGACCGTTCTCGGGACCCCTCTCGCCCCCCTCGGCTCTCCCTTGCTCCCTTGGACCTCCCCAGACCGAGCCTCCTCGCTCCCATGCCCTCCAACCCTCCACACGGCCGCCATGGCGCCGTCACAACCTCGGCCCCATTCGGACCACCCCGGGGCTCCCTTTCCTCCCTAGGAACTCCGGTGTCCGTAAATCGATACCGCAAGATCCCCGAGCTCCATTCCCTGCCTTTCTGTGGCTGTGGTGCCGCACCCGCCATGGTCGGTAGCCACTCCACGTTCAACCGCGGCCCCATCGCCATGCCTTTTTCCCGTGGGCGTGGAGCATCCAGGTGGGTCCAGCGCGTCGCCCTGAGTACGCCGGTGGCCAGGTCGCCCGTAGATGTGGCCGGCAGCACCGGCGAGAGGCGTCGGCATCGCCCTTGTCCGCCTCGGTGAAGCCCGCGAGAGGAAGAAGAAGACTCTCCGGGGGGTCCCACTCGTCAGCGACCCGTTGTCGGGCCCCAGCATTTTAAATCAAAACGGTTTTCACTGGTTACGCTTTCTAGCACCGAAGGCATCCTGGCACTACTGCGCCATCGGCGTGGCACCTGCGTAGGCATGGCTGAGCCATTGGGCCGGCTCAGCGCCTATTCCATGCCCATCACACTGTTTTGTCAATTTGCGGGTAAAATCATTTTCCTTTTTTCAGAGATGTTAAATAATCTCATAATAAATTCATTTCAACTCCAAATATTCTGATTCAAGTTTCTACAGACTCCTAAAATCATGTTCTATCCAAATATGTGCATAAAACATTTTTGCATATAATATTTTCTCATCCATCAATGAATTGGTCATTTCTTTATTATAAATACCACCTTGTAATATTCCTAGGGGATTCAAATCAACTTCAAATGGAGTGGTTGAAGTAACTAGGAGTATTTAAATTCATACACTAAGTGGTGAACATTTTTTCTCACACTTATTCTCCTATGACAAATATTGGGCCATTTCTTCATATATATCCACTTTGCAAATCTCTAGGAAATTCATCCCAACTCCAAATCTAGTGAAACCACTCCCCACATGTTTCTAAAATCATGCCCTATTTTATGAGTGCCTCCACTCATTTTTATGAAAATATTTTCTGTTGACATCTTCAAGGATCATCATTTCATCATTCCCACCATTCAAAACTCCCCCTTGACCCACATCCACCAAAACCTCCTTGGTTATTTTTCTCATGACCAGAGGAGTCCTAGAAAAATAAAAATCCTATTTATAGAGCACATTTATTCCTTTGCTTGTTGTGTTGTTTATTGTGGTTGTTTACCGACCGTAGTTGACGAGATATATGGAGTGCTTGGAGTTGGACGAGAAGCGTGTGAAGACCTCGAAGACGTTGCTAAGCCAGGCAAGCAGCCCTTTGACCATGACTATGAACCCTTTATTGCATGGCATATAGCACCACATTTTGTTTTATTGATCATGATGATGTGGTGTCCACTTTAGGGGATGCTTCTGATACTTTGCCGTTGACACTTGCATCGTGCATGACCCTACCACCTTATGAAGGTCGTGCCGGTGGGTGTAGATAGGATGCTAGTAGATGCTATGCAAGTGGGATCAGGAATATGATGGAAACAAAATGCTTTCAAAGACTTTCCGAAAACCCCGTCGGGTGCCAGTAATGCCCGAAGGAGATCAAGATGAGTTGGGTATCCACTTGAGAAAGAAGTGGTGTACCGGAATAAGTGAATGTGTGTTTTCGAAAACGCAGGGCTTAAGATTTGTCGACCGTCCCAACCTTACATGTACAACCACTCTACCCCTATATGGGAAGGGGATTTGTTGATTACCATGGTTGGTGCTAGCAAGGAGCCCGCATTACTAGTGGCGAGAGTGAAAGTCACTCTCGAGACGGGGTCGTCCTAGAGTGGAAGGTCATGCGCTGTCTTTATAGGAAACGAGCACACCGTTGCGTGCCCTCATGGATGATACGTGTGATGTATATCATGAGGGATGGCACCAACGAGTGGAATCTTTGTTTAGTATCACCATGGGAAAGGAATTATTCGGGTGCTTACCTCGGGTATGTTATATTCCGCGAGTCGTGGATGACACGGAAGTTCCCCGAGTCTTGTGGGTAAAGTGTGCAACCTCTGCAGAGCGTAAAACTATTCATATAGTCGTGTCCATTGTCAAGGACAAGGTGGTGGTGCTTATGCCATGTACAGATGTTTCCTCAAAACTTGGTGTGTGTGTGTGGTGGCAAGGATGATACTTGAGTCGAATCGAATGACTTGGCATGATGACTAAACATGAGATGTTCAAACGGTACATGAGACAAGTCTAAGGACTTGGTGTGATGGTTGAACATGAGATGTCCAACCCCCTACTTATGATGATGGATGTGACGTGTTCTTATGAACACCGTCCATGGTTGATGCATGCTTACTTAAGTTACTTGATCATGTCATTGCACTCAAAACTAGCTTTTTGCAAAACTTACCTATTAGTGCTATACCATGCATTGTTATTGCCTTGTTCCAAACGTGGGTTGCTTGCGAGTACATTCAAAGTACCCATTGGCTTGCCACTGGTTATTTCATTTGCCAGGCATGAAATATTAGGTTATGATGAAGATTACCTTGGTGACGGACATGCGAACTTGGACACTTCCCAGTCAGAATGCATGTAGGGTTAAGGCAGATGGCATGGGTTCATGCTATCAGTGAAGATTTCTGCTACAATCATAAGAAGACTTGGCCATGAAGGCCATATTTGAGTAAACCGGTATGTAATGGATGTAAGACTCTTGTTATTCAGTTTCTATGTGTTCAGTGAGCATTGATCTCTGGGATCACTATGCACGTACATTCGGTGATAACGACTTATGAGTTGGGGTCCCCACAATAAATGTCATCACTGCACGTAGACGAGTCGTAGCAGGCTACAAGGACTCCATTACACTACGACACATTTCCCCGAAGGGACAGACCCAGCAGCAAAGAAGGATACATGTCGATCAATCAATGTGTCCGGAGTAGTAGCAAGCTACCAAGGCTCAATGGAAGCACAAAGAGGCATTTTCCCGTAAACAAGGCTACTAAAGGCACACACCTAGGTGTCGAATCCCATGCATACCAATGCATTTCAATCATACACGCACTATGCACGATATGCGTAGATACAACATGGAATCACAACAAAACTCTACAACATAACATTTATTTAGGATGCTCCAAGGAGCCAACATAGTATAATGATACAAGGAGAAGGGGTCACATGACCCTACATTTAGAGCATACAAACAACAAGCATAAGTTACATGTCCTAGTACAGACATCTACAAAAGTGGCTGGAAGAGCCTGAAAAGCTACAACGACCCTACCATAGGAGCCAGACCTTTGTCTGGGTTACTAAGCTAATCCGTCGATGTCAACGTCAGAAGAAACATAACTGAACAACGTCTATCTCTGCAAAAATGTAAATACGCAATAGTGAGTAGGAAGGTACTCATCAAGTCTTACATCAGAACTTTCTACATATGCATCATGTATCAATGAATGGGGTTGTGGGGTTTACTACACAATGCCAGCTTTGACCTATGGCTATCCTAGACTACGACAAAGAAACCAACGTATCACTACTCTCGCGTCTCCCTATGAGAGAGCACACATGAGTCCACATGTTCACCATCTCAATACACCACTATGGATCCTCTCTCATCTTCCTACGGGAAGCCATCCATAGCACTCACACTTGTTTGGTACATTTTAGAGTATCCACTTAAAGTTGTCTATGAACAATGCAAGTATCCAAGTAGTCCATATTCGCAGACGCGACTATTCAAATAGATAGTTTACCCTGCAGGGGTGTACTTCGTCACACATGCTCCCGCCACTTATCGCCATGGGCACGTAAAAAGGCACCTCGACAACCATCAAGCGGAAGCCCAGCGAGGGAGTCGTCCACAGAAGTTAACCTTCAACGACTCACGACCAAGGCTGACGCCTATCTAAGTTGGAACCCATAATGGAAGTCCGGCCGAGGTTGCCAACATGGCCTCAAACGTTGCGAGCAGGGCCCCAAGCCAGTCCTGATTGGGCTGTTCATCCACTTTGCAGGTTGTGCCACACTTATCAATGTTTCGAACTACCGCGACTCCTGGACTTAAAATAGGGTAGGTTAATAGGCCGAGATATCTCGAGTTACTAGATCCCAATGTGCGGTAGTAGTTAGTCTTGGAACACAAACACGGAACTCAGCTCCTATGACAGGCTTCAATGAGACAACCCACTATGTACTCCTACATGGCCTCTCATCACTACCTTTACCAAAACGGGTTCTTCGCTTAACCCTCATCATCAGGACACATCCATTTCACTCCGGTTCATCACCCAGATGAATCAAACATGACACAACTCTAAGCATAACAAGCATAACATGGTTATAGCACAACACAGCTCAAGCATCGGCCAGGTATGGTAGGTTTCTTGGTTTAGCTATTTACTATGACAATGATAGGTCATGCGAAGGAGTGGGTTCATCTACCGCAACACAAGTAGAAGTTGAAACGCGTTTTCCTAATGCCGGAATGCGCTAGGGGGCTTGTTTCGGCGCAGAGGGCACCAGAGGGTAGCCCTTCCTCGCACGCATCCAGCGGAGGGGTCAGGAGGGCGGGAGGCTGCGGGAGGGCTTGTCGGCGAGCTCATTTGCGGCGGCACCCGCACGACCTCGATGGGGAGGTCGGCTAGAGAGCGGGGAGGTCCACGAGGATAGGGGAGGAGCAGCGACGGCTCACCGCGGGCTTGATGGCGCTGATGGCGAGCTTGGGGAAGCCGAGACGATGGCGAATCGTCGAGGGAAAGCTTCGGTGGCCGATGGTGGAAACAGCAACAGTGGCTACAGAGAGGGGCTCCCGGGCTTGATTTCTTCGGTGAGGAGGAGCAGGGAGATGCGGCGGAACTTCTGGCAGCATGAGGGGGCAAGGGGTCGTCGGCGTCCACCACTACGATGAGTGGCGCGCTCTCGGTTGTGTGGAAGAGAGGGAGCAGAGGGAGGGAGAGGAATGATAGGGGGAGAGGGGAATGGGATCATCTTGGCCTGGCCGTCATGCTGGAGCAGTTGGAAGGCCTGGAGCATCCAGGTGGAAGGAGGAGGTGGCCGAGGGCCCTCGGGGGCCTGCCACACCTCTCCTCTGCCTACTGGCTAGAGTTAGAAGACGAGGCTGCCCCTGTGGACTGGGCCTCTTCTTCACAGGTAAGGCCCATGTATGCCTTTAACCCTTTCTTTTTAATTGGTTTCTATTTTCTGTCATTTGTTTTGGCTACAAAATAAAATACTTAGCCATTAATAGAAATCTTGAATATTATTATGTGAGCTAGGTATAACTAACTAGTGCCACATAATTAATTTTGGAATTACTGAACTTATATTTTATATATAATAAATATAAATCCAATGCAATTATTGTTTGATTAATTCAAATGCCCAATATAAAAAGTTTCTGTGATCCATAAAATATTGGATGGCATTTTACCTCAGTCCAATATTTTATTAGAATACCAGGGCCATTTTCTTGGGTTTTGAAGCATATTTTTATAATGCTTATTTGACAAAATTTTGAATTGTGAGGCTTGATCATCTCTCTTTTCATTTTCATTTGAAATTAAAAATGCATGCATGAATGCACTGGCAATCATAAAGAAACTAGGGCTGTGACAACTCACCTCCACTAAACAAGAATCTCGTCCCGAGATTCAGGAGTAGTCGGGAAGAGTGCAGGGTACTCAAGCCGAAGACGATCTTCGTGGTCCCAGGTTGCTTCATCCCCGGAATGGTGCGACCATTGAACCTTCAGAAACTTGATGTTGCGACACTGAGTGCTGTGCTCGGTTTAATAAAGAATACGAACATGATATTCTCGATATGACAGATCAGGTTGAAAATCAAGCGTTTCGTGGTCTACTTTGCGGATAGGATCCTTGAAGCAATGCCTGAGTTGACAAATGTGGAACACAACATGAACTTTGGGAAGTTGCGAAGCCAGTTCCAATTGGTAGGCAACCTCTCCTCGTTTAGCAAGAATGCGAAAAGGACCAATGTAACAAGGAGCCAATTTGCGTTTGATACCGAAATAATGGGTACCATTCAAAGGTGAAACCCAAAGGTAAGCCTTCTCATCAACTTCATAACTTACTTCCTTATGACGACGGTCATATTGGCTCTTTTGACGAGATTGGGCGGTTTTCAAATTCTCACGAATGATGCGAACTTGCTCTTCTGCATCCTAGATCATATTCGGTCCTAAAAATTGTCTTTCATCGGTTTCTGACCAGTTTAATGGCGTTCGACATATTCCTCCATACAAAACTTCAAAAGGAGCTTTGCCCAGACTAGACTGGAAATTGTTGTTATAAGCAAATTCAGCAAATGGAAGACACTTCTCCCAATTCATTCCGAATAAGATAACACAGGCTCTGAGCATATCTTCGAGAATTTGATTGACTCTTTCTACTTGACCAATGGAATGAGGGTGATAGGCGGTGCTAAAGGAGAGATGGGTTCCCATAGCATTTTGGAAACTTTCCCCAAATCGAGAAGTGACAAGACTTCCACGATCATAATTGATTTATAGAGGAACACCATGAAGAGACACTATTCCAGAAATATAGAAGTATGCTAACTGACTAGCAGTTATACTTTCTCGAACTGGAATGAAATGAGCAACTTGTGAAAGGCGATCGATCACCATGTATATGGCATCATTCCCTTTCTTAGTCTTTCGAAAGCCGGTGATGAAATCCATACCGACCTGATCCCATTTCCACTCGGGAATAGCCAGGGGCTAAAGGGTGCCAGTAGGCCTTTGACGCTCTGCTTTAACACGACGACAAACAATGAATTGAACGATTTCTCTCTTCATCCGGGTCCACCAAAACCTCTGGCATGTAAGGTATCGGGAAAACAAGATGATAGAACTTCTAGTTTTCGTGACCTGCAACATTTTGCACACACACACACGCGCGCGAGCACGCACATGGGAAATATATTGCCCACAAAAGGCCGTCTATGCCCTGAAAAACGGATCGCAAGATGGAAAAAACCAATGATTTCCTAGTTACAGCTTGAAATCCCGTGGGCCAGCCCATCCGTATGGTCTTCATAACTATGCTCCTCGACCATGCATTGGATGCAACATGGTGTTAGGCTCATATTAGATAAGAAACAGTGAACAAAGGAAAGACAAAATTCATCACCCTATAGAGGATATACAAACAAGACTATCAGCGTGAGTCAGGCCGAGCTTCGATTGAGTAATTTTCATAGGTGTCTGTAAGGTATCGGGAAAACAAGATGATAGAACTTCTAATTTTCGCGACCTGGAACATTTTGCACACACACACACGCGCGCGAGCACGCACACGGGAAATATATTACCCACAAAAGGCCGTCTATGCCGTGAAAAACGGATCGCGAGAGGGAAAAAACAATGATTTCCCAGTTACAGCTGGAAATCCCATGGGCCAGCCCATCCGTATGGTCTTCATAACTGCGCGCCTCGACCATGCATTGGATGCATCATGGTGTTAGGCTCATATTAGATAAGAAACAGTGAACAAAGGAAAGACAAAATTCACCCTATAGAGAATATTCAACAAGACTATCAACGTGAGTCAGGACGAGCTCCGATTGAGTAATTTTCATAGGTGTTGAAAAATATCGGGAAAATAAGATGACAGATCTTCTAATTTACACGACCTGGTCTATTTTGCACATACACACACACGCGCGAGCAAGCGCACGGGAAATATCTTGCCCATAAAAGGGCGTCTATGCCCTCAAGAAGGGATCGCAAGATGGAGAAAAGAAATGATTTCGCAGTTACAACTCGAAATCCCATGGGCCAACCCATCCGTATGGTCTTCAGAACTACGTGCCTCAAGCATGGATTGGATACAACATGGTGTTAGGCTCATATTAGAGAAGAAACGGTGAACAAAGGAAAGAAAAAATTCACCACCCTATAGAGGGTATTCAACAAGACTATCAACGTGAGTCAGGACGAGCTCCGATTGAGAAATTTTCATAGGTGTTGAAAAATATCGGGAAAATAAGATGACAGAACTTCTAATTTACATGACCTGGTCCATTTTGCACATACACACACACGCGCAAGCACGCACACGAGAAATATATTGCCCAAAAAAGGCCGTCTATGCCCTGAAAATTGGATCGCAAGATGGAGAAAACCGATGACTTCCTAGTTACAACTTGAAAGCCCATGGGCTAGCCCATATGTGTGGCCTTCAGAACTACGCACATCGACCATGGATTGGATGCAACATGGTGTTAGGCTCATATTAGAGAAGAAACAATGAACACAGGAAAGACAAAATTCACCCTATAGAGGATATTCAACGAGACTATCAACGTGAGGCAGGACGAGCTCCGATTGATTAATTTTCACAGGTGTTGGAAAGGTATCGGGAAAATGAGATGATAGAACTTATAATTTACACGACCTAGAACATTTTGCCCCTAAAAAAGTCGTCTATGCCCTGGAAAATGCATCACAAGATGGAGAAAACCGATGATTTCCTAGTTACAACTTGAAATCCCATTGGCTAGCCCATCCGTATGGTCTTCAGAACTACGCGCCTCGACCAGGGATTGGATGTACCATGGTGGTAGGCTCATATTAGAGAAGAAACAATGAACAAAGAAAAGACAAAATTCACCCTATAGAGCTGTTTAACGAGACTATCAACATGAGTAAGGACAAGATCCGATTGAGTAATTTTCGTAGGTGTTGGAAAGGTATCGGTAAAACGAGATGGTAGAACTTCTAATTTTCATGACCCGGAACGTTTTGCACACGCACACACACATGCGCGAGCAAGCGCATGGGAAATATCTTGCCCATAAAAGGCCGTCTATGCCCTCAAGAAGGGATCACAAGATGGAGAAAAGAAATGATTTCGCAGTTACAACTCGAAATCCCATGGGTCAACCCATCCGTCTGGTCTTCAGAACTACGTGCCTCAAGCATGGATTGGATACAACATGGTGTTAGGCTCATATTAGAGAAGAAACAATGAGGAGAGGAAAGACAAAATTCACCCTATAGAGGGTATTCAACGAGACAATCAGCATGAGTCAGGGCGAGCTCCTATTGAGTAATTTTCGTAGGTGTTTGTATGGTATCGGGAAATTAGAACTTCTAAGTTTCGTGACCTGGAACATTTTAGACACACACACACACACACACACGAGCACGCACATGGGAAATATATTGCCCACAAAACGTCGTCTATGCCCTGAAAAAGGATCGCGAGATGGAAAAAACTAATGATTTCCCAGTTACAGCTCGAAATCGCATGGGCCAACCAATCCGTAAGGTCTTCAAAACTACGCGCCTCGACCATGGATTGGATACAACATGGTGTCAGGCTCATATTAGATAAGAAACAGGGAACAAAGGAAAGACAAAATTCACCCTATAGAGGATATTCAACGAGACTATTAACGTGAGTCAGGACGAGCTCCGATTGAGTAATTTTCATAGGTGTTGGAAAGGTATCAGGAAAATGACATGATAGAACTTCTAATTTACACGACCAGGAACATTTTGCACATGCACACACAAGCACAAGCATGCACACGAGAAATATATTGCCCACAAAAGGCCGTCTATGCCCTGAAAAATGGATCACAAGATGGAGAAAACCATTGATTTCCTAGTTACATCTTGAAAGCCCATGGGCCAGCCCATCTGTATGGCCTTCAGAACTACGCGCATCGACCATGGATTGGATGCAACATGGTGTTAGGCTCATAATAGAGAAGAAACAGTGAACACAAGAAAGAAAAAATTCACCCTATAGAGGATATTCAACGAGACTATCAACGGGAGTCAGGACGAGCTCCGATTGAGTAATTTTCATAGGTGTTGGAAAGGTATCGGGAAAATGAGATGACAGAACTTCTAATTTACACGACCTAAAACATTTTGCACACTCACACACATTTGCAAGCACGCACACGGGAATATATTGCCCATAAAAAGTCGTCTATGCCCTGAAAAATGGATCACAAGATGGAGAAAACCAATGATTTCCTAGTTACAGCTTGAAATCCCATTGGCTAGCCCATCCGTATGGTCTTTAGAACTATGCGCCTCGACCATGGACTGGATGTACCATGGTGGTAGGCTCATATTAGAGAAGAAACAATGAACAAAGAAAAGACAAAATTCACCCTATGGAGGTGTTTAACGAGACTATCAACGTGAGTAAGGGTGAGATCCGATTGAGTAATTTTCATAGGTGTTGAAAAATATCGGGATAATAAGATGACAGAACTTCTAATTTACACGACCTGGTCCATTTTGCACATACACACACACGTGCAAGCACGCACACGGGAAATATATTGCCCACAAAAGGCCGTCTATGCCCTGAAAAATGGATCGCAAGATGGTGAAAACCAATGATTTCCTAGTTACAACTTGAAAGCCCATGGGCTAGCCCATCTGTATGGCCTTCAGAACTACGCACATCGACCATGGATTGGATGCAACATGGTGTTAGGCTCATATTAGAGAAGAAACAATGAACATGGGAAAGACAAAATTCACCCTATAAAGGATATTCAACGAGACTATCAACGTGAGGCAGGACGAGCTCCGATTGATTAATTGTCATAGGTGTTGGAAAGGTGTGGGGAAAATGAGATGATAGAACTTCTAATTTACATGACCTAGAACATTTTGCACACTCACACACACTTGCACGCACGCACACGGGAAATATATTGCCCCTAAAAAAGTCGTCTATGCCCTGGAAAATGCATCACAAGATGGAGAAAACCGATGATTTCCAAGTTACAACTTGAAATCCCATTGGCTAGACCATCCGTATGGTCTTCAGAACTACGCGCCTCGACCATGGATTGGATGTACCATGGTGGTAGGCTCATATGAGAGAAGAAACAATGAAGAAAGCAAAGACAAAATTCACCCTATAGAGCTGTTTAACAAAACTATCAACGTGAGTAAGGATGAGATCCGATTGAGTAATTTTCGTAGGTGTTGGAACGGTATCGGTAAAACGAGATGATAGAACTTCTAATTTTCATGACCCGGAACATTTTGCACACGCACACACACACGCGCGAGCAAGCGCACGGGAAATATCTTGCCCACAAAAGGCCGTCTATGCCCTCAAGAAGGGATCGCAAGATGGAGAAAAGAAATGATTTCGCAGTTACAACTCGAAATCCCATGGGCCAACCCATCCGTATGGTCTTCAGAACTACGTGCCTCAAGCATGGATTGGATACAACATGGTGTTAGGCTCATATTAGAGAAGAAACGGTGAACAAAGGAAAGAAATAATTCACCCTATAGAGGGTATTCAACAACACTATCAACGTGAGTCAGGACGAGCTCCGATTGAGAAATTTTCATAGGTGTTGAAAAATATCAGGAAAATAAGATGACAGAACTTCTAATTTACACGACCTGGTCCATTTTGCACATACACACACACGCGCAAGCACGCACACGGGAAATATATTGCCCACAAAAGGCCGTCTATGCCCTGAAAAATGGATCGCAAGATGGAGAAAACCAATGATTTCCTAGTTACAGCTTGAAACCCCATGGGCTAGCCCATCCGTATGGCCTTCAGAACTACGCACATCGACCATGGATTTGATGCAACATGGTGTTAGGCTCATATTAGAGAAGAAACAATGAACACAGGAAAGACAAAATAGCCCCAGGGCCCAAGGCACACGCGAGTTGGCATCAGGGTGAAGCCTCGGGGTCATCTTGGAGCACTGCGGGTCCCCAATGCCTATGGGTCGGGCTCAGCACGCATCACGCGATTGGTGTCGGGTGTCCTTTGCCCCTTCGGACTCCGCTCGAATCGATAAGAGCCTGACTTCCAGCACAAGGCCATTACTGCTCCACTTTCTCACGCTCCTACTTTTGCTTTCTAGGTCCCCCACTATCGCAAGGGTATCCCCAAATCCGATGCTGCTCCATCCTTATCCTTGTTGCCTCCGTCCTGTGTGCTTTCTTGATGGCGCCCACCTGTAAGGAGAAGCCAGAGGCGTAGGGCTCCGTCCCTGCCCCCATCTCCCCGGTGCTCTTGGGGTCTACCCTTGCCAAGGATGAGGTCCTCCTCCCGGTGCTCCCATGGACAGCGGATGGGTCCAACGAGCAGGTGCGGACCTTGATTTGGGGTGGCTCCTCGACGAAGCAGCCCTCGTCCGAAATGGTCTACCCCTTCTTCCTCCAAAACGTCTTTGCCAGGCTCATCCCACCCTTCTTCGTGTTCTTCACCGCCATCCTCGACCACTACCAGATCCAGGCCCTTCATCTTTAAACAAACTCCATCTTGCTCCTGTCTGTCTGTGCTTTCTACTACGAGGCCTTCGTGGGCGTGCAGCCTTCGGTGGCCCTCTTCTGCCATTCCTTCAGCTTGCATCTGCATGACGGCGCCCAGCGGTCGACGTGTGTCTCCTTTGTCGCGGTCCAAAGTGGCAACGTGCTCTTGAAAGCCGAGAAGAAGGTGGAGAACTTCATGCACTACTAGGTCATCATGGATCTCAAGAGCACCAACCCTCGGTTGGATTTGCCGAGAAGGGCTGCCGGAGAAGTCCCCTGTGTGGAGCTCCATGAAGCTTTCTGGCCCCTGAGCCGGGCCTGTCCTGGAGCGCTTCTCCCGCGACATCTGCGCCAGGAAGCTGACCGGGGAGTTCTTGGCGTAGTGCCTGACACCCCTCCAGGCCCATTCTAGGCCCTTGTGGGACTATTAGGGACTTGGCGACAACCTCAGGGTTGGGTCAGTGCACATAACCTCTGACGAAATCAGCAGTGTTGTGGTGACCCTGCTCAATGGCGACCCTGGCGGCCTCCCTGAGGCGTACGCCCTGCAGTACTATCGTGACGACGGGGCTGAGCTGGTTGCCGAGAAGCTCGTCTTCAATGAACTAGGGCTTCTTCCTGTGGAGGGCCTTGGTTCCCCGGTGATGGTGTCCTCCGGTGACACCTCGCGTGGGGAGGACTTGGAGAAGACTCTCGACGACGTCCTGGGAGGGTCGTCTCCCCTGTCGCAGGCGACCCTTCTACGCTAGCTTGAGGATGACGATGATTCTGGTGAAGTTTCTGGTGCGGGCTCCTCCCGTGATGCCAAGGCCCCAAAGGGCTCGGGCCGGACCCTCGTGCCATGCGGTTCGCTTGGATGACGACTTCTTGAAAGTGCGGGTAAGAGGCTTCTCCAGTGCACCCTGCCTCCGTGGCCACAGAGGCCGAAGTGCCGGCCTCGCCCTCGCTTGGACCGTAA
Source organism: Hordeum marinum (assembly GCA_022496015.1). Taxonomy (NCBI): domain Eukaryota; kingdom Viridiplantae; phylum Streptophyta; class Magnoliopsida; order Poales; family Poaceae; genus Hordeum; species Hordeum marinum. The sequence goes on from CM039672.1 coordinate 144,002,816, forward strand.
CCCGCGGGCGAGGCCACGACAGTGCCCCGGCTCCCCGCGCGATGGCACCCTCACCGAGGTGGGCTTGGGTGCCTCCATCGCTGCCAGAGCAGAGAGGAAGAGGAAGTGGGGCGATGTCAAGGAGTAAGTGGTCCAGCTTGGCTTGGCTCGCATTCCTTTTGCTTGTGCGTTGATGCCCTTCCTTCTGATTTCTGACCAGCGATGCTGATACGCTGAAGATGAGGAGGAAGAAGGTGGGTGTTAAGCCGAAGGCAACTTCTGACGCGCCGCCTGCCCCGGCCGACATGTTGTCGCCTGCTGCTGATGGCGAGGAGCCTCGCGAGGCTGCCTCCCTAGCCGTCATCGCATAGCCCCCTAAGCCCCTAGTGCTCGCCGGCATGGTTGATCTTGCCCTTGAGAGAACGGTGGCACCGATGTCTAGTGGGCGAGCGGCTGAGGGCCGTCCTCTTGCCGATTCTTCCATGTCCACGATCTTTGAGCGGTCTCTTGGGCCGCTTGCTCCTCGCATCGTCGCCCCACCGGGTTCACCCCATGCGATCGCACAAGGGAATCCTCCAGAGGGGCCCTTGATGCCTCTGGCGCGCGGCCTTGACATCCTGGACGGGGCCTTTGCTACTCTGGACCAGGTGTGTGATGCCCTCCGGAGTATGCACTTAAAGCTCCTCTCGTGGTGGCTCCAGGTCATCGTCTCTGTCGAGGCAGCTTGGAACCAGGGCGAGGTTGCGGCGGCGAAGAGTGAGGAGGAAGCCGTGACCCCCCGGGCAGCGTGTGTAGAGGTGCTGATTGAGGCGGCATCCGCTGCCATGCATTGTGAAGAGGCGGAACCCTGTCTGAAGGCTTCCCATCAGGAGCAGGTCAAACTTGGGGGGTAGCTTCATCATCAGGAGGAGGACCTCAAGACCCACGAGGCCGATCTTGCTGCTCGGGACTCTGAGCTATCCCAGGTGGCGATCCGCCAAGACGCGGAGCGGGTGTGCCTGGACGCATAAAGGAAGGAAATCAATTTGAAGAAGCCCCTTCTTGACGCCAGGTTGGGAATCCTTGCCGCGGCCGAGGAGAAAAACACCATGGAGCTGAGCGCCTTCCCTATCGTCTAGCTAAAGCTTCGCCAAGCACTTCATGCCCTTTGCCAGGACGGGTTCACGTAGCCCCTGGCGGCTCTATAGAGCGGCTTCACTGTGCTTGCCTCGAAGCTCATCGAGGCACTAGAGAGTGTCGTCGTGGAGGTGGAGAGGATCCTCGAGAGTGAGTGCCACGACCTCTGCTCTGAGGCCGTGACATGTGTCTTCAGCCATGTTCATCTTCGCGAGCCGGTGTTTGACTTTCACTCCATGATCCGCCTCGTCACCCTTGAGGTCCATGTCAGCGCTGCAGCGGCGGTTAAGGGCGCCGTTGAGACGCCGATGAAGAGGTTTGCTCCCGTCACGGCTTCTCCGCCTCCGGATGCTGCTGAGGCTGACAGCAAGGTCGATGATGCTAGTGATGTCGACGAAGAGCCCCCAGAAGATGGGACAAGTGGTGGCAGTGGTATGTCCAGATTCTTCTCCCCTGCTTCTTTCATGCAATTCACATCATGCCTCGTAGAGGTGTTAAACTTGATTGTGTTCGCGACGGCTTTTAATGCTTGTAATACTATTTGACCGTGTGGTTGCACTCTTCGCCTTATTTCCTCCTTGCTTGTTGTGATGCTCTACATCGTCAGGGCTCGGCCCATGCATACCTCAGTCGCCGTTGGACCGACCAGATCACAAAGGACGGCCGAAGGGGTGAGGGGCTATGGGTGTAGTTAATCTCCTCAGTCCCTATGCTCAAATGAAGGGACACGACGGAGATCGGGTTAACTTGAAACTTTTGAACAACTTTAGCGCTCAACTACCATCGGGCCCTCGGATACCTCAACTGCCATCGGGCCGACCGGATCACCCAGGATGATCTAAGGGGTGAGGGGCTACAGGTCTAGTTAGGCTCCTAAGTCGTGATGCTTAGGACTCCCCCTTGACATACGAGCCATAGCGTCCTCCTTAATTTTTTGTGAGAAGTTTTTTAGCACTTCGAGCTCTGCATCGGCAGGGCCCGGCCTGCGCATACCTCAACTGTTGTTGGGTCGATTGGATCACCAAGGACGGTCCAAGGGGTGAGGGGCTACCGGTCCAGTTAGGCCCCTGAGTCTCGATGCTCAGGAGTCCCCCTTGACATACGAGCAGGTCCCATACCTTTCCTCGCCAGTTTTTCCTGAGATGGGCACGTGAGACCAGGTTCGGCAGACCTTGGAAATCGGCGCGCTCCAGGCTTGACCTGGTAGCGGCCCCCATGCAGCCCCCTCCCGTGTGCATCCCCGGAGAATGCAGCGAGAATGGGGCCCCTAGGGACCCTCGTGGGGTTGGTTGCAGCCGCCGGGGGCGCCCTCAGTTGTTTATCCCCCCGCACTGGATGAGGGGCTTCCAAATTGCGTGGGCATAGCCACTGGAGGGCTGCGTCGTCCCCTAGCATGGAGCTGTGGCTTTTACATTGCGTGGGCATAGTCATTGGTGGGCCGTCTTGATTTCTCTGCTAGCGCTGGGCTATGGCTCCCACATCGCATGTGCATAGTCATTGGTGGACCGTGTTGACCGCCAGCACGAGGCTGTTGCTTCCACATTGCGTGGGCATTGTCATTGGTGGACCGTGTTGACTTCTCCACCAGCGCTGGGCTGTGGCTGCCACATTGCATGGGAAGGGACCCCTTCGCATCCTCGGGGGGCCCAGGCGTGTACAACCCATAGAGTTCGTACGCATGGCTAGCACTGTCAAACTGGGAGGTGTATCTAGGAGCTCGCGAGGGTGCTTTGGCCTCATGAGGTCCCTACCTCAAAAGCGTCTTGCGCCTCAGTCTTCTCATACATGGGGCCGTCCGAGGCCCTGCTGACCTCTTCTTCTTGGGTGAGGCAGGTTGGGAGTCCTTTTGGCACACTACGTCATCAGGCCCTGGTCCCGTACATTTCCCTACCATCTTTATGTACGATCAGAAACACAAGATGCACTTCACGGGGCGAGGCCACGACACTCCTAACGCCGACCGGAAACCAAGGACGACACCAAGGCATCGAGTGTCATTAGGACCAATGAGGCTCCTGAGGAGCCCCCTTCAATGCTCAAGTGGCTCTACGTCGGCACGTCCTAGTCTTGCACATTTCACTACCGCCGCAGTACATGACTGGAAACCAAGGACGCAACTACGGGGAAAGGCCCTGACACCCCTGATGCCAACCGGAAACCAAGGAAGACACTGAGGGGGCGAGTGGCTATGGGACCGGTAAGGCTCGTGAGGCACGGTGGTTAGGATCCCCCTTTGATTCCCGAGCGACCCAAGTCCGCCCTGTTTGCTTATGCCTCGGGAGGCCGTGGGGCCTCTCGAGACTCCATGGCGGGGCACCGCGTGACGGCTAGGGGCCCGAGTGAGGGTCGACCGCCCCAAGATGCAAGCCCCTAAGGCGACAGGGCCTTGCATCCTAGCTCGACGGTGCCCAAGGAAGGGCTATAATTCACAACCCCTTGCAAGTCACCAACCTAGAGGGGGTGGTTTGGCGCATTCACGCCGGCAAGGAGCCATGCAAGCAAGGCAGAATGTTAGAAAGCAGACCAAATTCATGAAAAACTATTGTGATACGCATAAAAGAGGCGACTGTAGGGGTGCGCCCTGATCACTTGAGGATAACGTGGCCAGTGGGTGCCCTCAAACGCACTAGATCAAAGTTACATAGCAATAGCCAACAAAAAAGCCACCTTGCGGCCATGCCATTGAAGAGCTGAAGCTGTCGTCTTGTCCTCATCTTTCACCTTCACGAGAGCGACCTTCATGGGTCCGTCATGTTCCGAGGGTCGGAACCTTCGCCAGCTCCGAGCACTTCCTCCAACTCTTCGCTACGCCTCGGCAAGCAAGGCTCGATCATGGCTTGATGGAGGTCCTAGAACGTGACACCTGCGTTCGCTAGTCCGAAGGGCATGCAAACTTTGGCATTCGGGTTGACACATCCATGGTTGACACACGTTGGCCAGAAGGGGCAATGGGCTGCGGCACGGTCACTCGTGAGCACGTCAACACAGACATGCGGCTGGTCGGTCGTGCCAATGACGACAGCTGCAATTGGCAGTGCATAGGAGCCCCTGCTTTGCACGGCCTGTGCTTCTCGAAGCTCCTCGATCACTCTAATTACGTACTCCTCCGAGCATGGCGCCCCAGGCCGCGCCTTCGGGTTGTGCTCATGCGCCTCTCTTGTGTCACGAGCCGGGCCCGAAGCTCCCTTGGTGGGAGTCCCGGGGCTCGACCCAAGAGCGGTGTTGAGCGCGTCTTCCTATGTGATGGGGGTGGGGCCCCATCCCTTGGTGCATAGCTCGAGGCCCCCGGGCATCCCGTGGAAGTGAGCTGCTTCTTCTTCTTGTGCGGGTCCTCATGGTGCGAGGTGTCCTCCTTGTCGTCGGAGCGTTCAGCTGCCGCGGCGCGGTAAACACGCTCGAGGGTGCAGACATCACCCTTCTCGTCGCAAGCGACAGTGATAACTCCACCACTCCCTGGCATCTTGAAGACGTTGTAGCCGTGGTTGGTCACCGCTATGAACTTGGCAAGGGCTAGGTACCTGAGGATCGCGTTGTACGGAAGGTCTATGTGCGCGATGTCGAAGACGATGATCTCGGTGTGGTAGTTCTGGCACCCGCCGAAGGTGACAGGCAGATGCACCTGCCCGACGGGCACGGCGGATCCGTCCGTGACCCATGAGAAAGGCTTGGTAGGCATGAGCTGCTCATACGGTACATGGATCATCTCAAAGGTCTTAATGGAGAGGACGTTGAGCCCCACTCCATTGTCGACGAGGTTCTTAGTGACGAGGACGTTGCTGATGGTTGGAGTGCATAGCTCTGGGAGCTTGGCTAACATGGCTAGCACCTAAGCTGGTCCCTCGAGTCGAAGGTGATTGTGGCCTAGGACAAATTGAGGGGGCGCATGGCTTCGAGCTTCGGGGGAAACGCGTTCACCTCCCGTGCAAATTGCTTGAAGGCTCGGTTTGATGCGGGGGTCTGGGCGCCGCCCAGGATACATGACACGACCCTGATCTCCTGGAAACCCGCAGCCCTGTCGTCCTGCCTGTCCTCTTACTTCCTCCTGGGTGGAGGTTGTAGCGGTGGTAGGCGAACCACACGAGGGCAAACCTCGCGAGACTGTCTGCGTCGCGACCCCTATGTAGGGTCATCATGCTAGCGGTCCACACGAGGCTGGTCGTGCCAGCGGTCGTCCCGAGCCTGATCGCGCCAGCGGTCATCCAAAGGCTGATCGCACCCCCCTTGGTGAGGTTCTTGGTTGTCCCAGCGGCCACCGTCGTGTCCGAAGCGCCGGTCGGCTCGTCCCGGGCGCCTGCTGAAGTGCTCGGCACGGATCAGCGTGAGTTCCTGGCAATCAGCAGTGTCTTGGTTGTTGTTGCCATGGAAGAAGCGGGTGGGCCTTCCTCCTGTGGGTGTTCCTCGCCCCGACGGCGCTTCACCTCGGGTTCGGTCGCAAGCACAGCTAGGGCCTTGCTCTTCGCCTCCTTAGCCTTTGTCTTCTTTTCTTCTAGCTCCGCCGCCGGAGGACCACGGAGCGATAGGCATCCCTCCTCTGCCTTGGGGCGCATGTTCGCCAAATTGAACATCTCCAGGGCGGAGCATATTTTGTTAGTCATGGTGGGCTCCTCCTTCATCTTGAGGACGGTGACTCCGTTGGTGAATGCTCAGACGATGGCTTCATCTGAAGCCCTTTGGATGTTGACGTGCATTGTCATGAAGCGTCGTATAAACTTGTGCAGGGTCTCTCCCTCCCGCTGCTTGATTCTCTGCAGGTCGTTGACGGTGGGTGCACGGCGCGGGTGCCTTGTAAGTTGGCGGTGAAGCATTTGTGTAGGATTTCCAGGCAGGTGATACATGCCTCCGGGAGATTGACGAGCCGGGAGAGTGCGCCGCCCTTGAGCTCCATGGGGAACCAGCACGCCATGACCTTGTCGTCTCGTCCAACCGCCTGGATGCTCAGGGAGTAGTGTTGCAGGAACTCTGCTGGATCTCAGGTACCATCATAGCATGGGGGTCGGTCAGGCTTGAACTTGCAGTTGGCTGGAGATCCAGGGTGATTGCAAGGCACCCCACCGGCTCGATGGGTGCTGCATGAGCGGGAGGGTCCTGGACTCAATGCTCCTGCGATGCCTCCTAGAGCAGTATCCAGTCGTGGTGCTGGGTCAGCAACGCGAGGAACGCGCACGTGGTGACCCGTGGCCGGGGAACCATCTGGCAGCTCACCTCTTCTCCCAGCCTTGCACATGGTTCGCCTGGCCGGTCATGGGGTCACCCTTCTCACCTGGGCTCGGGGTCGGCATCACGTCGCAGTGGTGGAGGCTGCGGGTCGTGCGCCACGTCGTCCACCATGGATGGTTGTGGACAAAGCGAGTATGAGAGCGCCGAAGCATTGCCGACAGCACTGATGAGCTCCGCGAGGTGCCAAAGCCAGTGGTCGGGGGCAGGAAGGTAGTGAAGTAGTTCATTAGCCATGGCGAGCGCGCCCTGGCCGTGCACCGGCTTGTGCCGAACATGGGAGGATGACCCAGAAGTTGGGACGATTGACGGAGTGGCGGTGTGGCCGTCGCGCTATGCGGTGACCAGCTGGGACGAGTCCTCCTGCTCGTGGGCGTTAGGGCCCGTGGCGTCGTTCGCCACAGGCAAGGGCGACCTTCACACACCGGCGCGTCCCACCGGTGTCGTCTGGGTTACACGGGTGGTTCGGCGCTCAGCGTGGGCTCGGCGAGCATCAGACATCGGAGCAGCAAGGTGGGAGAAGATCTTGGCTCGAGGGAGACTCCGACACCTCCCCTACCTAGCGCAGCGAATGTCAGATTTCGGGCTCCGCAAAACCCTTAAGATTCGAACACATGGGCATCTACAAAGGTCCCCTGCAGCCTCGCCCAACCTAGCTTGCTACTCGATGAACAGAACACCAAACTCGCACAATGACGATGGAGAAGATGAACACTACAGTTTACCTAGGTTTGGGCCGCTACAAAGCATAATACCCTACTCTTGCTTTGGTGGATTGCCTCTTGAGGAGGTGGAGTGTATGAACTTGTATAGTGTTCTAGGGCATCATGAGGGCTCCCTGTGATGTGTTCGAGGCTCTTTGCGGCCCAGTAGTGGGTGGATGATGGAATAGATCGAGGTCCCTCTATACGGTGGAACCTATCCTCTATATATTGTGGAGGCTCGGGTTCTCTTCCCTTATCACAATGGCCGGAAGGGATCCCACAACGGCCATTTTAGAAGGGCGATAGGAGTACGTGCTCGTCCTGCCCAAAGGCAGTGTTCGCCAGCAAAGTAGCTCTCGACGGTGCAGGGATGGGCTCAGTGATGACATGCGCCCTGCGGGGCGGGTGGTTGTAGTTTTGTTGCACTAGAATAGAAACCTTTGGGGGTGCTTTGGGAACCTGCGTACGTCCTTGCCCCCTTTGCACCAAAGGGGAAACTGCACTGCCTGGCACGCTGGCGCCAGCCTATCCTTCCTTGTGTCACCCTTGACTCCTGAGGGAGGGCCATCCATAAAGATCCCCGCCGCTCCAGAGGGGGCCTGAGGAGGCCCCTCCTTCGTCGATCCTAACGCTGCTGCTCCCCGAGGGGCTAGGGACCTTGCGAGGGCCTTGTCTTGAGTGAGACCATGCCTGGCCGCATTTGGTCGATGAAGTGGGCCAAGCACTGGGCCGCAGGCAGGCATGTCTGGGTACCCCCGTTCCCAGAATGTCATCATACACAAGTGAAGTGCCTCTACTGGTATCTGCGCGTGTAAGAGGAACATCGTGCGAGGGACTGCTAGGTCCGATAGCACAGTTTGGTGGCGAGTGGAGGTGGCTACTTGCAACACATGCAAAACCTAATGACGGCGCCGAAGCGATCAACCAGATGGTTGTGCTGCACCTCCACTATATATAAGCATCCGTTGCAGGGTCAACTCTTGGGCCTCGCATGGATCCTAAATACCACGTGTTCCTTCCCTTAAGCACGTGACCCCTTAGGTTATCCGTCACTCGGCTAGTCGGTAGCGGTCTCTAGCAAAGTGTGCCGACTCCAAGTGTCTGATAAACCTGGTTAGGCAAACCTGTACTTCATACCTCTGTTCCCTTTTCCACACGATATATGTTGTCGTGCAGAAGGCGACATGGTCATCCTTGTTCCAGCACGACCTCTTTATCGTTTTGATGAGTCCGACCAACATTCGAATTATCTCGTAAACCTCATCGCATGGACATGTTTATCCAGGTTGGATCACCCGAGGTGCCCAAAGTATATCTCTCCTGGTAGGAGGGGCAAATCCCATCTTGCTTGACAATGTCTTGCAGCATGGGTTTGGACAAACCTGAAACCTACCTTTGTAACTACATAGTCACGAAGTAGCGTTTGGTCATCCCAAAGCAAGTCTGTCACCATCCCGAGTACATGCGCCAACTCAGGACTTAAGACATTGAATGTATGTTGCACTTACAAATGTCAAGCACCAGTGTTCCCAAGTCAGGCAATTGGATCGTAATTTTTCAATATGTAGCAACTTTTTATTCTTCACGCAATACATGAGCATGAACCCTTGCCATAGCATATGGGTGGAATAGAATGTGGTGGTAGGTTTCAAAGTGGTAAAAGTGGATAAGAAAGTCTTGCATCATCTTTGAGTATCGATGGGCTATGCAAATGCCCATCACTAGATATCAATGTGAGGAGTAGGTATTGCCATGCAACAGATGCACTAGAGCTATAAGTGGATGAAAGCTCGACTAAAGCTAAGTGGGTGTGCATTGATATGTCTCCATCGTATCTACTTTTCCAAACTCTTTGCCCTTGTTTTGGACTCTAATTTGCCTGATTTGAACGGAACTAACCCGGACTGACGTTGTTTTCAGCAGAATTACCTTGATGTTATTTTTGTGCAGAAATAAAAGTTCTCAGATTGACCTAAAAATTTACAGAGAATATTTTTGGAATTAATAAAATATACTGACAAAAGAATGAACCGGAGGGGGGCCACCCATTGGCCACAAGCTAGTGGGGCGCGGCCACCCCCTGGCTGTGCCTAGGTGGCTTGTGGGCCCCCCTGGAGCTCCACCGATCTCAATTCCAACTCCATATATTCACATCTGCGGAGAAAAAACCAGAGAGAAGAGTTCATCGCGTTTCACGCTATGGAGTCGCTGCCACCTCCTGTTTTTCCTCAGGAGGTCAGATCTGGAGTCCGTTTTGGGCTTTGGAGAGGGGAAATCGACACCATTGTCATGACTAACAATCCTTCATCACCAATTCCATGATGCTCTCCGCCGTTCGTGAGTAATTCCATCATAGGGTTACTGGATGGTGATGGGTTGGATGAGATTTAACATGTAATCGAGTTAGTTTTGTTAGGGTTTGATCCCTAGTATCCACTATGTTCTGAGATTGATGTTGCCATGACTTTGCTATGCTTAATGCTTGTCACTAGGGCCCAAGTGCCATGGTTCCAGATTAGAAACATATTATGTTTTCGTGAATATATATATGTGTTCTTGATACTATCTTGCAAGTTGTAGACACCTATTACGAGTTATGATCCGCATCCCCCAGGGTGACAATAACTGGGATTCTTTCCGGTGATTACCGTAGTTTGAGGAGTTCATGTATTCACTAAGTGCTAATGCTTTGGTCCAGTTCTCTGTTAAAATGAGATTTTAATATCCCTTAGTTTCCATTAGGACCCCGATGCCATGGGAAGGTAGGACAAAAGATGTCATGCAAGTTCTTTCCCATAAGCACATATGATTATATATGGAATACATGTGTACATTACACTGATCAATGGGAGCTAGTTCTATGTCACCCTATGTTATAACCGTTGCATGATCAAGGCCACCCGACATAATTATCCATCGTTGATCCATTGCCTATGACCTTTTCAGATATTGATCATTGCTAAGTTACTTTTCCGTTGCCAATGTTACAATCACTACAAAACTGCTACTGTCACTTTTGCCATCATTACCATTATTTCCATACTACTTTGCTACTGAATATTTTCCTACATATATTAAGTCTTTCAAGTGTGGTTGAATTAACAACTTAGCTGCTAATACTTGATAATATTCTTTGGCTCCTCTTGTGTTGAATAAATAAATTTGGGTTGAATACACTACCCTGTTGCGATCCCCTATACTTGTGGGTTATCAAGACCTTTTTCTAGCGCTGTTACCGGGGAGCATAGCTCTATTCTCTGAGTCACTTGAGATTTATATCTGTTGATCACTATGAAGAATCTAAAAGATCAAAAAACCAAGATTTATCCCTCTACTACGAGGGGAGGTAAGGAACTACCATCTATCTCTTCACTTGATTCACCTTCTGTTATGAGTAAATTTGCAACACCACCACCTGCTATTGATTCTGATATGTTGCAAGTAGTTGATGATTCCACTTATGCTATGCATGATGCTTATGATGATACTTTGCTTGATAATACTATGCCATGGGGTGAATTTCTTGATGAACAAATTTCTAGATTCAATGCTGAAACTGGTAATATTTCCAAAACTGATGAAATTATTGAAACTGAACACTATGAGACACCTGTTAGACCTAGCTTTCTTATATATGAATTGTCTAATATACCTAAGGGTTATGTTATGGTGGGAGGGGTAGCTAGGGACTTTCTTGCTTGTAAGGATAGAGATGATCTTATGAAATTGCTATGCAAGTGGAAGGAAAAATCTTTGAATACTAGAATGAAATATGATCCAAAGTTTGCTACTTCACCTTTCTTTGTTTTTGATAAGGATTATGACGAGGATATGTACCTACGGTAGGGTCCTAGGCCTGACCTACATGCCCTACCTAAGGACACTATGTTGGAAAACTTATATACAACAGGAGAGATCCCGACTAGATTATCCATGGAGTTCAAGTCACTCGACAACCAATCCATTTGGCAGCTCCTTCCTTCACTCAATGGTTACTTGTCACTTGGACGACCCCACTTCCAGTCGACAGCAGAAGACCAGAAGTCGCCCCTGAGAAACCAATAGGCGGATGTTAGGCCAGTCATCATTAACAACAATTATGAGTACGTTACCAGTGACGCTAGTCTTTATACCCACGATCGAACCCTCGGATGCCTGGCCATTATGAGGGGCAGCCAACTCTATATAAGCTGCCCCTCCCCTCCAGAAAGGGTTCGCAACCAATGTAATCTCTATTCTCCACACGACAAAGTTCCAGAGCACTGAGACATAGGGCTGTTACCTCCACGAGAGGGGAGTGAACTCATACATCCGTGTGTACATCCTTGCCAAAGCTAGGACTCTGCCCTGTCCTTTCGTACCCCTACCTTCTACTGTCAGGACTATTCCCACGTCAGTTGGCGCCCACCATGAGGTAGGCGTCTAAGCGGCTTACGACAAGGTTGCATTTTTCACCCTTCGTCATGTCTTCCGGCGGTGTTTTTGCTCTGGGCCACGAGATCCGTTTCGTAGCGCTCACCTTCATCGCCGACGATTTGACATGGCTCCAAGAAGCGCCTCTCGACGTCGAGGCGCTACTAGGCTGCAGGGCTGCGCACTTCCGCCCGAGCTCCTGTGGCGTGTTGCTGCGGTAGTCGTTGACTCCATATTCGTCGGCTTTGCCTGCTTTTCATCGTCGCAAGTGATCCGATCACTCACGACTCCAACGCTGGGTCAAGCATGCAACGGCTCGCCAAAGTTTTTCTCCGTAGATTGCGGCGATTAAGCCCGCCGAGTCCCTTCATGGCGTGTTCGAGTCAAACTCCGATCAGTCTGATGTTCCTTTCGAGTGTGAGAGTTGTGATCCAGAAGTGGAGGTCCTTATGGTTGGTTCTCATCAAATCCCGCCGCCGAGTTTTGGCAACGTCAGGCAGGAAACTGGCAAACCGTCGAGTGAACAGCCGCGTTGCGATGGTGAAGTCCTTCATACTCGCATCGTTGGTATGATCGCCGAGGCCCAGGCCTTGGAGGTCACACTCATACGGCTTCAAGAGCTTTAGAGAGAACTCGACGAGCGCGCTCGTCAGCATCCACCAGTTTCCAGTCGACGTCAGTGACAGCTGTTTCCGTCTGGATCTCACAACAATGTTGACGTATACTGTACTCCGGTGTTAAACATTACAGCTGCTGCCAGGATAGCAAATTCTATTCAGCCATCACGGTCCGAGGCTGGTAGACGGTTGACGCAGATTAGAGCTTTGCTGCATGCAGCACAACGTCAGAATTCTGTTGTTTAGCAGCCGCGCAATAGGATTCATAATAACTCACCCAGAGCAGAAATAGTTCAGTCGGCACATAGCCCTGGATCGTCCTTGTGTCAAAGGGGCGGAGGTTTTTGTGAAGATCAGCTCAGGGATCAGTTTCACCGTGATGACCACCATCGAGTGCCCACTCCTCCGTAGGGTAATCCACACGTGCCCCGGCACCAGGACGAAAGGCGCTCATTCGGTGATGAGCGGAATGCAGGGTTTGATGCTCGTGATGTCCTCACTCAGAGGCGGATCGACAGAGGCAGAGCCCACAGAGATGGACAAGATAGAGATTTTCTGAGTGGCAGCACAATTGTAATATCTGGCCCCGAGTGCTTTAGTAGGGTCATTCATTCTGCAGAGTTTCCCCCCAACTTGAGGTTGGCGGCTAGGATCGGGAAGTTTTCTGGCGAGTCAAAGCCAGAGACTTGGTTGGATGATGACTGTCGTGGTTTTGTCATGACAGATGTCTGAGGACTTAGATTCGAGGCCATCGCTAAGGTGATGGACTCAAAGGGGTTGATCGGGATGAAGGACACGGGTTTATCCAGGTTCGGCCCCTCAAGTAGAGGTAAAAGCCCACGTCCTACTTGTGCTTGTATTGCTTGGAATCTTGATTACAAGGGAGCAGAATCGCTCGACCTAGCTCTCGATTAGTTAGTCTCTGTCTAAGTCACCCTGAGTCTCGCCTTTATATAGGAGGTCAAGACCATGGGTCATACAAGTCATAACCGACTCTCACAACGTGTCTGAGTCTATCTCTATATTGTCTTGCCTTCCTGATCAAGTTGTCTCTAGGCGGCTCACCCGCTCAGGTCTTCATACCTTCTCCGTCCGACCCTCATCTTAGCCCTTCTTGGCAAGCCGCCCAATGTCTTAGGCTTGAGTCTTCAAGGCCCATCCTTGGGCTGGTCTAGGAGCTGCTAGGTGTGACCCGAAGCCTTCGGGGCAGGTCTCACCATGGGGTTATATCCCGAACTTTAGACCCCGGGTTGATTTGAGCTTGCTCATTTTAGCCTCCTTCTTAATTGGCGGCAAGTCTCATTTATGTCACCTGAAAGTAAGACAAAATGACCCGCCGTGACGTCATACCAAATATATTAAAAAGATCCTCTGACGACTGCAACCGATCTTTCCCTTATTAAGTGGATGGCCCGAGAATCGAGGCGTTCGCGTAGGTCAATCAATATCTGTCACCTGGATTCTCGCGCCCATTTCCACCTTTTGCCTATTAAATAGGACCATGAGGAGCGGATTTCATTTCATTCTCCGCTTCGCACTTATCGTAGACTTGACCCACCAGCGAAATTCTGGCTTTTGCCAAACAGCTCTTGGCGGCTTAACTTTAGAGAATCTTGAACTTTTTAGCCGCCCTTAGTTGCTTGGCATCTCCTGACTCGCCGTATGTTGTTACTTTGTGCAGTTTCGAGTCGCCGCCATGTCTCGTGCATCCAATTCATGCAATTGGGTCGGCTCTGCAATCACAGAGGAGTTCCTGATGGATTTTGTAAACGCGGGTACCTTACCCACCAAAGAGGTCATCCATTGGCAGGTTCTAGGTAATGAGATAAAGCCCGTTCCTGAAGAGGGTGAGGTAGTTGTATTTTCAGATCATCTCGAGCGTGGGTTTTTCCCCCCGGCTCAAAATTCTTCCGGGACGTTCTTCACTTCTTCAAACCGCGCCCTCAAGACCTCGCTCCTAATTCTGTCTCCAACATATGCAACTTCCAGGTACTTAGTGAAGTTTACTTGCAGCATAGCCATCGGTTGGTCTATTTCGTGAATTATTTTATGCGAACCGCGAGACAGAGATGAAGGTCGGTACAAGCTTAGATCTTGGCGGGATTTCCATTCAAAGGCGACGGGACATAACCTTTCCGGCTGTTCAAATGCTGAGTCATCCTAAAGACTGAATAAGACATGGTTTTAGTGGAAAGACACCTCCCCAGAAGGAGAGCATCCCTTGCTGGGTTATCATCCATCCCGACTCAAGACAACCTCTGAGCTTCCTGGCCAGTTGTCAACCACTGAGCAGGCGAAGCATGCTCCGGCTCACGCAAAAATTAAAACCCTTATGGCCAATGGTCCGATGGGCCTGGATTTGATCCACTTCTGGATTTCCTGGAGGGCCATGCCCTTGAGCCGGCGCAGCCGCCTCATGTGTGAATATATAGGCCAGCCTGATGACCCCCTCTACTTTAACCAGACAACATTACCACATGATGATATTGTGGTTGCCATCAGGAGCCTTGTCCATGAATCTTCAGGAGCTTGCAGTGCCATCGGGCAAGCACCTTTCTGTGCCGCATACCCGACCCCAGATGTAAGGGCAACTCTCGATTTCCTTATCTCTGTATTAACTTATACTTTGTAACCTCTCAACCTTTTGCGGCTTATACTTTCAGGAAAATTCCCGCTTCCAGTAAAAGAAGTACGTTCCTCCTCCGAAGAAGTCAAAGAAGAAAATTGACGGTCGGAAGAAGAAACATGCACCCCAAGAACAGGCCGAAGAATAGCCGGAAATTGATGACTCAGAGGTAGAGCCTGATTCTTTTGGTCATCTCTTTCTGCACCTTATTGACAACAATTATTCGTAGGATGAAACGGAAATGAGCCACGCCAACGTTCCTGAGGTAACTTACATTTCATCCGACTCAGAACATCTTGTACCACAAAAGATACGGCGGGTCATCCGGAAAGTCCCACTTTCTCATTCTCTTGCTTACTTAGACCCCCACTTTCTTTGTAAAAAGCAATAGCAAATCTCCCGACGCCAGACCCAGAGCACCGGCTCTAACGATCTCATGGCCGGCTTATCTCCGAATCAACGGAAGCGGTCGGCTAGGTACCTATTCAACCTGACTTTTCTTGTCCGTCTTGTCTTTTGCAACTCGACATTGTGTTATATTGTCTCAACTATTTTTTAGGAATCACCCCCTTTGTCTGGCGACTCTACCGAAACTGCTTTGCCACCTCTGAAGATTAACCCAGAGTCTGTGTCCTTTATGCTTATGCTCAAACTTGTATTACATATGAAGGTCTAACCACGACCTCTTGCGTTTTCCAGGGGCCAAGTAAAATGAAGGAAAACCAGCAGGTCTACCTTTGGCCGCCAAGCTCAAGAACCGGAGCCTGCCAAACCGGATTCTCCCATGCTGCATGTTAACCCCTCGGCGGCTTCCAAGGAGGCACCTGAAGATGCTCATCATTCTGCTGAATCGGCGTCCGTCGATATGATTCCTAAGAGTCCTCCGAGGGCCCATTCCAAGCCGTTAAGCCCTTCAAAAGCTGCTGATGAATCAACTACTCCGGACGTCTTTGTTACTGGCACCGGCTTCCAAACTCCTTCGGCTCGTGTTTTGACAAAACATACTGACAGGACCGAGGCTTCAGAGAAGATGGATTTTGAATTCTCCGTGCTACGGAAGTTAACAGCTGACGAGGTGCACGCCAGCTATTTAAATCGCCTCTCCATCAGCCGGGACAAGGAACTCAAGTTCGTTAACTAAATGAAGAATAAATATGAGGTACTCATACTCTGTTACCTTCTACCCTTACTTAGCCCCCGAGTGACGGCTTAGTATTGAGCTAATGATAAGACGGGTCTTCAAGTCTTGTTTAGAAGTAGAAATAGCTAGCCTGTAGGCCTATATCAAAGAGTCATCCTTAGCCCCCAAGGGTCGGCTCAATTTTGATGAAACTGAGTCGGAGCTTCAAATGTAGATAACATTAAGACCCAAACTATAGCCCCCAAGGGCCGGCTCAATTTTGATGAAATTGAGTCGAATCTTCAATAAAGATGTTCGAAAAGCCATATGTAGCTCCCAAGGGCCAGATCAACCTTTGATAAAGTTGAGTCGGAACTTCAATGTAGATAGCTTCAAGAGCCTGGTGTAGCCCCCAAGTTTCGGATTAACTTTGACGAAGATGAATCAGGACTGCATTGTGGTGTTGGAGAACAAATAGACATTAGCCCCCTAGTGTCAAACATATTGCTTGCAATCTGCTTGAGACTTGTATGACATCCTCTTCATCTTCTGTGACTTATGATATATCCATATGGCGACTTAATCCTAATTTTGCTTTCAATATGTCATGGGAACCTTTTTCTAAGGTCAGCTCTGAACTAACTGGTTTAAAAAGCCAGCTAGCCACTCAACAAGCCGCCCGAAGCGAAGCCGATGAGAAGCCAGCTGTCTGCACGATCTAGGCGGTGCTTTATAAGGATAACGTCCCTCCAACTACGAAGGGGGTCATAGAATTGCTGTCCACGTTGCCGAAACAGATCCGAGAGCTGAAGAAATCAGCCACCCGACAGGGTGCCATCGCAGCCATAAGCCGGGCATTGGCCTTTGCTCCGGAGTTGACTCCTGAAGACATGATGGACGAGTTTCCCTCCAAAAAATATGACGGCTTAGATTTTACGAAGGATGACTACGCATGGTGTGTGAAGGCTTCCAAATGCCTTGCTTCCATGTTAGCAGAGGAAGTAAACTTGTCAACATACTAGGCGGTTGACAGTGCCGATCAGAAGAGAATACTCGGCCCCCTCTTTGAAGCCCAAGACCTGATGCCTACCCATAGTAAGCACCTCTTTTCTTCTGAACTTGACCCATCCCCCTTCTTTGAAGAGGGAAATTTTGTAGCTTTAACCCACTGCAACTGGGACATGGACAATCTTCAGATCATGGAGGCCGAAGACTCGGAGCAGGGTGACCCGCCAGCCAACTAATGAATTTGGTCACGCCGTGGATAAGCCCGCTTTGTGACCCGCTAGGAGCGGTGTAAAAAACTTTGAATCACTTTTGAGATCTACAAAGAGCATCTATAATAGGGTTGTAGTAAACTATGCCTTTGCCCGAACTGTGCCATCGTGCACATGTTAAATTGTCCGGCTTAATATATGACATCTTCCTTGCACTTTCATACTGGATGTTTTGCCAACTCTTGGCGGTTTAATCAACCTCCATGAATAGATGTATCTTCACATTTTTAGGAGGGCGGCTTAAAATAGTGTAACCCAAAGATGTTGTATCTTTCCTAACTTGTTTTTCACAATAGCTCATGTGCCGGTTCTACTGGGTTGACTCACCACTTAAAACTACTTAACAGTACAGGGTCTCTGTGGAGATTAGCCATTAAGTTTCTTAACCGGCTCATGGTCTCTAAGCGAGATTAATTTAAAGGAAGTGTGATGTCCCAGAAGAGACACGGCAGGGCATGAGTACCCTGATAGCCCAAAAACTGCCTCTCATGTGACATAAATCCGTCGTTTTAACCTTAAATACTACAGGGTCATCAAGGATTAACTGTCTAGGAGTATGAATGGGCCACATAGTGGAGAGTCGGCAGTAGATCCGAGAGTTTATCCTTGCTTTGCGTAAGCCGACCCTCACGTGACAAGAGCCGCCGTTTTAACCTTAAACAGTACAGGGCCTCTATGGAGATTGGCCGTCACTTGCTTTGAATCGGCATAGGGACTCTAGGCGAGATTAACTGGTAAGAGTTCGGCGGGTCACCTAGCGGAGTAGCATCAGCTTACAAGAAGGTTTATCCCTTTTTGGCTTAAGAGCCAATCAAGAGGGTGTGTAAGCTACACCCGGTGGGTGGGAATCCCCCAAGTGACCTTTGTTGATGGAATCAACTATTTGGCTTAAGAGTCGACTCATAGGGTTTGATAAGCTACACCCGGTGGGTGGGAAGCCCCTTGGACGATCATGTTGATGGAGTCAACTTTTTGGCTTGAGAGCTGATCGATAGGGTTTGATAGGCTACACTCGGTGTGTGCGAAGCCGCCTAGACGATCATGTTGACCGAGTCAACTTTTTGGCTTGAGAGCCGACTGATAGGGTTTGATAAGCTACACCGGGTGGGTGGGAAGCCCCCTAGACGATCATGTTGACGGAGTCAACTTTTTGGTTTGAGAGCCGACCGATAGGGTTTGATAAGCTACACCCGGTGGGTGGGAATCCCCCTGGACGATCATGTTGACAGAGTCAACTTTTTGGCTTGAGAGTCGACCGATAGGGTTTGATAAGCTACACCCGGTGGGTGGGAATCCCCTGGACGATCATGTTGACGGAGTCAACTTTTTGGCTTGAGAGCCGACCGATAGGGTTTGATAAGCTACACACGGTGGGTGGGAAGCCCCCTGGACGACCATGTTGACGGAGTCAACTTTTTGGCTTGAGAGCCAACCGATAGGCTTTGATAAGCTACACCCGGTGGGTGGGAAGCCCCTTGGACGGTCATGTGTTTGCACAGATTGGGATATGTGAAACGGTAGAGGCTCCGGCTTGCAGGGATGCCAACTTTTATTCATATATAAATATGATATGTACAATGATAGTGTACGATGTCGAGTCTCAACAACTTAGGTATAGTAAGGCCGTAGATGCGCTATGTTCCACGGCCGGCGGGTCTCCTGCCCTGAATCATCTCGGATGTCAATGAGGTAATATGACCCGTTGGTGAGATTTCTGTTGACCACGAAAGGTCCCTTCCATGGAAGAGACAACTTATGCATATTTGTCTGGTCTTGGATCAGCCGCAGCAGTAGGTCGCCTTCTTGAAACGTCCGGGTCTTGACTCTATGGCTATGATAGCGGCGTAGGTCTTGTTGATAAATCGCCGAACGAGCCACCGCCAGATCACGCTCCTCCTCCAGGGCATCCAACGCGTCTTGACATGCCTTCTCGTTGTCTGTCTCAACGTAAGCCGCCACTCGTGGCGAGTCATGCCAGATGTCACTTGGTAACACGGCCTCTTCACCGTAAACCATGAAGAAAGGTGTAAAACCTGTTTATTTGTTGGGGGTAGTTTTTATGCTCCATAAGACGGACGGCAACTCCTACACCCAACAACCCAACGTTTGCTGTAAAGGAACCATAAGACGGGGCTTGATACCTCTTAGGATTTCTTGGTTAGCACGCTCCGCCTCACCGTTAGACTGTGGATGAGCAATCGCGGAAACATCAAGCCGGATGTGCTCAACGTCGTAGAACGTTTTCATAGCCCCCTTGGACAGGTTCGTACCATTGTCCGTGATGATACTACGAGGGTAACCAAAATGGTAGATCAACTTTTTAATAATTGAACCGCCGTAGCCGCATCGCACTTCTGACCGGCTAAGCTTCTACCCATTTGATAAATTTGTCAACCGCCACCAAGAGGTGGTTCTTTTTGTCCTTGGATATCTAGAAAGGCCCAACCATATCGAGCCCCCATACTGCTGTGATAGCCTGGCTTGTTAGGGATGATACACTACTCATATCAATAAGGAATTCCTTCTTTTCCGGGAGCCCATTCGAACAGAGCTCCCAAGTTAAGCATTCTTGGCTTGGGGTATTACTAGGATGGGTGACCGACTGGGAAGTTGGTCCCGGGTACGCATGAGTGAGGACAAAGTGCGCAGAAAAGACTAGTATTGATCTATGAGGCCAGTCTAGATCCTGGTATTCAGAGCCATACGACCATATGAGCCTTTGCTTGATCGAACTTGGCCGAGTCGAGTCTAGTAAAACAATTTTGAGTCTAGTTATATCGAAGAGTAGGATTCTTTTTACTCCTCTTCTATGCTCTGGTGAGGTATTCGACTTAGGAATTTTTATTCTAGTCCTCTTCTCGCTCAAATTTTTTTAGGATCATGCGGGTATTTTGGAGTCTATATGATACCGATGTGACAGGGTTCTGTCTTAGTGCCTCCTGTCTGACTTGATTTCTTCCGGGGAGTAGAGCTCTAGGGAATGTTGGCACATCGTTATCATTCAGCTTCCTTGATATCTCAGGACGGAGAGTGTTTGGAATTACTTCAATATTTCTCGTGGTGAGATAAGTTCGGAGTCACCTAGAACCGGGGAGGCATCCAGGGTACCACCATGGTTTAGTATCATTGTGAGTTCGAGGATTCGAGTTATATGAATTTGCGAAAGCCTCTGGTTATGTGTTGAAGGATGGATAAAGTTGGGGTGTAGGATTGCTAGTTGTGTAATATGTTTCCTCCTTGTATCCCCCACACCGGATTGCATAACCAGAAAGTTTTCGGGAGTTCTTAGGTGGGAAATCTCGTAGTTCTCTAGGATCATGTTCTTCACATGTATGTGGGCATATACATTGTTCCGAGCTGTTAGCTCAATACTTTTGTGGTATTACAAGTGGCTTCTAATATCTAAATATGTTATCATAATCGAAGAAGCATTCTTACTAATTTTTCAGTAGGAAGGCTTTGATGTTATTTGTTCAGCTATGGAGTTCATCTTATCAATGAGGTGCTGATGTGTTTGTCCATCTTTAGGAGGGCTCCAACAACACGCAACAATCCGGGTCGTGGTGAGGAGCAGGCTGATGTTCCACCATCACCCCCTCTGCCTCCGCCTCCTCCAGAAGCTCAGGAAGCTCTGATGGACGCAACCAATGCGAACACTCAGATGTTTCTCAGGCTGTTGCAAGAAAGAGATCAGGGTGAGCAAGGCTTTCAAGGGAATTTTCAGAATCAACCTCAGTTTGCGACGCTCAATCAGTTCCTTGCCAACCAGCCCAAGTCTTTCACCTATTGTGAGCAGCGTTTTGATGCTGATGATTGGATCCGTGATATGAGTAAGCATTTTGAGTGTAGCAATGTTAGGCCAGAGGACATTGTCAGATTTGCATCATTCGAGCTCAAGGGCCAGACAGCTGATTGGTGACAGCAGTACAAGGATCCCAGGGGCGATCGTGTTGTTACTTGGGACGATTTCCATCATGACTTTAGGTCTCATTACATTTCGACAAGATTTGTCGAGGATATGCATGAGAAGTTCAGATACCTTGAGAAGGGAAGCAAGTCTGTCCATCAGTACAACATCGAGTTCCAGAATCTAGCCCGCTATGCTAAGCAAGATGTTCCAGATGACAAGGCGATGATCTATCAGTTTAGAGGTGGTCTCAAGGATGAGCTTATGCCAGGCCTAGTTCTTCAAGAGCCTGGTGAGTTTGATCAGTTCTACAACATGACTTTGAAGGTCGAGGCAACTCAGCTCAAGTTGGAGAACTCAAGGAAGCATTCAAGGGATTCATATGTTGAATGCAGCACAGACAGAGGATTATTCTCAAGTGATCATGGGTAATCTCTCAGTTAATGACTTTCCTGGAAAAGTTTTTTTTTATGCTGGCGCATCACATTGTTTCATGTCAAAGCCATTTTTTATAAAGCATGATTTTCTGTTGGCATCATTCGGTAGACCATTGGGTATTGTTTCTCCGGGTGTTTTGATGAGGACCAATTCTGTTGTTCCAGATGTTTCTATCAAGATGGGCAATTATTCTTTCTTGGCTTCTCCTTATGTTCTCGGCAACTCCGACATTGATCTCATTCTGGGCATGGACTTCTTGGCTTTGTATAAGGCTTATATTGATTGTGAAGCAAAATAAGTCAAGCTGACTCATCCTTCAGAAGTTGTGATTATTTTCGTGGCTCCCGATGACACAATCCGTCTCTTTGCTCTTAATGAAAAGGGTGAAATCTCGGCGATTTCTCAAATCCCGGTGGTGAATGAGTAAGAAGATGTCTTTCGAGAAGAATTGCCAGGAATGCTTCCGCACCGGCCAATCAAGTTCGTGACTGATCTCGAGCCCGGGACTGAACCGGTTTGCAAGCGCCCTTATAAACAAGGCCCCGAAGAGTTGAAAGATTTGAAGAAGCAGCTAGATGAGCAAGAACGTCTGGGTCTGATCAGACCAAGTTCTTCACCATGGGGTTGTGGAGTTTTGTTTGTCAAGAAGAAAGATGGCACGGATCGGCTTTATGTCGATTACCTTCCATTGAACAGGAAGGCAGTCAGAAACAAGTACCCACTTCCCAACATCAATGAGTTGTTTTAGCAAATGAAAGGTGCCAAGGTTTTCTCGAAGCTTGATCTTCGCATGTGTTATCATCAGATTCGCATTGGCGAAGAAGACATTCCTAAGACCGCTTTCAGGACGAGTTTTGGCTCTTATGAGTACACAGTCATGTCGTTTGGTCTTGCAAATGCTCCTCCAACCTTCTCAAGGATGATGAACTTCATTTTCTCTCCTTTCAAGAATGAGTTCGTCTTGGTCTATTTGGTGATATCCGTGTGTTCTCGGAGATAGAAGAAGAGCATGCAGAGGATCTCCGCCTTGTGGTAGACAAGTTAAAAGAGCATCGATTCTATGCCATGTTTTCCAAGTGTGAGTTTTGGCTCAATGAAGTGGTGTTCCTTGGGCATGTGATCTCTGCCGAGGGAATTAAAGTGCACCCTGAGAAAGTTGAGGCAATCTTGAAGTGGGAGCCTCCTCAGAATGTGAAGCAGCTTCGGAGTTTCCTCGGGCTTGCTAGTTATTGCAGAAGATTTGTGGAGAACTTCTCTCAAATTGCTAAGCCTCTGTCCAATCTCCTTCAGAAGAGTGCCAAGTATGTTTTGTCTCTTGAGTCTGATGTGGCATTGAACACGCTCAAGCGAGACTGACTTCAGCTCCAGTTCTTGTTCCTCCTGAACAGTCAAAGCCTTTCCAAGTATTTTGTGATGCTTCTCTCCAAGGTCTTGGTGGTGTTCTCATGCAAGATAAGAAGATTTTTGCTTATACCTCGAGTCAGTTGAAGCCTGCCGAGAAAAACTACTCCACCCATGATCTCGAGTTGGTGCCAGTTGTGCATGCTCTAATGACTTGGAGGCATTTGTTGTTGGGTAAACCAGTTGAGGTATACACCGATCACAAGAGCTTGAAGTACATTTTCACTCAAACCAATCTTAATCTTCGGAAGTCTCGTTGGGTGGAAATGCTTGAGGACTTCAATCCAAGCACTGAGTATACTCTTGGGAAAGAAAATGTCATTGCAGATGCGCTCAGCAATAAGGCATACCACAACAGTCTCATCCCGAAGCCTCTTCAACCCGAGATTCATGAAGCCTTCCGCAAGCTCAACCTTCAAATGATTCCGCAAGGATTTCTTGCCAATCTTGAAGTCCCTCCGACCCTGGAAGATCAGGTTCACCAAGCGGAGCTTCTTGACGCTATGGTGAAGAAAGTGAATAAAGGTGTGGCCTAGAGCATTCCGAAGTATAAGTGCTTTCAATTTGATGACAAAGACACCTTTTTCTTTGAGGAAGGCCTTGTGGTTCCAAAAGGTGATATCGGAAAGGTTGTGATGGACGAAGCACAAAATTCTCTTCTATCCATTCATCTAGGCAGTTCCAAGATGTATCAGGATCTCGAGCAAACCTTCTGGTGGACTCCCATGAACCGTGAAATTGCTCAGTGCGTGAACGAGTGTGATGTTTGTCGCAGAGTGATGGCAGAGCATCAACGTCCAGCAGGTCTTCTTCAGCCTTTGCCTATCCCAGAGTGGAAATTCGATCAGGTGGAGATGGATTTCGTCACTGGGTTTCCAAAGTCCAAGAGAGGCAAGGATGCCATCTTTGTGGTTATCGACAAGCTAATGAAAGTTGCTCATTTCCTGCCAGTCAAAGAATCTATCTCGATAGCTCAGCTTGCAGAGTTGTATACATTAAGGATAGTATCTTTGCATCGTATTCCTCAGCTCATCTCATCTGACCGTGGAAGCCTCTTTACTTCCAAGTTTTGGGAGTCCTTCCAGACTGCTATGGTGTCACATCCCTAGCTAGTTGTCAGAGGATAGCATGTGTGTGCCTCATCTTTCAATTTTGCATCAACATGAAATGGGGATTAAAAGAAACCCCAAGCTCACATTGAATCAAAATAATTCAAGTTGGTGAAAATTCAACAAATCCAAAATGCCCTACCAAAATGTTCCCTCTGTGTGATAAATATGGACATGATTATAACAGGGGCCATTTTAAATATTTGAACAACTGAAGCAATTTAAAAATAAATGTTAATGCTTCTGAAAATATTGAATAAAGCATTATCATTATTTTAATTTTCAAAATATCCTAAAACTTTTTAGATAAGTTTGAAATATTCAAACCTCAATATATAAAAAATTTGGGATATTTTAAAATAGCATATGTGCCTGAAAATAAAATAAAACAAATGTCAGAAATTAGGAAAGAAATAAAATAAAGAAAATGGGGGAAGAAAAGCCCACCTGGGCCTTACCTGAAGAAGAGGCCCAGCCCACGGGCTGCAGCAGCGTCTTCTTCCTCCTGCCAGGAGGAGAAGCAGCTTCTTGCCACCCTCGCGGCCGGCCGTGGCCGCGCGTTGGCCACCTCCTCCCTGCCTGCCTAGCCGCCTCCTCGTCACGTTAGTGAGAGGATAGGTTCGGCCGCCGCCCCCTCGCCATTCCTCTCTTCCTCCTCTCCTCTGTTCTACCTCGCGGGACTGAAGACGCCACCGATTCGACGTCTCCCGTGCGTCACTGACCATGCCAAGGCACCAAAAGATCCTCCGGTGAGGCCCCGGTCCGTTTCCCCTGGTCCCGATGTCGTTCCCCTCATCTAGCCCCGTTTGTAGGCAGAGCCGAGTGGAGCTCGCCACCGGCCATGGCGTAGCCGTGGCCACAGCGGCCAAAGTTCGCTCCAGACCACGGGCTCGTGCTCGTAGAGCTCCTAGGAGCCTGTAGCTGCCCTTAGCTCTGCCTCCTGCAGCCCGTAGCACCGTAGCCAGTCCTGCCCGAGCCGTTGCCGCCACTCAGCTCTATGTGGCTCTCATCTGCGGTGTCCCCCGAGCCCCCTCTGCTGCACTGCTAGACGCGTGCATGCACGGGCTATCTCCCGCTGCCCTCCGCGTGCCAAATGGTCGCCGGAGGCGCGATTCCGGCGAGTCACCGCCGTGTGGATGGTCGCCGTCGGCCCTGCTCTGGTGGGCGCCGACGTGGCTAGCATCAGGGGCTAATCCCCTGATTAATTAGGCCTCCTACCACTGACCAGTGGGCCCCAGGGTGGGTCAAACCCCTGGTCAGCGTGGAGTTTAGGGCCGTGTCACTAACGTGCGGGCCCCGCACGTCAGGTTGGACCTGGCCTAGTCAGCCGACCAGCTGACGTCGTGGTGTGTTCAGGCTGACGCCATTAATCCTTTTCCAGTTTAAAAATAATTCTAGAAATTATTTACAACTTTAAAAATTCATATAAATTAATCTATAAATCAGATGAAAATAATTTATATATGAAAATTTATCAGAAAAATCCAATGAGTCCAATGGTGCTTTTATCATGCATGTTAGAGAAACCTATGTCGAAGAACATTGACATTTGCTAATAGGTTAAAATATGGAAATTGGAATGAAGCACGATTTTGAACATATATTCAGACTCACTTGAAATTAACTTGGACAATAGCTACATTAGCTCATCCATACATGCTGCCATGCCATGATCATGCATCATATTGATGCACTTGCGTGTATTGATTGCTACTTATCTGCATTGCGGTAGGCCCTACTTCCAGGATACCCCCGAGTATTCCAACAAAGGAGAGAACTTTTCCGCTACCCAGCAAGGCAAGCAACCCCCCTTGATCATTTCGATAACATCCCACTCTCTCGCTCCTGCTCCTGTTTATTACATTAGGACAAATGTTCACTTGTCTTTCATGCACGGTAGATGAACCTATTCTTATGCATGACCTGTCGTTGTCATAGTAAATAGCTAAACCTTGCAACCTAGCATACCTGGTAGATGCTTGTGCCATGATGCGCTTATCTTACTTTTCCTGCTATGCTTGCTATGCTTAGAGTTCTGTCAGGCCTGATTCATCTGGGTGATGAACTAGAGTGAAACATTGTTGTTCCGATGTGATAAGCTTATGACGAACCCGATTTGGTGAACGTAGCGATGAGAGGCTATGTAGGAGTACATTGCGGGTTGTCTCATTGGGACCGTTCTTAGGAACTGACTGCCGTGTTTGTGATCCAAGACTAGTTACTACCATATGTTGGGTTACTTAATTGATCCAAGACTAGTTACTACTACACATTGGGTTCTGGTAACTCGACCCCTCTCGACTCATCAGTCACTTAGTCCTTAGTCTAGGAGTTGCTAGTAGTTTCTGGTGTTTATAGGATGTTGGAGGTCATGCGTAGCGCTGACCCTAGGCATGGGTTATGACACGGCAGGAAGTCGCACGGTGTATCCAGGGTCACCCGAATGGTGGGCTTGGGAACCCTGCGCACATCATTTGGGGCGGTAGCGGAAACTTCGGCCGGACATCCGTGTGGGTTCAGTCTCAAATAGGTGATAGCCTGGACTAGAGGTCTTATGTGATTGACGGTTGTGCCTGACTCCCTCGCTGGCCTTCCTCTTGAAGGTTGCCGAGGTGCATGGTTTTATGAGCACACAACGATAAGTGGCTTGAGCGTGTTTGAAGAAGTACACCGCTGCAGGGTATGAAACTATTCGAATACTCGCGGCCTCGGATATGGACTACCTAGAAAGCTTATGTTGTTCATAGATAATCAAATGGATACTCATAAAAAATCAAGACAAGTGTGAGTATCGTGGATGGCACTCTCCCAGGAGAGGGAAGTGAATCCATGGTGGTGTTTTTTCATGGAGTTAATGGACTCGTTTGCGATATCTAAAATTTAAACAAAGAGTTAAAATTGTGTAGTGTAGGTTAGCCATGAGTCAAGGTTGGCATTGATGCATAAACTCCACCACCCCCCTTGTTGATACATGAGCATGAATAGACTAGGTCTGCTTTAAAGACTTGCTGAGTACGTTTGTACTCATGTTTGCCTAATAAATGTTGCAGATGAGACCCAGGACCCATCAGGTGGGTTCTTTCTAGATGTCGACGATGCCGAATAGCTGGTGTCCCAGCTACGACCCTATGCCCTGTGATGGGCTGTAGATAGTCAGGCCATGTGCCTTTTTACCCTTTCATCTATCTGTACTTAGACAGCTTATGCTTTCAGTTGGTTTGTATGAACTTGTTTGTATGACTTGAGTGTTGGGTGATGTGACCCCTATCTGTAAGAACATATTATGCAAGGCTCATCTGAGCCTCTGAAATAAAACTTGTTGTATGGGTATGTTGTGATGCCATGGTTGTATCTATGCATATCGGGCATGTTGTGCGTACGTATGACGTGCAACGGTACATATGCGATCCAACACCTAGTTGTGTGCCTTTAGTACTACTCTTTACGGGAAACTTCCTCTTTGTGCTTCCACTGAGCCATGGTAGCTTGCTACTGCTCCGGACACATTGATTGACCGACATGTATCCTTCTTTGCTGTTGTGTCTGTCCCTTCAGGGAAATGTCTTGCAGTGTAATGGAGTCCCTGTAGCCTGCTACGACTCGTCTACGTGCAGTGATGGCATTTATATCTCACGGCATAATGGAGTCCTTGTAGCTTGCTATGACTCGTCTACACACGCTTGAGGCCGACACCTGCATTGCTAGGGTACGTATGCCTATTTCCGTACGGATGTGCCACTTGGGTTCTATGACTAGTCATGTCGGCCCGGTTTCTCTATCCTTTGATTGCCAGCGACATGTTCACATACGTGTGCCAAAAGATGCAAATGGTCCCGGCTAAGGTAAGGCTGCAGCCGTGGAACTTACCATGCGTGAGGCCGCAAAGTGATGTGATATGTTACAGTCTGGATTCATGTGACTTAGGATCGGGGTCCTCACATATGGGTACCAAGATCTTTTTCAGCACTGCGTTCCATCCGTAGACAAGTGGCCAAGTTAAGAGAGTCAACCAGATCCTCGAGGATATGCTTAGAGCCTGTGTGATTTCGTTCGTCATGAAATGGGAAGACTGCCTTCCATATGCTTAATTCTCATACAACAATAGCCTTCAAGCTAGCTCAGGCAAGGCCCCTTTCGAGTTTCTCTACGGCAGGAAGTGTCGTACCCCTCTTAACTGGTCTGAAACCGGTGAGAGTCAGATTTTGGGCAATGACATGATCACTAAAGCAGAAGAAATGTGTCGTGTCATTCGTGAGAACCTCAAAGCAGCTCAGTCCCGGGAGAAGAGTTATTACGATAACAAACATCGGTATGTTTCTTTTCAAGTGGGTGACCTAGTCTATCTCAGAGTTTCTCCAATGAGGGGCACTCAATGGTTTGCAATTAAAGGGAAGCTAGCTCCTCGTTTTGTTGGTCCTTTCAAAGTTGTTGGCAAGAGAGCTGTAATTGCGTACAAGTAGACTTTCCTCCAAATTTCGCAATGTGCATGATGTCTTCCATGTTTCTCAGCTCCGGAGGTGCTTCAAGAGTCTAGAGCGCACAATTAACCTCCAAGACATTGATCTCCAAGAAGACCTCTCTTATCGTGAGCATCCAGTGGAAATTTTCAAAGAAACTGAGCATAAGACTCGTAACAAATCTATCAAGTCCATCAAGGTGAAATGGTCTCATCATTGTGATGAAGAAGCTACTTGGGAACCTGAGGACCTTCTCCGTTCCAAATTTCCTGAGTTCGTTCGTTCCTAGATCTCTAGTCGAGATCCTCTTGTAGTGTGGGAGAGTCGTGACAGCCCAAGTGTCGTCCCTACCTTTTATGGCATGTATCTTATATGAACCTTGTTGTCATGAGATTAATGATATGAGTTGAACCTTGTTATGCCATGTCTTGTTCATGCATTCATGCATCATGCATCATACCATTCATCATCCCATGCCTTATTTGTGATGTGACCTTGTTGTGGTTGGGTGTGTCCTTGTGTTTGTGTGATGTGGTTGAATATATGTGGTGCAACTCTCCTTCTTCTTCCCCTCTCTTTTTCTATAAACAAAACCCAACCAAATACCCCCCTTATTCCCTTGTCATTTATTAATAGATTCTACTTGCTACTTAAATTGTTTTAAAATGTTCAAGAGGTAGCCTTTAATAATTTAATAATTGTGTGTGTGGTTCTTTTGTGGTTTTGAGCTATATGATTTTTAGGACTTAAACAACACGGACTGTTTTATTTGTTAAGTATTTAAATTAATTGTCCTAAAAATCATCTTGATATTTTTAGTACATAGTACATTTTATTTCTAATGTCAAAATATTTTGTTTTTTTTGCAAAAGTCCTTTTATTTTCACCTGGGAGGTTTCCTTGTGTTGTAGTAATTTTTAGAAAAATAAACTGCCAGCTGTATCTGTTTCTGCGTGAGAGAGAGAATAAGTGGGCCTTACCTTCCCTCACGGCCCATCCTGCTCGTAGGGAACGACAACCTGCTCCCGTTTCTTCTCTGACAGTAAAGCAGAGAGGGAGCAGAGAGAGCGCATCACCGCCATGTCCTTCCCTGTCGCGACGCTGTCAGCTTCCCCCCTTTTAGCTCCCCTTGACGTGCGTGCCCCTCTAGGTTTTCCCCTCTCCGTCCTCGCGCTGCTGCCCCCTCTCTTCCTCCTCCTTTCTTCTTCCTCCCCAAGGTAAGTCTCTGCTTCAAAGAGAAAATTCATAGAGAGACAGAGAAGATTGCCGGCATCTGCTCGTCGACTCCGTCGACCTCATCGAAGTCCGTGGCGTCCAGAAGCTCGGGGAACCTCCCCGCGTTCCATTCCCCCTGCTAGGAGCCCCAGAGAAGCTCCGCATCGATGACCCCTTCTTCATCTTCATCAGCGGCGCTCCGCTCCATCGATTCCCCCTACTTCCACTCTAGCGCTCGTCTCCGAACCCCCTCCGTCGTCTTTTTCTGCTGCAGCAACCCTGTGGTGAGTAGCCGTTCGTCGCACCTTCCCTCTGCTCTGATGCGTGCGTGCGGTCATCGTATCCGATGAGCTCATGCTCGCTTCCACTGTAGCTCCGCCATAGTGGTAGGTGCTTGCTGCCGCGGGTCTTGTCGTGTGTTAGGTGTGGGATGGAACTCCCGTAGGTGTAGCTTCCCCCTGCATCGTTTCCAGTTGCCGGAAATGCATGGTAGCCCCACCGTCGCCGGTATCATTGCTGCATTGCCTGTCGCCGTAGGTGTCATTTTTTTAGTTTCATTAGTTAGTGCGTAGTGGAGTGTATAAGTGGGATCGTTCCCCTCCTCTGTTAAGAACCGTAGCGTAGCGTAGAGGTGTGTGCTCGGGGAAGCGACCGTGAGGTCGTGGGTTCAAGCCCGAACCCCCCCTTTCTTTATTTGTGTTGTTTTCTGCTTGTTCTTTTCCCCCTTTTATACACATATGTGTTGTGCATACCCTGATGTATGTATGTTGTTTTTTCCCTTCTTTTCTGTTGTGTGGTGTGTGCAGAGATGTGTATGGATAGTAAATGTGTGTGTGTGGGCTGATTGCATACATGTGTGTGAGTGATATGTGTGAGGTGGAGACCCATGTGCATGTATATGTGCACACATGCACTTGTGCATATATGTAGCATATATGTGTGTGTGGGGAACAACCACACACATAGGTGAGTGTATGTGCATGTGCAGTGGTGCATATGTGTGTATGTGTGTTGTGCATGCCATGTGTGTGTGTGGCTTAGATGTGTAGGTTTAGGGTGTGTGTGTGAGAAGTGGGCATGCCCCACTTGTCATACATTATTTATTATTGTATCTTGTGCCATGTTTAGTAGTTTGAAATAGTTCTTTTCCAATTTTAGCCATATTACCAAATCTAGCCATGTTCAAATATGCTCATGTGCATTTTAAGTAAGTTTTCACTTAACATGAGGTGGTTGTTTTGCTAGTATAGGTTGTGCCATGATGTTTCATGTGATTATATGAGTATGATACATAATTTTGGGGTAGAATGATCCAGGGAACTCATTGGTGAAATTGGATTTCACTTTTGAGCAAGTTTGCAAAACTGTTATTTTCTGCTGTGATGCTACTTTGTCATTTTCGCATGAATTAATCCATGCTTGCTTTGGGGCATGTGCCAACATGGAAGTGCTAGTGTTTTATGCCTATTATGCCGTGGTATTTTTGTTTGACACGAGAATCACCCATATAAGCGGGAAACTTGCTACAAAGTAGCCAACTTAATGTTACTGTTTTCACCATGCTAAATATTTATGTTTTATTGCCATCAAGAGTGGTTGCTATCTTGTGATATGTTGTGAATTAGCTCAATCTCAGTGCTAGTGCTTTGAAGTAGATGTTGTCTACTACCATCCCGTTAAATTTCATGCCATGAGGTGATCTCTAACACCATTAGTTTCTGCTGTCAACTTGCTACCAGATTATCTCAGATTCCAGAAAAACTATTATTTTCACTAAGTCCCAGAAATTTGTTTCATCATGCCAACTTGTGAGCTTCATGCTTATTGATGTGTGCCTCCTTTCTAGTATGTGTAGTTGGATAAGTTGATGAGCATGTCATGTAGTTTCTATCAATGCCTTGTTTGTGGTGATAAGATTCCTATAGCTCAAGTTGTGTGCTATGCAAGTTGCTATGTAGCTGTTTTGTGGCAGATTGTTTGTTTTATTGTTTTTTGACTTGTGGGAGCTATACTCTATGGAATTGCTTATCTTTGGCTCTATTGTGGTTGGTTTTTCATTGCCTATCCAGTGGCTACCTTGGAAAGCCAAGGAATAGCCCAGCTCTTTCTTGTCGTGTGTTTTCCCTTCGTATCTTGTCGTGAGCGTATCGTGAGAACCGTAACTCCGTTCCTTACATTCTTCATATGCATTTTTATCACTTTTGCATGATGCATCCATATTTGCCATGTTCATGAATGTCTAAATAACTTAACATGAGGTTATGTCCAGATTCATTAATGAACAACCCTTTGCATGTGAAACATGTCTAGTTAGGATTGCCATGTTAAAACTCTTCACCTAAGCATGCATCATTCTTGCTTATGCACTGCACCATGGTTGTTTGTTTATTCTTGCTGTTTATTTTGGTTAGACGCCTATGGTGAACCTGAGTACGAAGAGCCAGGCGAGTGCAACTACGAGGATCTTGCTACTTGTTCCACTAAAGAACCAACAGGCAAGATGATCATACCCAGATCCCGATACTATTTTCGATTGCTAGTTTCTCGCTCTTATAGTTACAATTGTGCTACCTACAACTTGAATGTTAGCCTCCTAATTGCGATGATAGCCTCTAACCCTCCACATCCTAGCAAACCTTTGATTGGCTAAGTTGTCGCTGCTCAGCCCCTCTTATACCGTTCTTAGTTGTAGGTGCAGGTTGTATCCATGTGAGAACATGGATTTGGCATATCACAATATTATCGGTTATTTAATTTAATGCACATGTATATCTTGGTATTGGTGGAAGGCTTGGCCTTTTGCTAGGTATTTTGTTCCGCTGTTACCGCCATAGTTTCTTGTTACCGGTGTTATGTTTCCATACTTTGGACTCCTAAAATGCTCGGGGTTGTTATGGGGATGCCCTTGTTTATTCGGTTAAGATTAAAACTTTTCTGGCAAGGCCCAACTTTGGTATTACATTTGCTTAACAACTTAATAAAATTTACATATGGCTTTCCAACTCCGTGGATAATTAATCACCCCCCGGGCCAGTCCTCCTCATAAGTGTTGGTCCAAACTAGAGCACCGTGCGGGGCCAACTCGGGGCAACTCGGGAGATTTCTATCAGGCCACCGTACGCTTCGCTTATCCATTGTGTACTGAGAACGAGATACGCGGCTCTTATCGGGTTCGTCGACACGTCAGGTAGTCTTGCTGGATTTGTTTTACCTTTATCGAGTGTCTTGCGTGTGGACTCTGACTTTCTTCTGGTTATCCTGGGGTGTTGGAATTCCTTCAGAGTTGCCTAGGATGACCACGAGATCCGTGGTCAAGGCTATTCCCGCAGAGTGTGGTTAATTTGTGACGGACTACTTGGAGCACCCCTGCAGGGCAACTTGGATATTTGTTTAACATCCGGTTATAGTAAACTTGAAGTAAACTCTAATAAAATACACCAACTGTGTGTGTAACCATGATCGTATCTGCTCGTGAACATGATCTGAGGGAGAACACGGTGGGGTTATGGTTGACGTAAGTAAGTGTTCAGGATCTCATAGAGGTCACTCTAGATTCGGTGATTCATCGTAGGCCACATAATTATCTTCATGTTATGTAAGTTTAGGCACCATACATGCTTAGTGCTGCTGCAAACTAAACACATACCCCATCCCAACCTTTAAGCTTGAATAGTCTCGGTACCCGGGCGCTTGATTGCTGAGTCCTTATGGCTCACAGATTAGTACAACAATCCAGGTACACGCACAGATGAGTTCGTGCAAGATGATCTGACGCAGCTCCAGTGGGAATATGACGAGGAAAGAGGCAGGATGTACATGACTTATCCAGATGAGTAGAGGACCGTGGTCGTGATCTTTGGGATAGCAAGATAGTATCATTTGCATATGCTTTTATCATTTGTTTTCGTCCGTAGCCGGACCCTATCTTCATCTTGATGTTTGAAACTCTTGTGTGGAATTGTAATTTAGTATGTGGCGAGTGTAAGCCAACTCATATACTCATCTCTTCTGTAATGTATGATGTAATGATGCTATACTTGCCAACGGCAAGATGCGCCTGTATCCCTTGCGAGGCCCCCGTGCCTTAATATGGATAGGCGCGCATCTTGGGCGTGACAAGTTGGTATCAGAGTCGACCCTCGCGGTTACACGGATGTTTGTCGATAGGTGCACGGTCATGTTGTTCACGAAGTTGGTGACCCGTCGTGCCACAGTTCTAGCTCAAGGCGGAAAGCATCTGTCCTAAGGTGCTCGGCCTCCGCATCCATCTAAACCTTTAACTCGCTAATCCCCTGTTGGAATTCTGCCATCCGGTCCTTAAGCCTTGTGATCTCCAACTTCCCGACCACTTGATTATCTGGCGTGACTTCAGTCGCCATCAGGGTTGCAAGCTCGTTCATCAGATCTAGAAGAACCTGAGCCGACGGCTGCGAGTCAGCCCCCGCATTTGTGGCTCTAGCGGCTGTGCTGCTCGTGCCCGGCGCTGACCCCACCATCAGCACGGCCGCATGGATTGGCAGCTCGTGATCCTTCACCTCAAAACGCCCCGACTAGGGGTAAATCTCGTCGTAGCCCCCGAGCCCGCCGTTGTTAAGCTGGTAGATTGATTCCGCCTCTCCGCTCGACGACCCGTCCTCTGAATAGACGAGAGTCTCCTGTGACATAGAAGCCTCAACATCCATCCCTTGTGTGAACCCACGAAGACATGCTTCCGGCCTAGGTTAGCACGGGCGGGTCGCACGTGTTGGGTGGGTTGTGCTCGCCGAGCCGGCTCGACGATGTTGGTGCATACGTTCGGCCCGGGCGTAGATCCGTCAACTTTACTAATGAAGACGTGGATTCTGCCGAAGGGAACCCGGAATCCATATTCGACAGAAACGGCCTCAAGGCCCCAGCCGGCATCGTCGATGTAGAGCTAGCCATGGAGAATTTTGCTCATCCTTCTGACCATGTATCCCTCAAACCCTAGGAGACAGACCTTTGAGAACTCAACACCATCGAGCGCTAGCCCCACGGTGGGCGCCAACTGTCATGGTTTTGTGATGGCAGATATCCGAGGACTTAGATTCGAGGCGATAGCTAAGGTGATGGACTCAAAGGGGTTGATCGGGACGAAGGACAAAGGTTTACCCAGGTTTGGCCCCTCAAGTAGAGGTAAAAGCCTAAGTCCTGCTTGTGCTTGTATTGCTTGGAATCTCGACTACAAGGAAGCCGAATCGCTTGACCTAGCTCTCGATTAGTTAGTCTCTGTCTACGTCGCCCCGGGTCTCGCCTTTATATAGGAGGTCAAGAGCAAGGGTCATACAAGTTGTAACCGACTCTCACAACGTTTCTGAGTCTATCTCTATATTGTCTTGCCTTCCTGAGCAAGCTTTCTATGGGCGGCTCACCCGCCCGGGTCTTCATACCTTCTCCATCCGAGCCTCATCTTAGCCCATCTTGGCAAGCCGCCCAACGTCTTGGGCTTGGGTGTTCAAGGCCCATCCTTGGGCTGGTCTAGGAGCTGCCAGGTGTGGCCAGGAGCTTCCGGGGCGGGTCTCACCATGAGATTATATCCCCAACAATTACCGAGTGGTAGTTCATATTGGTGGTGGCAATGATAATGTCGTGATGAAACATTTATCCTTGATGTTGAATGGTTCGGCTCGTGCATGGATGAATCGCTTGGCTCCATCTAGCATATACTACTGGGAGATCTCACCCGAGTGTTCGTCAGAACTTTCGAAGGCACTTGCAAGTGTCCTGTCGGGCTAGTTGACTTGCAGCATTGTGTTCAGAAGCCCAATGAAACCTTGAGGGATTACATTCAGCGCTTGTCCACTCTACATCATTGAGTGGAAAATGTCTCTGAACATCAGGTTGTTTGTGCTTTGAAGGCTGGAGTGAAGTACAGAGAGCTCTACTTGAAGTTTGGTCGAACATATGACATCTCGCTGAGTAAGATGATGGAAATCACCACTCGGTACGCCAATGGCGAAGAGGAAGACCGCCTCCGCAGCAGCAAAGGAAAGGTAGTCGACAACGAGGCCGGCGGCAATTCCAGTCAGAAGCACAAGCGGAAGGCTAATGGCCCTGTTCAGGCAGAGGCGGCCGCTCTGGCAGCCCAAGGAAAAAATAAGGGGAAGGCCAAAGGATGGTTTAACCCCAAGAAAGGAAAGAATCAGTCGGGGATAGATGTGTTGGATATACCGTGTGCAATCCACATGAGGAAGGATGAAGAAGGCAACTTGATATTGCCTAAGCATACGACTCGGAAGTATTGACTACTCATTCAGCAGTTTAAGAAGACTCCATCGAGTGAGAAAACTCCTGAGAAGGATGATGAAGACAAAGAAGCGTTCCCTGATGTCACGGCTACATTGATGATTTTTGCTAATGTTGAAAGCAAGAGTCGATTGAAGGTCATCAACAGGGAGGTCAAAATGGCTGTTACTACCACCCCACCTACCTCAAGTGGTCTCAGACTACCATCACATTTGATCAGTCAGATCATCCCGCTCACGTGGCCAGTCCTGGTCGACAAGATTTGGTGGTTGATCCGGTTGTGGGGGCACTCGACTCCACATGGTCCTCATGGACGGTGGTAGTGGCCTGAACATTCTTCACGCGGATACCCTTAAAGGGATGGGCATTCCGGTGTCCCGACTCAGTGAGAGCAACATGCAATTTCACGAAGTCATCCCAGGGAAGAAGGCCAAGTCACTCGGCCAAATTGCGTTGGATGTGACATTCAGAACAGGTAAAAAAATTCTAAAGGAAAAGTTGACATTTGAAGTCGTGGATTTCAAGACCACTTATCATGCCATTCTGGGTCGACCCACGTATCCTCATTTCATGGCCCGTCCATGTTACGTGTATCTCAAGTTGAAGATGCCAAGTCCCGAAGGTGTGATCATGGTAACTGGCAATCGACAGCGGGCTGAAGAGTGCCTCCAGCAAGGCTCCAAAATCGCTGATCAACAGATGCCCATGGTTGAGCCAAAAGAATACAAGAAGAGTGCTGACCCTACTATTTTGCTGCGCGCTAAGAAGCCTACTTCCGAGTCGGCATTTCAGTCGGTAGGGGAAGTGAATAAAGTGCACATTCACCGGACAAATTCAACTACCACTCCGACCAACATATCATCAACACTCTATAGAAAATAGGAAGTCAAGCTCATCCAGTTTCTCGGTGAGAACTGGGATATCTTCGCATCGAAGCTTGATGACATGCCGGGGGTTCCCAGGGTGTTGGCTGAGCACCGACTGAGAGTTGACCCCAAGGCCAAGCCCGTAAAGGAGAATTTGCATCGATCAGCGGTAGAGAAGCGTAAACAAATCGGTGAAGAGGTGGCTCGTCTTTTGCAAGCCAAGTTCATTCGGGATCTTTACCACTCCGAGTGGCTCTCGAATGTTGTCATGGTTCCCAAGAAGGACAAGTCACTATGCATGTGTATTGACTTCAAGCATATCAACCGGGACTGCCCGAAAGATCGTTTCCTTCTCCCCCGCATAGATCAGATTGATGACTCGATTGCGGGGTGCGAACATTTATCGTTCCTAGATGATTACTCTGGGTACCATCAGATCCGTCTGTTTGGCCCAGATGAAATAAAAACATCCTTCATCACCCTATTCGGGTGTTTTTGCTACATCACCATCCATTCGGTTTGAAAAATGCAGGCGCTACTTTCATGCGCATGATTCAGAAGTGTTGGCTCGACCAGATCCCTCGGAATGTCGAAGCGTACATGGCTGATATTGTCGTCAAGTCCCGCAAAGGTTCTGACCTGCTGGCTGACTTGGCTGACACTTTTTCCAATCTGAGGAGGTACGATATAAAGTTGAATCTGGCTAAGTGTACTTTCGGTGTCCCTGGTGGCAACTTACTCGTTTTTCTCATTTCTGAACAAGGGATCAACGTCAACCCTGAGAAAATTAGCGCCATTACTTGAATGAAGACTCCCGTGTGAGTACACGACGTTCAGAAGCTTACAGGTGCTTGGCACCATTGAGTCGGTTCATTTCTCGTCTCGGTGAGAAGGCATTTCCTTTGTACCGAGTGATGAAGAAGTCAGATACGTTCGAGTGGACTCCAGAGGCCAAAGCAGAATTTGTCGAGCTCCAAACCCTGCTCTCCACCCAGCCGGTGCTTGCTGCTCCTCGCAGCAAAGAGCCCTTGCTCCTGTACATCGTGGCCACTAATCAGGTCGTCAGGACAGTGTCAACCGTCCAGTGGGAAGAGAAGGGCAAGGCTTACGAGGTCCAACGCCTAGTCTATTATGTGTCTGAAGGATTGACTCCGTCGAAACAAAGATATCCTCTCTACCAAAAGTTGGTTTATGGCATTTATCTATCAGCAAAGAAGATGGCACATTGTTTTCAAGACCACTCGATTTCAGTTGTTAGTGATGCTCCATTATTCGAGATT
This sequence comes from Hordeum marinum, assembly GCA_022496015.1. Classification (NCBI taxonomy): domain Eukaryota; kingdom Viridiplantae; phylum Streptophyta; class Magnoliopsida; order Poales; family Poaceae; genus Hordeum; species Hordeum marinum. Next base: position 144,040,819 of record CM039672.1, read on the forward strand.
CTCAACAATCGGGATGTAACTGGTCGAGTGGCTAAGTGGGCAATCGAGCTCCTATACTTTGACATCAATTTTGAAGCCAAGAAAGTGATCAAGTCTCAGGCACTTGCAGATTTTATGGCCGAGTGGATTGAATGGCAGCAGCCAATCCAGGTCCACTCGGCACCCTGGACCATGTTCTTCGATGGTTCTAAAATGTTGAATGGGTCCAGTGCTGGCATTGTCTTAGTATCTCTGAAGGGCGAAAAACTCAGTTAGGTCTTGCAGATCCACTTGATTCCTCCAACAATGAAGCAGAATATGAAGAACTTTTATATGGGTTGCGCATGGCCATCTCACTCGGCGTCAAGCGCCTGATGGTTTATGGTGATGTAGATTTGGTGGTCAATCATGTGATCAAGGAGTGGGACATTTGAAACCCCGCTATGACCGGGTACTGCAGTGCTATTAGAAAGTTGGAGAAGAAGTTTGAAGGTGTGGAACTTCATCATGTTCCCCGAGTGAAGAATCAAGCAGCGGATGAGCTGGCAAAGATTGGATCCACTCGACAACCTGTCCCCAGCAATGTGTTTTTAGAACATCTACATACTCTTTTGTTACATGCAGATCCTTTCAACGAAGGGCCCCCGCAAGCTATGAGTCCCACCGATCAGACTGAAGTCGATGTCCCTACAGTTATTGAATTAGTCATGGAGATTCTGGTCAACATTCCCGATTGGACGGTGCCCTATATTGCATATATCCTCAGACAAGAACTCCTTGAAGATGAGACAGAAGCCAGATAGATTGTGGGCAGGTCGAAAGCTTTTACTGTGATCGGATATCAACTGTTTAGAGAAAGCGCGACTGGCATAACACAGTGTTGCATTTCCCCTAAAGAAGGTCGAGTGATTCTGGATGAAATCCACTCGGGAACTTGCGGCCATCATGCATCCTCACGGACAATCATCGCTAAAGCATAATGAGCTAGTTTCTTCTGGCCACGGGCCAATGAGATGGCCAAAGACATTGTTGATCATTTTGAGGGGTGCCAGTTCTATGAAAGCTTATCTCGCAAGCCGGCGTTTTCCCTGAAGACAACCCCCCTTGCCTGGCCGTTTGCTGTCTGGGGCCTAGAAATGGTTGGTCCCTTTTGGACTAGAAAGGGCGAATTCACTGATTTGCTCATTGCAGTCGACAAATTTACAAAGTGGATCGAGGCCAAGCCGATAAAGAAATTGAACTCTCGTACAGCGGTGACATTCATGAGGGAAATAATTTTCCGATATGGCGTTCCCTACAGCATCATCACAGATAATGGCACAAACTTTGACTCAGAAGAATTCAGATACTTCTACACCTCCCAGGGCACACGGGTGAATTATGCTTCTGTTGCACATTCTCAAACTAATGGACAAGTTGAGCGAGCTAACGTCCTCATCCTGCAAGGTTTGAAGCCTCGTGTCATGCGCCACTTAGATCATGCCGCCGGAGCCTGGGTGACAGAGCTGCCTTCTATTTTATGGGGCCTGAGAACAACGCCTAATCAGTCGACTGGACGGACTCCTTTTTTCCTAGTCTATGGAGCCGAAGTTGTCGTGCCGAGTGATTTGTTTCACAACTCTCCCCGAGTGGAACTTTATTCTGAAGCCGAAGCTGAAAAAGCAAGACAGGATGGCGTAGTCCTAGAAGAAGAACGAGAGATGGCCTTGATCCGGACCACAGCTTATCAACAAGATCTGCGACGCTTTCACGTGAAAAATGTTAACAGTCAGTCATTTCATGAGGGAGATTTGGTCCTCCGAGTGGATCAACAACGACCCCACAAGCTCGCTCCTGCATGGGAGGGTCCCTACCTCGTCACCAAGATGTTGAACAACGGAGCTTATCACTTGTAGAACCTCAAGAAGCAAATGGATGAACCGCGAGCCTGGAACGCAGATCTGCTCCGGTATTTCTATACTTAGGAAACGAGTGGTTTTGATGTAATAAAAGTATTTCAGAGCCTGTCATGTATGCAAGTGTGACTTCTGTAGTCTTTTTGTTGACTCCGAGGAAGTAATTTCTAGCTTGGGGTCACTCCGAGTGTTGAGCAATCCTCACACTCGGGGGCTTAGCCGCGAACATGCTTTCGCCTAAGTTGAAAACCCCACCAAGTGGATAGCAGTCCATTCAATCGGAAGCTTAGCTGCGAATCAGTCTTCGCCTAAGTTCAAAAGTTCTCTGAGTGTTGAGCAATCCTCACACTCGAGGGCTTAGCTGCGAACCAGTTTTCGCCTAAGTTAAAAACCCTCCTGAGTGGATAGCAGTCCATTCACTCGGTGACTTAGTTGTGAACTAGTATTTGCCTAAAGTACAAAACTTCTCCGACTGTTGAGCAATCCTCACACTCGGGGGCTTAGCTGTGAACCAGCTTTCGCCTAAGTTGAAAATCCTACCAAGCGGATAGCAGTCCATTCACTCAGAAGCATAGATGCGAATCAGTCTTCGCCTAACTTCAAAACTATTCCGAGTGTTGAGCAATCCTCACACTCGGGGGCTTAGCTGCGAACATGCTTTCGCCTAAGTTGAAAACCCTGCCGAGTGGATAGCAGTCCATTCACTCGGAAGCTTAGATATGGATCAGTCTTTGCTTAAGTTCAAAACTGTTCTGAGTGTTGAGCAATCCTCACACTAGGGGGCTTAGCTGTGAACATGATTTCGCCAAAGTTGAAAACCCCGCCGAGTGGCTATCAGTCCATCCACTCGATGACCTAGCTGTGAATTAGTCTTCGCCTAAGTTCGCAAATATTCCGAGTGGTGAGCAACCCTCGCACTCGGAGGCTTCACTGCAAAACAGTTTGCGCCTAAGTCGAAAACAAATTTGGTCAAACAAACGATTGTAATTCAAATACGGATAAATTCAGAAGCTTCGTCACGAATAGGTGTTTTGCATGCAAGCGAACCTGCTCAGGCTTAAGGCCTGATTGAAGTTTTTATGTCGATACATTTCCACTCGGCATACCGACGCAAATAAAGTTTTCTCATGAGTCAAGTTTATCAAGCACCTGACGGGCTGGCTGGCTCGACGAATGTGTCCAAGTCGATCCCATCTACGATCGGTGTGGCTGCACCAATGAAGGTCTCCATGAAGTCTTCAAAGTGAAGTTTCTTCGTATTCATCACTTGGAGCTCCTTCAATTTCTCCTACCATGCCTCCTTACAAGGGACTCTTACGAGGGAGAGCGCCACATCAACTTTGCAGTGGGCAGAAAATTTCTTCCATGCCTGCACTCGACTGGGTAGGTCGTTAAGGCGCGCCATCATGGACGTAAGGTCAAGCTGAAGGGTGTCTTCTGGCTAGAGTTCCTTGTCAATCTTCTTCATCACAGCTTTCAGTCGGAGGACATATGCTTGAACGCCCTAGAGCCTTACGTTGAGTCAGAACATATTCATTGTCACTGCATCACCAACAGGTGCCTTGGTGGGATCCAAATAGGGCTCGATTTCTTCAGTTTCCTTCTCAAAGTCCTGGCAGAATTCTATTAGGGAGGAGGAATGAGAGGAGGTTCAACGAAATACAAACATGAAAGATTTTATGAAGTTCACTCGACAGCGATGGTTACTGTCAAGAATGATGTACATCTTTCTTACGAAGTCCCCCAAATGCTTCTGCAAGCCATTGCTCCTCTTCGTCAGCTGCTCAGTCTTCTTGGTGCGGGTCCACCCGTTCCTGCCTCATCTTGGAGTTCTATGCCTCCATCTTCTTGGTGGCAACCAGTTTCTGCTCAGCAACTTCAGTCTTCCCCCTCGCCACTCGTTGGGCATCAGCAAGCGCTTTGTCCTTGTCCTTCAGTGCCTTCTTCATGGTATCTAAACAAATAGCATTGTTGAGTAGCGCTTGGAGTCGATGATTTTCATCGTGTACATCTGTTTGAGTTAAAACACTCAATTCGAAGCATGGACAGTGAGGATAAGAATGCATTGGGTCGACAGAAGTTACCTCCTAGAGTTTTCAGTTCAGTCCGCACTCGCTCCAAACTGCTGCTGGAGACCTCCATGTCCACTCGCAGTTGGTTCCTTTCATCCTCAAGGTCCTTGTACTACGCGCCAAGTTTGCAAGCTCTCTGAAATCAACAAAGAAAGAAATTCAGTCGACAAGAAACACCTACACTCCCGACTGGAGAAGGTCAGAAACAGTCGGCTAGGTGGCGCATCCCGCCCCACCCCACTACCCTGAAGTAGTGTCATATCATGGTTGATGAAATGATGTCCATGAAACTTGTGTTCAGGAGAAGAAGAATTCAAGAAAAAGGCCACCAGACCTGTCGAGTGGCTCTTGTACTCCGCATACTATAAGCAACCCTATCAGACCCCCGCCAGTGCAAGCACTCGACGGCGGTCTCGGGAACTACACCCAGTGGGTGCACTCAGAGTGCCCCCACTGGAACTACTAACACTCGATCCATCGAGTGACCCATCAACCCCACGCTGCTCTTTTGAAGTAGCATCATATTATGGTTCATGAAATGATGTCAATGAAACCTACAAGGTAGCTTTGGTGTGGGATGGCTAAGAAAAATAAAGATACACTCGACACGTCGAGTGCTAAGAGTACTCCGTGTACAACAAAAGTCCTGAGTTAAAGTTTTTAAGACTACTTCTCACCGTGTATGATCAACAGTAGCCTCAGGGACTACACCTAGTGGGTGCACTCAGCGTGCCCCCACTAGTTCCTAAGAACATTCAACAATGTCTGCCCCGTCAGAGCTTTCGACAGTCTCTATCAGACCCCCGCCAGTGCAAGCACTCGACGGAGGTCTCGGGGACTACACCTAGTGGGTGTACTCAGATTCCTCCCACTGGATCTACCTACTCTTGATCTGTCGATTGGCAGAGGATAAAAAAACGTGCGCAAGCATATGAATATTATCTCTTCTAAGGTCCCTGCCAGTGCATGAACTCGACAGCGGTCTCGAGGACAACACCCAGTGGGTTCACTCAGAGTGCCCCCACTGGACTTACTAACACTCGACCTGTCGAGTGATCCGCCACCCCACTCCACACCTTCGAAGTAGCGTCATATCATGGTTGATGAAATGATATCCATGAAACCTACAAGGAAGCTTCGGCATGGTGTGGTCAGCATAAAATTCGCTCGACATGTCGAGTAGCAAACGTATTCTGCATACGACAAACTCTAAGACCCCTGCCAGTGTAAGCACTCGACAGCGGTCTCGGGGACTACACCTAGTGGGTGCACTCAGTGTGCCCCCAGTAGACTAAAATCTACTCGATTAAGACCTGATCTATTCGAGTGGAGAACTTTCAAACATCATCCAAGTGGAATACACCCAGTGGTTGTACCAAAGAAGGCAATCAATCAAGAAATGAATTCAATCGGAAATGTACTTACAAACGAACTTACTCGGACATTGGTCGGAAGCACTTTGCTAGTATCATAAGCCATCTTGCTGGCCTCGTATGCCTCCTTGGTGCGCAGCATCATTTGTTCCGCCTGGATCATGACCTCCTTTGCAGCTCCGGTCTCATCTTCCGGAACGCGGTGTAGAGGAAAAGCAGTCACCGACGGGATCATTGCGGCAGCTGGGGTAGTCCGGTTGGAGTCGACCTTATGATGGTCGAAATGGCTGGTGGATCACTCGACAGTGGTACTGCAGGATTAGTTCTGACTCGTGTTCAGTCGCCTATTCCCTAGGAAGATCCAAAAGTAGACCGTTGGAGCGCCTGACCCGACTGAGTTCTTCAGCGCGTACTCGCGGGGCACCTAAGGTCTCGCCCTCACCCCTGCTACCCCTAGTTTGTCCTTCGTCATCCTCTATTTGAATGATTTCTACAAATATCAATCGGTGATATTGACTGTCGCAATCGACGAGCTTCAAGAATCAGAGTTTCGTAATAATTTACTTACTTCTCTGAGAAGTAGCCGCATTAGCAGTATCCACATCCATTTGCTCCTCTCCGTCCCTTGGAGGCGACGTCATTGAGGTAGCAGCACTGAGAGATCAAAATCCACCGGGTCAACAAAAAAATAGAAGTTGCAATCGACAACGAAAGATGAAAGCAAATACTTATGTTGACACGACAGGCACAGCCATCTTCATGCGGGGCGGACCTTTGCGGGGCTTTCCTGTATTGGGCTTGGGCTGCTTCGCCGATCGCTCGCCCAACTCGACAGTCGAGGGTCGGTCCTGTTTCGGGTTCGTTTCACTCGAAATCGGGGCTTTGTCCACAGCAGTGGTAGGGTCCTGATGTGACTAGGATCGACGCTCGACGCGTGGTGGAGATTCGACCTCCTCCTCATTGTCACCCAAGTCCTCATATTTGTCTTGACTGTCATAAACGCAGTTGACGTTGACGCTGCCGCCCTCGCTTTCCCCACCATCTTCATGTTGGCTCCCGTTGGGCACAGGTGAGTGCATGCGTCCACTCCTAAATGTTTCAAATACTGAAGTCAATCAATAGTTCAATCAATCACTCGATAGCAAAGAATGATAGTCGACAAGATAAGAGTTACCAGATTCTTTGGCGGTTTGCAGCAGAGTAGGGTTGGATCCTCTTCATGCCCAGAGGGTTGTCACAAGCTCCGGTGATACTGCGAAGCCACTACTCGACAGTTTTTTGTGAGACCTCCTCCGGGTGTGTCGGGGTCTAGTCCTCAGGACCGGCATAATGCCACATGGTGTGGTCTCTTGCTTGGAGGGGCTGGATCCGTTGACTGAGGAATGTCTCCAAGCGATCCATTCCAGTGACTCCGCCATGGATAAGGCCTCCTATAGCATCCACCAAGATTCCGACCTGGAATTTTTTTTCCTCCAACACTTTCAAAGATTTGGGAACGGATGGATGATCTAATGTGAAGGGAGAAAGGCCGGTCAACATATTGGCATAAGTTGCGTCCTTGCAGTAACACCAGGTCGACTGCCAACCTCTAACCGACTTGGGAAAAGTCATAGAAGGAAAAGAACAATGAGCTTCCTTTTGAATTCCTAACCCCCCACACAGCTGCACTACATGAGTCTTTCCATCCTAAGGGTGGGCCTTTTTTACCGTCTGAGATCTAACGACGAGGATGTGCTTGAACAGTAACCAATGGGGAGAACATCCCAAGAAACACTCACATAGAGTGATGAAGACAGAAAAGTATGTAATCGCATTCGGGGGAAAGTGATGGAGCTGAGCTCCGAAGAAATTCAAGAATCCTCTAAAAACCGGGTGGGGAGGCATGGAAAAACCTCTTTAAACGTGGGAGAGGGGAAAAACCCGCTCTCCCTCGCGCGGCTCAGGATCGCGCTCCCCCTTCGACAACCTCCAAGCACCAGCCGCCACGAGCCCATCGACGATGAGGTTCTCGACGTAAGTAGAGGTGAGTGTTGATGGGAGAAAGTCCCCCTGGATCCAGCCCGGTGGCGTGGTGAACCTGGTTGTCGAGGGCTTCTTGGCCTTGCCCTTCTTGGCGCGCTCCAACTTCTCGGTGGCTCCCTTCGTCATGGCGGTGGCGGAGTTCGTCAGGGCAGAGCACAGTGGGCACTGAAGATGAGGGCGGCGGAGGAAGAGAGGAGATTTGGGGGGGGGAAACACTATGCGAGCTACGACGCTTCAGGACTTATATCCCGCCGAGTGGCTCACTGTACATGGCGAAATGAGTAGCGCACAAATTGAGGTGTCGTGCCCCGACTTTCCCTGATCGTGGCATCATCTTAGTAGGCACGAGCGCTTCCCAAATTTTTGTATCCCGCCAGATCCGGGCCTGACGCAATGACTTGTAACATCTAGAGATCCCTTCAGATCACTCGGAATTAAGTTGACATAGAATGTTCACTCGGACAATTTCAGGAAAGAATCGATCCGGGAGAATGACGAAGAATTCAGTCTCCGCAAGTTTTGTTGAATCCCCGAAAATCATTCAGAAGATTTGGTGGCCTGTTTCGAACTGGCGTCGATACCCCCCTTCACCACTCGAACCCTAATCCATTTGGGGGCTAATGACGAGGATATGTACCTAGGGTAGGGTCCTAGGCCTGACCTACATACCCTACCTAAGGACACTGTGTTGGAAAACTGAAGGACCACAAGAGTGATCCCGACTGGATTATCCATGGAGATCAAGTCACTTGACAACCAATCCATTCGGCAGCTCCTTCCTTCACTTGACGGTCACTTGTTAGTCGGACAACCCCGCTTCCAGTCGACAGTAGAACACCAGAAGTCACCCCCGAGAAACCAATAGACCGCTGTTAGGTCAGTTGTCACTAATAGAAAATATGAGTACGCTACCAGTAACGCTAGTCTTTATACCCACGATCGAACCCTTGGATGCCTGGCAATATTCAGGGGTACCGAACTCTATATAATCCGCCCCTCCCCTCTGGCACATGGGTTCGCAACCATTGTAATCTATATTCCCGACACGACAAAGCTCCAGAGCACTGAGACAGAGGGCTGTTACCTCCATGAGAGGGCCTGAACTCATACATCCGTGTGTACATCCTCGCCGTAGCTAGTACTCTGCCCTCTCCTTTCGTACCCCTAACTTCTACTATCAGGCTTGTTCCCACGATAGATTATGAATTCTCCATTGATCCCGAGTTAATTACTTTGGTTGAATCTAATCCTTTCCGTGGATATGAATCTGAAACTGTTGTGGCACGTATTACTAAATTGAATGATATAGCCACCCTATTTACTCATGAGGAAAAAAACGTTATTACTATATTCTTCAGTTGTTTCCTTTGTCATATAAGGGTGATGCTAATATATGGTTTAATGATCTTGCTCGTGGTTGTGTGTGTAGTCCCCAGAATATGGTATATTACTTCTCTAAAAAATATTTTCCTGTCCATAATTAACAAGCTACCTTGCGGGAAATATTTAACTTTGTGCAAATTAAATAAGAGAGTCTCCCACAAGCTTGGGGGAGGCTTCTCTAATTACTTAATGCTTTGCATGATCATTCTCTCAAGAAAAATGACATACTTGATATCTTTCATAATGGACTAACTGCCGAACAAGCTGGACTACTATTGAATAATATATTGAGCAATGATAATGCTTGGACTATTCCCGAACCACCTCGAAATCCCACTTTGAAGAAAATAGGTATTCAATTCCTCAGTCCTGAAGATATGCAAGAGGCGAAGAAATCAATGAAAGAAAAAGGTATTAAAGCTAAAGGTCTTAAGAACTACCACGTATTGAAGAAATACATGGTCTTGATAACATGACACAGGTAGTAGAGGTAAATTCTCTCCGTAGATTTATGAAGATGATATTCCTTATAATAAGTCTGCTAGCCAATGCTTGGATGAGTTTGATAACTTTGTTGTTAAGCAAGAAAATTTCAATGCTTATGTCAGTATACAATTGAAACATAATGCTTACATGCTTGATCACTTAAGTGATTATATGAGTAGAACTATTAATAATCTTAAGCTTATTAGTATACATGCTTCCATGGTAACTACTCAAGTAGAACAAGTACTTAAGGTACAAAATGATTTGCTTAATGAGATGAATAGTTAGAACAATGATCATTTTTCTAGAGTTGTGACTAGATGTGGTAAAATGACTCAACAACCTTTGTAGGCTGAGGGCTATCATAAGAGAATTGAGCAAGATTCTCATGGAATTAATAATGATACACCTAGTTGTCTCATTAATAAAAGGAAACAGAATGTTGATAGGATGTTGCATGCTGCTATTGGACCTGTTATAGATAGACCTAAGCACCCCAATGATATTTCTGTTTCTCATCCTGAGAAACAATCTGGTGATGAACATGAGCCTAGTGATAATATTAATGATGATGTTCATGTTAATGCTCAACCTAGTATGATAATGATGTGGAGATTGAACCTGTTGTTGATCTTGATAACCCACAACCTAAGAATAAAAGATATGAAAAAATAGACTTTGTTGCTAGGATGCATGGTAAATAAAGAAGACCATGGGTTCAGAAACCCATGCCCTTTCCTCCTAAACCATCCAAAAAAAGGATGACGAGGACTTTGAATGTTTTGTTGAAATGCTTAGACCTATATTTTTGTGTATGTGTTTGACTGGTATTCTGAAAATGTCTCCTTATGCTAAGTATATGAAAGATATCATGATAAATAAAAGAAAGATACGGAAAGCTCAGATTTCCACCATGCTTGCTAACTATACCATTAAGGGTGGAATACGAAAGAAACTAGGAGATCCCGGAGTACCTACTATACCATGCTCTATTAAGTGAAATTATGTTACAACTACTTTATGTGATTTGGGAGTCAGTGTTAGTGTTATGCCTTTCTCTTTGTATCATAGACTTGATTTGAATAAGTTGACACATACTATAATCTCTTTGCAAATGGCTTATAAATTGACTTCTTTAGCCATTGGTATTTGTGAGGATGTGCCTGTCGTAGTTGAAAATGTTAATATCCTAACAGACATTTTTATTCTTGATATTCCAATGGACGACACTATGTCGATCATCCTTGGTAGACCCTATTTGAATACTGTAGGGGCTGTTATTGATTGCAACAATAGAAAAGTCACTTTTCATGTTAATGGTAATGAACATATGGCGCACTTTCTGAAGAAACAACCTCAAGTTCATAGTATCAACTCCATTAAAAAATCAACGATTATTATTGGAGATTTTGAATTCCCTCTCCCTACTGCGAAGAAGAAATATGATATAATCATGGTAGGGGATATGCCTGTCCCCGTTGAGGTAACTTAGTGTTATTCAAAAATTCTCTGGTTTCATGTTACTCCAAAGAAGTTTGTTAATAAGACTTGATCAACCATGTTAATGAATTCCTTTTGATGAGCATGAGATGGATGAATTTTGAAGGCACAACCTTCTGTACCCGACTTTTACTTTCTATTGTTTAGATTAGGCAAAGTAAAAATGCTATTATTTTTCCGTTTTCTGAGTTTTCTGTGTAATAAAAAATGACCTGAAAATAAAAGTTCTCCAATTTCGCTAAAAATGTAGTAGGATTTCTTCTGGAATATTTAAGAATTTATGGCACTAAGCACATATCAGGGGTTGCATCAGTGGGTCACAAGCTCACAGGGCACGGCCACCACCTTGGTCGTGCCGAGGTGGCTTGTGGGTTCCACGTAGGACCCCTCACTTATTACAACACCCATTCACTTCGTCTTCCTCCATAGAAAATCCCACCAGTGCTCAAACCCATTTTCTATCTCATTTTGCTACCATCTTCGATCTCCTTGTGCAAAGCTCCAATTGCAAAATTGTTTTGGGGAATTGATCTTCGGTATGTGTCTCTTCCAATGGTCTGATTAGGTTTTATTCTAGTGCTTTATACATTGCAATTTTTGGAAACTGTGGTGACCTTGTTCTTGAGCTTGCATGTCAAATTTGTATGGTGTCAAGTGGTTCTGATGCATGATATAGGCTCTAGGCAGTTGTGCGAGTAGTTGCTATAGGACCAGTTGCTATAAGTTTTGTCGAGTTTGTTCATCATTATTTTGAGTCACTAAAAATTTCAGAAATTTTTTAGAGAAGAAAAAATGTTGAGGCGAATATACTAAGGGGGTTCCCCGAGCAAGAAGGCCCCGAGACTCGCGATACATGAGCCAGACCCTGAACCACCGAGGGAAGCACAAGTGCGGCCTTGTGAATGGCCATCAGATCAATTCATGCTTGATGTCGGTTTCACGGAAGAATTTTATGCATACACGTGAAATGCTGGCCTTGAAGAATTCATTTCAGGTGAATGCGAACAATATTATCACCTCACTAATTCTTTCGTGTGGAGGATTGAATTTTCATCCAGGCGTAATAAGCATTCTGTTCTATTAAATCTTTATGGTGAATCTTATACTATGGACCTAGAAGATTTTAACCGTGCATGCAAAATTCCACAATGGGGAAGCCATATTGATCTACACAAAACTGAATATAAAGATTTTATTGCTAGCATCACTGTCGGAGAAACTAGAAATATTACAAAGGCTACATTGGGGAGCATTCACTTTCCTGTTATACATTATTTTGCTCTCTTCATCGATTGATGTATTAATGGTAAAACTAATCATAGCCACCTTTGTGTACCTGATCTTAGTATTCTTAAGAGTGTGGTAATGGGTGATAGAAAATATAACTTGGGGGCTATTATTGCTAGGAGGCTGCATAAAAACGCTAGGGACAGAGATTTCTTTGGCGGGATATAAGCCACTCGTGTAGCAAATTACATTCGGGTACCCATAAGGGGGAATGATATTGAATTACCACATGTTTTTCTTGATTATGAGGCTATGGTCTGCTACTATTTTCTTGAGAGGAACGAAAAGTCCCTCGTATACCAACTAATTTTTGATAGATATCGTGTTGTCCATATTATCCTTCCTGCTCCTGCCTACTTTAACTTTTGGGAAAAACAAAGACATTTTATAACTAGAGAGGAGGCAAACAAGTATGGGAGAAAGGTGGAGGCCCCTCGCCTCCACACTGTAGCTGTTCAGGCGGTAGGCACCACAGCCCAGTACAACCCCAACTATGACTTTGGATACTATTCGGGCTAGCCATGGCACTAGACCAGCTTAGGCCAAAATCCTATTCTTGGGGGACTACGTATTTCTCACCGACATTACATTAATGTTCACACACTCATTTTGGTAGTCGGTGCTCATACTTTTTCTTTCTACCTTCCACGGTAGTTTTTTCTTCTTCTTTCTGCTTTCTTCTTGATTGCTTAATTAACCTTGAGAAAATCCAAAAAAATTAGTTATATCTTTAGCTTCTAGTCTGTTTAGTTGTAGCATTAAAAGAAAACCCAAAAATATTTCTCGTCCTTCGTTTGCTTGTTGGGAGATTTCCCATGTAAATAGTTTTTCTTGTTCTTGTTTGAAATTTCTTTCTTTGGGTCGTAAGGATAAGACCACAATGAAAATGATGAGTGGTTCTCATATGCATTATTGTTTATATAGCAGATAGACCATTTTACCTTGCCTTCTCCTTTGAGTTATTGTTTGTAGATTCCAGCTGAGTCCAATGCACGTGCACTCTTATTATTATTCACATTGTTTGGTCGTGCAACTGAAAGGCAATAACGACGATATTTGATGAAAAAATTAGATGGAGAAAGGCTAGTATGAACTTTACCTATTTTGGTTTTGTAAATCTAATTAGCTCATCATTCTGAATTCAGGTCATTATGGGTGAAACGTATTTGCAATGGCAATTGGAGATTAAAGTGACTCATGTCATGCTTAATTAGCTAAGAGTGGGTAATGGTTTGTCTTGAGTGCCAACATGCATATTAAAATGGTTGTGATGTAGTATGATAGGATGGTATCCTCCTTTTAATGATTCAAGTGTCTTGACATGCCACATGTTCATGCATATAGTTGAAACAAAATCAACATAGCCCCCACGATATTTTTGTTCAAGGTGATTTATATCCTACTCATGCTTGCATTTAATGTTGGCTAATCTCAATGCATGTTGATGACTATTGTCGCTCTCTAGTTGGTCGCTTCCCAGTCTTTTGCTAGCCATCACTTGTACTAAGCGGGAATACTGCTTGTGCATCCAATTCCTCAAACCCAAAGTTGTTCCATATGAGTCCACCATACCAACCTATATGCAGTATTTACCTGGTCTTCGAAGTAAATTTGCATGTTCCAAATTCTAAACCTTCAAATAATATTCTGTTTTATATGCATGAATCGCTCATGTAGCGACTGGGGGCGGTCAGTATCTTCCATGCTAGGTGGGTTATTCTCACGATATGTGTTGATTCACTATCATTCACGAGAAAGTGGGTGGTATTCGGGATGCCCTGTTGCATGCTCAAAATCAAATCAATATATAACAAAACAATACTCCTCCAACACTGTGTTTGTATGGAGTGTGTTTGATTAGTGGACGGGGAGTAAAAAAATTATCATCCTCTTTGGGAACCGCCTATAATGTATCTACAATGGAAGATGGTGAAATCTCTTGGTTGTTATGTCGGAAATAAAAGCATACCGCTCAAAATTGTTGTTCATCCATGTTTTAAAAGCTCGAGCTCTGGCACCTCTACAAATCAATGCTTCCCTTTGAGAAGGTCCTATCTATTTTACTTCACTACTGAGTGGTCCTCCTCTTAAAAAAGCACCAGTTAGAGAGCACCATCTTCATTTGTATGCTTTGCTATTAATTGATATTGAGTATGAGTGCGAATGGATCTCTTCGACCATGAATTACAATGTCCAGTCAGTCATTGTTCTTCAGGCGTGCTCTGCTATTATGTTTTGCGGTCTCAGAAAGGGCTAGCGAGATAACATTATATCATATTGTATCATGATTGTTTTGACAAAATTGTTGTCATCTGAGAGTTATTATTGCTCTCTAGATTATTATGCCATTGATATGGGCAAATATGAGACCTAAATGTTATTTTGAACATGGTTAGTCTATAATCTTTCGTGAAAACCTGAACATCAGTTAGACATATTTACAACAACAAGATTAAACAGAGTTTCTAAATGTTTTTCTTTGTCACTTTTAGCTTGTCAACTGAATTGCTTAAGGACAAGTAACGGGTTAAGCTTGTGGGAGTTGATACATCTCCATCGTATCTACTTTGAAAATTCTTTTGCCCTTGTTTTGAACTCTAATTTGCATGATTTGAACGGAACTAACCCGGACTAACACTATTTTCAGCAAAATTTCCTTGATGTTATTTTTGTGCAGAAATAAAAGTTCTCGAATTGACCTGAAAATTTACGGAGAATATTTCTAGAATTAATAAAAAATACTGGCGAAAGAATAAACCGGAGGGGGCCACCCATGGGCCACAAGCCAGGGGGCGCGGCCACCCTCTGGCCGCACCTAGGTGCTTGTGGGCCCCCTTGAGCTCCACCAACCTCAATTCCAACTCCATATATTCACTTCCACGGATAAAAAATCAGAGAGAAGAGTTCATCTGGTTTCATGATATGGAGCCGCCGCCACCTCCTCTTCTTCCTCGGGAGGCCAGATCTGGGGTCCGTTTTGGGCTCCAAAGAGGGGAAATCGATGCCATCATCATCACCAACCATCCTTCATCACCAATTCCATGGTGCTCTCCTCCGTTCATGAGTAATTGCATTGTAGGCTTGGTGGACGGTGATGGGTTGGATGAGATTTACCATGTAATCGAGTTAGTTTGGTTAGGGTTTGATCCTTAGTATTGACTATGTTCTGAGATTGATGTTTGCTATGCTTAATGCTTGTCACTAGGTCCCAAGTACCACGATTTCAAATCTGAACCTATTATGTTTTCATGAATATATATGTGTTCTTGATCCTATCTTGCAAGTTGTAGACACCTATTACGAGTTATGATCTGCATCCCTAAGGTGACAATAACTGGGATTCTTTTCGGTGATTAGCGTAGTTTAAGGAGTTCATGTATTCACCAAGTGCTAATGCTTTAGTCTTGTTCTCTACTAAAAGGAGGCCTTAATATATCTTAGTTTCCATTAGGACTCCACTACCATGGGAGGGTAGGACAAAAGATGTCATGCAAGTTCTTTTCCATAACCATGTATGACTATATATGGAATATATGCCTTCATTACATTGATGAATTGGAGCTAGTTCCGTGTCACCCTATGATATAGCCGTTGCATGATGAATGCCATACGACATAATTATCCATCACTTATCCATTGCTGATGAGCTTTTCACATGTTGATCCTTTCTAAGTTACTTTTCCGTCGCCACTGTTACAATCACTACAAAACCGCTACTGTCACTTTTGCCATCGTTACCGGTACTTCCATACTACTTTGCTACTGAATACATTGCGGCAGATATTAAGTCTTTCAGGTGTGGTTGAATTGATAACTAAGCTACTTATAATCGAGAATATTCTTTGTCTCCCCTTGTGTTAAATCAATAAATTTGGGTCGAATACTCTACCCTCAAAAACTATTGATATCCCCTATACTTGTGGGTTATCACGCATCCAACGTGCTTTCTCAAGAAGACATCGGGCATTTGAGGACTCCTCTCATCGGAATATACAAGCCAAGTTTTATAATAAAAAATTCCCATTAGTATATGGAAGTGGCAAAGAAGAGACTATCTATATGAAGAAAATGGTGCCACTTTGAGGAACAAGTTTGGTAAACGATAGTAGAAAAGTCCCTTCTCTCTTTTTCTCTCATTCATTTTTTTTATTTTTTTCATGGTGGGCCTTTCTATTTGGCTTCCCTGATTCATATTATTTATATGGTGGGCTCATTTGGCCCACCCTATTTATTTTTATTTTCCGTCCGGAGTCTCATCCCATCTTGTCAGGGAATCATAGTCTCCAATATCCTTTACTCACTTGGAAAATGCTCTAATAATGATGATCATCACATTTTTACTTACTTACAACTCCATATGAAAAACTGATAGGAAGATATGACTCTATATGAATGCCTCTGGCAGTGTACCAAGATATGCAATGATCTAGCATAGCAAAGCATAACAAAAAGGGACAAGCAACGCAAATACCATGATAGCTATCTTACGATCATGCAATGCAATATGACAATTGAAATACAAGTCATATGAAGTGCCGGTGGAACTTGCATGGCAATATATCTCGAAATGGCTATGTGAATGCCATGATTGGTAGGTATGGTGGCTGTTTTGAGGACGGTATAATGAGGCTTATGTGCAACAGAGCATATCATGTCACAGGGTTTGGATGCACCAGCAACATTTGCACCGACCCTCTTGGTGAGAATGGGCAAGGCACAGTACCGAAGAGGCTATAAAAATATGAATAGGTCAGCTTTTGTATGTCCATGCATTCACATTAGTAATAAATAGCTCATATGCTTATTGCAAACTTTTATTAGTTTTAACACAAATGAAAGTACTACTTGCATGCCCTGAGGGAGGAGGTTGGGAGGAGTTAACCATCGCACGCCTATGATCTGAAACAACAATAGGGTTTTAACGAGGAATAGAAATTCTCACACATCATCACCTCCTTTTTAATTTTAAGACAAACAAGATGTTAACCTCTCTTGATATAGATACTTCTACGGATCAAAAATTGCTCTCAAACCCTTTCACATGACCACATCAATATCATTAACCCACAATTTCTCTTTAATGTGCTACATTAAAGTTTTTATTATCACTCCTTGAATACCTATTATTTTTGGACTAGTCTTATAACACATGCAAATTACCATCTCTGTTTATTAACTCTCAAACAAATATAAGTGAAGAAGGAGAGTTTAATTTGTTTCTACAAAAGACCTATACATTCTCTAAAAAATATAATTGAAGCAAAAGAGCATTCTACAAATAATGGTTTTCTATATCTAGAGAAATAGGCATCCAACTTCAAATGATATATGTGAAGCACATGAAGCATTCGATAAAGCCATATTCAAAAGATATAAATGAAGTGCAACGAGCATTCTATCAATCAACCATGGACTTTTGGGGCATCCCCAAGCTTAGTCGCTTGACTTTCCTTGAATATTTACTTGTGGTTCGTTGGTCATCCCCAAACATGAACTCTTGCATCTACTTATTCTTCTCAAACCGTTACCTCCTCGATCTTCCAACACTTCATCCACACAAAACATAATAGTACATAATCACCAGATCCCATCATGACCTGCCATATCAGTATTGCATAATTATAATCTAACATTACCCACTGTATGCTATGACAATTCCATGGCTCCTAAGTTAATGAGCTTCAACAAGATTTCAAACATAAGCACGCAAAGCAACTATACAGCGATTTGTGAAAAACAAGACAATGTGTAAAGACACAGATTGATACCCTACTACTGTAACTCAAACAATTCTAAATGAATTTGAAGTGGTAGACAATTTATATAAAAGTACATTGTAAAACTTTTAGAAGTACATTGTAAACTAGGAAACATCAAACACTACAACCAAAGTTTCTGTTTTTTGCAGAACACATATCAAACAAGCAATTTAAACATCCTAAATGTAATTCTTGGCAAGTTATTTTTATAATAACATGTATTAGTACAAGGGGATAATTATATGGGCTGAAAATTTTATGTAGTCAAGATTCACAAAGTGTCCATGGGCATGACAAAAGTTCAAGGCTAGCCCGCACTTCAACGATGCTCTTCTTTCTCACTTTCACTTCTCTTTTTGAAAAAAATAAGTTCCCCACTTTATTTTTTATTATTAATTATATTAAAAAGCACAAAACAGAAAAAAATGACTCTCTAAAACATTCAGGTTGTCTCCCTTGCAGCGCTTTCTTTAAAGTCAATAAGCTAGGCATAAAGTGCTCAATTAATTGATCCACCCAGATCCCAAGGTATATCAAAGCCAATTTTAATTAAAAATGATTCGTAATTAAGTAGTGAGCACAAAGTGATACATATCATGTGACAACATAAAAGAACAATTCATGCACATAAAAAAAGGCCAATACATAGCACACGTAGTTTCTTGCAATTTGGAGGCCGATCTGTTTCTTATGGGTCGGACTCTATGGGCCTCTTGCTGAGCATTGGATCGATCGAAGGACTTGTCTCCAGGAAGAAAGCTTCGGCAATCATGTCCTATCCTCCACGTTTCGTGTAGTGAATAGGCATGTTTATCCCTTTGACATGTAACCGACCATGTGTAAACCCTAGGTACCCTCGGCGTCTATATAAGCCAGAGGGTTTTAGGTTGTAGATAGAAGACAACTCATCTAGGGTTTAGCTATTCGATATAGAGGTAGATCAAATCTATAACCTACATATTATCAATAAAATCAAGCAATATGTAGGGTATTACCTCCCTAGGAGGGCCCGAACCTAGGTCAACATTGTCTCCTTCGTCTCCTGTTACCATCGATTCTAATCTCATAGCTCTAGAACCCCTACCCGAGATCCACCGGTTTGGACACCGACATTGGTGCTTTCATTGAGAGTTACGGTGTGATCACCAAAGAATTGTGGATCATGTCATCATCAATGAAGAGGTACGCAACACGGACACTTTTGTTCCTGGGCAGATCTTTGCTTGCGGCAACATTGTGTTGCACGCTGCCCGACAGGCCATCTAGCTCAGGTCGGAAGCTTCACCCCTGATCAAGAGGTCAAATTCGGGAACCTAGAGTTTTCCGTAGACTCTCGGGGCGATCTCTCTCTAACCGGGCTCATAGTCTCGCCTGCCACACCGAGGCTTTAACCTTGGATCCTCCTTTCGCTCACGTCCACGGATTTACCCTGGCGATAACCTGACTCTTAGTCCCGATCCACAGTGCCAGATGATCAGACATCTATCCTTACCGAACACTCCCCTAGCATGGATACAACAGAGGTCAACTCCGAATGCTCCGAGCAGGTTGACCCAATCGAGCTCTCGATACTCAATGAGGCCCTAGATCAGATCTCGTTGATGAAGATTACCAACGAACCAACCCCGATCCATACTCAGATCAGTCTCAGGGCAGGTCAGGACAAAGTTTTCGCCCAACCCACCACCTACTTGATAGCCATAGTCGAAGATTTAACCGACATGTTGGACTATGCCTCCGAGTAGGTAGAATACATGGATGAGGAGGATTGTGTTCCCACCACCGTAAACACCGGACGATGGGCCACCACCTCCACATACGATGTCTACATGGTGGACACTCCAACCACTAATGGCGAGCACACACCTAACAACGATGACGACAAGTCAAGGCGCCATAAACCCCATAAATGGTCAAAAGGAAAAAAGGGAAGGAAAGCTATCATCAGCACCGGGGAAGAACATACCCCGGAGGACCTCGGTGATCCCGATATCCCCCAAAACCCGCGAGAGGGTCAGGAGAGGCCTGAAGGCCAACAGAACCCCTGTGACGTAAACTTTTCCGATGACGACAATTATCTCCCCCTTGTTGAGAAGGAGGACATCCTGCAAGCCAATGATTTCGACATTCCCGATAATCCTGAACATCAAGAACTGTTTAGGCAACAGCTTATAGCCGAACCAGACAACCTCAATGATCGATGGACGAGAGTCCTTGCAGCTGAGGAAGGATATGGTACCGGTCTATCAGACCAACCTGAGAGCTATCCACATAGAAGGCTGATGCCACAATTCGACGATGAGCTGATTGATACGCCATCTCCCAAACATACCCCATACGATAAGCCAGACCGCCCCCTCGAGGGCACGACAGGATGACTTACTACACCGGTTATAGGCCGGTGATACCCCGAAGACGGGGAAAAGAGACATTAGAGCCTGATGACCGGTTCGACATGTGACATGACCTAGACCATAGGGCAGGTTGCACAAGATCCATCTATTGATCAAGAGGGTATTCACCCGATCAACGGGATGGGTACCGGTCTGGCTGGACCACAATAATCGAGGTCGGGAATGAAACCGGGCTAGAACAAACGCCGATCACCAGCGTGACATAGGTCAGGTCAGAGACGCCGCCCACCCACTATGCTTCATGGATGAGGTGATGCAGCCTCAGTTCTCGGAGGGGTTTAAACCCGTAAACATACAGTAGTACGATGGGACAACTGACCCAACCTATGGATTGAGGATTTCCTCCCACACATCCACATGGCACGAGGAGATGATCACCCCTAAAACATAAGGGGCCAACTCGGCACTGGCTGAACAGCCTCCCAAAAACTCCATAGGATGGTGAGAAGATCTAGAGGATGCATTTTGATCTAACTTCTAGCGAACCTATGTTCGGCCACCAGAGTCCTCCAATTTGAGACACGTCGTCTAGAAGCCAAGAGAGTCCGTGCGGCAATTCTGGAATTGGTTCTTGACCAAGAAAAACCAGATTGTTGACTGTCTGGACACCGAGGCAATAGCCTCCTTCTCGCACAATATTCCGGATGAATGGTTGGGCTACCAGCTCAGCTAGGATAAACCTCGGACAATCTTCACCCTTACATCCCTCATAACCCGCTATTGCACAGGCGAGGATAAGTGGCTCACAAGATGGAGCCACAACCCGAAGACCCCAGAACCTCCGAAGTTCAGGATGGAAATGGGAAACCAAAGCACAATAAGAATAATCGACGACACAACAATAGTGATGCCGATTACACAACCGTTAATGCCGGCTTCCGCAATTCCTGACCCGGGTAGCGGAAGAAGCCTCTTAAAGACAATCGTGACGGACCCACCCCGCTGGAGAAGATCATGGAAAGGCCTTGCCAAATCCATGCCACTCAAGAGAAGCCCGCCAACCACACCAACCGTAACAGTTGGGTATTCAAACAGGACGACAAACTCACATCCGAGGGTCAAGGCAAGAGCCCACACAGCAAGGACGAGGATGAGCCTCGGGGTCCGATTGGTGGCGGACAAAAGAAGTTCCCTCTAGAGGTGAAAACAATAAATTTTATCTACGCCGCCCATATACCCAAGAAGGAGAGGAAGCGCGCCCTTCGGGAGGTCTACACCGTAGAGCCTGTAGCCTCGAAGTATAAGCCATGGTCGGCGTACTACATCTCTTTTTGTCGACGTGACCACCCGACCAGTATTCATCATGGAGGTTCAGCCGCCCTCGTCCTAGACCCCATTATAGACGGGTATCACCTCACGAAAGTCCTAATGGATGGAGGAAGTAGCCTTAACCTCATTTACTAATGGATGAAAAAGATGGGTATAGATCTGTCAAGGATCAAACCCAGCAACACTACCTTTAAAGGAGTGATCCCAGGCGTTGAAGCCCGGTGCACGGGCTTCTTAAGCCTGAAAGTAGTGTTTGGCTCGGTCGATAACTTTCGAAACGAAGACTTGATCTTCGACATTATACCTTTCCGCAACAGCTATCACACCCTGCTCGGCCGTACAACGTTCGCTCGCTTTACCGTTGTCCCATACTATGCATAACTCAAGTTCAAGATGCCCGGCCCCAAGGGGGCATTACTGTCATTGACAACACAGAGCGCTCCCTCTGAACTGAGGAACATGCGTTGGCCCCGGTGGCCTAATTCCATCGCAATGATGATCACAAAATGCCGACACCTGCCGTAAAGGCACGCAAGGTTGGGAAGTGAGCTTGGCTTTAGGCCAAACTTTCAGAACCTTCTTCTCCCCATAAATAGGGGCTCGCCCCCATCGCTCATCCCTTGGACCAACGAAGTACGTTCCAAGGAGGCACAACTTCGCGCTCAAAATTCCATGGGCAGTGGTGGGAAAAAAAGGGTAAGTGTTCAGCTGGACTGAACTACTACCATAAAATGTCTACGGACACACTACAGGTACCATCAAGGGCCTGATAAAGGCGTAAAGCTCATCTAGACTTCGGCAACTTCTCAACACCTTGTTTGCAAGATCTGTTTGCCGAACAGTACCAACCACGAGGTGCAACACTCCCTAGGAGGCATAGGAGTAGACTAGCGACAGGGCACATCGAGGACGTAAGGTTACCAATCGAAGACCCCTGGTACAACCACTTCTGTAAAATTTCTTTTTTCCAATACCTATAAATAGTTTCTTCAGGAATTCAAGCCATAAGAGTCGTTGAGCAAAATATAAAATCATTATACATGGTTGTCTCATTGTCCTTTTTTGGAAGATATTCTATTTTCTCCCTCTTCTCGTGAAACTGTTTGGTATATTGCGATGCAACCGACTAATAGACCAGGGGCTCGAGTTTAAAAAAATTGCCTTATGGACAATTGATTATGCGTTTGGCGTCTTGGAATTCACTTTATATGAATTGGTTCCGAACTATGTCTTGGGTCAGTAATTGGGTTGCCCGGCTCCTGTGCTTGCCCGTTTACGTTTAGCTAGTTCGGCTAAAAGGGCAAAGGGAGAACCTCTACGATTGTGTTTCCGGCTAGCCTGGTCGACCACCTCAGAGAAGAAAGCCGAAAACTGACTGTCATAGTATGCGAGAACCGGTCTGTGAATCCGAGCTTAAGTGTTATACTCAAGACCTCGTCAGAGGTCATTGCGTGTCATACGATGGGTTTGGTATTCATACAAACCATGTGATATCGGCTTTAGCCGTGGTTCATCCGAACATCACAAATCACCGGGGGCTAGTCACCAGCCTCCCACAGTCCTTTTCGTGCCCCTATGACTAAGTGAAAGCAATAAAGCATTATGGTCGGATTGCCCGGTCTACCGCACAGTACCGCCTTCTGGTACCGATAGCTCGGCTAAGGTTTATAGTGTGTAACTAGAGACTCCCCACGTAGCATCTACATGGGGGTTGAAGCCGACGACTCGCAGCTTTCAGTTTCAATGTCCACACAAGAGTCATCAAGGACTGCAAAACATTAAAAACATGCTAAACCATGCATAGGAAATATAAAAGTGTTCAAAGGTCTTCGGGCACATTACAACGCATTTAATCGTACATGTTCTCTTTCGAACATTGTGACCGTATCACCCGAGCACCCTCCATTACTCCGGAGAAGTATGGACCAGGGAGCTTATGCCCCTTTTCAGGAGGCGAAGGGGCGGTGTCTATCTTCATCGGAGCAAGCCCCGGTCAGTGCCCCTTATCCTTCGCAAAGGCCATCTGAGCTCCCTCGATGCAGGAGGAACACATTAGTGCGTCGATCCGGGGTGAGGCTTCGCTCAGCTTTTGCACTAAGCTGAAGTAGCTTCCCGGTAGTGGCTCGTTGGGCCTAGCCGGATAAAAAGATCCTTCATGGCCAGCTCCGCCATCCGATGTAGCTCCATCAGCTGCTGGACGAGAAGAGGAGAGTGCTCAGAGGCATCGAATTGCGCCACGAACAGCCGAGCTTCATCTCCCTCTCCTCGCGAAGCAAAAAACTGATTCGCATCCCCTACGCTCTTCTAGAGGTTGGAGGAGGCACCTAAGGAATGCCGCACCTGGGTAAACAACTTGACCTTGCTATCCTCGAAGATGCACTACAATAAATACGGCTAACCATCCGTGATAACCTTCGCCTAGTGGACTTGCTCCTCAAAGAAACGCCTATCCACCCGCTCCTTTTGGAGATCGATTTTCAGGGTGGATACATTGGTAGCCTAATCCTTGCCTCTATGCTCGAGGGCCTTTCACTTTTGGCTGGCGTCATTAATCTCCTCTTGTATTTCCTCCAACTAAGCCTCATGATTGTCGTTGGTGGCTCTTAAGTCAGAAAGCGCGGTAGCCGCTTCTTCGGCGGCCACCCTCTCGACTGCAGCCTCCTGCTTCGTATGCTGTAGCTCGGCCTTGAGCTTCTCAAGTTCCTTCGCAGAGCCTATGTATGCATCAAACATATGAATATTGCATCGATAGTATGATGACAAAAAATTTGGATATTGAGTGTGAGAGCCTGGCTTAATAGGAATGATAGACTACTCATATCAACAAGAAATTCCTTCTTTTTCGGGAGCCCACTCGAAAAGAACTCCAAAGTTAAGCGTGCTTGGCTTGGAGCGATTCTAGGATGGGTGACCGACCGGGAAGTTGGTCCCGGGTGCGCATGAGTGAGTACAAATTATGCAGGAAAGACTAGTGTTGGTTTGTGGGGCCAGTGTAGATCC
The DNA here is from genome assembly GCA_022496015.1 of Hordeum marinum. Taxonomy (NCBI): domain Eukaryota; kingdom Viridiplantae; phylum Streptophyta; class Magnoliopsida; order Poales; family Poaceae; genus Hordeum; species Hordeum marinum. The sequence goes on from CM039672.1 coordinate 144,065,258, forward strand.
CGCCAGGCGTAATGGGGTGTTACAATTGGTATTAGAGCCAACCCTTTTAGTTACATGGGCATGCGTTGGTCAGGTGCACGGGCATGTGGCACATGGCGTGTGTGTCCCGTCGTGGCACACAACATGGCATATGTGCCGGACTAGACGCGCATACGTGTGCCAAAAGGGAACGTTCGTGATGGGCTGATGAGGACATCGGTTCCTTTGGGTGGGGGTGTATGTGAGAGCCTGGCTTAATAGGAATGATATACTACTCATATGAACAAGGAATTCCTTCTTTTCCCGGAGCCCATTCGAAAAGAACTCCTGGGAAGTTTCTCTCGGGTGCGCACGAGTGAGGACAAAGTGCGCAAGAATGACTAGTGTTTGTCTATGGGGCCAGTCTAGATCCCGCCAGGTGTAACGGGGTGTTACATTGAGTTAGGCTTACCTTGCACCTTGCCGCATCTCTTGTTCAGAGCATCAAGCTCATCCTCGGAGCTTTTCAGCTTCCAATTCATCTCGTCTAGCTCTGCGGCATTCACAACTGCCTCCGATGATGGAGCTTGTAAAAAAAATCCCTATCAAGTTACCTAGGTTCACAACTTCCGAACTATCATCAATATGATCCTATGTCTGGTCCTCTTAAGGGCTGTTAGAATGTTCCGAACAAATATCCTCTTGTACATAGTTCAGATTATGATCTATGATTTACCCCCAGGTGAGTTTTTCCAAACTCACGTAGGGCTCGGGAGCTGCCATGTATATAATGGTAGCTTAAAGAAACTAATATTTCGCACACAAAGTATCATGTGGATCACCTGGAAGCCCATCGGGAGACCATTGAAAGACTCCTTTAGTCCGTTGTCAATAGACTAAATGCTTTGTAGAACCGCACCCATAAGAGTGTGGTGCTCCATGGAGATGGAGGAGTTTGATAGAGCCTCCCCCATCACCAGCCACCCATTGGTCGGTGGCGCCGGTGGTTATCGGTTACTTCGATCTCCAACCAGGGATTGAATCGGTGCCTCCGGAGGTGTTGTGTGCTCCCCGAGACGGCCTTGGAGGGGGATGGACTTCCCCTCATCCGGTCTCCTCAGTATCCGGGAGGGTCTCTTCTCCTGAGTATTCCAAGCCTTCTGGGATGATACCTCACATTAGCCTCAACCATGACGTCATCTCCGCCACCACAGGTGTCTGCCTCCATAGGAGCCTGCTGGGATGATACCTCCGTCACATCCTTCACAGCGCTCGGAGGAGTGGGGTGAGACGCGATCCCACTCTCCGCTAGCTCGGCGGGCGGGGTCTCCCCTTCTGAAACATGGTTGGTGGGGAGGACGCATGTTGGGCTGCAAATTAATCGGCGCTCATACGATTTGAACATCCAAAACCTTAGCATTAAAAGCTCAGGAAGTCTTCGGATTGTTACCTTTGAGATGGGGGCTTGACCCTTCGGTTCCTTTGTGGAACCTTATCCAAGTCCGAGCTGTCGTCGGACATAATTACCTGTGTCCGACACGCTTTCTTTGGGGCAGGAGGAGGAACCTCCTTTGTGGCGTGTGATGACACTGCCCTCTTTCTTGCGAGGGGGGAATCACCTTCCCCGTCGTCATCATGCTCATCCCCTTGATTGGAGGAGGCATGGGTCTCCCCGGACAAAGCGTCCGGCTGGTCCCTGATATGCAGGCCTCCTTGGCTTGGTTTCTTCTCCTTCTCCTTCTTCTCTAGCGCCTTGTAAGGCGCCATGACGAGGATCTCTGACAACCGCCTAGACTTGGTGTCCTCGGGATGAGGCACCGGGCAGTTGATGCACATGGCCTTGCTCAGTCATTTTTGCACAGGTGATCGGAAAGTGCTTAGAGTTTCTTTCATAAAACAAAGTAGATCAAACAAGACTATATTATACCTGGGAAGGAGGTTTATTGGCGTGTAGATCCTCCTCCTCGGCTGGCCAATTCTCCTGCGCCTTGAACAACGCCTTCCATAGCTTCTCCTCAGTAGTTCGGAAGAGCTGACGAATAGTAGGCTCATCGTCAAGTCGATAAGCCCACATTGGAGAGTCCTGGTGGTGGCAAAGAAGGATGCGCCACAGGAGCATAATTTGGACCGCGCTGGCCAGCTCGATTTTGCCCCTCATCATGGAGGCGATGCGCTTCTGCAGGTTGTCCACCTCCTTATCAGACCCCAGTGAAGGCCCTTTCGGAGCCATAAAGTCAACCTGGTGGGGGGACCAGATCTGAATTAGGCTGGAGCAGCTCGGCTTTCCACCCTTGGCTCGGTGATGTAAATGTGGGGACCTCAACTCATAAGTCGTGATCACCGAATGTACATGCATAGTGATCCCAGAAATCGATGTTCACTGAACACACAGAAACTGAATAACAAGATCTTACATCCATTACGTACCGGTTTACTCAAATATGGCCTTCATGGCCAACTCTTCATATGATTACAGCAGAAATCTTCAACGATTGCGTGAACCCATGCCATCTGCCTTAACCCTACAGGCATTCTGACTGGGAAGCGTCCTAGCTCGCATGTCCGTCACCAAGGTAATCTTCATGATAACCTGATCTTTCATGCCTGACCAATAAAATAACCAGTGGCAAGCCAATGAGTACTTTGAATGTACTCGCAAGCAACCCATGTTTGGAACAAGGCAATAACAATGCATGATATATCACTAATAGGTAAGTTTTGCAGAAAGCTAGTTTTGAGTGCAATGACATGATCAAGTGACTTAAGTAAGCATGCATCAACCGTAGACAGGTGTTCATAAGAACATGTCACAGTAATCATCATAAGTAGGGGCTGGACGTCTCATGTTAAACAATCACACCAAGTTCCTAGACTTGTCTCATATACCGTATGAACATCTCATGTTGAGTCATCATGCCAAGTCAACCGACTCGACTCAAGTATCATCCTGGTCACCACACACACACACACACACCAAGTTTGCAAAAACATCTAGACGTAGTTTAAGAAGAACCTCCAATTGTACATGACCTTGGACGTGGCTATTCGAATAGTTTTACACTCTATAGAGGTTGCACACTTTACCCACAAGACTCGGCGAACTTCTGTGTCATTCACGACTCGCGGTATTTAACATACCCGAGGTACGCACCCGAACAATGCATTTCCCCTAGCGATACTAGACAAAGAGTCCACTCGATTGCTACCCAGCCCTCACGATGTACATCACATGAGCCTCGCTCTAATCGTACCATCCATGAGGGGACCAACGGTGTGCCCGGTGCCTGTGAAGACATTGCATGATCGTACATACTAGTATGACCCCGTATCGAGAGTGACCACGCTACTCCTGCCACTAGTAAGGCGGGCTCCTTTCCAGTACCCATCAAGGTAATCAAGAAAGCCCCGTCCCATGGGGGGTATTGTGGTTGGGCATGTAAGGTTGAGATTGTCAACAGACCTTAAAACTCTCCATTCTCAAAAACACACACTCACTTGCTCCAACATACCACTTCTTTCTCAAGTGGTTACCCATCTCATCATCATCTCCCTCAGGCATTAGTGGCACCCGACAGGGTTTTTGAAAAGTCTTAGAAATCATTTCTCTCCTTTCCATCACTATGCATAAATCCCATCCCACTTGCGTAGCATCTACTAGCATCCTAACTACACCCACCTGCATAACCCTCATAAGGTGGTAGGGTCATGCTTGATGCAAGAGTCAACGGTAAATGCATCGGAGGTACCCCACCGAAAGGGAAGCACCACATCATGATCAATTCTTGAAACAACAAGTGCTATATGACATGCATAAAAAGTTTCTTAACATGGTAAAAGGGCTGCTTGCCTGGCTTTGCAAGGTGTTCTGGGTCTTCACACGCTTCTCGTCCACTGCGAGCACTTCATCTACTTCGTGAACTATCGTCGGAAACAACCGTAATAAGCAACACAACAAGGAGGGAAATACAATTTCTCTATAATTAGGAGTTTTATTTTTCTAGGACTCCTCTAGTCATGAGAAAAATAAAGAAGGAGGTTTTTGGGGATGTGGGTCAAGGGGCAGTTTTGAATGGTGGGAATGATGAAAATGATGATCCTTCAAGATGTCAACAAAAAATATTTTCATAAAGATTAGTGGAGGCACTCATAAAATAGGGCATGATTTTAGAAATATGTGGGAAGTGGTTTCACTGGATTTGGAGTTGGTATCAATTTCCTAGGGATTTGCAAAGGTGAGAAAAATGGAAAACTAGGTTATTTACTGGATCCAACAGAATAGGTGTATGGTAAAAATGTTCACCATGTCTAGAAAAATAGGGTATGACACTTAGAGTACCTATAAATTGGAACTACTCCATCTGGAGATATTATGGCCCCTCTAGGAATTTGCAATAGGGGGTGTTTTCATAGTTCAAATTGATATTCGAATTTGAACTCTACAGGAACTATTTCAGGAAAAATGTGTATTTCACATATTTGGGTAGCAAATTATTTTAGGAAGATTTAGAGAGTTGAATCACCAAATTTGGAGCTCAACTGAATAATCTATGAATTTAGTTGCCCCTACAGGAAAACAAAAAGGAATAGGTTTATACCAAAAAGGCCAAATAGCGCACGGGGCGCAATTTAACAAATGGGCCGGCCCACCATCCTGGCCACGCAGGAGACAGACGATGTCGAAGGCGTACTTAGGGAATGCGCCTTCCCCGATAGAAGGCGGTTTCTGGTGGTTCCCGCTTTCACTTAAATGCGGGGCCCGACCGGCCGGTCACCAAGAGGTGGGGCCTACTTGTCGGGTCCGTCCCCACCTACCGCCCACGTAGGGAGACACAAGGGAGGTGTGACTGAGCTGCTCCGGTGCTCGGCCCGTTGGGTCCGGTCACCTCCAGCGGTGCTCTGACCACTGGAGACCTAAGGACGACCTGACGCACCCGCATGGGGTCTCCATTTCCGCCCAGGAGCGCCGGAGAGAGCGTGGCATTGGCCGCAATAGACTCAAACAACAATGACAATGTACTCGGTGGTATGTCCATCGGGAGGGGGGAATGAAGCTCGGGGAGGTTCTTCGAGACGCAGGGGGCTCTGGTGTGTATGACAAGAGCAAGGGAAGGCCAAATTGGTCGAATTTGAGCGGAGGCCGCCGGCAGGGCTTTGACCATGGGGACGGAAGGAGGTCGAGGGAGAGAGAGAGTGGGCCAGTCAGGGGGGTCTATGGGAGAGAGGGAAATCGAGAGAGCTCGAGAGGGGCACGGTGGGAGGCCTTATATGGACAAGCCAAGGTCCACCATGGACCGATTTCTCGGAGGGGCTCGGGCGAGCTCTGCCGGGCCTAGAGGAGGGCAAGGGAGGAGGGGGCAGACCATAGGGCATGTCGAGGACGCCGAGGCGACATCGGGAGACACGACCACGACGCCCAAGGTTATCGGGGGCAAACATTGGGCGGCAGCTACAGTGCGGGTGCGCACTGTAGCGCACTCCGGAGCACCCCTTTGGCATGCCAGTGCATGCCATTTGCCTCCAGGGCGTGCCCTAGCGTGTCCACTAGCATCTAGGGGAATCTAGGAGGGTAAAACAAGGTGTAAAATGCATTGGATGCTTCCTGAGTTCCTTGGTTGAGAAGAAAAGCTGAGAAAGAGAGGAGAAATTGCTATCCAAAGGGGTAAAAGGGGTGTTTTACGAGGGCAATCTTTGAGTTATGGCCATGCAAACTTTACTGGACGTGTAGGAGAACTATTAAGGGTTCTGGTAAAAAATTTAGCTGAAGGGGAAGATTAAAAGTGGTGTTTTAGCAAAATAAAATTAGGGGTAAAATAGGAGAGATCATAAGTTTTCAGCTCAATTGAGAAAAGTTGGCAATACAAATGTTGTAAACCCTAGAAATTGTCACAAATGCATTTGCTTAGATCTAGCTACGCAAATCCATTCCCCTTGATGCACCACTTGATGTGGTGATGTATTTTAGGGGATATAACATGCACAAAACGTTAGGGGCCCAATGGAGAAACTTGGCAATGTAATATTACCAAATTCTTGAAATCAACAGAAATGGTTTTGAGGGGATTTGGACAAGTTAATCCGTTCTCCTTGATGCACCACTTAGTGTGGATGCATTATTGGAGGATTATATCATGTCCACAAATTTTGAGCTCAATAGGGGGAAGTTGGCAATGAAGAGTTGCTCAAATTTGAACCCGGATAAAGAGGGTTTTGGAATATTTTTGTGAATAAAAACAATTGGTATTGGTATGTAACTTGGCAAGATGATCACACATACCATATGTGACATGCTAAAATTTCCCTCGATTTATTTGAGAATATTTTTATACAAATATTTCCAATGCTTCTAATAGGCGTGATTGGTTTCGAAGTTTTTTTTCCAATACTTTGAACATTACCATGTGTTCAAACTCTTATATAAGGACAATATATGTCCATTGAGTTTTCTTAAATTTTCTCAAATGATTTTTAAATCATTCGAATAATTTTTCCCTATAAAAGACCATTTATGGCCTTAAGTAAAAGCCTTTAAATAAAATATGAAAATAATTTTTTTAAATAATTTTTTGTGGTTTTGGGAACTTATATATATAGTAGGGTCCAAATAAAGCATTTGGGGGAAAAGGATCCACCCAATTCGGGGACTTCCAGTGCAAATCTCAAATCACGGGGTATCGCAAACCTACTTTGAATAAGAACCTTTTTGTCCAAAATAATACTTAAGTCCTATTCACATGGCATGATCATTGGACAAGAGTGGGGATCAAGGAAAAGAGTTTTGAGAGTAGCAGGGATTTTATGAATATCGAGTACCACGAAGCAATTAGATAATCAGCAATCAAGTCAAGCATAACAAACACACAAAAGTTTTAATTGGCCCTGATTTTTGAGTCATGATAACTTGGTCATGAGGCAAATCACAGGGTGTGACAGTAAAACCACTCTTTTTGTCACATGTTGATGTTGTCGATGAATGTGCCGGATGGCCATCCGACACGGGGAGTTGTCGATGACTACCCCGCCACAGTCTGCGTGTCCACGCGACACACTTTGGCTTGATAGTAAATACCTTGAGAAATAGTGCAAAGTGCGGCTCGACCCGCAAGAAGGCCTCGCAAACGACGATGAAGGCCAATATGTGCATGAAGGAGTTCGGCGGGAGGTCGTGGAAGTCGAGCCTGTAGAAGAACATAAGCCCCCTAGCAAAGGGGTGGAGTGGGAAGCTCAGTCCCCGGACAAAGAGAGGGACAAACACCACTCTCTCGCATGGTTTGGGGTGGGAATCACCTGTCCCTTCTATGGCGCGTGGTGGTAGATGTAGGCGGGGAGATAGCCGGCGTCCTTGATGTCCCGGATGTCCCGGATGTCCTGGTCGGTGACCATGGTGGTAGATATAGGCAGGGGTTGTGGAAAACCTAGATCTGTGCTCTTGAATCTCAGGAGGTTGGGGAAGCAGAGGATACGGATGGGAAGCGTGTTTAGGCCTTGGTGCTTTCTTTCGCTTTTATCATCGTGTAGCCTCCCTTAATTGCGCCGTGAATCCCAATGCTTCCCAAGATATGTATGCCGTTATACACGCATGATTAAACATATTACTAGTGAAACGGGGCATGATTTGTGCATTGATAGATCATGCTGACAAAAACGGCCTCGAACCGCAAATCGAGTTTTTGCAACTGGTCTGACGGTCATGGTTGGTTGTGACTTTCGTCAGAAAGGTTGTCAGGGAACACTACTTACTCCTTGACGTCTGGCCTTTAGGGCCGAGATGTTCACGGTGTTCGGACGAAGCTCTAATCGGAAAACTAGATGTCATCAGAGGCCGAACTAAACTCGGAGGGAAGAACTCGCCTCGCAAGCCGAAGACTCTTATTATACGAAGCAGCTAGAACTAGGAACCTTGACGCTAGAGGCAAGTTCGGGGGCTACTGAGGGAGTCCTGGCTTAAGGGGTCCTCGGGAGGCCGACCTATTTCTTATGGCCCGGACTATATGGGCCGCTTGCCGAGCATTGGATCAATCGAAGGCCCTATCTCCAGGAAGGAAGCTTCAGGAGTCATGGGGTGTCCTCCATGTTTGGAGTAGTGAATAGGCATGTTTATCCCTTCGACGTGTAACCGACCATGTGTAAACCCTAGGTACCCTCGTCGTCTATATAAGTCAGAGGGAGGTTGTAGACAGAAGACAACTAATCTAGGATTTAGCTATTCGATCTCGAGGTAGATCAACTCTGTGTCCTACATATAATCAATACAATCAAGAAGGACGTAGGGTAATACCTCCATAGGAGGGCCCGAACCTGGGTAAACATCGTCTCCTTCATCTCCTATTACCATCGATTCTAATCTCACAGCTCGGGACCCCCTACCTGAGATCCACCGGTTTTGACACCGACACCATTCCACCAGAATCTTGCCTTAAGGTCTTGGTACATCTTGGTCCGTCCAGGATGGATGGAATATGGAGTGTCATGAGCTTCTTGCAGGATCAAGTTCTTGATCTCTTCTTAGTTGGGTATGAATATGTGCTTCCTGAACAATACAACTCCTTGATCTTCCATCAAGGTAGGCTTTGCCTGCCTTGATCCTAGGGCCTTGCCTGCCTTGATCTTCCTTTTGATGCTTTCAATGCTCTCGTGTCCCTTCTGAGATTGTTTAATATCATCCATCAAGGTAGGCTTTGCCTCGAGGTTGGTGAGGAATCCTGGGCAACTTGTTCCAAGCCAAAGATTTCAAGATCTTCATACAGGGCGGGTAGCCTTTCCTTAATCATAGCATTCAAGGAATAATTCTTTCTACTTAAGGCGTCTGCTACCACGTTAGCCTCTCGGGGGTGGTATTGAACACTGAGGTGATAATCTTTGATGAGCTCCAACCATCTTCACTGTCTCATGTTCAATTCCCTTTGGGTGAAAATATACTTCAAACTGTTGTGGTTTGTGTATATCTCACATCGCTTCCCCAGAGGGTAATGTCGCCATGTCTTTAAGGCATGAACCACAGCTGCCAACTCAAGATCATGACTAGTATAGTTATCTTAATGACTCTGCTTTCTTGCATCAGAACACCTCCAAGACCGATTCTCAATGCATGACAATATATCACAAACTCCTTGTGAATATCGAGGGTGGCAAAAACTGGGGTTGTGGTCAATCTCTTCTTGAGATCCTAGAAGCTTTCTTCGCAATTCAATGTCCATTCGAAATTCTTCTCCTGCTTCAAAAGCTGGGTCAAGGGTCAGGAAATGCTCGAGAATCCTTCGACAAACTTGTGGTAATAACAAGTGAGTACGAGGAAGCTTCTCAGTTCCTTCACATTGCTTGGAGACTGCCACTCAGTAACGGCTTCAATCTTGGTAGGATCCACTAACAATCCTTCTTCAGTCAACACATGACCCAAGAATCCAAATTCATGTAGCCACAATTCACACTTGCTGAACTTGGCATAAAACTGGTGCTCTCGAAGCTTGTTAAGGACAAATCTCAAGTATTTCTCATGCACTTCTTCGGAGTTGGAAAAGATGAGTATGTCATCAATGAAGAAGACAACAAACTTGTCCAAGTACTCCATGAAGACCTTGTTCATGAGGTAAATGAAGTAGGCAGGGGCATTGCTTAACCCAAATGACATGACCATTTATTCATACAGGCCATATACTGTTACAAATGTCGTCTTCGGAATGTATTGGGGTCTAATCTTCAGCTGGTAGTACCAAGACCTGATATCGATTTTGGAGAACACCTTAGCTCCATTCAGCTGATCAAACAGGTCCTCAATCTTGGGGAGTGGGTACTTGTTCTTTACTGTGACTTCGTTGAGGCAAGAGTAATCAACATAGAGTTGGATAGTCTCGTCCCTCTTTGACACAAATAGAACAGGTGATCCCCAAGGAGAGGCGCTTGGGCAAATGAATCCTTTCCTGAGCTGCTCAGCCAGTTGCTTCTTTAGTTCATCCAACACTTCAGATCCCATTCTATGATGCCTCTTATAGATGTTCCCTGCTTCGGGCATTAGCTAAATGATGAACTCAATGTCGCGGCTAGGAGGCATTTTTGGCAGCTCATCAGGAAAAACATGGAGGTATTCGCATACCACTGGCACTTGGTCCAACTCAATTCCTGACAGAAAATTAACCAGAGGGTCTTGAGTGGAGGCACAGCCGAGGACATACTTGACTTCCACTCCTTGGCTATTGGTTATGGTAACGGTCCTCTTGGCACAGTCCAAGTAGCCTTGGTTCTTGATTATATAGTCCATGCTATAATGACATCCAAGCCTTCACTACTAGGGAAAAGCCTAGTAGCAGCGCGGGTTAAACAGCTAACTTGTAGTAGTAGCACCCGTTCTACTACCGCGTCTGTTAGTAGTAGCATGGGTGCTACACGCGCTACTAGTATTAATTTCACAGACAAAAAAATTCTCCATCCTGTGCGTACTATCAATGGCAACTATGGTTCAATCCAGCACTGGTAGGGGTCGTCGGAGGTGTGGAAGGGCAACGGTAGACCAGATCCAGCGACGGCTGCTGCAGAAGGCCCGGATCCATGGCTGAGCAAGGCGGTGGCGTAGGGCTCCTCTTCGCGGCCAAGGCAGCGAGCTCCTGGTCGTCCTTGGTGACGACCAGCATGGGCAAGAACACGGGAGGGTAAGTCAAACCAGAGGGAGAGAGTAAACACAAAACTGAGGGAGAGAGGAAGGATATCGTGGTACCAGCCGGGTTGGATGTCAGTGGTGAGGTGCTCCGTCATGGTGCCATAGAGGCAAGGGGAAGACAGGTGAGCTCCTAGACGCCAGCGACGCGAGGAGGTGAACTCGTTGGGCGCCAAGGAGGAGGAGTTGTGCTTTGGGAGGAGCACCATGGGAGAGCCTATGGAGAGAGGGGGAGAGTGAGGGAGATAGGAGGCATTCGGCCGAGGATATGGGCACTTGACCTACCTTGTACTTAGTAGTAGCGAGGGGTATAAACCAGCGCTACTACTATAAACTTAGTAGTAGCATGGGTTTATACCCCTCGCTACTAATATGGCATGTCCCGGGGGCATAGTAGTGACCACTTAGTAGTAGCGAGGGTTATAAACCCGCGCTACTACTATCAACTTACTAGTAGTGGGGGACATAAACCCATGCTACTAGTTGGTAGCAGTAGCGAGGGATATAAACCCACGCTACTACTAAGCGTCTACCTATAAGCTTTTCCCTAGTAGTGCTTCTGACTTCAGGATGATAAGGTCTGCTAGGAAGTCTACCCTGTTTGTGTTAATCTCAACTCCTTTACAACCAATCCTGGACTTCATAAATGATCTCGGGTTTGTATCAACATACGACTACCCAGAGGTGTAGGTTTCATGCCATTCTCTAGTGCAAACTTTTGACTGACAGAAGAATGCGAAGCTCCACAATCAAATAGTACTGTTGTGTTGGTTGGAGTTAACGAGGAACGTACCCGGTATGACATTCGTGTCTTCCTGAGCTTCCTTAGCGGTGACATGATTCACACGACCCTTGCCATTGTTGGGCTGGTTGCGGGGAGCTGGGTTCCTTGGTAGCGCTCCACGGCCTTGACCTTGGTTCGGCGCATTGGGGCACGGGGCATCTGGCTTCTTGTTGGGACATAGCCAAGAGATGTGTCCTGGTTGACCACATCCAAAGCAATTGACTTGTCTAGGGTTGTTGTTGTAGTTACCCTCGTCGTTGTTGTTATTGGGGTTGCTGTAAGCTGGCCTGGGATTGGCATATTGCTATGGCTGGTAGCTCGGACCAGGTGAGGGAGGTCTAGCCTGGTGTGTCTGATAGGTCTGTTGGGTTATGACGTAGGTGCATCGCATGCAAATCAAAATTTTCCTACGTGCAGAACAACGAAGAACATGCTATGAACATGGATCATTGTTCATTACCACTAGACGCACAGTGCCGTGCAGCGGATATAGAGTTGGGGCAGCATGTTCATGTGGTCCATCTCCTCCTTGTCTGATCTCCCACAAACAACCAGTCTGATCTCCCTCGAACAGCCGATCGCCGGATCCCACGTATAGGTTCGTTGGAGCGGCACAAGTGCATCGCCTCTAATGGTATCCGTGTGTGCAGGAGGAACACTGTGTAGCGGACTGCTAGGTCCGATAACACAGTCAGCGTCAGTGAGTGGAGGTGGCTCGTTGCAAGACATGCAATGCCCTAATGACGGCGCCGAAGCGATCAACCAGATGGGTGTGCCGCACCTCCACTATATATAGGCATCTAGCGCTGGCTCAACTCTTGGTCCTCACAAGGATCCTAAAGATCACGTGTTCCTTCCCATAAGCGTGCGACACCTTAGATTCATGTTCGCTTGGTCGCGAGTCAGATCACATCCGGCTCGACCAGTCGGTAGCGGCCTGTAGCAAAGCGTGCCGACTCAAAGTGTCCGATGAAGCTGGTTAGGCGAACCTGTACTTCACACTTCTATTCCCTTTGCCACACGATATATGTTGTCATGCACAAGGCAACATGGTCATCCTTGTTGTAGCACGACCTCTTTCCCGTTCTGGTGAATCCGACCAACATTCGGATTATCTCATAATCCACATCGCATGGCCATGCTTATCCAGGACGGATCACTCGAGGGGCCCAGAGTATATCTCTCCTGGTCGGAGGGGCAAATCCCATCTTGCTCGACCATGTCTTGTAGCATGGGTCTGGACAAGCCCGAAACCTACCTTTGTAACTACCTAGTCACGGAGTAGCGTTTGGTCTGCCCAAAGCAAGTCTGTCACATCCCGAGTATATGCACCAGCTCAGGTCTTAGGACATAGAACATATGGTGTACTAGAGACTCAGAGATGACCTATCGCTGCGTCTCGTAGTTGGGTCTATCCAAATAAGACCTTATCTCGACTCGGATCAGACTATGTCCAATCCGACCGGACGTTTCCGAGTCCATATCATCCGGCTAGCAACCAATGCTACATGGTCAGCCAGGCCAAGCCATCCACCGTGTCATATTCTAGTTTGATTAGTTGTGCGTCCACACAACCCTTTCGACTAGGGACCATTTTAGAAAGTTATCATACAATGCATAGTCTCACAAACAAGTCACATACTTGTTAATACACATCACTGGTAATGTCCAATGACTATCTTTATTCATAAAGACATAGGAAATATCGTCATACATGATTACCTCTAGGGCATATCTCTAACAAGGTCAGCTTGGCTGGGGTGGGATGCCAGGGGCGATGCTTCTGGTTGCTTGAACTACCCTTGCTAATCATCTCACGCTTGCGGATGTCGTCTATGGCAACGCTTTTCTTACATCATGGGGGCGTTGTTCATCAGGTCGAAGAAGGTCTAACAATCACAGACCATGAGCTGATATTACAGGGTCTGCTGAAGTCTTTCCATGAAGTGTTGCATCTTAGGAGCCTCTTGTTTACATCCTCAGGTGCATACCTTCATAGTAGGTTGAACTTTGCATGTACTCCTTGATAGAGCCACTCCCTTGCTTCCCGCTTGGAATTCTCTCTTCTTGATAGCCATGATCCCAGAAGGAATGTGGGCAGTGTGGAATCCTTCCTTGAAGTTATCACAAGGTGATCACACGATCGCCTTGCATGACCATGAATGCATCCCACCAAGCTCTGGCGGTACCTCCAAGGCAGTGAGAGGCATAAAGCACCTTATCAGAATCCTCATTGAATTGAACAGTGCAAGGAGGTCCTCGATGGTGCAGATCAAGTCATCAACATCTAGGGGTTCTGCAGTGCCGGTGAAGGTTCGGGCAAATTCCTCATGAACTTAGACAGAGTGGAGCGGCTATTGCCGTTCCTGCCTTGCTACTGGTTGTTCACAAGGAATTGGGCCATCTGCTGAATAGAAGCAGTGTTGGCTTGGTGTTCCTCCCTGAGAACTTGGAGAAACTGATCAATGGTCATGTTCTCCGGTGGAGGTGGTGGCGGGGGAATGTCACCATGTGGCTGCTCCTCGTGTCCTCCAGCCTGAGCAGTCCCATCAGTTCCCTGTTGCTGGCAGGGGTTGCCGGCTTTAGGGTTAGTGAAGGAGCTGTTGCGGGTTGCAGTCACCATCCTATTTGGAGAAGCCATGTCAAAAAACTAGCATACACGAGAGGAAAATCAATAATGGAGAAAGCGAGCCTAAGGGGGTTGGTATAATGCAAGTGTGGTAAAAAAAAGGTCGAAGGACAAACAGACATATATTAAGATAAGATAGACAATGGAGTCGCTTACATGTTGCCTAAGGCAAAAGCGTGACTTGCATCCGAACAAAAACAACAAGCACACATGGTTTCATATGAACCATTACATGGACTCGGCTTCGCTTGAGGGGTACATGACTCTTCCGACCCTAGGGTTTCTCGGACTCAGGGGTGGAGTGCTCGGTGTCGTAGTCATGCTCCTATGGGTCTTCCTCCTAACCGTCCTCTGGACGGGCATCGTATCCGGTCGATGGGGTCCGAGAATGACGAGGTCCACTACGATGATGCATTGCCGGTGGATTGGTGAAGAGCGCATGGTACTCCATCGCACTCATGCGACATCAACATGTGGGTTCATCTCTAGCTGGGGTACTCCTCCTCGATAAGCGATAGCTGGTCGTCCTTTGGGGGCTCCAGCATTCTTGATCACGTTTGCCTTCGTCTTGGCTTGACGGAGTAGCTCTCGGGTTTGGTGAAGTTCCTCACGGAGCTTCACGGACTCCTTGATCAGGTGGTGAGCTAGGTTGTTGGTGAAGAGGTTGAAGTAGGTCTAGAATCTGAGTGGTGTCCCATCCTCCTTGGATGGAACCAACGTCCAACTCTCGCAAATATCATCCCTCCTGAAGGGTAGATAGCGAGTAGCTGGTTCGTGAGCCATCTCTGGGATAATTCATCGAAGGTGGATGAGTGCCTTTCATGCAGTTGTCTCGACTGCGAGTGCCAGGGTCTCCATCTGTGGTCCTTCAAGGAACCAACTAGTTGGGGAGTCGTTTGCCTTCACGAACACATCAACACGGTACTCCTTCGTGACAGCATCAACACAGTTCTTGTGATAGAGGAAACGGGTGGTCTATGATACTGGCACTTCTCTAGGCTATCCTCAAGGAGTAGGGGAAATACGGATGCTAGGAGGGCTTTGGGTAAGACAGCCATCTAAAAAGGTTTGAAGGGAGGAGAGTCAGCAGAGAGTTATGTGAAGAATAGAAAGAAGTAATAAGCGCAGAACTCCTAAGTATAGGTGCTAGGTGTAGTTTTGAGAATGGTTTTATCGTAACTAACTTCCATGCCAACTAAGGGTTTCCTACAGTTAGGATGGCTCTGATACTAGCTCCGTGGGACCCCGACTCATAAGTCGTTATCATCGAATGCATGCGTACAGTGATCCCAGAGATCAATGCTCGTTGAACACACAGAAACTAGAATACAAGAGTCTTACATCCTTACATGGCGTCTTACACATATAAAGGCCAGCTAGGCCAAGTCATACATAGATAGGGCCGCAAGGCCCAAACACTTAAACATAACAAACAACGGAAATCTTGGTCGAAAGCATGAACCCATGGCATCGACCTTAAACCTACACCCATTCTGACTAGGAAGCATCCTAGATCACATGTTCGTTACCAAGAACTCTTCACCATACTCCTGCTCTTCCATGCCTGGCCAATTAAATAACTAGTGGCAAGCCAGTGAGTCACTGAATGTACTCACAAGCAACCCATGTTTCGAACAAGGAAATAACAATGCATGACATAGCAATAAGTAGGTAAGTTTGCATAAAGCTAATTTTGAGTGTAATGACATGATAAACTAGCCTGTATAAGCATGCATCAACAATTGGCGGGTATCTATATGAACAAGTAACATCGTCATAAGCACAGGGTTGAACATCTCATGTTCAGTCATGTCATCAAGTCATTTGACTTAATCTTTGTCACACCCTCGCACCATGTTTTGAGGAAACATCTAGACGTAGTTTAAGTAGGACCTCCAATTGTCCATGACCATGGACACGGCTATTCAAATAGTTTTACACTCTGCAGAGGTTGCACACTTTACCCACAAGACTCGGGGAACTTCCGTGTCATCCTTGACTCATGGCATATTCCATACCCAAGTTAGGAACCCAAACATTGTATTTCCCCTGGCGATACTAAACAACGAGTCCACTCGATTGATACCCAGCCCACATGATGTACATCACAAGTAGCATCCATGCAGGGACCAACAGTGTGCCTGGTGCTTGTGAAGTCAACGCATGATCGTCCTTACCAGCACGATCCCGTATCGGGAGTGACCATGCCACTCCTGCCACTAGTAATACGGGCTCCATGCTTGTACCCACCAAAGTAACCAACAAAGCCCCTTCCCATAAGGGGTATCGTGGTTGTGCATGTGTTGGTGTCAAGACCAACGGATCTCGAGTGGGGGTCCCGAACTATGGGACTAGAATCAATGGTTACAGGAGATGAAGGGGACACGAGTTTACCTGGGTTTGGGCCCTCCTATGGAGGTAATACCCTATGTCCTTCTTGGTTGTATTGATGATGTAAGGGGTTACAGAGTTGTTCTACCGCGAGATCGTATGTCTAACCCTAGATGATGCCGAGGATGCCTCGGGTTTACACATGGTCGGTTACATGCCGAAGAGATAAACTTGCCAAACTATTACATCAGACGTGGTGCACAAGCCATGTGTCCTGAAGCATCCATCCTGGAGATTGGGCCTTCAACTCATTTGGTGTTCAGTAAGTAGCCCTCATAGTCCTGCCCATAACAATAGGTCAGCTATCCGAGGACCCCCTAATCCAGGACTCGCTTAGTAGCCCCCGAACTTGCCTCCAACGCCAGGGGTCTTTAGCTCCGACTGCTTCGCGAACAGACTCTTTGGCTTGCGAGTTGTGTTCCTTCCCACCAAACAATAGTTCAACCTTCGATGACAAGTTTTCTCCTGCATAGTGTCATAACAGAATACGGTAAATTGATTGGCTTTGAAGCCCAAACGTTAGGGGATAAACAACGGCCCTCGGACGATCTTTGTCACAAAAGGCTAGGGCCCACCACCACTGCCAGGACAATTGCATAGACTCGATTCATGGTTCGAGGCTGTTTTAATCATCACGGTCTATTAATATACCGATCGTGTCCTGTTTTATACGGGATATACTTAATCACGCGCACAGAATGGCTTGCGCGTCTCGGGAAGTAGACGGATTCACGTCGCGGTGAGGGGAATCCACATTGACATTCCTCATAAAAAGAGAAGGAAATCGCCAAAGGCTTTTTTATGCTCTCCATTTGACTTCTCCGCCTCCCATTCCGTTGCCCCTCTAGAGCACAGATCGAGGTCTCTGTGCCCCCACCTTTGAGCTTGGCAATGGAGGGTCACCAACAAAGACATACTCGACCTCAAGAAGGCCGGTTACCTCCCTGCCAACATCCCTCACCGCGTAGCGGAGGAGGGCCAAGTGATCCCCACCCCCAGGCCAGGCGAGAGGGTGGTGTTCATCCCCCACTTCATCAAGGGGTTAAGCTTCCCACTCCACCCCTTCCTTAGGGGGTTAATGTTCTTCTACGGCCTCTACTTCGACAACTTCCCGCCAAACTCCATCATGCACATCTTGGCGTTCATCCTCGTCTGCAAGGCCTTCCTGCGCGTCCAGCCGCATTTCGGTCTATGGCTGCAGGTCTTCAACATCAAGCCCATGTGCGTCGGCGGCAAGCATGCGAACTACGGCGGGGCATTTATCGGCAAGCTCCCCGCGTCGGGTGGCCGGCGGGCACCTACATCGACACCGTCAATGGATGGCAAAAGGAGTAGTTCTATGTCACCGAACCACAAGATGAGGGACAACTCCCCGCCGCCGCATTCAGATCTGGTCCCCCCACCAGACTGGCTTCATGGCCTGAAAAGGGCCTTGTCTAGAGATCAGGTAAAGAGGTGACCAATCTGTAGAAGCACCTCTGCTCCCTGGTTGAGTGGGGAATCAAGCTATGCGATGTAGTACAGGTGATGCTTCACAGACGCATCCTCCCCTGCCACCGCCGAGCCCACAGTCTAGAATCTCTTCCGCACTACGCGGGAGAAGTTGTGGAAGGCGCTCTTCAAATCGATGGAGTGATGGCCATCCGAGGAGGAGGACAAGGGTCTACACGCACCCAAGCCCGATTCCGAGGCATGATATTCCCCAGCTTGGCATTTTTACACAGAGAATTCCTATATCCTCTTATCCGGTCTGTTTTGCCAGAGATGGCAGAAGAAAGCCATCAACATCAATAGTCTGGCTCCTCAGGCCGAAGACGAGAGAACTGGGCTGTTATTCAAGATGCTTGTGGAGAAGGCTTACGAGGCTTCCACGAAGAAAGAGAAGAAGAAGAAACCAGGCCAGGCTGGCCTTTGCATCAGGGATCAGCCTGATGTTGCATCCGAAGAAACCCCGACCTCCTCAAATCAGGAGGAGGCCAAAGAGTAGGAAGAAGAGGAGGAGGACTTCAAGATAAAGGGGGAGGCAACTCCCCCCGTGCTAAGAAGAGAGCAACATCTTCGAATGCCCCGGGGCAGATAGCTTCTCCTGTCCCAAAGAGGGCATGACAGACGTGGGTGGTTTTGTCCGACGATAGCTCAGACTCGAGCTCCACGTCCGAAGACCCTGAGGAGTTTCCACGAAGGAGCCTAAGGGTCAAGCCCCCCCATCAAGGTTAGGATCCGAAGAGCCTCCTACATATCACTAGTAGATTCAGAGTTTGCTAAGGTGCAGGTTATTGGTCCTACAACCCCCCGTGTGTTATCCCTAACAAGGTGGTACCGGATGGGGAGACCCCGCCCGCCGAACTGGCAGAGAGTGGGGATGCCTCACACCCAACCACTTCAGGTCCCATGAAGGACGCCTTGGAAGTGTCCTCCTGGCCTACTCCATTGGAGGCGGACACAGGGGGCGAGGGAGATCGCACCGTGGCCGAAGCTAACGCTTCTGCCACCAAATACCGGGGGACAACGCCCTGCCTGGACACCGAGGAGGTCGGACGGGCATGTGATAAGTCCCCTACGAGAACATCTCCAGACCGCACTATGCCTCCGGAGACACCGATCCATACCCCGATGGGTGATCGGAAAATCCGATCATCCTTGTCACCGCCGACCAATAGGTGGTCAGCCATGGCGGAGGCTCTATCAAGTACCTCCGTCCCCAAGGATCACCGCACCCTTATGGGTGCTGTACTTTAAAGCGTACAGTTTGCTGACAACAGACTGAAAGAATTCCTTCAAAGGACTCCTTGCAGGTTTTCAAGTAAGTTACCCAGTGTTTATGCAAGCATTTTATTTATTCATATTGAATACATGGAAACGCGCGAGCCCTAGGTGAGGTGAACAAGCGCACGTAGGGGTCACATCCGAATCTGGTAACGCACTAGAAGCACTTTAAGTATTCAGCATGCTAGGGTACATCGATATATGATCGGATTGTCTATAATACGGGAAGTGAGCACCGATGTAATGTATTAACCATGTGTATAATGTAGGCTTCATCATCAGCGATGGAAAAAAATGGAGCCGAGCTGGACAAGCTACATCAGAAGCTCAAGCGCTCCGAGGATGAGGTGGAAACCCTCAACAAGAGGTTCGACGAGGCATAGGGTAAGTCCGAACCAAATCTGAATGCTTTCCCCAGAATATTGTCAATGAAGTTTCCTTTTATATAAAGTTTCATCGTTTTGTACCTTCGTAGAAGGAGATGGGAAAGCTCAAGACCGAGCTTCAACGTGCAAAGGACGAAGCGGTCGTTCAGAAGGCGGCGGCAAAATAAGCAGCCACCACACTCTCCACCCTATGAGCCACCAGTGATAAGCATCAGGCTCATGTGGTGGAGATACAGGATGCGCTCAAGGATGCTAGCAAAAAGTGCGAGGCCTTGGAGCAAAATAATATGGTGAGCTCGGCTAAACTATCCACCGTTAAATACGATCTCTGGAAGGAGTGGATGGACAGACGGTTCTATGAGGAGCAAGTGTGCCAAGCCAAGGAATTAGCAGATGGTAAGACGTACTCCCTAAAGTGCATATTCGGGGATAGCATATTCGAATTGCTGGCCCGGGTGTGGCAATCCTCAGGCGCATCCGCCGATCTCCAGAAGAGCTTGGCGGACGCCAATCAGCTGTTTGCCTTGCGGGGAGTGGATGATGAAGCTCGGATGTTCTGGGCCCAATTTGCAGCCCCCGAGGGTCCTCCTCTTCTAGTGGAGTAGCTGAAACAAGAAATGGAACTGCACCAAATGGCGGAGCCGACCATGAAGGACCTTTGCATCTGCTTATGGCCCGGCGAGCCACTACAAGGCAGCAACTTCGGCCTGGTGCAAAGACAGATCGCTGCCACGCCCCACCTCGACACCGTGAAGCGCTGATCCTGCATCGAAGGAGTCCGGATGGCCCTTGCAAAGGCCAAAGTGCACATGCTGGGGCTCAATCCTATGAAGGTTGCCACCGACCCTCCACCACATGGGAAGGAGCACCGACACCCTGAGCTATACTTCGATGGAGTGATGGAGAGTGCTCGGGTGATAGCGTCGCAGTGTTCGAGTGAAAAATTATTTGAACGAGCTTGTAACATGTCTGAAGACTCATGATAACTATTAATGATATTAGTATCCACTCTTATATGGTTTTGCATTCCTTTATAACTCCTATGTGGTTGGTTAATGCTAAAAGATGCGAGTCGTCAGCTTCAGTCCCCACGTAGATACTACATGGGGTGTCTATGCCAATGCACGATGGCCCTTAGCCGTATTATCGGAACCTGAAGGCGGTGTAGTGCGGTAGACTAGGCAATTAGACTATATTGCTTCATTCCTTTCACTTAACCGAATGGGCACGAAAAGGACTAAGAGAAGCGTACAATTAGCCACTGGAGTGTTGGCGATTTTAGGACGAACCGAGGCCGAAGCCAACATCGTAATGTTTGCACAAAGGGAAAGTTCCGCGTATAACACGAACTAACCAGTTACGAGGGTTTAAGTATAATAGTTCTATCTTGGGGTTCACAAATCGGATGGTGCATACTATGATAGTCCATTTTCCGCTTTCTCCCCTGAGGTGCTTGACCGGACTATCCAGAAGCACAATCGCAGGGGTGCTCCCTTTGCCCTTTAAGCCAAACGAGCAGAATGTAAAGGGGCAAGCACAAAAGCTGGGCAACCCAACTTAATGACCAAAGACATAGTTCGGAACCTATGCATATAAAGCGAACGCCAAGAAGTAGAACACACGATAGTTAAGGCGATTTGTATTTGAAATCAAGCCCCCGTTCTATTAGCCAGTTACCTCGCGTCATACCGAATAGGTTCACGAGAAGAGGGAGAAAGGAGAAAAAGTATGCACCGAAAACAGGACAGATGAGGCGTACTTGCGCCACACAATTTTGTTTTTTCTCAAGAACTCTTATAACTCGGATTGCCGAAGCAACTTTTTACAGGTATGCGAAAGAAAATAAGAAATAAAATCTTGAGAGGCTGTTGTACTAGGGGTCTACAATTGGTGACCTAAAGTCCTCAATATGCCCCGTTGCAAGTTGACTCCTGCTGTTGCATGCACCTTGACGGGTGTTAGTGCGGGCAGATTTTGCTATCAAAATCTTGAGAGGCTGCAGCATTAAAGGTGATCTTTACGCCATAGGCAGGCTCTTCTAGGAGCGCCTGCATCTTTTTCGAAGACGTATTGGTGGTAGTAGGTTGGGGCAATCGAACACCCACCTTTATTTCCCCGCCGCTTCCCATGAAATCTCAAGTGCGAAGTTGTGCCTCCTCGCCACATACTTTGCTGGTCATGCAATTGTGCGGTGGGGGGTGAATCCCTATGGAGGGGGAGAGGGAGGATCTGAGTTTTTGGTCTGAAGCCGAACTCGCTTACTAGCCTTATGTGCCTTTATGGCGGATGACGAAACTGTCTGATCTTCTTTGTAGCTAAATTCGGCCAGCGGAAGGGCACGATGTCGAAGATCATGTCTTCATTGCGAAAGTTATCGAGTGAGCCGAACACTACCTCTAGAGTTACCTAGCCAATGCATCGGGCCTCAACGCCTGGGATCACTCTTCGAAGGTAGTGCTATTGGGTTTGATCCTCAATGCCCATCTTTTTCACTGTATCTGAATAAATCAGGTTAAGGCTACTTCCTCCATCCATTAGGACCTTTGTGAGCTGATACCCGTCTATAATGGGGTCTAGGACGAGAGCCACCAAACCCCCGTGACGGACAGTGGTCAGATGATCACGCCAATCAAAAGTGATCGGGTATGTCGATCATGGGTTGTACTTCGAGGCCCCGGGTTCCACCGCATAGAATTCCCGGAGGGTGCGCTTCCTCTCCTTCTTCAGTATGTGGGTGGCTATATCATGTTCACTATTTTACCTCGGGACGGAACTTCTTCTTCCTCGGCTGCCAATTCGACCATGAGGCTCATCTTCGTCCTCGCTGCGCGAGCTTCTTCGTTGGTCTTCGGGTTGTATCCTACCGGCCTGTTTAGACACCCAATAGTTGTGGTGTGTGTAGTTGGCAGGCTTTTCCGAAGTCCCACGTATTTGGCAGGGCCTTTCCATGATCTTCTCGAGCTGAGTGGGTTCATCACGATTGCCTTTAGGGGGCTTCTTTTGCTGCCCAGGTCGGGAATTACGGAACCCAATGTTAACAACTGTGTCATCGACATAAATATTATTGTGCCGGCGCTTATTGTTATTGCGCTTTGGCTTTGAGTTACCATCCTGGGCTTCAGGTGCCACGGGATCTTTAGAATTGTGGTTGCATCTTGCCAGACAGTTATCTTCCCCCATGCAAAAGTGGGTCATGAGGGAGGTAAGGGCGGACATAGTTCAAGGCTTGTCCTGGCCTAGCTGGCGGGGCAGCCATTCATCCCGAATATTGTGCTGGAAGGAGTCTATGGCCTCAGCATCCGGACAGTCGACGATTTTGTTCTTGTTAGTCAAGAACTGATTCTATAACTGCCGAGCGGACTAGCCGGGGTTCTAGATGACGTTGCTGAGATCTAAGGAGTCTGGCACACGGACATAGGTCCCCTGGATGTTAGAGAGGAACACATCATCTAGGTCTTACCAGCATCCAATGGAGTTTTTGGGGAGGCTATTTAACTAGTGCCGAGCTGGCCCCTTAAGCTTAAGAGGAAGGTATATGATGGCATGGAGAATGTCTTCTCGCGCCATGTGTATATGGAGAAGGAAGTCCTCGACCCATATAGTTGGGTTAATTGTCCCATCATACTATTCTATATTAACTGGTTTGAACCCTTCGGGGAACTGGTGCCGCATGACCTCATCTGTGAAGCATAGTGGGTGAGGGGCGCCTCTGACCCAAGCTATGTCCCTCCTATATTCGGTGTCTATATGGGGTTGATTACGTTCCCGGACACTGTTGTTTTGGTCTAACCATGTTCAGTATTCACCGGGTCTATCGGGAGCACACTCTTTGGATCCATAGATGGATCTAGTGTGGCCTGCTCTGTGATCCAGGTCATCTCGTAGGTCGAACCTGTCATTAGGCTCTAATGGCTCCTTGCCCCATCTTTGAGGCACTGCCCGTATGTAACCAGTGTCGTCAGCCGTCCTGTCTCGACTACGAGGTGGGCGGTCCGGCTTGTCGTACAGAGTATGGTTTGGAGATGGAGTATTAGTGAGTTTGTTATCGAATTGTGATAGCAACCTTCTCTGAGGGTAGCTTTTGGGCTAGTTTGACAGACCAGTGTCATATGCGTCCTCGGTTGAGAGGACTTTCAGCCATAGATCATTGAGGTCGGCATGTTCGGCTTTGAGTTGCCGTTCTTTGGCATTTAGGCTGCGAGTCGTTGCTATGAGCCATTACCTGATTTCTTCCTAATCCTCGAGGTTATCAGGGATGTACAAGTCATCGGCTTCTGATATATCTTCCTCCTCGACGAGGGAAGGTAATCGTCGCCTTTGCGGTCATTGACGGTGTTAGGGTAATTTTGGTCCTCAGGCTCTTTCGGACCCTCAAACGGGTGCTCGGGGATATCGGGATTGTCATGATTGGTCGAGGCATTACTGTCCCTGTTGCTGATAATAGTTCTTCTCCCCTTTTTGCTTTTGTACTGCTTATGCGATTTTCGGCGCCTTGATGGCGCATCACCCGGTTTATCACCGTTGTTGTAAGGCGTATTGTCACCATTGCTGGCAGGAGCAACCACCATGTAGAGGTCATATGTAGAAATGACGTCCCAACTCCCGATGTTAACGGGGGTGGGAGCACGGTCCTCTTCATCCATGTATTCTGCCTCCT
Organism: Hordeum marinum; assembly: GCA_022496015.1. Taxonomy (NCBI): domain Eukaryota; kingdom Viridiplantae; phylum Streptophyta; class Magnoliopsida; order Poales; family Poaceae; genus Hordeum; species Hordeum marinum. The sequence goes on from CM039672.1 coordinate 144,089,474, forward strand.
CGGAGGCATAGTCTAGCACGTCGGTTAAGTCTTCGACGGTGGCGATCAAGTGGGTGGTGGGTGGGTCGAAAAATCCATCCCTGCCCGCACTGTAACCTATCCAGCTGTAGATCAAGGTTGCATCGTTGGTGATCCTCATCGATGACAATCGGCCCAAGGCCTCGTCGACCACTAAGGGCCCGATCGGATCAAGCTGTTCAAAACTCGTGGAGTTAACCCCCACAAAGTCTACCCCATGGGGAGTATTTAGAAGGAACACGTGTCCGGTCATATGGCTTGATGGCCAGACCAGGATGAGAGATCGGACTGCCGCGATGGGCGACCCCATTTGCATGTCCGAAGAAGTGGCTCGAGGTTAAAGCCTCAGAGTCCTCGGGGGCTATAGGCAAAGTCGTGAGCCCAATTAGTGATAAGTTGCCATGAGAGTCGATGGAGAACTCTAAGTTACCGAATCTGACCTCTTGATCATGGGAGAAGCTCTCAACACGGCCTAGATGGCCGGTGGAATCCGCATGCAGCACAACACTGCCGAAGGTGAAGATCTGCCTAGGGACGAAGTCGTCCGTGTTGCGAACCTGTTTGTTGATGAAGAGGCGAGGCGTCGATTCCATCTCACTCATAGAGGAACTCTCAATGAAAGAACCAATGTCGGTGTCAAAATCGGTGGATCTCGGGTAGGGGATCCCAAACTGTGAGACTAGAATTGACGGTAACAGGAGACGAAGGTGACACGAGTTAACCCAGGTTCAAGCCCTCCTATGGAGCTAATACCCTACGTCTTGCTTAGTTGTATCGATGATGTAAGGGGTTAGAAACTTGATCTATGTTGATCTCGTATGTCTAACCCTAGATGAGTTGTTGTATCTCTATGCCCCAAAACCCTCCGGCTTATATAGATGCCGAGGATGCCTATGGTTTACACATCGCCGGTTACATACCGAAGAGATAAACTTGCCTAACTATTACATCAAACATGGAGCACAAGCCGTGTTTCTCGAAGCTTCCATCTTGGAGATTTTTCCTTCAAATCCTTCGGTGTTCGGTAAATAGCCCTGATAGTCCGGCCCATAACAATAGGTCCGCTATCCGAGGACCCCCTCATGCAGGACTCCCTCAGCATGTATGCTTGGGACGGTCAGCAGACCTTCAATCAGAACTATTTTCTAAAACAGACACACTCACTTTCTCCATTACACCATTTCTTTCTTAAGTGGTTACCCAACTCATCATAATCTCTCTCGGGCATTAGTGGCAACCGACAGGGTTTTCGAAAAGTCTTTGAAATCATTTCTTTGTTTCCATCACCATACATATTCCCGATCCCACTTGCGTAGAAATCTACTAGCATCCTATCTACTCCCACGCACACAACCCTCATAAGGAGGTAGGGTCATGCATGATGCAAGTATCAACAAGAAAGTGTTAGTGGCATCCTGCCGAAGTGGTCACCACATCAACATGATCAACATTACGAAAATAAGTGATATATGCCATGCAAATAAAAGGGTTCGTAGTCATTGTCAAAGTGTTGCTTTCCTGGCTCAACAAAGTCTTCGAGGTCTTCGAAATATTCGCGTCCAACTCCCTCGTCAATAGCGCAATCTATCATCGCGATACATAACGGTAAAACAAGAACCATCACAAAAGCGGAGCACAAAATCCACTTCAAAAATGTTACTCTATTCTAAAAAATCCTAAAAGCGTACTAAAAATATTTTTCTAATGTTTCTGTGTGAAGCAAAATTGAAAATTATTGAAATAGGGGTTAAAAGTATTGAAAAATTGGTTTTAAGTAAAATCACTACAAGGAACGTTTCCAAAAAATTACACAAGTGCCACTCTTAAACTCTATGGGCTAGGATGACAAGAGGGGCCTGCGTGTCATCAACTTCCTTGGGCCAGAGAGGGTTGAGGGGGCTCATCGGCAGCTACGGGGCACGAGGAGGCGAACGGAGGCCACCGATGTGCTCAGGGACTCGCCGCCTGTCAAATGGTGGTGGAGGGGGCGTCAAGAAGCTCCCATTTGCTAGTGACGCGGAAGTCCGGCGGTGGCTCCTCGGGAAGGGGATGCTCTGGTCGTCCTATGCACCAAACGGAGGGGGGATGGAGAGAAACTGGTCAGGAGGGATGAAGGGTTCCGGATAAAAAGAAAACGAGGGCGGAGGAGGTCGTTTACCTCGTGAATGCTAGTGGCCTGAAGTAGCGGCGCTCGGCTTGATCCCGTGCATAGAGGCCCTCGGGGCTTGCTTGGGTGGCACAAGGGATCGCTCGGGACGAGGAGAGAGACCAGAGGGGAGAGGAGGCTCGGGGAGGCCCTTTTATAGCAGACCCATGATGCACTGTGCGCTCGTGCACCGGTGAGGAAGAGGTTTGAGTATTTATAGGAATTTTTGGCGTCGATCTCATGTCAAGGGGGGCCACAAGGAAGTCACAAGCCTACCAGGCGCGACCAACCCCTAGCTATGCCTAGGTGGCTTGTCACCTCCTCGTGGCTCTTCTGGCCCAACTCCAATGCTTCAGGGGTCTCTTTTGGTCCATAAAAATCACACTAAATTTCCAGCCCATTCCGAGAACTTCAATTTCTACACAAAAAACGACACCATGGTAGTTATGCTGAAAACAGCGTCAGTCCTGGTTAGTTGTAATAAAATCATACCAAAATCTTATAGAATTATTGTAAACATGGCATGAATACTTTGTAAATTATAGATACGTTGGTTACGTATCATATGCCTCCTTGGCAATCCCCTCAATGTTCACATCAGCATATCGGCAACACATGGGGAAAAGCAAAATTTTATCTAAGAAGTCAAGAAGACAAAATAAAACAGAGAGGAGATGGCGCAGAAGAAATCAGATGGGGAGTTTTCAACGGTGAGGACTTAACACTGTATTCCTGTTGGTGAGGGTGTCGTCCTCTCTAGGGATCTCTGTCACTGTCGTACGCTCAACAACGGCTCCACTTACCGACAACCCCTTTCCTCCGTTAGGCTCCGTAGAAGAATGTCCTACCTGGAGGCTCCCCTCCGAGGTCGAGCACGTCAGAGCCGCCTCCGATTGCTCCATGAATGCCTGCATGAGAACGGAGTTGGTAATACTGGCGTCCATCCCAAGACCATCCATCGGGTACATTGTCGGAGCATCTTGCCAGGGACTATCCTGGGGGTTGAGGTCAGTGATTTCTGGTCCTAGCGGAATATCCTACTCAGATGGGCTCCTGCTGTCGGCGCACTAGAGTTTTTGGGCCATCTAGTGGCCCTTTACTCGTGCACGGACAATGGTAGCCGCCCTAGCGGCACGACCTAGCAAAGACTTACCAAGCGCTAGCACAGAAGACTCAAGACCATCTAGAAGACCTTGTCGAGAGGGTCGTAGAGCCTCCAGATCCCGGCAAGGCAAGGCGAGGCCCCAGCAGGCACCGCCAGTGCACAAGACAGGTGTCGATTCACCTGGACGTGTGTCATGGCGTCAATGTTGGAGGAAGCTAAGCGGCGCCGATGGGACGGCCCCCTTCTCGTGCCACTGAGGGACTCAGGCCCCTGACGGTGCATTTAATGCTCTTGTCCTACTCCATCAGGGTTAGGTATGATAGCACTGTAGCAACACTATGCATCCTGTGTGCGCACTTTACGCCACTATTGGGATTCCCTTGAGTATAAAAGGAGGCCCAGGGCATTACAGAAAAGGACTTTTGGACTCTTTGGCTTTTGGGCTTTCGGACAGTTAAGGAGTTAGGCAAATGGACGGCCCGACGGTCATAGAGGAAGCGAAGGCTCCCAAGCTCACATAGAAGCCATTCATGGCGCTCCTATAGCTCGAACCCTAGAACAGGATCAATACAACCAAGCAGGAGTAGGGTTTTACGCATCCGTGTGGCCCAAACCTGGGTCAAAACACCCCGTGCGCAGCTCACCAGACTAGATCTTTGTGCTAGCATGCCCCCGCACCGATCCGAAAGGGGACCCTGCGGTCCCATAGGTGTTCCTTCCAACTGACACCTGTCGATCCATCTATAGTGGAGGCGTCTCCACCCTCCTAGCTAGTGTCAACAACAACGGCGAGGATTAGCAAAGAAATATGAGAATTAAAATAAATTTCAAAGGATTGGCGCTTACTCGTTGTCCTCCTCCCCTTAGCTGAAGGTGGACAAGTTGCACATTCCCCTCGGGCGAGCATAGGTAATCGAGGCAGAGTATGCGTCCTAGAGCGTGTTGTTGGCGTGGTGGTGCCCGTAGACCCGATGGACTGGACGGAAGCGGTTGCCGTTGTCGGCATGCTGGGAATGGGGGCACCCAGACCTGCCGGCCTGTGGCCCAGGGCGCGGCCCACTCTTATACGTCTCCAACGTATCTGTAATTTATGAAGTATTCATGCCATGTTTACAATAATTCTATATGATTTTGGTACGATTTTATTAGAACTAACCCGGACTGACGCTGTTTTCAGCAGAACTACCGTGGTGTTGTTTTTCTACAGAAATAAAAGTTCTCGGAATGGGATCGAAATGTAGGTAGAATTTTTGGGAAAATATAAGATATATTGGAGCGAAAAGATACCGGAGAAGAGTCCCGAGTGAGTCACAAGATCCCAGGGCTTGTGACCTCCTTGGGAACCTTCTAGACATAGGACCAACGCCAAATAATCCTATAAATACCCAAACCTCCGAAAACAAACTTAGATCGGGAGTTCCGCCGCCGCAAGCCTCCAGAGCAATGAAAAACCAATCGGGAGACTGTTCCAGCACCCTGTTGGAGGGGTAAACCATCAATGGAGGCCATCTTCATCGTCCCGACGGTCTCCATGATGATGAGGTGTAGTTCACCCTTGGGGCTTAGGGTATGTACCAGTAGTTATGTGTTTGATCTCTCTCTCTGTCATGTTTTTGAGATGGCGCGATCTTGATGTACCGCGACCTTTATTGATTTAGATGAATCATATGGAGTTTTCCCCTCTCTATCTTCTTGTGATGAATTGAGTTGTCCCTTTGAAGTTTTCTAATCAGATTTAGTCTTTAAAGATTTGAGAACACTTGATGTATGTCTTGTGAGGGGATATCCGTGGTGACAATGTGATGTTCTATTGATCCACTTGATGTCTGTTTTGGTGATAAACTTGTGGGTTCCCTGCCCTTGGGAATCTATGCATAGGGTTTGGCACATGTTTTCGTCTTGAATCTCCGGTAGAAACTTTGGGGCACTCTTTGAAGTTCTTTGTGTTGGATTGAACATGAGGAATCTGAAAGTATGTGAAGCATATTGTATAATCAAGGCCATGGGTACTCTGGTGACATCGGAGTATCTAGGTGACATTAGGGTTTTGGTTGATGTGTGTCTTAATGTGTTATTTCAGTATGAACTCTAGGGCTGTTCGTGACATTTATAGGGATAGCTCATAAGATTGATCAGAAAACATAACTTTGAGGGGTCTTCGTACCCTACAATATATGGTTCAACTTCGTTAGTATTGTTGAGAGACCGTGGAATAGTGAAAGTATGAACACTAGGCCTTGTTTTCAAGCATTGCAATATCGTTTTTGCTCAGTTTTGTTACTAGTTACCTTACTGTTTTCATATATTCAGATTACAAAAACCTATATGTACCATCCATATTACACTTGTATCACTATGTCTTCGATGAACTAGTGCACCTATACAATTTACCATTGTATTGGGTTGTTGAGGATACAAGTGACTCTTTGTTATTTTGTTGTAGGTTTGCTTGAGAGAGACCATACTCATCCTACGCATCCCACGGATTGATAAACCTTAGTTCATCCACTTGAGTGAAATTTGCTACTGTCCTACAACACTTTGCGCTTGGAGGTGCAACACGAGTCTACAAGAAGAAGGTTGCGTGGTATACATCAAGTGCTTTTCTGGCGCCATTGCCAGGGAGGTGAGTGCTTGAAGGTATCTATTTATATGTTGAAATAAAATATTTTTCTTTCTTGTTTTTCACTAGTTTAGTCTATAAAACAAAACAGTGGAATTGAGGTTGCCACATATGCTTTATATTTTTAATTTCTTTCATGAAAATGATGGAAAGGAAAATTGTACTCAAGTGTTAGAAGAAGTTATTAAAATGTTTGTCACTAAATCATTGAGTGATGTGCATGATTTCAATGTTGTTGGTATGAATTCTTTGAATATCCATAGTACTAATGATGATTGCACTAGTCATGATAAAAAGATTTCTTATAAGCATGTCAATTTTTGTGGAGTGCATATAGTTTGTGAAGACATGCCAAAAATGGAAGATATATTTTGTAAGAGGCATAAGTATTTAAAAATTAATGGTTGCAATAGAGGCTATATGTTTGTGCTGAAAGATTTAGTATTTCTCGCCGTCCTTGTGAACTTTGCAATGAAAGTGTTCATTTTAATTTCCAATGTGAATTATTTCATGTTCGAATTGTGTCGAAAAATTGTGATAACCTCATTACCCTTGAGCATCATAATGAAGTTAGTCTATTTTTAGGGTATTTAGGAAGTAAACATAAAACTAAGCATGTTCCAGCTTGGGTTCTCTGAAAATGATTGATTTTGATCTAAAGGAAATCTATATGTATTGTGTGGTAAATTTCATTGAGTATCCTTATATTACCAATTACTTAAATACAATATAACAAATAGAATATTAAGATAATACTAATTAAGGGGAAGAGTTTTCCCAATATCCTCCTATTTTTTCTTATGATGAATCAGGTAATGAGGAGAAGCTTTTTACTTAACCAACCTCTTTAAAAAGAATCTTGGAGGAAGTAAATAAACCCACACATAATGTGGTTAAGAACAAGAAAAGAAGGAAAATTAAAGGTAAAGAGGTATCTCTCCAAAATCATGTTGCTCCCATGATTGATAGGCCTCATGAGAATGAGTCAAAAATAGTTGTGGAAGATGATACACTTGAGGATGCTTTTGTTATGCCTATTGCTTGTTGTCATAATTATGATAGGGAAGATAATGATACTTCTCATAATCTTGAAAATATTTATGGCACCAACTTGGAGGATGATGATGATAATTGCTACACTATAGGTGTTATTCATACTATTAATGATGAGAGTGATTATGTTTATGATATACAAAGCCACAAGCTTGGGAATGCTCTGTTTGATGAAAATGACGTGTTTGAGAATTTATTTGCTACTACTAGTGTTTGTCCCAAGCATGGGGATGCTATGCTTAATGAAGATGACCTTTCTGTTCCCCTACTTTGAATGATCAAATTTGTTATAATGATTGCATGCCTCCTACTCATGATGATTATTGTGATGATACTTATGCGATGAAAAAGAATGATGGTTACTATTATGAAACTTCTCATAATTATGAATATAATTTTACTGAATATTAGTCTTTTAGTGTATAACCAATTTGTAGTATTCAATACTGTTATGATACTCCCACTATTAGTCATGAGAAGAAATTTTCTTGTGTGGAGAGTAGTAAAATTTCTATGCTTGTAGATCATGAAAAGAATACTTTATGTGCTTGTTATATTGTGGAATTCCTCCATGATGCTACTGAAAATTAATATGAGGGATGAACATATGCTTGTAGGAGTTGCAATAATATCAAGTTTCCTCTCCATGTGCTCAAAGTTTTGAAGTTATGCTTGTTTGGCCTTCCGATGCTAGTTGATACTTGCTGCCATAAAATTTTTTATCAAAAAATCCATATGGATATGAAGTTGGATATACTTAAATGTGTTTGTCATGAGATTCATTATGCTCTTTTGCATGTCTCAAATACTATTTCCTATACGAGAATCATTGAAATCATCATGCCTAGCTAAAAGGCATTAAAGCAAAGTGCTTGTTGGGAGACAACCCAAAACTTTTACTTGCTGTTTTTATGTGTGCACATTATTAATCTGATGAATTAATCATGTTTTGTGTCTTTTATTTCAATAAAGTGCCAAGTAAAGCCTTTGGGATAGTGTGGAAACTTGTTTGTTTGATTCTGTGAGAAAACAGAAAGTTTTGCATCCAGTATATGAATTATCTGATTTTACTGGAGCATCAAACAATTATGAAATTTTACAAAACATTTATATGCAAATTCCTTGATCTGTATGAAGGTTTCAGAATTTTTTGAGTAAGTGAAGTATGGTGATCATTCAGATCTTTACAGACTGTTCTGTTTTTATAGATTCCGTTTTGCATGCATAGTTTGCTTGTTTTAGTGTTCCCATAGCTTATATTGGGTGATATAAATTGTGGGAATGATGTAATACAGTAGGTATTATATGAGAACAATAATGAATCTTGTCTTGACAGTACCTAAGTGAATGATCTATCTTTATTACACTAACCCTTCTCACAAAGTTCCGTTAAGTTTTGTGTGATTGAAGTTTTCAAGTTATGGGTGAGACACCGATATGAGGAAAATAAGGAGTGACAATAACCGAAGCTTAGGGGTTCCAAAGGCACCCCAAGGTAATATCCAAGGAAGACTCAAGCGCGTAAGCTTGGGGATTCCCTAGAAGGCATCCCCTCTTTCGTCTTTAATACTATCGGTACATCTTACTTGGAGCTATATTTTTATTCATCACATAATATGAGTTTTGCTTGGAGCATAATTTTATTTTGTTGTTATGTGTTAGCTGTTATTTAAAATATTATTTTTCTATAATTTTTTCCACGAATTGCCTCTAGGATGCTTAAATTGCATGTTTAATGTGTGTTGCGTAAAACAGAAACTTCTGATGTAGTGTTGGAATTTTGATATTTTACTGGAATGTGGAAAGTTTCTGAAAATTTTACACAGTGTTTTCATATAAATTATTTATCATGTAATAAATTTTTATAATTGTTTTAGTTACAGAAGTACACTGTTTTAATAAATTGCTACAGACTAGTCAATTTGGACAGATTGTTGTCATAGTTTTGTTATCTACTTATCCTATAGCTTCCATAGCCTATATTCGCAAATAAAAATTGTGGAAATGATAGTATACTGTAACTAATGTTTGAAAATTATTGTGAAACTTTTCTTGGCAGTACATAAATAGTTTATTTATTATTATGTGTACTAACCTATCTCATGAGTTCTTTTCGAGTTTTGTGTGGATGAAGTTTTTGAGAATAGGTGAAACCATGATATGAGAATGTTGAACGAGATACAAAAGCTCAATATTTTGGATTACCAAGGCACCCAAAGTAAATATTTCAACAAGTCTCGTGCATCTAAGCTTGGGGATGGTACGCATCCCATCTCTCATTATCAACAATTATCGGTTAGCTTATGTTGAGCCTAACTTTTAATTCCTTCACATGATGCATGCTATTCTTGAAGTGTTATTTTTATTTTGCTTGCTGTTAAATACAATACTCAGATATGAAATTCTTTATTGATTGAGCAAGAGAGAAAGTCCTCACATATCTACTTAATTGTTTGACTAGTCATTGATCTTTACTTATATGTCTTGGAGTAGTTTTGTCATTTACTCTCGTGCTTCAGTTATATCCTATGAGTAAATGGTTGAATGAATTGAATATCATAAAGCTGAAATTATATATTTTTATATGCTTATCCCATGCAGACTAATGTCTTCACGTATAAGAAGTATAGGTGGTAAAATTTATTGAAAGTTAGCAAACACCGCATTGGTCACTGGAACAATTCATGAAAGAATATTGAAGGAAGAGAGATTTAACATATAAATATACTATCTTGGAAACCTTCTATGATTGTGAGCCCCATTAATTATTTTCAAACTTGAGAAAATTAGTTGAAGTTGGATAAGTAAGATAATATAATGAGTTATGTTTGGGTATATTTGTGTAGAAGTTACATTGTTATGGATTCTCCAACATGTGGTGCTTGCTTCCACTTCATACTAGCCAACTTCCCCACCAAGTAGAAATACTACTTGTGCATCCAAACACCCTTAAATCAGTTTTTCCATGATATTCCACTATACGTACCTATGGATTGAATAAGATCCTTCAAGTAAGTTGTCATTGGTGCAAAAGGCAATAAAAATTTCTCCTAAATATGTATGATGTTTTATCGTAAGGGAATATAAGCATTGTACGAACTTGTGATGGTAAAGAAATAAAAGCAACGGACTACATAATAAAGGTTGCTATCACGGAGGGCAATACAACGTGGCGTTCCTTTGCATTGAGGGTTTGCACATCCCAAAAACAAAATGCGCATGACAACCTCTGCTTCGCTCTGGAAAAGGGCACATGTTTTACTTTCTTGTACTTACCTTTACGCAAGAGTCATGGTGATCTTCACCACTTCCTATATTTTGCCTTTTTCTCTTAGAAAGCGTCAAGTGTTGGCGAATGATCTAGGCATATATGGTCGTTCAAATATATTTGATCATGAATTATTATTGTTGACTATTATCTATATGATAAATAAGTTGGGAGGCAAAACTTTAAGACCCTATCTTTTTCTCTACTCGACGGATGCCATTTGATCCAAAAGTATGCTCTGAGTGTTAGCAATCATGGAAGACCATATGATAGTTGATTATGTGCAATTTGCTAAATGAAAGCTCTTACATAGACCCTTCCTGAAATAAGATGAATTGCAATTGTTTGGTGACTGAAAGCATAGTTTGTTAGTTTTCAAGAAACTTTATGGTCTATACTTTAACATGTGAATAGCTTGTTACTTCATCATGAGAAGTTTTATGAGATGCGATACTTCTTATGATATTTAATGATGCTATAGAAATTGTTTGGAACTATCATTGATCAAACTTGTGCACTTGGTAGCATTCACACTTCATAAATTATTTCTTTTATCATTTACCTACTCGCGAACGAGAAGGATTAACCTTGGGGTTGCTAATACATCTCCAACGTATCTATAAATTATGAAGTATTCATGCCATGTTTACAATAATTCTATATGATTTTGCTATGATTCTATTAAAACTAACACGGACTGACGCTGTTTTCAACAGAACTACCATGGTGTTGTTTTTGTGTAGAAATAAAAGTTCTTAGAATGGGCTGAAAATCTACGGAGAATATTTTTGAAAAAATACTGGGTAAAAATATACCGGAGAAGAGTCCCGAGGGAGTCACAAGCCACCAAGGCGTGGCCACCCCCCTGGCCATGCCTAGCTGGCTTATGACCTCCTCAGGAACCTTTTGTACGTGGGACCAATGACAAATACTACTATAGATACCCAAACCTCCAAAAGGAAACCTAGATCAGGAGTTCTGCTGCCGTAAGGCTCCAGAGCCACGAAAAACCAATCGGGAGCCCGTTCTGGCACCCTATCGGAGGGGGAAACCATCATCGGAGGCCATCTTCATCATCCGGGCGGTCTCCATAACGAGGAGGGAGTAGTTCACCCTCGGGGTTGAGGGTATGTACCAGTAGCTATGTGTTTGACCTCTCTCTCTCTCGTGTTCTTGAGATGGCACAAATTTGATGTACCGCGAGCTTTATTGATATGGATGAATTATATGGAGTGTCCCCCTCTCTATCTTCTTGTGATGAATTGCGTTTTCCCTTTGAAGTTTCCTTAGCATATCATGTCTTTAAGGATTTGAGAACACTTGATGTATGTCTTACGATGGGATATCTATGGTGATAATGAGATACTCTATTCTTCCATTTGATGTATGTTTTGGTGATCAACTTGCATGTTCCGTGACCTTGGAATCTATACATAGGGGTTGGCACATGTTTTCATCTTGAATCTCCGGTAGAAACTTTGGGGTACTCTTTGAAGTTCTTTGTGTTTGATTAAACATGATGGATCTGAAATTGTGTGATGCATATCGTATAATCAAGCCCATGGGTACTCGTGGTGACATTGGAGTATCTAGGTGACATTAAGGTTTTGGTTGATGTGTGTCTTAATGTATTATTTTAGTACGAACTCTAGGACAGTTCATGACACTTATAGGGATAGCTCATAAGATTGATCGGAAAACATAACTTTGAGGGGGGTTCGTACCCTACAATAATTTCTTCGTTAGTTGTCCACTATTTGTGACTTTGGAGTGAACTCTTTGTCGCACGAGAGGTATTTAGATATGATTCGACTAAGTTAGTATTGTTGAGAGAACCTGCACTAGTGAAAGTATGAACCCTAGGCCTTGTTTTCAAGCATTGCAATGCCGCTTTTGCTCACTTTTGTTACTTGTTGCCTTGTTGTTTTTATATTTTCAGATTACAAAAACCTATATCTACCATCCATATTACACTTGTATCACCATCTCTTTGCCGAACAAGTGCACCTATACAATTTACCATTTTACTGGGTGTGTTGGGGACACAAGAGACTCTTTCTTATTTGGTTGGAAGGTTGTTTGAGAGAGATCATCTTCATCCTACGCCTCCCATGGATTGATAAACCATAGGTCATCCACTTGAGGGAAATTTTCTACTCTCCTACAAAACTATACACTTGGAGGCCCAACACCAGTCTACAAGAAGAAGGTTGCATAGTAGACATCACACTCCGATGGCCGAAGACAGCCGAGCGCCACCCCACTCAAGACAAGGCCCTCGTGAGAGCCTTGAGCTCGCGAGGGAAGCGGAACCAAGACCTACGAGGAATAGCCCTCCTCAGGCCCCCTCCGGAGCGGCAAAGACCTCTATACAGCGCTTGGTCCCGCGAGGCCAAGGATCACGTAAGGCGGGGCAGGCAGGCACCAGCGCGCCAGGCTATACAGTTTCCCCTTTGGTGCAAAGGAGGCAATGACGTACACCGGTTCACAAAGCACCCCCAAAGGTTTCCATTCCGATGCAATAAGACCAAGACCACGAGCCATGCAGGACGGATGTCATCGCGGAGTGCACCACTTCATCATTAGCAACTACTTTGCACGTGAAGACCACCTTTCATCAGGATAAAGATGTACCCCTTGTACCCCTTCGAACTTGGCCGTTGTGGGATCCCTTCTTGCCATAGCAATAAAGGAAGAAGACCCGTGCCACTATAAATAGAGGCTAGGCTGCTCCATAGAGAGGGGGCCAAGAGAGGGGACGCAAGATCATCAGAACACCCTTGCGAGGCAACTCACGACTATACCAGTTCATTCACAAACCCCCTCGTGAGGCAATCCACCAAAGCTGGAGTAGGGTTTTACGCTTCACAGCAGACCGAACCTGGGTAAATCATCGTGTACAATCTTCTTCCTCGTCATCGTGCGAGATCTTTGTCTAAGATATATTGTTGTGAGCTAGGAGGGGCGAGGCTGCCGAGGATCTTCGCACACGCCCCTATGTTCGAACTTCCTTGGGTTTTGCGGAGCCCAATATCCAACATCCTTGTGCTTTGCAACAGCTTGCCTCTTGCCCCGTCGCCGGGAAAAGTCAGCTAATGGGTCATCCTCCTTCCCCTCTTCCTCAACATCTAGGGGTGGGGTGAGATTGACTAGCTACCCTATGCATTCCTTGCAGAGCAAGTGAGTGCTCCTATGGATGTTGCGGGTCGGGGGATTTTCAAGCTCGAACTCCACGGCAACCACGGTGTTCTTGAGTCTGTCATCCCTAGCGCTGGCATGTTCCTCCGGCTGGCCCCATGCTGGTGGCTTCTCGTCGTGCCCCTTGTCATGGCTGACGTCCCCCTCCCCTCATCTCCTAGCATGGTGGCCCCCGAGCGACTGACGCCCATGTCAATACCCACCTCCAACTTCGCTGCTCGATGTACTCGAGCTCCACTTCGGTGGTGGTGCAGACCATCGACCCTTCGTCCCTGACATGTGCCTCCGTTAGGTTGTCGAACCAATCCAACACCAACTCCCACATGGGGTCCGTACCATGCGCACTACACGCTGACATCATCGCCATGATGGCATCCTAGCGGGATTTGTTGCAAAGTGGGATGACGAACGAAGGAAGTATGAACTTGTCGTCTGGCCAGAAGAGCTGGTGGCGCATGACGGTGAGTTGCAAGAAAGTCAGGTTTGCAATAAGCCCGGGGCGCAGCCGCATGACATCGGTATGGCCGACGTACTCCTAGACGAACCGCTTATGGTTCTAGAGAGGGTCGATGCTCCTGACAAGGAAATCAAAGCTCAGCATCTCTATGGTGAGCCCGGTAGCCCTCAGCCGAAGCATGCGGGTGATGGTGATGTCCAACTTTTTGTCATCTAGGGCTAGGGCACTCCACTAGTCGTCGCGGACGAGCTTGGATGTCCAGACCTCGCAGAAGGTCGGAGGCTCCTTGTCGGAGATGGAACACCATTCAGCTAGCCATACATCCCACTTCTTGTGCAGATCACTAGGAGGGTATACCTCCTTCTGGGAGAGGCGGGGGATACATGTGATGGTACCGGAACGAGTGCCCTCGCCTCTATGGGTGGGGTGAAGAAATGGTGGAAGAGGGAGACGTTTGGTATTATCCCTATGATTTTTTGGCGCAAATGTGCGACGACAGACATGGTGGTCTCCTCGTTCAACATGAGATCTACGAAGAAGGATGAGAAACAGTAGAAGTACAACATGAAGAATGGGTAGTTCTCGACACTGGCAGGGCGTCGCCCGGAAGCACTACTGTCGTCGGGTGCTCCTTGGTCTCCCTTCCCCACATCAAGGCGTACCTCAAGTTGAGGTCGCCATAATCAACATAGAGGGGGAGTAGATGGTGAACTTCCTCCGCATCCTCGCCAACTCCTCCTTAGCCTTGGAATCGGTCACCTTGTTGGCCTTCTTCGCTGGGCATGTCATAGTAGAGGACGATGCGCGCTTAGGCGGCATGGCGACCTCAAAAATGGGCGGCGACGAAAATGGGGAAGGAAACCTGGAAGCTCTGTGCTACGGAGAAGAGAAGGAGAAGGTGGTGACAAGGCAGAGGAGATGCAGATGGGATGAGTATTGCGCTTGCGGTTCTCTAGTTTCACAGAGGAGGATGACGCGGGGGTCGCCTCCTCTAGTCATGCATGCCGCGGATTTTCACGTGCGACTCCTCGAGGCAACCGCCTTGCTCCACCACTGCCACGACCAACAGTCAATGTGCATCGTAGGCAGAACAGTGAAAATCATCATAACTGCAGAAAATTACGTCCGTGTGTGCCTGTGCACTGTTTTCTGGGCCTAGACAAGAGTGTCACACACTCATGTGTGGCCCAAGCCCAGGGGCTACTGTCGATGCACTGAGAAACAGGGTCCTTAGTCCCTAGATTTGTGCACAAACGACCGCACCCTCCGGGATGGCATGACTTTGCAAGGAAAGGGATCACTTGCAAACAACCCCGAGCCAAGGATAAGACGATCGTCAAGCCTCCTTGTTGGTCGAGAAGGTCCAGCTACAAGCTTTGTGAGCGCCTTCCCGGCAAGACCTCCTCCCAGCAATCCGTTGCCCTATATCAGGCGGTTTGGTGGAGTTGGCCGGGGCGTGTGGTGGCTGGACATAATTGCAAGAGAATTGCAAGTAGATGGGCAAACAGCACAAAAGGAGAGGCCCTTCTTGCCAGGATACGCCACCAATGAGCCACCACATGATGCATTCAATACCCCTATCTTACTTCACCAGAGTTAGCTATATTGCACTATTGTTCTTACCAGTGTCTTGGACATCGATAGTGTGCACTATTACCATGTTTAATTACTATCTTAGCCATTTAGGTAATCCCTTGAACTATAAAAGGAGGCCCATGGCTACGTTTAGAAACGTCGACTCTTTATTCATTCTACAGGCATAGCCACTCCACCCTAGAGCATCTCTTGCCGTGTGACGCAGCTCCTGTACTGTGAACAATTCAATAAACCACCACACGGGACGTAGGGTATTACGCTCCTGAGTGACCCGAACCTGTCTAAACCCCTCGTGCATGTAGCTTTCGATGGTGTTCTTTCTGTAGGTCGACTACCGTCGACTGAACCGTATAAAGGTTCCTTGCCGGTCCCATAGATCATCATCCCATGCAATAATCTTGAACTAAACAAATTCAAGTTCGTCATATTTTCATTTGTGACCATATTGCCAAAGGGGACATTAATCTCAAACATTTTCATACTGGCAAACAATTGGTGGATTTATTTACTAAGCCACTTGATGAGAAATTGTTTTGACACTCGAGGAGTGAGTTTTACATCATTGATGCTTCAAACTTGAGTTAGAGACTCACTCGGATGCATGTAAAGGCGTGAGTTTTACATCATTGATCCTTTTGGTCTACTTGTTTATGGGCAAGATGCCTATATACATGATCATTTTCGTGAATAACATTTCATAACTATGTGCAATTCTATCAATTTCCTAATTGTAGTTTATCTACCCATCGTATGCTATTTTCAAGTGAGAAGCTTCTAGCGAACACTATGGCCCTCGAGTCTACTTAAACATAAATACAAGAAATCTAAAATTACATTTTCTATTTATATCAAGATTTATTTTCTCTTATTTTATTTTTCCTTTACAATTTCTATTTCTACCAAGATTTGACCCGCACAAGTAACAAGTTCAAAATTCTTGACAACGCTCTTACCCGCATTGGGTGCAAGTGTTTGGTTTTGTGTGTGTATGTTCTGTTTATAGGACTTTGCTTAGTTCACCGATTGGTTTGATAGCGTTAGTTCTCAATGAACAAAAGACATATCCCTACTATGTTGCATCTCGTCTCCTCTTCGGAGAAAATCCCAAAGAAGCTCACAAGTAGCAGGAAGAATTTCTAGCACCATTTCTAGTGAGGATGTCCGAAAGTAGTTTCCCGCAAACTTTCCAATTTCTCACACTTTAACCGGGGAAACATCATCTAATTTTTGTCACGTCCCTACACATAAATTATCTTTGAATTGTTCTACTTTTTTATTTGCTATTATTTTTTACTTTATTTAAAAAACAAAAGAAGAAAAATATGTTTATTTGCTTGTTTGCTTAGTTATCTAGTTTACTTATCATCACTATGGTTGGTGTGTCTATCACTGTCTCTCTGGAGTTTGATGTACTTTACTTTATGAAAACCCAAGGATATACCTAAAAGACGCATGGTACCATGTAATAGAATGCCATATTAATTCTACAAAATAAAATCATATGAAATTCTTCTGCGTAATTTTTATGTGGAACTTAGTTTATCTAAAAGGCAAATTCTGAATATCGCCACCAAAGGAAATTTTATTGAGATTGATTCTGGCGCAATACATGAAATAGTAAGGGAATTGTGGAACACCTCCTATGCCTAAAATAACCCATCGTACTCATGAAGGGATTCAAATATTAGAAAAGTTAGGGGATATGCATAAAAAGTTGAAAGTACTACAAAACTAAACGAACACACAAGACTGCAGGTTCTAGCCTAAATAGCATGAATTCACTCCTTACGGTTTCCAACACAAGACTTGATGCCTTAGGGTAAATGACAACTTTACGTTCAAAGATTATGGGAAAATGTAAAGAACCACACGGGTTTGAGAAGGGCCCCACTAAGGTATCCAAGATAGATGATAGGGATGACAATACTTAACACTATGCATTATACCTAGCTAGGGGCGTAAAACAATAGCGCTTGTGTGGAAGCAACCCAATAGTTATCTTTAAATATTGTTTTTCTTTATATCTTGGTGCATTGAACTGATTCTTGTTACTATAATGATTGTGTTTTTATACTTAAATTTGTGTTTATGCCAACTAAAGCCTTTGGAATGATTTGGAAGATAGTACAATTCATATGTGCAAAAACAGAAACTTCTCCATCAAGTTGAGAATTTCTCTCGTTTTACTGGCATGTCTTTTTGATCTTAATTTATTACATAGTATTTGTATGCAAATTTCCCAGGTTTTCCTATTTTTTTTATCATTTTAGTAGTTATAAAAGTATGGTTTTGCTATAGATCCTTATAGACTGTTTTGTTTGTGGCAAATTGTTTTTTTTGATTGCATAGTTTGAATGTTTTGATGATACTATGGACTGTATCGGAGGGTATAATCTGTGGAGAAGTTAGAATACAATACCTATCATGAAATAATGAGATACAAATCAATTCATAACTTTACCTAAAGTATTTGATATGTTGATTATACCAAGGGATCTCACGAGGTTTTATTGAGTTTTGTGTGCTGAAGTTTCTAAATTTTGGGTGGGAGAACAAGTGATGAAGGAATAAGGAGTGGTAGGACCCTAAGATTGGGGATGGCCAAGGAAAACCAAGGTAATATTCAAGGAATACTCAAGCGTCTAATCTTGGGGATGCCCTAGTAGGTATCCCCTCTTTCATCGCGAATCTACCGGTATGTCACCTATAGCTTTATTTTTATTCAAAACATGATATGTGTTTTGCTTGGAGCATCGTGTGTTATATTTTGTTTTTATTTTAGATTGATGCAACAATTGTTTTCTAGGAACACATATTGGAGAGATACACGCGGTCATCGTAACTTGCCAGAATACTCTATATGCTTCACTTATATCTTTTGAGCTAGGTAGTTGCTCGAGTGCTTCACTTACGTCTATTTAGAGCATGACGACGTCAAATTTTTGTAGAAATGATTGAACTCTCATGCTTCACTTATATCTTGTTGGGCATATATAATAAATAACAAGGGTAATGGGCACGTGTTATAAGACTAGTCCAAAAAGGATAGGTATTCAAGGGGGTTATAATAAAAGGGCATCGGTACATGATCATTGGTTAGCAGAAATATTGGTAATTAAAACTTGTTAGTTTTTATTCATCTAAGTATTAACTATCGCATGGTGATGATTTGTGCGAATTTTTATGTCTAAATGAAATCCTATTGTGTTGTTCGAATCAGGGGCACGCGATGGTTAACTCCTCCCAACCTCCTCCCTTGGGCTTGTGGTTGTACTTTGCTTCAAGAGGGAAAATAATGCTTAACAATAAGTTTATCAGTTCTTTATGACTAATGTGAATCCATGGAAGCGCGCCTCTAGCCGGACAAATGCGTGAGGCCCACTTTAGACAAGTCCGCACCGGGGTACCCTGTCAGCCTACCTTATGAGGTAGGTTGTCCAGAGTTTTTCCATGAGCTATGGCAATTCAAGTGGCCCAACTCCCGCATGTTCAAACTAGAGGTCCCAGAGAAGTATGACGGTAAGACCCTTCCATCAGAGTTCTTGAGCGTCTACACCATTGCGGTGCAAGCTGCCAGGGGCCGCGACGACATGATATTGGCCAACTACTTCCCGTTTGTGCTTAAGCCCAATGTCAGGTCATGGCTAATGCACTTGCCGGAGGGGGCCATCGCTTCCTCGCGAACCTGTGTCACGAGTTCGTTAGCCGTCATCAAGCTCTTGGCCAGGAGAGCAATCCGCACATCATCCGCCAGAAGGAAGGCAAAACTCTACACAAGTACATCCAGAGTTTCAGCCGCATTCACCACAACATCACAGACATTCACCCTGCCGTTGTTATCCACGCGTTCCATCAGAACGTGCACAACCACATGATGCGGGAAGAGCTGGCGATGAACAGAGTCAGGGGCGTCGCCAAGCGTTATGCTTTGGCAAACACGTGAGGTCAAGCTGAAGAAGGGAGAAGACTCCCCGGCGAAAATGTTGGCTCAAAGGTCAACTCTGAAGATGAGGATACTATTGTCCCGGCAAAGAAGGGCCGGCGACGGAACAAGAAGCGCATGGGCAAGACCGTGCTTGCCGTCGAGGCGTCCAGCAGCCCCGGCACTGCCAAGAAGGGCAAGGTTGATGACCCCGGCAATGATGTTGCTGGGTGCGCCTCCTACCACACCCTGGCAGCGGCCGGCAAGCTAGAAGACTCCGGCAAGCAGTATTACAAGATCCAACACAACAAAGGCCATGACCTCCTAGACTGCCGGAAGTTGAGCAGCTTGCCGAGAAGCAAAGAGCTGAATATGAGAGGCGAGACAAGGAGAAGGATCAGGATGGTGATGAGGGGTATGGCAAGAAGCGCGTTGGCCGAGGAGGTCACCGCTGCAAGCCCAAGCAACAGAAGGACTGGCCCGCCCGTGGCCGCGACAAGCAAGAAGGTGATGATGATGATGTCGAAGAGGATGACAAGTCTAGTGAGCATGAGTTTCAGAAGTCTACAGAGATGATGTGCATAGAAGGAGGAGCCTCGTCGCATTCCTCTCATCGCCAATTTAGACAGTGGGCACGCGAGACTAATGTGGCAGAGCCCTCTATCGGCGCACAGAGACCTCTGAAATGGTCCGACACTCCTATCATCTTTGACGCCGAGGATCACCCTGATCGCATAACTATAGTCGGGTGCTTGCCATTGTTGGTCTCGCTAACAATCCGCAACCTCAAGGTGACGACGATGTTAGTCGACACTGGGGCCAGCCTGAACCTGATCTCGCTCGATGTCATTCAGAGGCTACAGATTCCTAATGAAGATCTCAAGCCGACAGGCGCTTTCCATGGGGTCAATTCGGGAAGGGCTCTACCGAAAGGGAAGGCCATGCTGCGGGTCACGTTTGGCAGCTACATCAATTTCAGAAAGTAGAAGAACGTTTTTGACGTTGCCACGATCTCATTGACATACAACGGCATTCTTGGCCACTCGACGCTGGCCAAATTCATGGCGGCCACTCACTTTGCTTACAACATGCTAAAGATGCCCGAGACAATGAAAAGCGCGCTTATATATGACGACCAACTCTACCGGGGCACAGTCGCACCACCTGCCGCCCAGGCACTTGCTCCTACCGCTGAAGCTCCTAGGGGAAGATGACTGGCAAGGCCTCTGTTGCATAGTCCGGCAAGCGCACCTATTCGAGGTCTTGCGCTATTGTTGACGATGTGCTAGAGAGCTCCACCGGCAAGAGCAGAAAGTCCAAGGCTGCCTCGCCAGAGACCAAGAAGGTGCCTGCCAAGGAGGATGGCACGGGGGGAACTTTCACCATAAGTTCCACCCTTGACGACAAATAGGAAAGCGCGCTCGTCGCCTTCCTGTGGGCGAATGTTCATGTGTTTGCATGGCAACCATCTGATATCCCCAGTGTTCCTAGGGAGGTGATTGACCACCACCTTACTATCTGCCCACACGCGCGGCCCGTCAAGTAGAAGGTCCAGAAGCAAGCTTTGGAGTGGCAACAATTTATTGCCGAGGAGATCAAGAAACTAGAGGCAACCGTCTTGATTAGAGGAGTACTCCATCCGACATGGTTGGCCAACCCGGTTCTAGTGCGCAAGGCAAACGGTAAATGGAGGCTGTTTTTACAGACATCAACAAAGCTTGCCCCAAGGATTCTTTTCCCTTGGTGCGCATCGACCAGATTGTGGACTCCACTTCAGGTTGCGATCTGTTCTCCTTCCTTGACGCCTATTCCATTTATCATCAGATTTTTATGTCCAAGGAAGACGAAGATAAGACTGCGTTTATCACCCCATGTGGTACGTACTGCTTTTTGGGTATGCCTTCGGGTTCAAAAGCGGTGGTTCTACCTTTGCAAGAGCAGTCTAGAATGGTTTTGAGCCCTAGCTACATAGAAATATGGAGGCTTATATGGACGACATAGTGGTCAAAACCAAGGATAAGGCCACACTCATATTAGACCTAGAAGAAACATTTGCAAATCTGCGAAAGATCAACATGAAGCTTAAACCCGAGAAATGTGTGTTCGGCATCCCATCCAGCAAAATTCTCGGGTTCTTTGTGTCTCAAAGAGGAATCGAAGCAAATTCTGACAAGATCAAAGCGATTGCGCAAATTGAGGCACCAAGATAAGTCAAGGACTTGCGATGCCTTGCCGACTATGTTGATGCTTTGAGTAGGTTCATCTCAAAATCTGCTGAGCGCACCTTGCCCTTTTTCAAAATCTTGAAGGCAGAACCAATGAAATGGACTCCGTAACTGGAGGCAACGCTGCAGGATTTGAAGAAGTACCTTTCCTCTCCATCAGTCCTAGTCGCGCCAAAGCCACAGGAACCATTGCTGCTATACCTGGCAGCAACGAATCAAGTGGTGTGTGTTGCACTAGTGGCTGAAGGAGAAGTTGACGAAGAAGAAGCAGTAACGGCAGGGATGCCATGCGACGAGCTAGGACATTCCCCGGCAGGTCTGGTGCGGGTAAAGAAGGATCTGCGTAGTTGAAAGGGATAGTCTAGAAGAAGAAAGTAGTGCCGTGACCAGTCTATTTTGTCAACTCCTTGTTGCAGCGGGCTAGATCAAGGTATTCTGGCATGCAAAAATAGCTATTCGGCCTTCTTATGGCCTCGAGGAAGCTGCACCATTACTTCCAAGCACATGAGGTCACCATCGTCACCCGCTTCCCACTACAACGGATATTTCGAAACCCAAAAGCTATCGGCAGGATTGTGGAGTGGGCCCTAGAACTAACAAGCTTTGGTCTTAAGTTTGAAAGCACTTTGACCATTTAGAGTAGGGCCTTGGCAGAGTTCATTGCAGAATGGACCCCAATGACCGATGAAGAGATTCTAGAGTCAACTCTCCCCGGCAAGGAGACTAATCAAGAATGGATCATGTATTTTGATAGAGCCTTCTCGCTGCAAGGCGTTGGTGCCAGAGTGCTGCTTGTCGCACCCACCAGAGAGAGATCAACGTACGACAATGCTGAGTATGAAGGGTTGCTTGCCGGTCTCAGGATCGTTATGGGTCTTGGGATCAAGAAACTTATTATCAGGGGTGATTCTCGACTTGTCGTCAGGCAAGTGAACAAGGATTACCAGAGTCCATTGATGGAAGCTTACATAGATGAAGTGAGGAAGTTGGATGGCCTTAAGTTGCGGATGGCCTGTCAAAATGTGTTGCCCTTAGGTTACCTGTGAAACTAGGAACTTTCCTGCTCCAACTAACTCAACCCTATGTGACACCATCAACTGAATAAGAGAAGAGAAGAAAGTTAAGTTCCAGCAAGTATTTCCTAGCAAAGCTCCCCGAAGTCACCGGCGAGAAGGTTGCTAGGGGGAACGGTCGTCTTGTCGGTGAGTACTATGCTCTGGCAGGGCCGCCGACTCTTGTCGTAGAAGCATAGGCTCCCGCCAAGCTTGTCGGGCACAGCTGACTCTGGCAGGCCCTACTGCCCTTGCCGTTGAGGCAAATGCTACCCTAGCAGAGGATACGCCTTTAGTCCTTGTTGTCGAGCCACAGGCTCCGGCATGGGCACAACGCATCGTCCATTTCCTTCAGACAGGAGAACTTCCCGAGGAACAAGAGGAAGCAGAGAAATGAGCCTGCCACTCTCATATGTACCAGTTCATAGACAATGTCTTGTACAGAAAGAGGCCGAATGGCGTGAAACTCAAGTGCATTTTTTGGGAGGATGGATTGGAGCTGTTGGCAGAGATACATGGGGGAAAATGTGGCTCCCACATAGGATCAAGAGCACTGCTCTCCAGGATGCAATTGCGTTAGTAACCAAGTGTGAAGCATGTTAGTTTCATTCGAAGAAACTACATCAACCAGCTGAAGCCCTTCAAACAATCCCTCTCTCCTAGCCATTTTCAGTCTGGGGGCTCGACATCTTGGACCCTTTACTCCACGCTGCCGGGGACAAGTTCACAAAGTGGCCAGAAGTGGAAGCCATGAGAAAGGTGACAGCACAATTAGCCGTCAAGTTCTTCAAAGGACTAGTTTGCCACTTTGGTGTCCCCAACAGGATCATCACTAACAATGGCACACAGTTCACGAGCCACACCCTCATGCGGTATGTCCAAGACCTTGCTAGCAAAATCTTTTTTGCTTCCGTTGCCCACCCGAGGAGCAATGCCCAAGCGGAGAGTGCTAATGTTGAAGTGCTGCAAGGTCTCGAGATGAGAACTTTCGACGGGCTCCATAGGTGTGGAAGCCACTAGATTGATGAGTTGCCGGTGGTTCTTTGGTGAATCAGGACGACACCAAATCGAGCTACTGGCCAGACACTCTTCTCCCTTGTCTATGGGGAGGAGGCTGTTGTCCCAATGGAACTCATGTATGGGTGGGCTCAAGTGCTCGCTTATGATGAGCTTGAGGAAGATCAGTTTCGGCAAGACGACATGACGCTCCTTGAGGAGGACCGTCTTCAGGCTGTTGTGAGAGTTGCGCGCTACAAGCATGCTTTGCGCCGCTACCAAGCCGCAAGGTCAATGCCAGAAGTGTTGAGGAAGGCGACCTTGTTCTTCGGAGAGTTCTGTCCGCCAAGAATCCAAACAAGTTGATGCCGAAGTGGGAAGGCCCTTATCAGGTAGTATGAGGCACTAGGCCTGGCGCAGTCCGCCTAGAGATCGAGGATGGCTTTCCGGTGAGCAACTCCTGGAATATCGAACATCTTTGAAATTTCTACCCATGAGGCGCGGTTGCCGGGCCAGACCTGGCAACCACCTTTTGTACAAGTCTTGTCATTGAAGCATGTAATCCTTGGTACAAAGCCAGGCTCAGGCCCTGTGCATCATTAAATAATGATAAGTGTACTGCAATCCTGTTCGATTCTCATGTTTACTAATGTGCATGTTTATCTGAAGTGTTGCATTGCATTTAGTCCCGATAAGGACTAACGGACCACCAAGGTTCCATATCCATATTTTCTCTTCTTTCTTTTCTCAAAGGACAAAAGGATCCCTTGCATGCAGACAAGCAACTGTATGGAAAGGAGATGGGTGTACGGATACCTACGAGTGACGTCCCAAAAAAACTGTCAGAAGGAGAAAGTCAACAAAAAGATAAGTTGCAAAAATCCTTGTGAATCCTTGCCACAAAAGTTATTTTCCTTGAGCGATTTCGACTTCTCTATGGAAAACCTGCACGCGCGGGAACCTTGCCGCGATTGGATGCGCCCTCACTGTGTTCAGGACAACTCAACGGCCTAAGTTCCTTTGCGCATGCTCCTTGTTTCATTTCAAGTCTGCTCAACGATCCAAGTGACAACACTCGCGCACTTATTCCGTTTTCGAGTAAGGCCGACGCCTTAAACGGTCGCGCCAAGGACGTCAAGGTATCTTGCCGGTAGTGGCACTGCCAGCAGGCTGCTAAGGACCCGCTCCTTAATGTGCTTGCGGGAGGGCTACACATGCCGGCAAGATTCTTACAAAAAGGGCGTTGGAAAAATCCATACATAGAAACAGTTTAACAAGGAAGATAACATACAATTTTTCAGATAGGTGAAATTTACATAAGATATCTCTTTTCCTCTAAGAACATCTTTATTGGACTTCCTCCCCTAGGGGGAGATTATAAGAAGAAAAAGATGGAGAGGAGTGGCAGATTACAAGAAGAAAATATGGCGAGAGGCCCCCGGCAGAAGGCCGGCCTGGCCCCTCCTGGACCAGCATTGCACGAAGGAGAGGCCCAAAGCGGGCGGAAAGGGGGATGGACCCCAGAAGCCGAAGTCCATGGGCCTACCGGAAGACCCAGCTGGAAGATGAGGCAGCACCTGGGACTGAAGCACCCGGCAAGGACATCTTGCCAAGAGGGGAGAGGCGTGAGGTTGCCGATGATGGCGCGGCCGGCAGTCAGTTCAAGCTCGAATCTTCGAGCTCCGACTTGACCACCCAAATACCGGGCTCATCGTTGTTGTCTTTACTGCCTTCCTCCCCATCACTCTCGCCTGAGAACTGGCTTTCGGTGCTGCTCGCGCTCTCTTTGTAGCAACTGAGGCGGATGCCAGAGCTCCTACAAATCTTGATGGAGAGCGTATTGGCCTCTGTCATTTCAAAACGAAGAACGTGCCCCACCTGGAGATTATGGGAATGGCGGAAGGTCTTCCAACCACATGTGAGGAACATGAGGCAGCGCGCTGGGTACTCAACATCCACCCGCATCGCGCCATAACAACACCCTGCCACCCGTAGCCATAGGAAGGGCAGATCATCGTCCTCCACCGCCCTGGCAAAGAGGCATGGGAGGCACAAATGGCTCCGGAGGGGACCACCCAGATCAAGGATGAAGTCTAACGCCATCTCCTCAGCGTGGGCCTCTTCGATGGAGATGCCTCGCGTCGGAAGAGGGGGTGGAGTAGTGCTCTAACTCCCCCGACCATAGCCTCCGCGGCGGCCACGACCCCTCACGCCTCCTCCACCATGCGAACTTGAGCCTCCCTCTGCCTCCACGGCTGGAGCGGCGGCATGATCCTGACGAGAGCTCCTCCTCGCAGCTGAGGAAGGCGGTTGCCCCCGCCCCCTGTACATGGCGAACGGCCGGCGCTGCCTAAAGATTGAGAAGATGAGGGGGAAGGAAGACTGTGGAGTTTTGCACCCGAAGGACGAAAGAAGGATGGATGAGCTCCGCCCCTGCTATCCCCAATTTATAGGAGGAAGAGCGACCGCTGGCTCTCCCCCACTCCAAAGGACGCCGCCCACCTCCTCCAATAGCGATGCCTTCAATCACGGGGCTAACAGCTACCGCCCCGTCACCCCAATCCATGATGCCACAGTTACTACCTTTTCTCAGAGACTTTAAATCATGGGCGCCTGTTGCTAGCTCCTTGTGATGCATCCGGCACGCATTGCGAAAAACACCTAACACGGTAATTGAAATATCGGTGGCAGCACCGCGCACGTATAACACTACCCGCATTCAATGGGCATCATGGGGAAGCACAACGAGCATAATGATCACAACTTTAAGGCCTTGCCATGCGTGCCCATCCACTAGTTGGGCCTAGCCCAACAATGCCTCGCGACGTGTATGGCCCAGGCCCATCGGCTCCTGTCGGTGCTCTATAGTTTTTGGACCACCTAGTGCCCCTTTACTTGCGCACGGGTAGTAGTAGTCACCCCGTCAGTAGTGCCCAACAAAGACTTGTCAAGCACCAGCACAAAAGACTCAAGACTACCGGCAAGACCTTGCTGGGAGGGTTGTAGAGCCTCCAAGCAAAGCAAGGCCCCCCGGCTAGGCAAGGTCCAGGCAAGGCAAGGCCTCGGCAAGCACCCCTAGCACATAGGCCAGGTGTGGATTCACCTGGACGCGTGTCAAGCCTCGATGTTGGAGGGAGCTAAGCAGCGCCGATAGAACGGGCCCTCGTGCTTCCCACTAACGGACTGAGGTGCTTGACGGTGCATTGAATGCTCTTGTCCTACTCCATCAAAGTTAGGTACTATATCATTGTAGCACTGTGCATCCTGTGTGCACACTATACGCCACTGTTGGGATCCCCTTAGCTATAAAAAGGAGGCAGAAGGCATTACAGAGAAGGAGTTAGACAGTTAGACGGTTAGACGGTTAGACAACCGAGCAGCCTGGCAGTTAGACAACTGGGGTTATCGAGCTCACATAGCAGCCGTTCATGGTGCTCCTGTAGCTAGAACCCTAGAACAGGCTCAATATAACCAAGCAGGAGTAGGGTTTTACACACTTGTGTGGCCCGAACTTGGGTAAAAACTTCCCATGCGCTGCATACCAGACCGGCTCTTTGTGCGAGCCTTCCCCCTGCCGAACCAAAAGGGATCCCCGTGATCCCATAGGTGTGCGTCCCCACGACAAGCATGTCATGCCATGAAGCGACTCTACTTGCACAAGTTTCTCGGTAAAACGACATACGAGCTTCTCACCGGTAACAAACCCCAAGTTGGATACTTTCGGCTATTCGGCTCTAAATTTTACATTCTTTATAAACATTATCGTGCTAAATTTGCTCCAAAGTCTCATGAAGGTTTCCTACTTGGTTATGGATCGAACTCTCACACCTACCATGTCTACAACAACGTCACTTGAAATGTTAAAGAGATGGTAGATGTGAAGTTTTATGTAGGTGATAAAGATCCTTCGGAAGTTATCCAAGATTTGCCCATCGGCAAGATTTGTGCCATGCAGGTGAAGGAAAGTACTTCATCAACCCAAGTGGAAGCTACTACTTCGTATCAAGGCTACCGACAAGACGACATGGAAGCATCCACAAGTGGTACGACAAGATCAAGAGGAGGAGGAAGTACATCATGAAGATCCACCACAACCTCCTTCACCACCATCTCAAGGAGACGACCACTTCGACAACAACGGAGATGAAGGAGATGATGATGAAGAAGAAGCTCCTCCAACTAACAAGCCAAACCTACCCCGAGTTCGAGAACAAGTGACCAAGAACCATCCCCTAAACCAAATCTTTGGTGACATACAAATAGGGAGGATCACTCGCTCTAAAACTCGCCTAGCTAACTTTTGTGAGCATTATTCTTTCATCTCTAGGATTGAACCCTTGAAGGTTGAACAAGCTCTTGAAGACGCGGATTGGGTGAACTTTATGCATGAAGAGTTTCACAATTTTGAAAGGAACAAAGTGTGGACACTCGTGGAGAAGCCCAAGGACGGGAAAAATATTATCGACATGAAATGGGTATTTCGGAACAAGCAAGATGAAGACGGTCAAGTCGGATGTAACAAGGCTCGCCTCTTACCCCAAGGATAGATGCCGGTCGAAGGTATGGACTACGGTGAGACCTACGCCCCCGTTGCTAGACTAGAAGCCATTCGAATTTTTCCTGCTTATGCTAATCACCATGAAATCACGGTTTATCAAAAGGATATTATACATGCATTTTTAAATCACGCTTTATCATGAAATTGAAGAATAGGTCTATGTTAAGCAACCACATGGTTTTGTAAATCCTAAGAACACCTGACCACGTTTACAAACTTCGCAGAGCTTTATATGGTCTTAAGCAAGCTCCTCGCGCTTGGTATAAATGCCTAACAAAGTTTCTCATTGAAAATGGTTTTGGAATTGGTAAAATTGACGCAACCTTATTGACAAAGAGAGTAAATGATGATTTATTTGGGTTTCAAATTTATGTGATGAAATTATCTTCGGATCTACTAACCCACAATTTAGTGAGAAATTTAGAAGGCTGATATCAGAGAAGTATGAGATGTCCATGATGTATGAGCTGAAATTATTTCTTGGTCTAGAAATCAAGCAAATGAGAGAAGGTACTTTCATATCTCAAACAAAGTACACCAACGACTTGAGCAAGAAGTTCAAGATGCAAGAGTGCAAAGGTATGAAAACTCCCATGCCCACTAGCGCACACGATGATCTCACTAAGGAGGGTGAACCGGTTGATCAAAAGTTTATCGATAAATGATAGGTTCAATGATTTATCTATGTGCCTCCCGTCCAGATCTTATGCATAGTGTTTGCATGTGTGCCAGATATCAAGCTGCACCTAAATAATGTCATCTTAAGTTTGTGAAAAGCATTGTGAGATACTTGATACATACACCAAACTTTGGCATTTGGTATCCCAAGGGATATTCCTTTAATCTTGTTGGCTACTCCGACTCGAACTATGTCGGTGAGAAGGTTGATAGAAAATCCACCTCAAGTAGATGTCAATTTGTTGGTAGATCTCTCCTGTCTTGGTCCTCCAAGAAATAAAACTCGGTATCTCTATCTACTGCCGAAGCGGAATACATCGCCGCTGGATCATGTTGTGCGAAATTATTATGGATGACACAAACGCTTAAAGATTATGGAATCTATGTTAAAAATGTGCCATTAGTTTGTGACAATGAGAGTGCTATTAAGATTGGTCATAACCCTGTGCAACACTCTCGAACCAAGCATATTCAAGTTCGACATCATTTCATTCTTGATCATGTTGCCAAAGGAGATATTAATCTTACGCACGTTCGTACTAACAAGAAATTGGAAGATCTATTTACTAAGCCACTTGATGAAAAAGTGGTTTGTCATTTAAGGAGTGAGTTGAACATGATAGATGCTTCAAACTTGAGCTAAGCTCACTCGGATGCTTGAAAGGGGATGAGCTTCATTGTCTATTCCATGATATTATTATCCTTGAAAATCATATCTTGGAATTCTATGCTCCCTTGTCTTGCATCTAACCATTTTGTAGGTACTTGGGAAAGCAACACTCCACAAGATTGCCATCTAGTCATATCTTAAGCAATCTTGACATGACCAAGTATCCACAACCTCGTTTTGATGACGAAAGGAAGAAAACAAAACATATTCTTGACATATATTTCTCAATTGATATCAACTTACAATTGATATATAGTCATTTGGATATATCATGTTTTTCCTTGCATGACTAACCCATGTAGGTGAAAAGTGAACGAAATCAACAAGGACTGCTCCCAACTCAAGATGATCATCATCAACTTCGAGCATCCTCATGAAGTTCACCTACAAGCTACATCATCAACATAACTCAAAGGTACGTACTCATATACTTGATATAGCTTTAGTCCAAGTCATGAAGCAACTAAGTGACATGAAGACATTAAAATGCTTAATCAAGAAATGGTAACCCCATTTTGAGCTTAACGATGAGTATGACCTATGATGAAGTATTATTGCTTGGCTCCTAAGTCAATATACTCTAATATAGGTGACCTAGTCACCGCCCATCATATGGTTAAGACCTTGGTTGGTTCACTCTCTACATTGCAAGATTTCTTGGAACGATTCAAATCTTTTCTAGTTGATACCTCTTCCTAAATGAAATACAGATAATTTACAAATGATTTTCTCTTCTTCTCTAGTTGATTTTCATTTACAAAATCATTCTTGTTACAAATTTTCACATTTGCCAAGTTTATGTCTTATGCCTCGGAGCCTCCGATACAAAGGACTCGGTTCTACCGACTCTATAGATAAGCTGCACAACACCACACCGGTACCACCGAAAATTTTGTCTTGGAGCCACCGACTTTCTAGTATATTTTAGTCTGTGTTTATATCTGAAATCTTTGTGTTCCTTCTGTGATTTCTCAATTCTTTGATGATGCCTTTTTATAAAAAGATGGAAAGGGGGAGAAATACATTCAAGGATCCCTAGCTCAAAGGAAGACAAGTTCTACAAATTTTCTATTTATCCAAAGGGAGAGAATTTAATTTCAATGATTCCCTCATTTTTCTCATGATTTCATATTCTATGAATCCTACATTCTATGACCCTTGATCTCAAGGATCCCTTTGGAATCAATGATCCTTATATCTGACCCTACATCTGACCTTTTTGCAAATTAATGCCAAAGGGGGAGAAATACAAAAGCTTCAAAGCTAAAAGGGAGATACATGCTTATGCAAAGGGGGAGATATAATTTAGGGGAGAGGAGACAAAGTTTATACCTATGTAAATAAGGGGAGAATACCAAAGTATGGAGAGAATACTCTTTTGGAAAAGGATGTGTTTATTGCATTTGATTTCTCATATTAGAATTTTCTCACCCTGTCCAATCCCAATATCTACATGCTAAGATTCAGGGGGAGAGGAGTCCTACTATTTCATATCTAGGGAAGAAACTTCTAAATGATCTTGGAGACATATCAATCCTAAAGAACACTATCTTGTATATGTTCTCCATATCGTGGTACTATTGAGTTATATTACTTTTGATTGGTAGAATACTCTTGTGTTTCCTAACATTGTTTTCTCAAGTGTATTTCTACTACTAGAATGCTCAAGAACTCAAGGTAAGTATATGCATCATATCTATGACCAAGATGATCTCTTGTTTCTTGCACACATTATTTGCAAGAGTGATGTCTTGATCAAGGACACACCTCATACATATACATTTGATGCATATGACCAAGATACACATGACTTATCATATCCCTTCAACTACATGTGTGTCCATGCATTCCAAAGAAACTATCCTTAACAGGATTGCACACATTTAGGGGGATCAAGTCTAAGTCATGTGTCTCAAAGTCTTCATAATATACATGCAGATCTTTATTTGAAGCTTTGATTGTATGTTGTCATCAATTACCAATAAGGGGAGATTGAAAGCACAATATGCTCCCTTGGTGGTTTTGATAATTCATGACAACATACATTGTCTCTTGGACTAATACTTTCATCTAGTGTATTTCAGATGAAGTCCATAGAAAGAGATGGGTTGGCAAAAAGGAGTGTGGAGAGTATCCCATAAATAAGAAGGATAAGGAATAGCATTGGCAAAGCTTCAAGCAAGAGGACTGTACAGTTTACTTTGTGAGAAATCACTATGACTCCATAGGAAAACCAATACAATAAAAAGGGGGTAAGGTACTGTTGGTGAACAGAATGCTCATACGTGCACAAGTGATAGTCACCACATACACCCACAAGCTCTTCCACTAAAGTCTGTCTACAGCAAAATTCACGAAATCAGTGCAACCAACACTTTCCACTCGGTGCCACCGATTCTCAGCCTCAGGCAGACTCAGCCAAAACCTAGCCATTTGGTGCAACCGATTCTTCTTCAGTGCCACCGAGTTGGGGTTGCCATCTTCCTCTTACGCAAATTCACAAAATCGGTACCACTGAGTTTGTTGAATCGGCATCATCGAGTTCGGCAATCTGATCGTTGATCACCTTGTTGGTGCAACCAAGTTTTATGTATTGGTCTCACTGAGATTCAAAAGTTTCTACCTTCAAGGCAACTCAGTACCACCGAGATTAACACATCGGTGTCACCGAGTCTGGCTTATTAGGTGTAATGGTTGGATTTTTGGAGATGCCTATATATGCCATTCCACCACCACCTTCTCGAGAGAGAAGCACTCAGAACAGATCCCTACCTATCCTATCACATTCTCTGAGAGAGATCCACCTACTAATGCATTGAGATCGTACCATTCCATTCCAACCATATGAATCTTGATCTCTAGCCTCCCCAAGGTTCTTTACACCAATCAATCTCTTCCACCCAAACCAAATCCGTGAGAGGTTGATTGTGTGTTGAGGAGTCTATCATCTTGAAGCACAAGAGCAAGGAGTTCATCGACATTATCGAGCCTACTACCTTTTGGATGGTGGGGCCTCCTAGATTGGTTAGGTTTCGCTTGGGAGCCTCCTAGTTCGTGTTTTGGAGTGAATTAAGATGTTTTTAAGGGCAAGGAGATCACCTACTTCGTGAAGATCTACCCATATTGAGGCTAGTACTTCGTGGATGGAAGCCATTATGTAATAGTCAAGGTTGCTACTTTGTGGACCCTTATGGGTGGAGCCCTTCGTGGACTCTCGCGACAGTTACCCTCCGTGGGTTGAAGACTCCATAAACATGGACATACGATAGCACCACCTATCGGAACCACGGGAAAAATCTACGTGTCCTTCATGTGTTTAATCTCTCTATCTCTACTTTTTGCTTCCATACTTGATGTCTTGCACATGTAGGGTGTAGTTAACTTGCTATAATTGCTAAAAACTGCCAACCCTTAAAATTTATGCTTGAGGAAGTTTTAAATTCCTACAGATAGTCAACCCCCCCGCCCATAGACATACTCTTGTAGTGATCCTGCAGATTGACCCTTCTAGTGGTCGTGCAAAGATGCACTTGTTGAAATATGATTTCATGCTTGGTTACACATGATGGACAAGTAATGGTGAGGAATAGGAGGATGTCGAAGTCGAAGGGAAGGTACATGATGATGAGCTAGAAGGAGGTGTGAAGAATGTTGCAGAACATGAAAATCACCTCGATCGGCAAAAAGAACGCAACGGTAAATAATTGTCAAAGGAAGATCTAGATGACTATGAACAACCTGGCATCTATCAATAAGAAGATGATGTTATTCATAAGCAGAAGTGTAAGAAAAGACGTAGAAGCACGTCAGATGCAGAAACTTCCATTGAGAGCCCCGCAGAAATAAGAGAAAAGCTTCCGTTGAGAGCCTATGCACAAACAAGAGGAAAATATCGGTTCAAAGCCCCCGCACAAACAAAAGAAATTGAGAAAAAGTGTCGTAGTTGAATTTTATCTATATTTAATTTATTATTAATTCTGCAGTTCGATCATATTTTAATATTGATGCGTATGTATGTGCAATCAATCTTCTTCCGGAGTGACCTTATCGAACCGCTTTAAACATTTTTGTGTTGAATGTATTTTATTATTCTACATTTGTACTAATCATCGGAAGTAGAACTAACTAAATTCATGTAATTTTGGAAGGAAAATAGCTATAG
This sequence comes from Hordeum marinum, assembly GCA_022496015.1. Lineage (NCBI taxonomy): Eukaryota > Viridiplantae > Streptophyta > Magnoliopsida > Poales > Poaceae > Hordeum > Hordeum marinum. The sequence goes on from CM039672.1 coordinate 144,123,201, forward strand.
AGTTGGTGACTCCGCCAACAACATAACTAATATATCTATGACCCCATTGTCTTTGCCCATTTTGGGGGGGGGGATGTTCACCCCAAACTTCATTTCGCGCGCTCGTACACCCTTCGCTCTGTGCGCCGCCGCCGCCACCTTCTTCGTCATCGCCGCCACCCCTTCCCCGGCCCCACCACCACCTTCATTATCGTTGCTGCCTCCCCCTCCCTTGCCTCCGTTGCCCACCTTCCCCTTCGGTCGCCGCTCCTCGACTCGCAGTCGACAACAATCGCCTCGACCTCGACGTCCGCCGCTAACCGCATCGACCTCAAGTCGCCTTTATCCCCTCCCATCGTCGTCCCGAATGAACTCAACCTCCCTTGTCAGCGACCTCAACATCCCTTGCCTCCACCTCGATTCCTCCGGTAAGTGCTCGAAATGTGTTCGAGGAAATGTTGTGGTTCAAAATATGTTATGATGGACATGTGTTTGCTTGTGTATTGTTTACAGGGAATGCATAGGGTTGCCAATGTTTTGGAGAAATTTTGATTAATTTCCATTTCATCAAATTTTTGGCGATGAATATGTCCTACTTTTAGCAAAGATGATGCCGAAATTTTGTATTTTATATATTAATGAATAAGGTTGCCAATGTTTTGTTTTTGTAGATTTCGAATCAAACGAACGATGCACGGAACTCTTCTTCGACACATTCAGCACCCGAGGGTGATGCATTTACGAACGCGTAGGGACAGGAATATTATGATGATGAGCTTGCTACTACATGAGAGGCAGAGGCTACATTGTTCCTCCTGGTGCGGAAAATAGTTGTTATACGGACACTGATGGAGAGCACACAGAGGAGTATCTCCCTCGGAAGAGGAGGATTTGGAGGTGGACGAGCATGTTTCAAAATCCAAGAAGCAGCGGAAACCTAGGAGCCGAAAAGCTATAGGCACTAATAGGCTCATCGTCACACGAGTTAACGAGACTGGTGAGCATGTTAGTCCGCGGAAAGCCGTTGCTCACTATGGCAACACCTGACGTGTGATCCGCTGAGAAGTTTGCTCCATCAACAAGACAAATTTAAAGGATATGGACAAACTTAATCTGTGAGAACTCCTAATAAGAAATTTGCACGCAAGATTCAAGTTTCCCAAGGAGTATGACAATCTATCGTACCCAGAAAATCAGGTAAACAACCATGGAATCCATAAGTTCTCGAAGAATTTGAGTTTTTGGAAATCTGCAGCAAGAAAAGATATTGCAACGAAACCCGACATAGATATCTCCAAGATCCAGCAAAAGTGGCCTACCATTAGTGTAGATGGTTGGAACATTTTCAAGATGCAAAATAAGGAGAACTCAGTGATGACCTAGTCGTTATGGGGGAAGGAAATGCGCTCGTAGACATTAAGTAACCACACCATCGGCAACCGTGTTTTTTGGAAGAATCCTGCATTGGACAAGCAGGATGTTGCACTTGCAGCAAAGGGCATCCCAAACCACTTTGTGCAATTCAAGGACCCGTTTGAATATAATTATGTTAGGTGGTGGTACCATTATGATCAAAAGACAGGGGAGTATACCACGGATCACCAAACAAGGAAACTCACAACTCGCAAGGGTCATCGGCCAGGTGGAACACTCCTCTTAACCAGTTGATCAACATTGCCCTGGGCAAGTAGCCATTAGTACTGTAGGCGAGTGGTCGTGTGAACGGTGTTGGATGCGGTGCCAAATGGGACTATCATTATCCCAGAGATCGGGAGGGAGGAGAAGGAGAGCGAACAAACAGAGCATCAAACAACAAATAATGGAAGCCACGGCCGTGGCCATGGCTGTGGGTATCAAATTGGGGGATCTCGTGTAGGGGGTCCCAAGCTGTGAGTATAGGATCGATGGTAACAAGGGGACGAAGGAGACTATGTTTACCAAGGTTCACACCCTCCTATGGAGGTAAAACCCTACGTCCTGCTGAATTATATTGATGGTATTAAGATTACATAGTTGATCTACCTTGATATCACATAGCTAAAACCCTAGATAGGTTTCTCTGCCCTATAATCTGAAACCTCTCTTGGTTTATATAGACACCAGGGGTACCTAGGGTTTACACATGGTAGGTCTCCTGCCGGGGATGGAGATGTCGATTTCCTCATCTTGACTTGGAGTGCACGATGCGCCTTCAAGACTTCGTTCTAGAACACGGGGTCTCGATGTATCCAACCCATCCTGCTATAATGAAATAGAGGCCCACCAAGCCTACCTATTGCAGTATAGGCCAGCGGCCTGACGACACCTTAGTCCAGGACTCCCTCAGTAGCCCCCGAACTAGCCCCCAATGCTAAGGGTCTTAGCTCTCGCAGCTTCCTATGATCAGAGTCTCCGGCTTGCGGGTGAGTTCTTCTTCCCATTAATGATCGGCTGAGACTCGTCCGGCTTCCGATGATGCGTAGTTTTTCCGATCATACGATCGTCCGAGCACTGTGAGTTGCTCAGTCCCGAAGGCCAAACATCAAAGTGTAAACAGTGTTATCGGACGACCTTTCCGACGATTGGTCGTGGCCTACCACGATCATTGAACGAGTTATGAAAACTCGATTCGCGGTCTGAGGTCGTCTTTACATTGGCAACAATTCATCAATGCATAGATCGTGCTCCATTTCAAATGGAATATGATTAACTTCCCAAGTTACTTTACGCGTGCATAATGGCACGCACATCTTGGGAAGCGGAGAAATTTGCGGTGCAGTAAAGGGAGGTAATCGGCGTCATGCCTCATAAAAAGGGGAAAAACCAAGGCCTATTCCCGCTTCCTATTCGCGTCCTCTGCTTTCCCAATCCTCCCAAGATCCGAGATCCCAGATCTAGTTTGCCCTCAACTTCCCCTCCGAGTTTAGCCACGGCAGGTTCGGGCTCCAATGGAAAGTGGGAGGTCTTCAAGATTATTGACCAGGACATCCAGGATATAAAGCTCGCCGGCTACCTCCCCGCTAACATCTTCCACCGCACTGCAGAGGCTAACCAGGTGGTCCCCACCCCCAAACTAGTTTAGAGGGTTGTGTTCATCCCTCATTTCATCCGGGGACTGAGCTTCCCGCTCCACCCCTTCGTCAGGGGACTCATGTTCTTTTACCGGTTGGACTTCCATGACCTTCCACCTAATGCATTCATACACATTTTGGCCTTAATTATTGTGTGCAAAGCCTTCCTGTGGATCGAGCCACACTTCGGCCTATGGCTCAAGGTCTTCAGCGTCAAGACAAAGTCCATTGCTGGCGAGCATGCGGACCGCGGAGGGGTGGTGATCAGCATGCTTCCTTGTCTCGGGTGGCCGACTGGCACCTTCATCGACCCAATCAAGATCTGGCAAAAGGAGTCACCAAATCAATGGACGAGGGTTGGGCGGCACCTATTGAGTTTAGATCCAGACCCCCTACAACATTAACATCATGCCTCGAAAAGGGCATTGACTCGGGGTCAGGTGGAGAGCTAGAGTCACTGCAAAAGAAAAATTTGTCGATGATCAAGTCCAAGATCAAGCTGGTAAATCTGGTCCAGATTATGCTCCACCATCGCCTACTTCCTTCCCAGTGTCGGGCCTCCCCCATGTGGGCTTATCATCTTGAGGATAATCCTACCATGCACCAACTCTTCGCGCTACCCACGAGAAATTGTGGAACGCGCTATTCAACCCCTCAAGAGCTGGCCAGCCAAGAAGAAGGATTCGGGCCTATGCGCCATTAATCCTCCTACCGAGGTATGATATAATTTCAATCCACTAGCTCTGTTTTTTAACAAGAGGACTAAATAGCTTCCCTCTCATCTTTACAGAAATGGTTGAAAAAGGCCACGGGAATTAATTGCCTAGCACCACAGCCCGAAGACCCTAGGTCGGAGGTTTTGACGGAGATGCTCATCGCGGTGCCATACACGCCGCTAGGGAAGAAGGAGAAGAAGAAGAAGATGAATAGAGAAGGTCCCTGCATAAGGCACCAGCCAGACGCTATGTCTGAGGAAACACATGCCTCCTCCACTCATGAGGAAGAGCAGGAGGACGAGGGGGAATGCAATTGCCCCCTCACAAGAAAGAGGGCAGTGTCGCCAGACGCCGCAGAGGACATACCTCCTCCTTCCCTGAAGAGGGCGTGTTGGCCAAGGTTGATCCTGGCCGATGAAATCTCGGAGTCTGATGCCAAGTCCGAGGATTTTGAGAAGTATCCCCGAAAGAACATAAGGGTCAAGCCCCCATCTCGAAGGTATGAATCTGAAGACTTCTTGAGTCATTTATGCAAAGTTTCTAATGTTTTAAATGTATTAACATCTTTTGATCTGCAGTCCTCCGCGCGTTCTCCCCACCGGCCAAATATCGGATGGGGAGTCTCCACCCGCCGAGCTAGCGAAGAGTGGGCCTATGTCACACCCACACCTCCAGGGACCACGAAGGTTGCCGCAGAGGTGTCATCCCGCCAGGCTCCTTTGGAGATGAACACGGGCGGTGGGGTGATGACATCATGGCCGAGGTTAACACCTCGATCACCGAAGACCAGTGGGACGACCCTCTCCTAGAAGTTGAGGAGGATGGATAGAGGAATGTCCAGTCCCCGTTGATGTCATATCCGGATCGTATTGTGCCTCCGAAGTTGCCGGTACAACCCCCGATTAGAGAACGGGCTGGACGGTCAGCACCGGTGCCACTGATGACTGGTTGGCCGGTCATGGAGGAGGCTGTATCACTGCACTCTTATGGATGTAGTTTTGCAAATTATTCAGTCCGTTGATAGCGGACTGAAGGAGGCCTTCAATGGTATCTTGACGGGCTTCAAGATGAGCCACATAATACCCTTTTCCTAAAAAAATAATTTTATTAGCTTTGTGCTATCATTATATATATAGCAACCCCGAGCCCTGGGTGAGTTTGGAGTAAACTCACATGGGTGTCAAACACTCAGGAGTAACGAACGATGCACGAGACTTTATTTGTCCCATAATGGTCTAACATCCCTTAAGAGGAGCGGGCACGGGGCCGTATTCTTGACAGTTCGGGGGTTTGAGCACTCATAAATTGATATATATTTATTGTTTTGTAGGCCTCATCATCAGTGGCCGTTAATGCTGCGGAGCTCACCGAGCTAAATTGGAAGCTCAAGAGCTCTGAAGAGGAGCTTCATGCCCTGAACAAGAGGTTCGATGAGGCGCAAGGTCAGCCGAATTGTAATATCCGAACTTTCTATCATTACTGATCCACACTAGTCACGCAGTGTATATATATGTTTATTGATTACATAGCCTCGGCTAAGGTGGTCGATAAACTCAAGATCGAGCTGCGAAAGATGAAGCAAGAGGCCGTGGATGAGAAGGCAGCGGTCGAATAGGCAGCAGTCGCACTCTCCGCATTAAAAAAACGCGAGCGCTAAGCATGAAGCCCAAGTGGAGGTGGTTCAATAGGAGCTCAAAGTGCAAGGCCCTTGAGCAGAAAGGCATGAAGTAGGCCGCGGAGCTATTCTTGCTGAAATCCGAGATCCAAAAGGAGTGGGTGGATAGGCGGTTCTTTCAAGAACAAATCCTCCAAGACAAAGCTATCACAGATGGTAAGTCGTATTTGATACAGTGTGCTTTTGGTGATAGCAGGTACCCGTTGCTCACCCAGGTGTAGCGTTCTTCAGGCGCCTGTTTGGACCGCCAAAAGAGTGTAGTGGATGCAAACTAGTTCTATGCTTCAAAAGAAGAAGGCAATGAGGCCCGACTCTTTTGGGCATAGTTTGAAGCCCCGGAGCGCTCTCCTCTTCTGATCGAGTAGATGAAGCAACTTATGGAGCTGCACAGGATGGCAGACCCGACCATGAAGGATCTCTGCATCCGGCTATGGTTTGAAGAGCCATTTCCTGGCATCTATGTTGTCTTGGTGCAAAAACATTGCAATGCTGCGCCTCGAGTTGACGCCTTTGCAAGGATCATGATGCACTAGCCCAAGCTCAACCCAACCGAGATGGCCACCGCTCCTCCATCCCTAGAAAGGAGTATAGGCGTACCGAGCGATACCTATCCGTAGTGATGGAGGGTGCTCAGGCAATAGAGGCCAATGCTCTAAAGACATTTTGTTATGAATGAGCGTCCAATGTATAGGCGTCCCGAGCGATACCTATCCGTATTGTTGTAATATGTCCAAAGACTATTATGCTTTATACTCGGGTTGCATGGTTTATCATGTCTTAAGTTGTAATATTTAGTTTGACTCCCGTGTGGTCGTTTTATCTGAAAGTTGCGAGTCGTCGGCTTCAGCACTCACATAGATACTGTGCGAGGTGTTTCTGCCTTCACACTGTGACACTTAGCTGAGGTATCAGTACCCGAAGGCGGTAGTGCGAGGGGAACAAGGCAATCGGACTATAGTGCTTTATCGCTTTCACTTAGCCATAGGAGCTTTAAAAAATGCGGGGGCTGATTACTAGCCCCTAGTGTTTTGTGACGTTCGGATGTACCAAGGCCGAAGCCAGCATCACGTGGTTTGTACAAGTACGAAACCCATAGTATGACTTGGAATAACCTCTATCGATATTTAGTATGACACTTATGCTCAAATTCGCAGACTGGTTCTCGCGTTCTATGACAGTCAATTTTCGGCTTTCTCCCCTGAGGTGCTTCACCAGGCTAGCTGGAAGCACAATCGTTGTGGTTCTCCCTTTGCCCTTTTAGCTGAATGTGCAGAACGTAAAAGGCCAAACACAGGAGTCGAGCAACCCAACTACTGACCCATGATGCATATAAAGCGAAATCCAAGATGCGAACACACGATCTATTGTGCCGGTGTGATTCTTAGGGCGATATTTAAATTCAAGCCCCTGATCTATTAGGCATTTACATCATGATGTGTACCAAACATTTTTGCAAGAAGCGTTGATGAGGGAAGGAACAGAGCATGTATTAGAAGATACAACGAAGTGGCCATCTATAATGGTCTTGTATTGCTCAATAACTTGTATAACTCAAATTGCCGAAGGAACTTTTACAGGTACTTGAAGACGAAATATAAAGTATACAGGAGGTGTTGTACCAGGGTTCTTTGATGGGTGACTTGACGTCCTTGATGTGCCCTGCCGCCTATCTGCTCCTGTGCCTCCTAGGAATTTACCTTTCTTTAAGGGTAAGTGGTGTTGGCGATCAGGCCTTGGAAAGAAGGTCTTGAGAAGTCACTGAAGTATGAATGAGCTTTACGCTTTAGCAGGTCCTTGATGGTACCTGAGATTTGTCCGAGGACATGTACTGGCAGTAGTTCGGTCTAGACAAACACTTTCCTTTTTATAGTTGGTCCCCATTACTACCCATGGAATTTTGGGTGCAAAGTTGTGCCTTCTTGGCACCTATTTGATGGGCATTAGGGTTGTGCAATGGGGTCGTGTCCCTATTTCTAGGGAGAAGAAGGTTCTGGGAGTTCGGATTGAAACCTAGCTCGTTTGTCAACCTTATATGCCTTTTTGGAAGATTTTGCATTGGCCGATCATCATCGTAATTGAATTCAGCTGCTAGGGCCAATGCATGTTTGTCAGTTTGGAGGGAACGCTCTATGTTGCCATTGACAATAATGACCCCCTTGGGCCTGGGCATCGTTAAAGCGAGCGATAGTTACAATATCGAGGATCAAGTCCTCTATGTTGCTGCTTGAGGTATGCATAGTGTGACGACGTTAAAGCGAGCGAATGCTGTACGGCCTTAGCAAGACGTGATAACCGCTGCGGAAAGGTACAATATCGAAGGTCAAGTCATCGCTACAGATGTTATTGGGTGAACCAAATACTACTTCCAAGCTTACCGAGCCCATGCAGTGGGATTCGACGATTGGGTTCGCTCCTTTAAAGGTAGTATAGCTGGGTTTGGTCCTTGATGGATCTATACCCATCTTTTTCACCATGTGTGAGTAAATCAGATTGAGACTACTTCCTCCGTCCATTTGGACTTTAGTGAGGTGATTCCCATCGATAATATGGTCTAGGAGGAGGGAAACTGATCCCCCATGAGGGATACTGGTTGGATGGTCTCGTCGATCAAAGGTGATCGGCTACGCAGACCATGGGTTATACTTCGAAAAGGGCATTGACTCGGGGTCAGGTGGAGAGCTAGAGTCACTGCAAAAGAAAAATTTGTCGATGATCAAGTCCAAGATCAAGCTGGTAAATCTGGTCCAGATTATGCTCCACCATCGCCTACTTCCTTCCCAGTGTCGGGCCTCCCCCATGTGGGCTTATCATCTTGAGGATAATCCTACCATGCACCAACTCTTCGCGCTACCCACGAGAAATTGTGGAACGCGCTATTCAACCCCTCAAGAGCTGGCCAGCCAAGAAGAAGGATTCGGGCCTATGCGCCATTAATCCTCCTACCGAGGTATGATATAATTTCAATCCACTAGCTCTGTTTTTTAACAAGAGGACTAAATAGCTTCCCTCTCATCTTTACAGAAATGGTTGAAAAAGGCCACGGGAATTAATTGCCTAGCACCACAGCCCGAAGACCCTAGGTCGGAGGTTTTGACGGAGATGCTCATCGCGGTGCCATACACGCCGCTAGGGAAGAAGGAGAAGAAGAAGAAGATGAATAGAGAAGGTCCCTGCATAAGGCACCAGCCAGACGCTATGTCTGAGGAAACACATGCCTCCTCCACTCATGAGGAAGAGCAGGAGGACGAGGGGGAATGCAATTGCCCCCTCACAAGAAAGAGGGCAGTGTCGCCAGATGCCGCAGAGGACATACCTCCTCCTTCCCTGAAGAGGGCGTGTTGGCCAAGGTTGATCCTGGCCGATGAAATCTCGGAGTCTGATGCCAAGTCCGAGGATTTTGAGAAGTATCCCCGAAAGAACATAAGGGTCAAGCCCCCATCTCGAAGGTATGAATCTGAAGACTTCTTGAGTCATTTATGCAAAGTTTCTAATGTTTTAAATGTATTAACATCTTTTGATCTGCAGTCCTCCGCGCGTTCTCCCCACCGGCCAAATATCGGATGGGGAGTCTCCACCCGCCGAGCTAGCGAAGAGTGGGCCTATGTCACACCCACACCTCCAGGGACCACGAAGGTTGCCGCAGAGGTGTCATCCCGCCAGGCTCCTTTGGAGATGAACACGGGCGGTGGGGTGATGACATCATGGCCGAGGTTAACACCTCGATCACCGAAGACCAGTGGGACGACCCTCTCCTAGAAGTTGAGGAGGATGGATAGAGGAATGTCCAGTCCCCGTTGATGTCATATCCGGATCGTATTGTGCCTCCGAAGTTGCCGGTACAACCCCCGATTAGAGAACGGGCTGGACGGTCAGCACCGGTGCCACTGATGACTGGTTGGCCGGTCATGGAGGAGGCTGTATCACTACACTCTTATGGATGTAGTTTTGCAAATTATTCAGTCCGTTGATAGCGGACTGAAGGAGGCCTTCAATGGTATCTTGACGGGCTTCAAGATGAGCCACATAATACCCTTTTCCTAAAAAAATAATTTTATTAGCTTTGTGCTATCATTATATATATAGCAACCCCGAGCCCTGGGTGAGTTTGGAGTAAACTCACATGGGTGTCAAACACTCAGGAGTAACGAACGATGCACAAGACTTTATTTGTCCCATAATGGTCTAACATCCCTTAAGAGGAGCGGGCACGGGGCCGTATTCTTGACAGTTCGGGGGTTTGAGCACTCATAAATTGATATATATTTATTGTTTTGTAGGCCTCATCATCAGTGGCCGTTAATGCTGCGGAGCTCACCGAGCTAAATTGGAAGCTCAAGAGCTCTGAAGAGGAGCTTCATGCCCTGAACAAGAGGTTCGATGAGGCGCAAGGTCAGCCGAATTGTAATATCCGAACTTTCTATCATTACTGATCCACACTAGTCACGCAGTGTATATATATGTTTATTGATTACATAGCCTCGGCTAAGGTGGTCGATAAACTCAAGATCGAGCTGCGAAAGATGAAGCAAGAGGCCGTGGACGAGAAGGCAGCGGTCGAATAGGCAGCAGTCGCACTCTCCGCATTAAAAAAACGCGAGCGCTAAGCATGAAGCCCAAGTGGAGGTGGTTCAATAGGAGCTCAAAGTGCAAGGCCCTTGAGCAGAAAGGCATGAAGTAGGCCGCGGAGCTATTCTTGCTGAAATCCGAGATCCAAAAGGAGTGGGTGGATAGGCGGTTCTTTCAAGAACAAATCCTCCAAGACAAAGCTATCACAGATGGTAAGTCGTATTTGATACAGTGTGCTTTTGGTGATAGCAGGTACGCGTTGCTCACCCAGGTGTAGCGTTCTTCAGGCGCCTGTTTGGACCGCCAAAAGAGTGTAGTGGATGCAAACTAGTTCTATGCTTCAAAAGAAGAAGGCAATGAGGCCCGACTCTTTTGGGCATAGTTTGAAGCCCCGGAGCGCTCTCCTCTTCTGATCGAGTAGATGAAGCAACTTATGGAGCTGCACAGGATGGCAGACCCGACCATGAAGGATCTCTGCATCCGGCTATGGTTTGAAGAGCCATTTCCTGGCATCTATGTTGTCTTGGTGCAAAAACATTGCAATGATGCGCCTCGAGTTGACGCCTTTGCAAGGATCATGATGCACTAGCCCAAGCTCAACCCAACCGAGATGGCCACCGCTCCTCCATCCCTAGAAAGGAGTATAGGCGTACCGAGCGATACCTATCCGTAGTGATGGAGGGTGCTCAGGCAATAGAGGCCAATGCTCTAAAGACATTTTGTTATGAATGAGCGTCCAATGTATAGGCGTCCCGAGCGATACCTATCCGTATTGTTGTAATATGTCCAAAGACTATTATGCTTTATACTCGGGTTGCATGGTTTATCATGTCTTAAGTTGTAATATTTAGTTTGACTCCCGTGTGGTCGTTTTATCTGAAAGTTGCGAGTCGTCGGCTTCAGCACTCACATAGATACTGTGCGAGGTGTTTCTTCCTTCACACTGTGACACTTAGCTGAGGTATCAGTACCCGAAGGCGGTAGTGCGAGGGGAACAAGGCAATCGGACTATAGTGCTTTATCGCTTTCACTTAGCCATAGGAGCTTTAAAAAATGCGGGGGCTGATTACTAGCCCCTAGTGTTTTGTGACGTTCGGATGTACCAAGGCCGAAGCCAGCATCACGTGGTTTGTACAAGTACGAAACCCATAGTATGACTTGGAATAACCTCTATCGATATTTAGTATGACACTTATGCTCAAATTCGCAGACTGGTTCTCGCGTTCTATGACAGTCAATTTTCGGCTTTCTCCCCTGAGGTGCTTCACCAGGCTAGCTGGAAGCACAATCGTTGTGGTTCTCCCTTTGCCCTTTTAGCTGAATGTGCAGAACGTAAAAGGCCAAACACAGGAGTCGAGCAACCCAACTACTGACCCATGATGCATATAAAGCGAAATCCAAGATGCGAACACACGATCTATTGTGCCGGTGTGATTCTTAGGGCGATATTTAAATTCAAGCCCCTGATCTATTAGGCATTTACATCATGATGTGTACCAAACATTTTTGCAAGAAGCGTTGATGAGGGAAGGAACAGAGCATGTATTAGAAGATACAACGAAGTGGCCATCTATAATGGTCTTGTATTGCTCAATAACTTGTATAACTCAAATTGCCGAAGGAACTTTTTACAGGTACTTGAAGACGAAATATAAAGTATACAGGAGGTGTTGTACCAGGGTTCTTTGATGGGTGACTTGACGTCCTTGATGTGCCCTGCCGCCTATCTGCTCCTGTGCCTCCTAGGAATTTACCTTTCTTTAAGGGTAAGTGGTGTTGGCGATCAGGCCTTGGAAAGAAGGTCTTGAGAAGTCACTGAAGTATGAATGAGCTTTACGCTTTAGCAGGTCCTTGATGGTACCTGAGATTTGTCCGAGGACATGTACTGGCAGTAGTTCGGTCTAGACAAACACTTTCCTTTTTATAGTTGGTCCCCATTACTACCCATGGAATTTTGGGTGCAAAGTTGTGCCTTCTTGGCACCTATTTGATGGGCATTAGGGTTGTGCAATGGGGTCGTGTCCCTATTTCTAGGGAGAAGAAGGTTCTGGGAGTTCGGATTGAAACCTAGCTCGTTTGTCAACCTTATATGCCTTTTTGGAAGAATTTGCATTGGCCGATCATCATCGTAATTGAATTCAGCTGCTAGGGCCAATGCATGTTTGTCAGTTTGGAGGGAACGCTCTATGTTGCCATTGACAATAATGACCCCCTTGGGCCTGGGCATCGTTAAAGCGAGCGAAAGTTACAATATCGAGGATCAAGTCCTCTATGTTGCTGCTTGAGGTATGCATAGTGTGACGACGTTAAAGCGAGCGAATGCTGTACGGCCTTAGCAAGACGTGATAACCGCTGCGGAAAGGTACAATATCGAAGGTCAAGTCATCGCTACAGATGTTATTGGGTGAACCAAATACTACTTCCAAGCTTACCGAGCCCATGCACTGGGATTCGACGATTGGGTTCGCTCCTTTAAAGGTAGTATAGCTGGGTTTGGTCCTTATGGATCTATACCCATCTTTTTCACCATGTGTGAGTAAATCAGATTGAGACTACTTCCTCCGTCCATTTGGACTTTAGTGAGGTGATTCCCATCGATAATATGGTCTAGGAGGAGGGAAACTGATCCCCCATGAGGGATACTGGTTGGATGGTCTCGTCGATCAAAGGTGATCGGCTACGCAGACCATGGGTTATACTTTGAGGCAACAGGCTCTACGGCGTAAACCTCTCAAAGGGCGCGCTTCCTCTCCTTTTTGGGTATGTGAGTGGCATATATCATATTCATAGTATTTACCTCAGGAGGGAACTGCTTATTTCCACCATTGATCGGACAGTGGGGCTCATCATCATCCTCGCTGCATGGGCCGTTGCCTTCCTCCTCGGTTGCCTGTTTACCGGCCTGTTTGAAGATCCAATAATTATGGTTGGTGTGGGTGGTGGGCTTGTCTTGAGTGACATGGATCTGTCAAGGCCTCTCCATGCCTTTGTCCAGCAGGGAAGGTCCGTCACGATTGCCTTGAGGAGGCTACTTCTGCCGCCCGGATCTGGGGTGGAGGAAACCGGTGTTAACGACTGTGTCATCGGCATCACTATTTTTCTGCTAGCATTTATTTTTATTGCATCTTGGCTTCCCGTTTCCCTCCAGAACTTTAGATTTTCTAGGGTCTTTGGGGTTGTGGCTCCGTCTAGCTAGCCAGTTAACCTCGCCCGTGCAAAAGCGAGTCATGAGTGATGTAAGGGCGGACATGGTCCTAGGCTTGTAGTAACCGAGCTGGCGAGCCAGCCATTTATACTGAATATTGTGCCTGAAGGAGGCTATTGCCTCGGCATCTAGGTAAGAATGATCAGGTTTTTCTTGGTCAAGAACCGTGTGAGAGCCTGGCTTAATAGGAATGATAGACTACTCATATCAACAAGGGATTCCTTCTTTTCCGGATGCCCACTCAAAAAGAACTCCAAAGTTAAGCGTGCTTGGCTTGGAGCGATTCTAGGATGGGCGACCGACCGGGAAGTTTGTCCCGGGTGCGCACGAATGAGGACAAAGTGCGGAGGAAAGACTAGTGTTGGTGTGTGGGGCTAGTCTAGATCCCGCCAGGCATAACGGGGTGTTACAATTAGTATCAGAGTCGACCCTTGCGGTTACATGGGCATGCGCGGGTCTGGTGCACGGGCATGTGGCGCATCGCGTGTGTGGCCCGTCGTGGAACACAACATGGCACATGTGCCGGACTGGACGAGCATACGTGTGCCAAAAGGGAACGTTCCTGAAACAAGGAATTCCTTCATTTCTGGTAGCCCACTCGAAAAGAACTCCAAAGTTAAGCGTGCTTGGCTTGGAGCGATTCTAGGATGGGCGACCGACCGGGAAGTTGGTCCCGGGTGCGCACGAGTGAGGACAAAGTGCGCAGAAAGACTAGTGTTGGTCTGTGGGGCCGGTCTAGATCCCGCCAGGCGTAACAGGGTGTTACAAGCCGATTCTAGAATTGTCGAGCGGACTCACCTGCCTTCGGGACGACGTTTCTTAGGTCGGAGGAGTCTGACGGCCATACATAGGTGCCCTGGAAGATAGATCAGAATGCATCTTAGAGATCTTCCCAGCTCCTGACAGAATTTCCTTACTACTGGGTCAGTTGTCCCATCGTATTGTTCAATGTTCACGGGTTTAAACCCTTTCAGGAACTGATGTTGCATCACCTCATCAGTGAAGCACAGTGGGTGAGCAGCGCCTTTGACCCGGGCTATGTCATGCCGGTAGTCGGCAACTTGTCTGGCCCGGGTTTATTCCCGGGCAATCCAGCCTGTAACACATCACATCACTTTGTGGCCTCACGCACGGTTATCTCCACGGCTGCCACCTTACCTGGGCCGGGACCGTCTACGTGTTTTGACTCACGTATGTGAATGTGTCGCTAGCATTCAAATGTCAAACAACCCGGGCCGACATGACTACTCGTGGAACCCAAGTGGCACATCCATAAAGGGATAGGCATACATAACCCAGCAATGCAGTGTCGATATCTAGCATGTGTAGACAAGTCATAGAAAACTACAAGGTCTCCATTACATTGTGGGACATAAATGTCATCACTGCACGTAGATGAGTCGTATCATGCTATCAGAACTATTAGAACTATCTACATATGCATCAGTATCAATGAAGGTGGTTGTGGGGTTTATCACAGCAATCCGGCTTTGACTCTTGGCGAACCGATACTACGACTACAAGTAGTATCTTTGAGGTGGGATAGCGCACACGAGTCCACATATTCACCAATCAATACTCCACTATGGATCCACTCCCGTCTCCCTATGAGAAGGCCATCCATAGCACTCACGCTTATCTTGCGTATTTTAAAGGTATCCATTTCACTTGTCTATGAACCACATAAGTTCTCCAAGTAGTCCATATCCGAGGACGCGGCTATTCGAACAAATTCAAACCCTACAGGGGTGTACTTCTTCACACACGCTCCCGCCACTTATCGCCATGTGCACAAAAAAGGCACCTCGCAACCTTCAAGCAGAAGCCCAGTGAGGGAGTCGGCCCCGACCATCAATCACACAAGACCCTAGTCCAGGTTTATCCTCTATTTGAGACTGAACCCGCACGAAAGTCTGGCCAAAGTTTCTGCTACAGCCTCAAACGATGTGTGCAGGGTTCCCAAGCCCACCATTCGGGTGCCACTTGCTACACCATGCCACTCTGCCTATATCGCATCACAACCCACCCTGTCGGTTGCAACTCCCGGACACCAGAAACTATGCACGGCCGCCAACACTTTTCCTACGAACACCAGAAGCTAGTTGCAACTCCCGCACAAAGATCTAGGCTATTAATAAGCCGAGAGTGTCAATTAAGTATCCCAATGTCTGGTGGTATATTGTCTTGGATAACATACACATAACTCAGTTCTTAAAGATGGTCCCAATGAGACAACCCACCATGTACTCCTACATGACCTCTTATCACTACCTTTACCAAATCATGTTCAGAAACTTAGCTCTCACATAGTAGGACATGAACACTGCCATTTTGATTCATCGCCCAGATGGATCAAATCGGACACGACATAACTCTAAGCATAGCAGGCATAGTAAGCAAACATGGATGAGTAAGCACAACAAGGCTCAAGCAGTTGCTACTCATGCTAAGTGGTTTCAACTATTTACTGTGGCAAAGACATGTCATGCAAAGGAATGGGTTCAACTACCGAGAACATGTAACAGCTAAATCGTGATTGTCCTAACGCAAAGAGAGTAGTAGTGAGAGAGTGGGTCATATCAGTATGCTCAAGGGTGGGTTGCTTGCCTGACAGGTCTAAATATAGTAAAGGTCTTCATCAATGTCAACGATCACATCGTCAGAACCATCGTCTACTGAGAAGGAACAAACACCGGCAAACAAGAAGAACCAACATTCAACTTATGCAATGCACAGTCATGATGTATGATATGACAAGTTAAGGTAGTGAATTGACCTAGAGGAATAATTAACCAAGTTAATTGAAGTGGAATTCAAACAAGTTTGAATTCCAACTGCAAATGATATTTCATATATTGCCCTAATCATAAAATGTCATACTTGGAGAGGTTAACTTGTTCAAACATGCATGATCATGGCATAAGCAGATTCATTGTATTGTTTTGATGATTTTTCATATATAAATTATTTTCATCTGAGCTATAGTTGAATTGCCATGATTTTTGGAAGCTTTAAACATTTTCTCGAATTTCCTGAATTGATTTTTATTATAGAAAATATTAACTCCATCAGTATTACGTCAGGCTAACGTCAGCGGGTCAACCATGCCGGGCCTAGGTGAAACATGGCCGGTGGGGTCCACTTGTTAGTGCCCCAGGGGTTAATCCCGTGCTGGCCGAGGTTTGACCCACTCCTGCGGCCCACCGTCAGCAGTTGGGGGCTTAATTAAGCAGGGTATTAGGCCCTAATGGCTAGCCACGTCGACACTCACCGGAGTTGGGCTGGCGGCGACCAAAACGGTGGCGGGTCTCGCCGGAGCTACGTGAACGACGATGGTTTGGCGCGCTGAGACATTGGGAGGTAGCCCGCGCACACGTGCATCCAGTACGGGCAACAGGGTGGCTTGGGGCCACCGGAGTTGAGGCCGGCAACGAGCTGAGCGGTGACAGCGGCTCAGGCACGAGAGGGCGCTAGCTAGGGGGCGCTGGAGCAACGGGAGAAGAGGGGGATGGAGTGGATCTCACTCGAAGGTGGACGGGCTCGTCAGCGGGCTTGGGGACAGGGCGGAGCCCGGTGAATCGATGGTGATGCTCCGGTGACCAAAGGTTGAAGAAGGCAGCGGCGTTGGTGATGCAGTGCGTCCGGGCTCGACTCCTCTAGCATGGAGAGGCTGCGGTCGATTGCGGTTCCGATGGGCTCGACGGCAGGGCTTTAGCTGGTCGATGGCCGCGAGGAAGTGAGCGGCGACAACGGCGGTCTTCGGGTCTGGGAAGAGGGGAGCAGGGCAGAGCAAGGGGAGGCGAGGAGAGAGAGCGAGAGTAGCCAAATGGATTTCGGGGACGTGCGCGACGTCTCTATCCACCGCGGGGCAACGGCGGCAAGCAGGAGATGGCTTGGGCACGTGACGGCGTGACGTTGTCACAGACTCGTCCTCCTGGTCCACGGAGGAAGACGACAGGGGGAGCTTAGGTGGGCTGGGCTGGCTTCTAACGCAGGCCAGCCCAGGTGGGCCTTTTTCCTTTCTTTTTTTATAATTTCTTCTCTCTGTTATTATTTGTTTGGGCAAAATCCTAACATCAATAATCCTGAAATAATTCCTGGGTGTATCAATATTATTTCTAGGCCCCACAATAATTATAAGAATTTTTGACGGAACTAAAATAGTTATAGTCTATTATTTGTCATTTTAAGCAACATTGCTGGTTTATTTAAAATGCCAAAAACAGTTTTTAAAAGTATATCATCCCTAGTATGTTGTTGGCAACATTTATCTCAGAGGGGGAACTTTTTGGAAGAGCATTTTGGAAACATTGAAATTATTTTTAAGTTTAATCTATTCGAATTTTATTTTTGTTAGGTTTGATCATCCCCATTTGAAGTTGCAGGAAAAGAACATGATGACATGAATGCCAATGCACTATTTCCGTGCATTAATCTAGGGTTGTGACACGGTACTCGTCCCATATATCAGGGGAGTACTCTTTGCATCCGTAGATGGATCTCGTTCGGCCTATTCTATAATCCAGTTCGTGTTGCAGGTCGTACCTGTCCTCAGGCTCCATTGGTTGTTTTCCCCTTATGTACGGTATCGCCGACCTATCATCAACGTCGCTAGCTGTCCTCTCTCGTCCTCGGGGAGGGCGTTCCGGCTGGTTGTATGGAGTGTGCTTGGGAGACGGCGTATTAGGAAGCTCGGTATCAAATTGTGGCAGCAACCGTCGGCATAGATAGCTCTTGGGTTGGTCCAATAGACCGATACCATGTCCATCCTCAACAGATAGGACCCTCATCCATCTATCATTAAGGTTATCTTGTTCGCTCTTAAGCCATCGTTCTTTTGCCTTCAGGCTTCGGGCAGTGGCTATAAGCTGTTGCCTAAACCGTTGCTGATCCCCAAGGTTTTCGGGATGGTGAAGTCTTCAACTTCCGGGTTATCTTCCTCCTCAACAGGGGGAGGTAGTTGTCATCCTCGGATTCATTTGGATCCTCAGGGTCGCGCTGGTCCTTCTGCCTCTCCTGGTCCCCTAGCGGTAGCTCGGTGATATTGGGATCGCCAAGGTCTTCCGGGGTATCGATTTCCCCG
The DNA here is from genome assembly GCA_022496015.1 of Hordeum marinum. Classification (NCBI taxonomy): domain Eukaryota; kingdom Viridiplantae; phylum Streptophyta; class Magnoliopsida; order Poales; family Poaceae; genus Hordeum; species Hordeum marinum. Next base: position 144,141,475 of record CM039672.1, read on the forward strand.
GTGCCAGCAATACCTTCCCTTCCCTTTTTTTGGTCTTTGATCATTTGTGAAGTTTCCGTGGCCTTGACGACGCCTCACCCAATTTATCTGCTAGAGTATCCACCATGAAGATGTCGTAGGTGGAGGTGGCAGTCCACCGCCCAGTGTTGATGGGGGTGGGAGCGTCGTCCTCTTCATCCATGTATTCTGCGTCCTCAGAGGCGTAGTCCAACATATTGGTTAAGTATTCGACAATGGCTACGAAGTGGGTGGTGGGTGGGACGAAAAATTCCTCTTGACTTGCCTCAAGGCCGATCTGAACGTGGATCGGGGTTGGGTCATCAGTAGTTTTCATCGATAAGATTAGATCTAGAGCCTCGTTGAGTGTCCAGAGCACGCTCGGGTCCATCTGTTTAGAGCTTTCGGAGTTAACCACCGATGCATCCAAACCAGAAGTGTGTTCGGCAGGAACTGGTCCCCGACCATCTGCTACTATGGCCGGATACGGACTAAAGGCACATCATCATTGGGGTTGGTCCCGTGGGTAGGATCGAGAGTGAAGTCCGAGGTTAATGCCTTGGAGTCATCGGGCGCGTCAGGTGAGATTGCGAACCCGGTGAGCGAAAGATCGCCCCAAGAGTCTATGGAGAACTCTAGGTTCCCGAATTTGAGCTGTTGATAAGGGGAGAAACTCCCGACCCGGCCAAGGCGACTAGTTAGGCAATGCCCAACACAATGCTTCCGAAAGCCAAGATCTGTCCAGGGACAAAGGAGTCCATGTTACGAACTTCTTCATTAATGACAATGCGAGCCATCGATTCCTTTGGCGATCACATGGGAACTCTCAATGAGAGCACCAATGTAGGTGTCAAAACCGGTTGATCTCGGATATGGGGTTCTGAGTTGTGAGTCTAGGATCGATGGTAACAAGGGGACAAAGGAGACGATGTTTTTCTAGGTTCGGGACATACTATGGAGGTAAAACCCTACATCCTGCTCGATTATGTTGATGGTAGGAAGATCATAGACTTGATCTACCTCGAGATCAGATAACTAAAACCCTAGATGAGTTTCTCTGCCCTATTATCTAAAGCACTCTAGGTTTATATAGACATCGGGGGGTACCTAGGGTTTAGACATGGTAGGTTTCCTACCGAGGATGGAGATGTCGATTTCCTCATGTTGACATCGGTTGAATGATGCGCCTTTGGGACTTCCTTCTAGAACATAGGGTCTTGATGTATCCAGCCCGTCTTCCGATAATCAAAGAGTGACCCACCAAGTGTGCCTATTGGGAGATAGGCCAGCGGGCCAAGGACCCCTTAGTCTAGGACTCCCTCAACGGCCGCAACCACAACCAACATCGAAGAACACATCAACATTCAAAACCAATCACAAGGCCAATCCATGTTGCCTTCAATAATCGAGAGGGTGAATAATTGGATTAAGAACAATGAACTAGCAAACGATGTGATCCAAACTAATTCGGCCAAGGAGAGTGTCCAACATTCTATCACTTTCATTCGTAAGACGTCAGGAATGGGTGCTCTCAACACTCTTACTGAAGACACTCCATGCAGTCTCTTAGCTTATGTGCGTGATGAACTTTTTACAGTTGCAATTGGGTAGATCATTTGCCACAAAGGTACTATGATGCATGGAGTAGCCATGCCTGAGGGGGTCTTCAAAGTTGAGGTGTCTGTTGTCGTAAGGGGTTTCAAAGATATTTCTCCTCCAATACAACCTCTGGGTGGGGATAGCTAGTTGACCCTCTCAGAATGTTTTGGTTGGCCAATGCAGTGTCCAGAGAATCAAATTAATCTAGGATATGTCCAAATCTCCCCGACCTCGCAGCAGATGACAAATAGCACCACACATGAGCGAGGACCATCTCCTTCACATGGATATTTGCAACCTGCTGATACATAGTTATGCAAGTTGATTGAATATATCATTGCTCTCAAAATCAGCTTTCTGCAACTTACCTACTTAGTGTTGTATCTTGTGTTGTTATTGCCTTGTTCCAAACATGGGTTGCTTGCGAGTACATTCAAAGTACTCATTGGCTAGCCACTGGTTATTTTATTGGTCAGACATGAAAGCACATGATATAATGAAGAGTACCTTGGTGACGTACATGTGAGCTATGACCCTTCCCAAACAGAATGAATGTAGGGTTAAGGTAGATGGCATGGGTTCACACTTTCGTTCAAGACTTCCGCCACTAGTTATGTTTGGTGTTTGGCCTTCGCAGCCCTATCTATGTAAGACTTGATCTTAATGGTCTTTATTTATGTGACACGGTATGTATGGATGTAAGAATCTTGTTATTCATCTTCTGTGTGTTCAGTGAGCATTGATCTCCGGGATCACTGTGCACGTGCATTCGGTGATTACGACTTATGAGTCGAGGTCACCACAAAGCTCGTACAAGAGCCATCCTGACTATAGGAAGCCCTTAGTTAGGATGGACGTTAGTTAGGATGGGAACTCGTTGTCGGTGTCAAAACCGGTGGTTCTTGGGTAGGGTGTCCCGAGCTATGGATCTGAAATCAATGGGTAACAGGGGACGAAAGAGACGATGTTTACCCAGGTTCAGGCACTCCTATGGAGGTAAAACCCTATGTCCTTCTTGGTTGTATTAATGTGTATGAAGATTACAGAGTCGATCTACCTCTAGATCAAGTAGCTAAAACCGTAGAGGAGTTCTTCTACCCTCTATTATCTAAACCCACTAGTTTATATAGAAACCAACGCTACCTAGGGTTTACACATGATAAGTCTCCAGCCAGAAGTAAAGACGTTGATCCTCTCATCTTGACTTGGAGTGCACGCCACGTCTTCAGAGATTTCCTTCTAGAATACGGGGTCGTCTCATATCCTGAACCTTCCTACTATAATAACAGAGTGGGCGACCAAGCCGGCCTATGAGAGATAGGCCATCGGCCTGAGGACCCCTTAGTCTAGGATTCCCTCAGTAGCCCCCGAACTAGCCCCCAACGCCAAGGGTCATGACACTAGCTACTACGCATGATCAGAGTCTCCAGCTTGTGGGGCGTGTTCTTTCCCCCTTTATCATCGGCTGGCTCTAGTTCGGCTGCCAATGACAAGTAGTTACCAAATGACGTATGTCGCTTAACCTCGAAGGCCGAACGTGAAAGTATGAATAGTATTTCCTTAAAACCTATAAGACGAAGAGTCGTGGCCTATCACGACCGCTCATCCTGTTACCAAAACTCAATTTGTAGTTCGAGGCCATTTCTCCATTGGTACGTCTTACCAACATGTTAATCGTGTCCCGTTTCGTATGGGATATGATTAACGCTCTGGGTTATCCCACGTCCGCATAACAACATGAATGTTTCAAGAAGTGGCCAGGACTGCGGTGCAGTAAAAGGGAGGCTCTCGGTATTACAGCACCCTATAAAAGGGAGTAAAACCCTCAAGGCCTATTCACGCTCCAAATTAGCACCCTTTGCTACCTCAACCTTCCCAACCTCTGAGAGCCCGAATTCAGTTCTTCCTCAATATTCTTTCCGAGATTAGCTATGGCTGGTTCGGGTTCCATGGGCAAGTGGGAGGCCTCCTCATCACCGACAACGATATTCAGGAGGTAAATCGCGACGGCTACCTCGCCGCCAACATTGCCCACCGCGCTCCAGCGGCGAATTAGGTGGTTCCCATACCGAAGTCGGGCGAAAGGGTGGTGTTCGTCCCACATTTCATCCAGGTATAGGGCTTTCTGCTCCACCCCTTCGTCAGGGGACTCATGTTCTTTTACGAGTTAGATTTCCATGCCCTCCCCCTGAACTCCTACATGCACATCTTGGCGTTCATCGTCGTCTCGGAAGCCTTCCTACGGGTCCAGCCGCACTTCGACCTATGGCTCAAAGTGTTCAACGTCAGGCCGAAGGCAGTTGCGGGCACGCATGTGGATTGTGGAGGTGCGGTAATCAGCAAGCTCCCCCGTGTCAAGTGGCCGGACGACACCTTTGTCGACATAGTCAAGATCTGGAAAAAGGAATGGTTCTACATCACCGAACCAAGGAGCACGGACTGGGTGGCACCTGCCAAGTTCACATCTGGAACCCCCCCGAGAGGCTAACCTCGTGGCTCAATATAGGCCTTGACAGGGGTCGGCTGCAGAGGTAAAATCACTGGAGAAGCGCATCTCCACGATGATTGAGGCCAAAATCAAGCTTGTCAACGTGATCCAGGTCAGGCTCCACCGCCGTCTCCTCCCCTGCCAGCACCGGGCCTCCCCAATGTGGGCTTACGAGCTCAAACATGCGGCCACCGTGCATCAATTCTTCTCCACTACCCACGAGAAATTGTGGAAAGTGCTACTGTAGCCCTAGGAGAGCTGGCTGGCCGAGCAGGAGGACATCGCTATTGACGTCGAAACCCCTCCTACCAAGTTATGATATAAATTTAATTCTTTGGCTCTGTTTTTTGACAATGAGCTAACCTCTTCTCCCTTATCTTCACAAAAATGGCTAAGCAAGTCCGTGCTAATTGACTGTCCGGCTCAACAGCCCGAGGACCATCGATCAGATCTGTTGACGGAGATGCTCGTCGTGGCGCCGTATTTGGCGCCAAAGAAGAAGTAGAAGAAGAATAAAGGTGAGGAAGGAGGCCCGAGAGGGTCTTCATCTAAGGGGACTTCTGAACACTCTGTCTGAGGAGGCCCATGCCTATTCCAGTCACGAGGAAGAGCACAAGGACAAAGGGGAATGTGAATCCCCCTAACAAGAAAAAGGGCGGCGTTAGCGGACGCCGTGGAGGACCTACCTCCTCCTGCCGTGAAGAGAGCATGCTGGATAAAGGAAGTCCTGGCATATGATAACTCGAACTCCTATAAGGAGTCCGAGTCTTTTGAGAAGGTTCCCCGAAGGAACCAAACGATCAAGCCCCCATCCTAGAGGTATGGATCCGAAGACCCTCTAGGTCACTTATATAGAGCTTTTAATGCTAAATGCGAGAACATGTTTCAATTTGCAGCCCACCGCATGGTCTCCTCACCGACTAAATATCAAAGGGGGAGTCTCTACCCACCGACCTGGCAGAAAGGTGGACTGCGTCACACCCTACGCCTCATCAGGTCTCGAAGGTGGCCGCGGAGGTGTTATCGCGACAGGCTCCTTCTGAGCTAAACACCGGCGGCGGGGGTAGTGACGTTATGGCTGAGGTTAATACCTCGGTTGTCGAAGACTAGGAGGAGGAAAATCTCCTGGCGACTAAAGAGGGGGGACAAAGTCCGGCCCAGTCTCCTCCGAGGACATTTCTGGACCGCCTTGTGCCTCCGGAGCTGCCAGCCCAATCCCCCACCGGAGAGGGGGTTGGCATGTCACCACCGGTGCCTCCCATGTCTGGGTGGCCGACCATGATGGAGGAAGTTGTATCCGTCTCCTCCATCGCAAAGATCACTGCACCCTTATGGGTGTAGTTTTGCGAGGCAATCACTCCGTTGATAGCGGACTAAAAGATTCCTTTAACGATCTCTTAACGGGATTCAAGGTGAGTCACGTAATACTATTTTTTCGAGAAAAAGTTAATTTACCATGTTAATGCAATCCTTATAAGTGTAGTATCCCTCAAGCCCTTGGTGAGTTTGAAAAACCCACCCTGGGGTCAAATGTCCAAAAATTAGTAACGATGCTCAAGGAACCCTTTTTCCCTCATTATTCTAAGATTCCAGAGAGTACTTAGCAAAGGTTCTAAATCCGACAGCTTAGGTGATTTTATGCGCATAAGTTATTTTTGTAGGCATCGTCATCGGGGGTGGCCGCCATTGCAGTGGAGCTTGCGGAGCTAAACCGGGAGCTCAGGAGCTCCGATGAGGAGCTCGATCGCCTGAACAAGAGACTTGACAAGACGCAACGTGAGTCCAAATTGTATCATTCAGGCTATTTTCTATTCTCATTGATTGAGATATCCATATTGGTATCCCTAAGTATTATTTACTAATTGTTACCACAGCTGCAGCAGTGCAGGTCAAGAACCTCAAGGCCGCGAATGAGAAGGCGGTGACTGAACAAGCAGAAGCCATACTGTCGGCGTTAAAAGCCATGAGGGACAAGCATGAGGCATGGGTAGTAGAAGTGTAGCTGGAGATCAAGAATGCCAGCACGATATGTGAGGCCCTTGAGCAAAAGAACGAAGACCAGACCACCGAACTATCCGACTGAAATCCAAGGTCAAAGAAGAGTGAGTTGAGAGGTGGTTCTTTGAAGAAGGACTCCTCCGAGTCAAGGCGATCGCGGATGGTAAGCTGTACTTACTGCAATGTGCCTTTGGTGGTAACAGGTCTGCATTGCTCACACGGGTTTGGCGTTCCTCAAGCACATTTACGGACCTCCCTAGGAGTGCAGCGGATGCGAACAAATACTTCGCCTTGTGGGATCGAGATGTTCAGTCTCGGCTATTCTAGGCGCAATTTGAAGCCGCCGAGTATCCTCCCCTCCTTAGCACGCAGATGAAACAATTGATGGAGCTGCTCAGGATGGCGGAGTTGACCATGAAGAAACTCTGCATCTGGTTGTGTCCTGTAGAGCCGTTGTCGAGCAGTTACTTCAACTTTGTGCAGAAACTGTGCGACGCTACGCCTCAGATCGACAATTATTTCTAAAGCGTTCTACATGCATCGAGGGAGCTTGGATGGCCTTTGCAAGGACCATGATGGACTGGCCGAGGCTCAAGCTGACCGAGATGGCCACCGCACCTCCACCCCCTAGGAAGGAGCATAGGCGCCCCGAGCAATACTTTTCCATCGTGATGGATGGTGCTCGGCCGATAGAAGTCCAACACCCTAAGGATGAAATTTAGGAATGAGCATTTTGTCTCCATCGTGATGGATGGTGCTCGGGCGATAGGTGCCCAACGCCCTAAGGATGTAATTTATGAATGAGCGTTTTGTCATGTGTTCGATGTATGTTTCACTTTATAATGCGGTTTCATGGTTTATCATGTCTTTAAACTTTGTATTATATTGATTCCTATCTAGCCATTTTATCTGAAAGTTGCGAGTCGTCGGCTTCAGCCCCCATGTAGATACTACCCGTGGTGTTTCTACCTCCACAATCTGACCCTTAGCCGACGTATCGGTGCCCGAAGGCACTAGTGCGACGGGAACAAGGAAAACGGACTATGATGCTTTAGTGCTTTCACTTAGCCGTAAGAGGTTGACTATGGGGGCTAAATGACTAACCCCCAGTGTTTTGTGATATTCGGATACACCGAGGTTGAATCCAACATCACATGGTTTGTAATTGTGAAAACCCCTCGTATAACACGGAATAACCTCAATCGATTATAGTTTGACACTTATGCTCGGATTGCAGACCGGTTCTCGCTTATTATGACAGTTAGTTTTTGGCTTTCTCCACTTACATACTTGACAAGGCGAGCTCGAAGAACAATTGTAGTGGTTCTTTGTAAGTGCATGTAGTGCCCCTTAGTGATTTTAGTGTATTGAAGACTTATAGGTTAAGAGACTAATGCGTTTGTAAGTGTACACATGCTCTATAAGTCGCTGAGGAGTTTGATATATTCGAAGATTATCGACCCCTCGAAGTGTATGTCTTCAACTGAAGACTATGGTGAAGACTTTGTTGAAAACTTTGGTATTTCCTGAAGACTTTGGAAATGACGAAGTTGGTGTGACCTTGAAGATATGATCGAGGACTACTAAGTGTGAAGACTTTTGTTTTCGTAGTTTTATTTCCTTTCTTTGATTCATAGGAAATGTCGTACTGTTAAAGGGGGCCGAGCTAATACTGAGGAAAATTTCCAACTAATGCTCAACTCAAAAGCATCAACATAACCAATCTTTCGAGTGAAGCCTTTGGAAATCTCTTGGAGTTAAGTCAAGTTCTTCAGTGAAAGAGACGATGATCTTTTGGTCTCTAAGGAAATTGGTCTAACTAAGGTGTTAGGATCTCGCCATTGCGAATTGCCTACAAGTGAGAACATGATATACCTGAGGACTTTCATAGTTCGAAATTCCGACCGTTGTTGTGCTTAGCGCCAGCTGTCCCCAAGCATCCTATCCACGTAACGGTCATATCATTAGGGGCATTTATATCTTATCATGTCAGGTTGCACCCTGACTATAAATAGCCACCCCACAACCACTAGTTGGTTCGCTGCTCCGACAGAGAACTAACACTTGTCATTTGAGAGCATCCCATCCTTCGAGGACTTTGAGAGAAAATCATCAGTGAGGAAAAACCCAAATCCAAACCAACAAACCCAAAGTGATTGAGCATCACTAAAGAGATTGTTCCTATGTGGAACCAACGCTTGTTACCTTTGAAGACTGTGTATCTTCTAGACAGTTAGGCGTCATGGTATAGTGCATCCTATAGTCAATTGGCGATCACGGAGTGACCTTGGTCTAGAGCATCCAGCAGTCAATTGTGGATCGCCAGGTCACTAGTTTGTGAGGGTCTTGGAAGCCCACCCTGAAGAATTACCACGAGTGTTGGGCGAGGACTTTGTGGCCTTAGCTCAAGGAGAATACGGTAAGGACTATGTGTCCTAGGATTGTCTATCCTCTAGTTTAAATACCAGTCGCTCCAAACCAGACATACGACTGTCACAACAGTTGGAACTAGGTCATCAAAAAAACATTGTCTTCGTTGAGCTACCTGGTTCTATTTCCTCAACTCTTTTATTTCCTGTATACTTGTTGATGAAATTGATCTTTATTGTTTGAAGAACTAGCAAAGTGACCCGCTCTTCGTGCGGGCTAGCATTTAATATAGTTTGGTTGAAATAAGCTCATATTTAACAATTCTTTGGGCTGGTCATTAAATGATGATTTTAAGGCTATATAACAGTTACTCCATTAATGTGTCAAGGAAAATACCTGGAGGCTTTGTTGTTGTTGAACTTTTTTAATGCTACGTCTCGAATTCAAGAATTTGCCTAATGCGATTGCAGTGATGTGTACATTGTGTCTAGTTTGCATGACAATCCCGACATATTAAAGTATCTTATTTTAGAATATAATATTTCCCAAGAAATATCATATGCATCAAAATTGAGTAAGTATGGCTGATTTTGTAACAATTGTATGTTTTCGTTCATATTCCCATGAAGTATATGTTAGCATGGATCTTTTTATAAAAGTTTGCATGATCTAAAATTACATAATTTACATTAAAAATACGTATATGCACTATACTTTCCCCCTAGATGATGTACATTTTTCATAGGTATTTTTTTGTTGTTTATAGGTGATTTTGTTACAACAATTTATAGTTGATTATTTGTGCTATTTGTAGTCATATAATATTTTCATGCTTCAATTATTAGTTGGGCTTTTAGACCACCAGGCTCACGTAGATACACAAAGCGTTCAGGCATCTCGCACACTCCACAGTCCACACCTTCACACAAAGGCTGGTCTTGCCATATCCTCTTTGTACCATTTCTCATTTCCTTCCTTTCTCCATTGACTCCCAGGTTGTTATTGCCGGTTGATGTCCATCCACTCATAGAGAAAATACGCCCTCCCTTTCTCCATTGAATCCCAGATTGATGCCATCGGTTGATGTCCAACTGCACAAAGAGCAACTTCAATGTTGTTGTTGATTCGTTGTGGCCTTATGGGCATGGATCTCACCTCCCATAGCCAGGTTGGATCTGGGCTGAGTTCATCCTCCAGAAGACACATTGATATTAGTGAGAATCAAAGCCAACTAACACGACGTCTTCGTCCTCCATAGTAGCTGCCATCTTCCGACTGTTAGTCAAACTTTTTCCCTTACGTGTTCACGCTATACTCCCCCTTCATCTTGTCCTTTTCCCGTGTTTGTACTATTGAACCAATATAGTTAAGGTAGTGAAACTATTAATTTCATTATGCATATCCAATTTATTCATGCATGGGATAGACATTTGGAGTTACCCCGTACCCCTATTAATATTCAAGCTCTCAACTATGCAATGATACTTAAATATCAGATAATATAGAGCATCGATGTGAGGTATGAATGAGTTGTTTCCATCAAATTCAGATGCACATTTCCATTACTTCTGCATATCAGTAGACCATATCTGTCCTGCCATATCATGTTATCATTGATATCTTAGTTATTATTTCGAAGAAAGGTTATAGTATATCAATTTTCCATGGAATTATTCTTGTCTAATAAGAGGTGAGTAGCAACATCTTGTTGAAGAAGAATTATTCTAAAAGTTTTTTCCATGCCTTTAGATAATTATTTATATACTATTACCACTAGTCCATCCCTCTATTGCGCCTCTAGAGAATGCTACGTATAGTTCCATGTGTAAACACATGTTTGATAGTTCCATGTCTCACTTCCCCTTTTTTCACCGTACAATTGAACTAATAAATTAATTCAGGTAGTTTTTATTAGTGACTAAGCTTCTAGTTTATGTTTTTGTACCCCCCTGTAAGATGTCCGCTTTTGATATTCACTCGGTTGACTTATGGCCATGTGAAAAATAATGATAGTAAGTGATGAAGGTGAAATACAAAGGCGTAGTGTTAATTTTCTTATGTTCCCTCCACTTATTTTTGGTTTTGGCAGCATTGGCAGAATCGTTAAGATTTAATAGTTGAGTAAAAAACATGTTTGATTTGATTCTACATAGAAAACATAACAATGTTCAGATGCTCTTACTATTGGCCACACTATATTAAAGCTCGAGGACTCCGATGTGGACTAATATAGATTTATAAATGTTTGAAACCAATGAACCATTTCCACCAATTATTACTCTAAAAGTTGTTGGTACATGTATATTTTATTATAAATAAATGCAAGGAACCTAAAAAAATGTCATCCACCTCATGCCTAGAAGGCGGCTACTTAGTGCCATCACCATCATTGTAATATTACAAAAAATGTTACCCACCATATACATATACTGATGCAGCATCCAAAAGCTCCCGATGTGCCTACTCTAGAGGCAAGAACCTTGCGGCCAATATCAAGGAAGTTGGTGGATCGCAGGCTTGTATGTCGGAAGGCAACAACCTGGCAGCCAAGGGCGATGAAGCAAGTGGATTGAAGGCTCGAACATGGAGTGAGAATAGTGGTTGGGACCATGGACAAGGAGATCGTGAATTGATGCCTTGATCATGGGTTTTGTTTCTAGAAAAGGATATCGGAAGTTGGTAGTTTTTCTTTGTAGCTAGGTGACTGTGAAGAGACCATAGATCCCGAAGCTAGACCGACAACATTGGTCCGGAGAATCATTGTGAAGGTTGCTACGTGTGGCCAAAGACATATAGGATGGCGGCTACATATATCATGTTTTCTTTCTTTCTTTAACTTTCCGGTTCATCCTTGTTCCCTACTACGGGTAACAATAGGACATGTCTTGTTTGCGACCCGAGCTTGTCTTAATGTAGTAGCCATATTTATCATCCCGGCATGCCAAGTCATCAGTAATAATGTATATGTGGGCTGCATTGTGGCCATATGCGTGGAACAGAAATAATTACACACATACGTCCAATAATAAATTTCCTCGTATCATTATGTCCACTTAGATCATGTCACAACCCTAGCTAGATGTCCTAGGAATAGTATTGTGCTTACATCATGTTTCATTTTGCATTAACATGAAATGGGGAACAAAAAGAAACCCCAAGCTAACTTCGAATCAAAACAATTCAAATTTGGTGAAAATTCAACAAATCCAAAATGCCCACTAAAAATGTTCCCTATGTCTGGTAAATTTGGGCATGATTATAACAGGGACCATTCTAATTATTTGAACAATCAAAGTAATTCAAAAATAATGGATAAGGCTCCTGAAATCATTAAATAAAGCACTATCATTATTTTTGTTTTCAAAATATCCCGAAACTTTTTAGACAAGTTTGAAATATTCAAACTTCATTATAGAAAATATATGGGATATTCTATAAAGTCATTTGTACCTGAAAAGAAAATTAACAAATGTCACAAAATGGGAAACAGAAAGAACTAAAAAGAAAAAAAAGAAAAGCCCAAGCCAGGCTAGCCCACCTGGCCCATGGCACATCCCACCATGTCACATTTGTTAATAGCACATCCCACCATGGCCAGTCATCCCTGTCCTCTCGCTAGGAGGATAGTGGCGTGTGTTCGCCGTGCACGGGCACACGCCGGCCACCTCCTCCCTGCCTTGTTGTTGGCCTGGAGGGCTGGGAGGGCGCCAGCGCGAGGCCATCGCCGTGGCCTCCTTCTCCTCTCCCTCTCCCCCCTGCGAGCTCTCTCTCTCACTCCCTTTCTTCCCCTGCTCCGCCATAGCTGACCTCTGCTCGAGCTCGCCGCCGTCATGCTAGCCACCCCCTCGCCTCTCCAGGTAGCCCACGAGAACCGCCACGACCCCCTCATCCTCCTCGTGACCCCAGAAGACACCGAGAGCCTCTCTACGCTGCGCCATTGTTGTTCATCCCCGCCGGCCACCGAAGCCCCGCCGCGACATTCTGCCCCGTCCGGTCCTCCTCCGACCTCACCGTCGCCTTAGCTGGAACCGCGGTCAGCCGCTGGTGCTCCTCCCCTTCTCCCCCTTCTCTCCCGTGCCCCGTAGATGCCGCGCCCTTCTTGCCCGAGCTCCGGCCACCGCTGCCCTCAACGCCAGCGTCGATCCCGACCAGCCCAGCCTCTGGTTTGGGGCTACATCGACGTGCGATCGAGCGTAGGCCCTCCCAGCGCTCTCCGCCGTCCATTTGGTCGCCGGAGGAGGGATTCCGACCCCCTCCACCATCCTCGACGTCGCTGGCGGCTCAACGCCGGGGAGTCAACCTGTCTGGCCGACAGGGGTTTGACCCTGGGTCACTCGCAGGTGGGGCCAGGTCCTGTTAACTATGTTAATCAAGAATTAATTAATTAGATTAATTAAACTTAATCTATCACTAACATGTGGGCCCAGTTTCTGTTAATTAATTAGGATTTAGTTTAATTAGTTAGTTAAGTGTCTGAGTCACTCACATGTGGCCCCCACATGTCAGATTTGACTCTGGCCCGGTCAGCTGACCAGCTGACGTCACAGTGACGTCAGGCTGATGTCAATATTTCATTTTCTAGTTTAAAAATAATTCCAAAAATTATTCAAAATTTCAAAAATTCATATAAATTAATCTGTAAGTCAGATGAAAATAATTTATATATGAAAATTTATCAGAAAAATCCAATGAATCCAATGGCGCTATTGTCTTGCACGTTGGAGAAATCTAAATAGGTGAACATTGACATTTGTTAATAGGTTAGTAAATGGAATTTGAAATGAAGAAATTTTTTGAACCTATATTCAAACTCATTTCAAATCAAGATGAACAGTAGTTGCATTAGCTCATCCATACATGTTATCATGCCATGATCATGCATCATATTTTTGCACTTGCGTGTGTTGATTAATTATTATTTGCATTGTGGTAGCCCTACTTCTAAGGATACCCTCGAGTAGATGATCCTATTCTGTTGCATAACCTGACATTGTCACAGTAAATAGCTAAACCTTGCAACCTAGCATACCTGGTAGATGCTTGTGCCATGATGTGCTTAGCTTACTTTGCCTGCTATGCTTGCTATGCCTAGAGTTGTGTCAGGTCAGTTTAATTTGGGTGACGAACTGAGTGAAACAATGTTGCCTGATGTGATGATGTTATAATGAACTTGATTTGGTAAAGGTAGCGATGAGCGTCTATGTAGGAGTACATAGCGGGTTGTCTCATTGGAACCGTTCTAAGGAACTGAGGTCCGTGTTTGTGATCCAAGACTAGTTGCTACCACACATTGGGTTCCGGTAACTCGACGCCTCTCAACTTATCATTCGCTTAGTCCTGAGTCCAGGAGTTGCAAGTAGTTTTTGGTGTTTATAGCATGCTGGAGGCCATGCATAGCACTGACCCTAGGGGTGGGTTATGACGCAGTAAGCAGTGGCACGGTGTACCAAGGGTCACCCAAATGGTGGGCTTGGCAACCCTGCGCACATCGTTTGGGGCCGTAGCGGAAACTTCGACCGGACTTCTGTGTGGGTTCAGTCTCAAATAGGCGATAATCTGGACTAGAGGTCTTATGTGATTGACGGTCATGGCCGACTCCCTGGCTGGGCTTCCACTTGAAGGTTGCCGAGGTGCATGCTTTTATGAGCACTAAGCGTTAAGTGACGAGAGCGTGTGTGAAGAAGTACACCCCTGTAGGGTATGAAACTATTCGAATAGTCGCGTCCTCGGATATGGACTACTTGGAGAACTTATGCTATTCATAGATAATCAAATGGATACATATAAGAATATCAACACAAGTGTGAGTACCATGGATGGCACTCTCCCAGGTGGGGGAGGTGAATCCATGGTGGTGTATTGTTATGGAGTTAGTGGACTCATGTGCGATTTATAAAATGTAAACAAAGAGTTAAAATTGAGTAGTGTAGGTTAGCCATGAGTCAAAGCTGGCATTGCTGCATAAAATCCACCACTCCCTTTGTTGATACATGAGCATGGATGGACTAGGTCTACTTTAAAGACTTGCTGAGTACATTTGTACTCATGTTTGCTTAATAAATGTTGCAGATGAGACCCAGGACCCTTCGGGTGGGTTCTTTCTAGATGTCGACGATGCGGAATAGCTGGTGGCCCAGCTACGACCTATGCCATGTGGCGGGCTGTAGATAGTCAGGCCATGTGCCTTTTTACCCCTTTCATCTCTTTGTACTCAGACAGCTTTATGCTTCCGCTTGGTTTGTTTGAACATGTTTGTATGATTTGAGTGTCGGGTCATGTGACCCCTATCCGTAAGAACGTATTATGCAGGGCTCATCTGAGCCTCTTAAATAAAAGTCATGTTGTTGTATGGTTATGTTGTGATGCCATGGTTGTATCTATGCATATCGGGCATGTCGTGCGTCCGTGTGACGTGCAACGGTATGTATGGGATACGACACCTAGTTGTGTGCCTTTAGTAGTACCCTTTATGGGAAACTGCCTCTTTGTGTTTCCACCGAGCCATGGTAGCTTGCTGCTACTCCGGACACATTGATTGACCGGCATGTATCCTTCTTTGCTGTTGTGTCTATCCCTTCGGGGAAATGTCTCGCAGTGTAATGGAGTCCCTGTAGCCTGCTACGACTCGTCTACGTGCAGTGATGGCATTTATGTCTCATGGCGTAATGGAGTCCTTGTAGCTTGCTATGACTCGTCTACACACGCTTGAGGGCGACACCTGCATTGCTGGGTTACGTATGTCTGTTTCCGTACAGATGTGCCACTTGGGTCGTATGACTAGTCATGTCGGCCCGGGTTCTCTGTCGTTTGATTGCCTGCGACATGTTCACATACGTGAGCCAAAAGACACAAACGGTCCCGACTAAGGTAAGGCTGCAGCCATGGAGCTTATCGTGTGCGAGGCTGCAAAGTGATATGATATGTTACAGTCTGGATTCGTATGACTTAGGATCGGGGTCCCGATAGCGTTGGTATCAGAGCATGACTGCCTGTAGGACTACCAAGCCAAACCGGTCAAAGTTGAGTCTAGAAACACTATAGAAAAGTAGGGGAATTGATTGTGGGAGGGAACGTAAGGCTCTTTTTACTCCTCTTCCCAAGTTATTCTATGCTGAGTCATTCTCATCTTCTCTTCGGGGATAAGAACTAGGCTACTCATCCATTGCTTAGGATGCCGAGTTACTAACCATGGACCACTAGCTAGCTTGTTGCAAGTGAATGTGGGTACTCAAGTACTGTTGGTGTGACAAACAGATGGAGAAGAGATTTGAGTCTACAAAGTCGAGTGGTTATACTTTTCCAATCTTTTGTAGTTGTCTCAAAATCCTTTTTGAGCAATTACAGCCATTATGTTGTCCAATTTCTGCTGGAGTCTCTTATGTCTTTGCATCTTTCTCTATTTCAGATGCCCTCTCGTCCTTCCCGTCAGGTGGTCCGTTTGACCAGGTGCATCGATGTACCGGGTCACACGGCCATGTTGGTTAGAGTAATGATGGAGGCTGGATACCGTTGGTACCCGTAGTTCACAATGGAGGAACAGTATCGAGATTTCAACCAAAGCCAGTATCTATGTACTGTCAAGATTTATCCTTCATACCCTGGAGCTGCAGAGCCGCTTCACTTGACTTATGCATTAGGTGTCACCATAGATATGGCAGTTCAGGAGGCCGCTTACACCATGCTAACTATCATGAGGTTTCACCATGGTCTGCTCCAGAACACCGAGTTCTGCTATGTTCCTGCTTCTATGGGAGGAGAAGATGGTTATCTTAGCGCAGCCTACTATGATCATTCTCATGAGGATCCTAGACTGCAGGTGACCGCTCAGATGTTGGAGAACAGGGATCGTGATGTACGTGCCCTTCGCATGGAGCTTTATGCTACTCGTGCATGTCTTTGGACAACACTGATGCAGTTGGCACCTGTCGTGCAGACAGGCTATGGAGATTTGGAGATGCTGACCCCATCGCGGACTCATCTGCCAGCACACGTAGACTGGCCCGATGTTGGAGGAATCACCCCTGTTCGAGGACCGCTGTTGCCATCGACAAGGGGACAAAGGCCACATCTGTGTCCTTGTGGCTCCCAGGGACACAGGCTAGAGTGTTTCCAGATCCTCAGGTTCAGCTCCCAGGTCATGTGGGTAACCTGTATGAGGCATTCTACGGTGATGCTTGAGTACGTGGATGTTAGTTCTAGTATGGTAGTAATCGTATCGCCATAGTCCTGCGTGTCTTGTGGGATATGATGAGGTTGAGAGTTGAGTTCTGGAGGTGTAGATAGATAATGTATAGGAAGCTTGTAATGCCTCCGATGAGTTGTGTCATCTTTCCGTAGTTGTATCTCAGCTTGGCTTGTACTAAACCATGTCATGGTGTGTATGAATCATGGTGTTCATATGGAAGTTGTTTTACCATGTTGATTGGTGGTTACCCCGCATGCCATGTTGTCCAGTACATTCCTTATCTCATGTCTTAGAGTTGTTGTTCCCTATGACTAAGTTGTGGGTTTGTTTTCCCACGATGGTGGCAACTAGGAATAACCCCATGCCTGCCCCTGAGTAGGGCGAGGGAAGCGAGCCAAGGCAAGAGGATCTGCCACATGCGCCTTCTCTGGCGGAAGTAATGCTAGAAGCTGAAAGGAATAAGAGGGAGACCAATAGGCTGTTGGAAAGAATCGAGCAGAACACAACACGTGCTCCCCGCAGTGATCTTAATGATGGCGTATCACTTGGTGATTTCATCAGACTGAGCCCACCCAAATATCATCATTCGGTCGACCCACTCGACGCGGATGACTTGCTGACTAGCATGTATCATATGATCTGCGCTGCCAATGTGACTAAGGCCAACAAGGTGACCTTTGCAACTTACTTCTGGAAGGTCCAGCCAATCTGTGGTGGGAGAATTTTGAAGCCATGCGTCCCGCAGGCCCCGCACCAACTTGGGCAGAGTTCAGTGCTGCATTTCGTACCCATCACAGACTGTCCCCAGGGCTGATGGATCGTAAGAGAGAGGAATTCTATGCCTTTCCCCAGGGCAGACTGTTAGTGGATGCTTATAGTCACGAATTTGGAAACCTTGCTGGCTATGCTCCTGAGGAAGTTTCTACTGATGCCAAGAAGCAGGCTAGGTTCCACAAGGGACTTAACCCTGAGCTCGGCCAAGATCTGCGCCTGCATGAGTGCACCACTTTCCAAGCTCTCGTCAACAAGGCTATCAATGCCGAGACTGGACAGACTGATTATGAGGCCAAGAGAAACCACAACCGTGACTTCAACCCTGCATCTGGCTCGGGCTCCAATAAACGTTGGACCTGGGTGCCCAACGCAGCTCTGCCGCCAAAATACAATGCGAGGCCATCCTTCCAGGCGCCTCGCCCAGTTCAGCCCAACCCTCCAGTTAGACCATTTGGAGGACCGCCTGCAAATGTTGCTCCCCGTGTCACCGTGGTTTTCTATAGGTGTGGAGAACCAGGACACTACTCCCGTGAGTGTCCCGCGAATAATGTTAAGCCCGCTGGACGTGGAAAGCCATGAAAAGCCTTCTTCGTGAAGCCAGCTCCTGCTCGTGGACGAGTGAACTATGTGTCCGCTGAGGAAGCTCTTGAGTATCCCGGTGTAATCCTAGGTACGCTCCTTGTTAATAGTCATCCAGCATCTGTTCTATTTGGTACTGGTGCATCTCATTCCTTCATCTCAGAAAGTTATGCATAGTTGCATAACATGTCTTCTTGTGATATGCCTACTCCTTTAATAGTGCAGACTCCGGGTTCAAAATGGCAAACTTCTAGAGTGAGCCATGATAATGAGATTTTGGTGGATAGACTAGTCTTCCTAGCATCTTTGATAGCCCTCAAGTCTTCGGACATCAATATCATTCTAGGCATGGATTGGATGAAAGCCCACTATGCCAAGATTGATACTCATTCTAGGAATGTTCAACTTACACATCCATCGGGTGAGATAGTTAATGTCTCCACTCGAACAACCAAGCGCCAACTCTATTCCCTCAATGCTAGCCCTCTTCCAGAGTTAGAAGATATTCCAGTAGTCCGTGACTTTCCGGATGTCTTTCTAGAAGAACTACCAGGAATTACTCCTGTCAGAGATGTTGAGTTTGTGACAGAGCTCAACCCAGAGACTGTCCCAATAGCCAGAAGACCCTATAATATGGCACCCTTAGAACTAGCCGAACTTAAGATCAAACTCGATGAGGCTTTGAAGAAGGGTTTCATCCATCCCAGTTCTTCTCCTTGGGCTTGTCCCGTCCTCTTCGTCAAAAAGAAGGATGGTTTGGATTGGATGGTTGTGGATTATCGGCTAGTGAATCTGGTCACCATAAAGAACAAGTATTCGCTCCCCAGGATCAACGAGTTGTATGATCAACTCGCTGGATCCTCTGTCTTTTCCAAAATGGATTTGAGTTTGGGATACCATCAAATCAGAATTAGGAACAGGGACATTCCAAAAACGGCTTTTGTTACTTGTTATGGCCAATATGAGTACACCGTCATGTCCATCGGTTTAACCAATGCCCCAACCACCTTCTCTCGCCTGATGTATTTGATCTTCATGGAGTATTTAGATAAATTCGTCGTGGTTTACCTCGATGATATTCTCATCTACTCGAAGAATGAACAAGAAAATGCCGAGCATCTAAGGCTGGTATTGATGAAACTTCGAGAGCACCGCCTGTACGCCAAATTCTCCAAGTGTGAATTTTGGTTGCCAGAAGTGACCTATCTGGGCCACGTGATATCTGGTAAAGGTCTTGCTATAAATCCCGAGAGAGTTCAGGCCGTCCTTGATTGGACTCAACTTGAATCGGTTAAGCAAGTTTGGAGTTTCCTTGGCTTAGCGAGCTATTGTCACCGCTTTGTCGAGAATTTATCCAAGGTTGCCAAACCTCTAACCGAACTCCTCAAGAAAGATAAAAAGTTCGAGTGAATTCCACAATGTGATCATAGTTTTCAGGAGTTGAAAAGACGACTAACCTCTGCTCTCGTTCTGGTGCCACCTAATTTCTCTAAGGACTTTGTTATCTATTGCAACGCCTCGCGACAAGGATTAGGTTGCATTCTCATGCAATATCGACATGTGATTGCATACGCATCTTGACAATTACATCCACATGAGGATAATTATCCAACACATGATCTTGAGCTTGTAGCCGTAGTCCATGCTCTGAAAACCTGGCAACATTACCTTCTAGGTAATCGTTGCGAAATTTACACTGATCACCAAAGTCTAAAATATATATTCACCCAGCCGGATTTGAATCTCAGGCAAAGATGGTGGGTAGAGTTGATTACAGATTACAACTTAGGGATAACTTACACCCGGGGGAAAGCCAATGTCATGGCTGATGCACTAAGTCGTAAGTCTTATTGTAACAACCCGATGTTACAACAAGGTCAACCACTTCTCCCTGAGGAATTTCGGAAGTTAAACCTTCACATTGTTCCCCGAGGATTCCTATCCAACCTGGTGGTGAAACATACTCTTACGGATCAAATTTTAGCAGCCCAGAAGCATGATGCCGGGATACCTCGGATCAAGAAAAACATTAAGAAGGGCAATGTTAAATGCTTCTCAAAAGTTGATCGAGGTTTTGTCTTGTTTGAGAACCGTTTGGCGATCCCAAAGAAACAACATCTATGACAGTTGATGCTTAAGGAGGCTCATGATTCTCCTCTCACAATTCATCCAGGCAGTACCAAAATGTATCAGGACTAACGCCAGTTGTTCTGGTGGACTAGGATGAAGAGAGAAATTGCTCAGTTTGTTGCTAACTATGACGTTTGTCGTCGCGTGAAAGTAGAACATCAAAGGCCTACTGGCACCCTTCAACCTTTAGCTATTCCTGAATGGAAATGGGATAAGGTCGGTATGGATTTTCATTACAGGATTTCCTAGGACCAAGAGAGGGAATAATGCTATATTTGTGGTCATCGATTGTCTTTCCAAAGTGGCTCATTTCCTTCCTATTCGGGAAAGTATAACTGCAAGCAAGCGAGCGGAGTTGTATGTTTCTCGAATAGTTTCTCTTCATGGTGTTCCTTTGGAGATAAACTCAGACCATGGAAGTATCTTTACTTCCCGATTTTGGGAAAGTTTTCAAACCGCTATGGGGACTCATCTATCCTTTAGCACTGCTTTCATCCCGCAATCAAGTGGTCAAGTTGAGTGAGTCAATCAAATTCTCGAAGACATGCTCCGAGCGTGTGTTATATCTTTCGGTATGAACTCGGAGAAATGTCTTCCATTTGCCGAATTTGCTTATAACAATAGTTATCAATAAAGCTTGGGCAAAGCCCCTTTTGAAGTTCTCTATGGATGAAGGTGTTGAGCACCTCTTAACTGGTCAGAAACCGGAGAAAGACAACTCTTTGGTCCGGATATGATCCAGGATGCAGACGAGCAAGTTTGCATTATTCATGAAAAGTTGAAAAAAGCCCAATCTCGTCAAAAGAGCCAATATGATCTCCATCATAAGGCCGTGACCTATGAAGTTGACAAGAAGGCTTACCTTCGGGTTACACCTCTTAAGGGTACCCATCGATTCGGTATCAAGGGCAAGTTGGCTCCTCGTTACATTGGACCTTTTCAAATTCTGGCCAAACGAGGAGAGGTTGCCTACCAATTGGAACTTCCTCCGCATCTTGCCAAGGTTCATGATGTCTTCCACATCTCGCAACTCAGGCGTTGCTTCTCGGACCTTGTCCGTGAGGTAGACCACGTAGCACCTGATCTCCAAGATAACCTTACATATCGAGAATACCCTCTTCGTATTCTTCATCAAGCTGAGCATACCACTTGGCGTCACAACATCAAGTTTCTTAAGGTTCAGTGGTCACACCATTCGGAAAAGGAGGCGACATGGGAAAGAGAAGATCGTCTTCGACTAGAGTACCCCGCACTCTTCCCGACGACTTCAAAATCTCAGGACGAGATTCTTTTGAGTGCGGGTGAGTTGTCACAACCCTAGCTAGATGTCCTAGGAATAGTATTGTGCTTGCATCATGTTTCATTTTGCATTAACAAGAAATGGGGAACAAAAAGAACCCCCAAGCTAACTTCGAACCAAAACAATTCAAATTTGGTGAAAATTCAACAAATCCAAAATGCCCACTAAAAATGTTCCCTATGTCTCGTAAATTTGGGCATGATTATAACAGGGACCATTCTAATTATTTGAACAATCAAAGTAATTCTAAAATAATGGATAAGGCTCCTAAAATCATTAAATAAAGCACTATCATTATTTTTGTTTTCAAAATATCCTAAAACTTTTTAGACAAGTTTGAAATATTCAAACTTCATTGTAGAAAATATATGGGATATTCTATAAAGTCATTTGTACCTGAAAAGAAAATAAACAAATGTCAGAAAATGGGAAACAGAAAGAACTAAAAAGAAAAAAGAAAAGCCCAGGCCAGGCCAGCCCACCTGGCCCATGGCCAATCATCCCTGTCCTCGCGCCAGGAGGACAGAGGCGTGCGTTCGCTGCGTAGGGGCACATGCCAGCCACCTCCTCCCTACCTGGCTGCTGGCCTGGAGGGCTGGGAGGGTGCCAGCGCGAGGCCATCGCCGTGGCCTCCTTCTCCTCTCCCTCTCCCCCCTGTGATCTCTCTCTCTCGCTCCCTTTCTTCCCCTGCTCCACCATAGCCGAGCTTTGCTCGAGCTCACCACCGTCGCGCTAGCCGCCCCCTCGCCTCGCCAGGTAGCCCATTAGAACCGCCACGACCCCCTCATCCTCCCCGTGACCCCAGAAGACGTCGGGAGCCTCTCTACACCGCGCCATCGCCGTTCCTCCCCGCCAGCCACCGAAGCCCCACCGCGACATTCTGCCCCGTCCGGACCTCCTCCGACCTCGCCATCGCCTCTGCTGGAACCGCAGTGAGCCGCTAGTGTTCCTCCCCTTCTCCCCTTCTCTCCTGTGCCCCGTAGACGCCACGCCCTTCTTGCGCGAGCTCCGGCCGCTGCTGCCCTCAATGCCGGCGTCGATCCCGACAACCCCAACCTTTGGTTTGTGGCTAGATCGACGCGCAGTCGAGCATAGGCCCTCCCAACGCTCTCTGTCGTCCATTTGGTCACCGGAGGAGGGAATCCAACCCCCTCTGCTATCCCTGACGTCGCCGGCGGCTCAACGCCGGCGAGTCAACCTGTCTGACCGACAGGGGTTTGACCCTGGTTCGCTGGCAGTTGGGGCCAGGTCCTGTTAGTTATGTTAATCAAGAAATTAATTAATTAGATTAATTAAACCTAATCTGTCACTGACATGTGGGCCCAGTTTGTGTTAATTATTTAGGATTTAGTTTAATTAGTTAGTTAAGTGTCTGAGTAACTCACATGTGGCCCCCACATGTCAGGTTTGACTCTGGCCCGATCAGCTGACCAGCTGACGTCACACTTACGTCAGGCTGATGTCAATATTTAATTTTCTAGTTTAAAAATAATTCCAGAAATTATTCAAAACTTCAAAAAATTCATATAAATTAATCTGTAGGTTAGATGAAAATAATTTATATATGAAAATTTATCAGAAAAATCCAATGAATCCAATGGTGCTATTGTCTTGCATGTTATAGCAATTTTAATAGGTGAACATTGAAATTTGTTAATAGGTTAGTAAATGGAATTTGAAATGAAGAACAATTTTGAACCTATATTCAAATTCATTTCAAATCAACATGAACACTAGTTGCATTAGCTCATCCATACATGCTATCATGCCATGATCATGCATCTTATTGTTGCACTTGCGTGTGTTGATTAATTCTTATCTACATTGCGGTAGGCCCTACTTCTGAGGATACCCCCGAGTACCCCGACGAAGGAGAGAACCTTTCGGCTACCCAGCAAGGCAAGCAACCCCTTTGATCATTCCGATAATATCCCACTCTCTCGCTCCTGCTCTTGTTTATTGAATCAGGACAACCGATCACATGTCAGTCATACACGGTAGATGATCCTATTCTATTGCATAACCTAACATTGTCACAGTAAATAGCTAAACCTTGCAACCTAGCATACCTGGTAGATGCTTGTGACATGATGTGCTTAGCTTACTTTGCCTGCTATGCTTGCTATGCTTAGAGTTGTGTCAGGTCGGTTTCATCTGGGTGATGAACTGAGTGCAACAATGTTGCCTAATGTGATGATGTTATGATGAACTCGATTTGGTACAGGTAGTGATGAGAGGCTATGTAGGAGTACATAGCAGGTTGTCTCATTGGGACCGTTCTTAGGAACTGAGTTTTGTGTTTGTGATCAAAGACTAGTTGAGGAGTGGTGCCTCCTAGAGAGGCTATGTAGGCTCGGTAATAGGCCCGTGTTTGTGATCCAAATCTGTGTGAGAGAGATTTTGTGTTGAGGAGTCTATCATCTTGAACCACAAGAGCAAGGATTTCATCGTCATTACCGAGCCTATTACCTTTTGGAGGGTGGTGCCTCCTAGAGTGGTTAGGTGTCACTTGGGAGCCTCCTACTTCGAGTTGTGGAGTGAACCAAGAAGTTTGTCAGGGCATGGAGATCGCGTACTTCGTGAAGATCTACCCCGAGTAAGGCTAGTCATCCATAGACATAGGTAGTCATGGTATAGTCAATGTTGCTTCTTCGTGGAACCCTCCATGGGTAGAGCCCTCCATGGACTCTCACGACCATTACCCTCCATGGGTTGAAGAATCCAAGAACGTGGATGTATGATAGCACGACCTATCGGAACCACGGGAAAAATCATCGTGTCTACAATTGCATTTGATCGTCCGACCCTATCCTTTTACTCCTACTTGTTGTTACTTTCCCCTGCTATACTCTTAGAATTGCATGTGTAGGGTGTACTTTATATGTTATGAATAGTAAAACTTTCCAAGAAATAAAATTTGGAAAAAGCATAAGTTTTATTTGGTCAAGTAGTCTAATCACCCCCCTCTAGACCTACTTTCGATCCTACAGTTAGTCCTCACTTTTTCGTCCCTTTTGGTCTTCGATGACAAAGGGGGAGAAAATTTGAGTTAGTCATCAAGCAGGTCTTTATATATGGGTTGTTTTTGTTTTAAGTTACAACTCTCGCTCTTCTGAATCTTTTGTTGGTTGATGTCACGCCCAAGATGCGACCCTATCCTTATTTTGGCTCGAGGGCCTCGACAGGGATAGGAGCGCATCTCGTCGTGTTGCAATAATGGATATCATTACAAGTACATGTACATAAGAGATGAGTATATGGAATTGGCTTACACTCGCCACAAGCTACATCAAGATCACATCAATATAACAACATACTCAAACATCATACAAAAGAGCAGAGTCTGACTATGGACGAAATCAAACGATAAAATGACATCCAGCCTTGCTATCCCAGGCTGCCGCTTTGAACCCATCCTAGAATTGATGAAGAAGAATAAAAAGAACTCCAAACAAACAAGCATCGCGCTCATGTCAAAGTATCAAATTACCTATTGTAGTAGTAATCTGTGAGCCACATGGACTCAGCAATCTCATTTCGAAGGGTATCAATACTATTAAATCATAATGGGTGAGGTATGGTTAAGTGGTGAGGCTATAGCAAGCAACTAAGAATATATTTGAGTGGCTAACTTACGAATACAGAAAGTACAGTGGGTTGTCTATGCATAATGGACGTGAACTAGTAATGATCACTAACTGATCCTGAACACCTACTTACCTCAAACATAACCCATCGTGTTCTCTGTCAGATAAGGACTCGTGAGAAGAGACATTCATGGTTACGCACATAGTTGGTGTATTTTATTAGAGTTTAGTTGAAGTTTGCTATGACTGGGTGTTACACAAAGTTTCCAAGTTTGCAACATAACCGCGGGCATGGCTTTCCAAAAGATTTAACCCTACAGGGGTGCTCCAATTCGTCCATCACAAATTAACCACACACTGCGAGAATAACCTCGACCACGGATCTCGTACTATTCATAGGCAATTCCATAGGAAGACCACACCTCGAGATAGCCCAAAGTAAAAGAGAATTCCTCACGCAAGACATTCTAGAAAGGTAACGCAAGTCCAGCAAGGCCGCCTAACGTGTCGACGAACCCGATAGGAGCCGCGTATCTCGTTCTCAGGACACGACAGATAAGCGAAGCATACGGTATTTTTTAGACATCTCCTAAGTTGCCCCGGGTTGTCCCCACACGGTGCTCTAGTTTAGACCAACACTCATGAGGAGGCCTGGCCCGGGTTGTTGATTAATTATCCATAGGGTCCGGAAAGTCCTTATGCAAGTTTATTAGTTATTACGCAAATGTAGTACCAAAGTTGGGCCTTGCCAAACAAGTTTTATCCAGAAACGAAAATCAAGGGGGTCCCCATAACAACCCCGAGCATGTTAGGAGCACTCAATTATGGAACATAACACCGGTTCACATGTAACTAGGGCGGCAAGAGTGGAACAAAACACCAAGCAAAAGGCCAAGCCTTCCACCCTTTACCAAGTATATATGCGCATTAAATTAAATTGCAATAATATGTTGATAACTAAAGAATGCTCATGTTGTCACATGGAAGCAATTGCACCGGCATCTAGAAACGCTATAAGAAGGCCTGAGCAAGCGGTAACATAGTCAAACAAAGGTTTTCTTGGGATGTGGAGGGGTTAGAGGCTTTTCACGGCAATGTTGGGAGGCTTGACCACAAGTGGTAGGTAGTGAGATATAATGATAAAATAAGGACAACTAGCATAGCAATGATAGTAATGGTATCCAGGGAAATTAGTCATCTTGCCTGAGATCCTGCTTGGAAAAAGAACGAGTCCCTGAAGAAGACGAGCCAACGTAGTCGAACGAATCCTCACACTCCGAACGCTTTCGGAACTCTAACGAGAAGAAGCAATCTGGAAAAAACAATTGACACATGATACACCACAACATATGCACGACATGATGCGCAAACAAATACGATGCATGTACGGTTTAAATATGCAATGCAGGGCATGGCATGGGAAGCACAACAAACAACTACTACATATTAAGTGAAGTTCGATATGCAACGACTTGCATATTGACGAAACTCCATATTCAAATTATTTAGTTCACTCCCGTTTAGGTACTCGTCAATATTAAATGTTGTTAAACATGGCGAGAGGTGAAGCATGAACAACTATATCATCTAGGCATTTCAAATGGGGCCGGAAGCGACATATAGCATTTTCGCAACATCCCCATAAGCATAATATGAATTTGGTCCAGATCTGTCCTAACACATTTTTAGAGTTGTTAAACAGTAAAATATAATTCACCATGTGATTCTACATGTTTTTATAGACAAGTTTCATAGTTATGCAATAAACTGTTTTTAACATGGCATTGACGCAAATTAAGGCAAACAACAAGTTTAAGTATTTTTATCATGTGTGAAAGTTGGATATTATGAATCTACAAAAAATTCCAAGCATTTTTCATATATTAAGGTTTTTATGTATGATGCACAATTAATTATTTACGAGCCTCTCAAAACATGCATTTTCTGTAAAAGAGATAATTCACACGTTAATTGGCAACTTCGTAGTACATGAAAAAACTTGTGTGGGGTCAACTCTAGTGGGCGTTGGATACTAACAAGTGCACTAGGATAGACATAGTAACAAACAGACGAGTCAATCCCAAGATTATGAAAAAAAGGGTGGGGCTCCTCACCATGGGCTCAAGCCCCGGTCGGAGCTAGGCTGAGGCGGTCAAGGCGAGGATGGGCAGAGGCCTTGTTCTCGCTCTAACCAGAGCGGGCGTTGGCTCTGCTCGTTCTTTGAAGAAACAGAAGCGAACAGAGCAGAGCAACACTACGGGAGGAAGCAGCGGCATGGGTCTTGGAGAGGAACGACAACGTCATGAGCAGGGGAGGCTGGAAACGGGTCCAAGGTGGCAATATGCAGGCAAGGGCAGCCATATCTGACAAGACTTGACTTGGGGATGGCTAGAGGTGGCTCCTGGTGCCTGGGTTTGCCCTTGTTGTAAGATAGAGAGAGATGAGATGAGGGAGAAAGCAGGTGAGAGGGGGAAACCAGCGGGAACAGAGAAGGAGGGGAGGAGAATGATGGTCACCTGCCTGGCTTCATCGGTAGCGGGAGTTTGAACATAGGGCATGCGCTCGAGGGGACAATGCGGATTCGGGAATGGGCGGCCGAAGCAGCTGCTTGCGTGGGGAAGCGAGGTGATGGGGAGCCTGCTCGAAGTACTCCCATGGAGGCTCATGGGTGGTCGCCGGCGGTGCTCGTTCCGGGTGCTTGGACGTGGTTTCCTCGGGACGGGCCGACATCATGCCTGTGTGGAGCTTGTGCTCCTATCCATGGCTTCAATAAGGACATGGAGGTTATGGAGGATGAATATAGAAGAGGGGAAGGAAGGAAGAGGTTGGCCCCATAGTGACCTGCAGGGCTACGACCGACTATGCTCGTAGGAGATGGGCGACCGAAGGGAGGCAACAGCATGGCGCAGTCACATCAAGGATGCTGAGGCACTCATGGCCTCCCGCTCGATTGCATGCTGGCTTGGGTAGCGGCACTCGGGCATGAGGGAGGAGGCCCCGTAACGATTGGGGAGGAGGGGAAATCGAGGAGGATACCAGGTGGGTGGATCGAGAGGGATCCCGAGGTGGAAGAAGTGGAGTGGCGGCGTGGTGATTAGACATGAGGAGGATTTTTAGGGATTAGGTCTAGGGTTTGATTTGTCATATAGGTATGCGGGATTAGGGTTACTAGGTTTGTCCATTTTCGTACCGTAGGATCTCGATCTGACGGTTCACAAGTGGAGGGGGCTAGGTGGGCTGCATGGCTGTGGAGAGGTGTTTGGGACAAGAAGAGAGGGAGGTTGGTGGCCTGTAGGACGAGTTTTTGAAACACCGAAACGTTCGTCAAATAAACAGATGAAGGTGCCGCTACTATCGACCATTCTGGTATCAAATGAACTCTGATTGCAACGAAATTTGGCAGGCGGTCCACCTATAATAAAACAAGACCGCACGCCAACTTTCGACCCAATATGAGAATATTTTAAACGCTCTTTTAAATCCAATATTTTATGGGTGCCACAGGCGCGTGCATGTGTGGTTGGTCTCGAAACGTTGAACGACACGAACAGAGAGAACCGGCAACTACGAACGAATGCAAGTTGAAAACCCATGTTGACAAAATGTCAATGCTAGGAAAATGATGCGAATGATGCAATGATGAATGCAACAACCAAACAAAACACAAGACAACAATGGAATAAAAGGGGAATCTTCTCGAGCGTTGGTCTCGGGCTGTTACAACTCTCCTCCACTACACGAGGATCTCGTCTCAAGATCTAGAATGAGAAGGGGAAGAGAAAGAGCAATAGGTAACTTAGTTTCTTCTCTGACAAACGAGTGGAACCAATGATCATTGAAGGTTTCAACAAGGTGAATAATAACATGGGAACAAGCAAGAATTCACAAGAAATTTCGGCAGCATTTCGATAGGAAAGAAAAGCTAAACTTGATAAAAAGGTAAGAACTTGAACATAGAACACAACTCTCCGATAAAATGAATAAGCAAGAAAGAACATGATCTTAACAAAACGAGATGAAGGGTCGAAGAGAGCAACATCACAACGCCTCCGGAAGAAATGAATAGAAGCTAGATCATTAGAGAGGAAGAATGGAGACGAACATGACAACTTATACCACCATTGAATTTGAAAATCTTGGTTGAACGGAGTTGATGGAGCATCAACAACAAAAAGAATAGCTTGTTATGGGCTTATGAAAAACAACTCAAAATTATGAGGTGACAACCTGCCACAACAGGAACAATTGATTACTTGAGAGAAACAAGATATGTAAAACTTCTTTCACCAAGAGGTGGAGGAGACACTTGAATCATTTATAACACCATGATATCAACAATCCTTAAGAAATGCCTTAGGAAAATCCAATCCAAGATAACTCCGAGAAAGGAATTATGGGTTTACTTATATTATTCTTGACAATTTTCCTTCGAGACTCCTCATAATCAAGAATTTAATAATACCATCTCAAAAGACAATGGAGAAGGAATTGAACTTAGAAATCCAAGATAAGGAACATTTGAGAACCTCCAACAAGAATCTAGAAGAACACGTCGAGAAGAATTTCATCCTTAACAACACACCATGAAGAAGCATCTTGAAGAACTCCAGAAACAAATGATGATCAAACAATGAAGGTTGGAAAGAATAAGATGGAAGGCTTGTCATGATTTAGAATAATCTTCATGAAGAGATACTTGAGAAAGCTTGGAACTCCGGATAGAAAAGTTGAACAACTTAGAATCAAGAATTTGATATCATGAACAACTTTGTAAGAAGGATTGAAATATATATGCAATAGGAATAAGATTTATTATATGCTTATCCTTCGTCAAGTTATATTGATGACAAGCAATGGATTTGGCATACTACTTATTCTTCTTGCAAAGAGTTGAAGAGAGAGAGAGATCACAAACTTGCAGAAGTCTTGAACGAGAACAGCGGTAAGAATTCAAAAATGAATGAGGATACTACGACTGAATGGAAATACATGAGAACGAAGAGATCATGATCCACCTAATGGAAAACTTCACAAGGCACCGGAATGATTGAAACACGAACGAAGAGACGACAATTGAGAACAATTTGAGAACGAAAGTTGAAAGCTGAGAACAAAGAAATCTTTTGAAATGATGGATTTCAGAGGATCGAGAAATAAAAACAACTCTGAATGCATTGGATAGATATGGGAGAAATTTCTCATGATCGAAACAATTTGAGAGGATACCGTGATCCTAAGACCATGAATCTTCAAGAGAATGAGCAAAGATTTAAGAGAACCACTCCTTCGGACTTCAATGCAGAGAATGATGACGAGAAACAACACAATGAGTTACTGGACACTCCGGAATAAAGAATAAAGATGGTTGAGCCAATGATGAAATTAATTCAAAGCGATCTTGGATAATGAATATGATTGATGAAAATCATTCTTTCGTCATATTGAGAAGAACTTGAGGACCTGTCTAGAAAGATAAGAAGAGCCAGGTAAGATCCTAGGTAAAACATGTTGTTTACGGGCCCACTCAAATAAAACTCCGTTTAAACGATTGATTAAAAAGAGACATTATGCCGGTACAAATTAAGAACTTGATGATATGGGACCCTTGAAATAATTTGAAGGGATTATTGAATGGAAACATGAAACTTTTGAAATATCTTCAGCACTCCGTATATAAAAGAGAGATGACTAAACAAGAGATACTTGGATAAGAATTTCCAACATGGAAAATCATTGAACGAATGAGAAAGGATATGATGAACACCGAGCGATTGAATTTAATTCAACGGGGAAGAATAACAACAAGAACAACGAATTTGAGGATAGATTATGAAAATGAAACTCTTGAGAATCTCCACAGGAAATCACCGGATACAATACAGAAGATAAGATAGCGGAAGAATCACATGAATAGAAAGGCACTTGGATGAGAATTTAATCATTGAAGAAAAAGGGCGGGAGGGTGGTGAAAAGAACTCCAAAAAGAAACTTGAGGATTGATATTGCAATTATTGAAAGGATTGAATTCACTTGAAGAGAGCACACCGAATGAAAAGAATTGATATTGTAACTTGATTGGCAAAAGAATTATCAATCCCACAGACATAT
The DNA here is from genome assembly GCA_022496015.1 of Hordeum marinum. NCBI lineage: Eukaryota > Viridiplantae > Streptophyta > Magnoliopsida > Poales > Poaceae > Hordeum > Hordeum marinum. Next base: position 144,172,590 of record CM039672.1, read on the forward strand.
GAGATCACTTAGGAAAGATATGAAATCACCACCTGACATCGAAGCAGCTCGGATTACCATATTCAAAACAAAACAAAGGATGAGGCTTATGAAACAAGCTAGAATAAATGCATAGTAGCAATTCTGCTCGATATTTTCATGGTAAGGTTCGCACGGGCTTGATCTTGTAGTAGCCATCATGTGCAATGCAGTGCACACCAAATATGATGTGTCCCCGAGTCATAGCAAGCTACAAGGACTCTTTAAGACACAACAAGAACCGCTGTAAGAAATACCATGAACAAACGAATCCACTATATGTTGAACCCCAACCTCACATCATGATCTGTTGGAAGAAGCCTAGGTAACTACTTGGATTCCCACCTAAGAACTCCTGAAACTTTCTTGGTTATGTCATCTGGTGTTGGGGATACAAGGAGGAAACTATATCACACAACTAACAAGCCCTATACCCCAAGTGTATCCATCCTTCAACACATAACCAGAGGCTTCAGAACTCCATCTATCTCGGATACTTGAAAACACAACGATACCAAACATGGAAGTACCCCGGACGCCTCCCCAGTACTAGGTGACTCCGATGTTGTCTCGCCACGAGAAATATAGAAGCAATTTTGAACATCCTCCGTCCTGAGATACTAAGGAAACTGAATGTTCAAGTCCGGCAGGAGGCACCAAGATAGAACTCCGTCGCATCGTTATCATATAGTTTCCATAATACTCGCATGATCCTAAATTTTTTTGAGTGAGAAGAGGGTAGAATAAAAACTCCCAAGTCGTAATTCCTCACCAGAGTATAGAAGATAAGTAAAAAGAGTCCTACTCTCTGATATAACTAAACTCAAAATAGTTTTTCACTAGACTCGACTTGGCCAAGTTCGATCTATCAAGGGGGCTCCTAGGTCGGAACCTGGCTCTGATACCAACTTGTCACGCCCAAGATGCGACCCTCTCCTTATTTTTGCTCGAGAGCCTTGACAGGGATAGGAGCACATCTCGTCGTGTTGCAAGAATGGATATCATTCCAGGTACATGTATTGAACATATGAGTATATGAAATTGGCTAACAGTCGCCACAAGCTACATCAATATCACATAAATACAACAACATACTCAAACATCATAAAGAAGAGCAGGGTCTGACTACGGACGAAATCAAACGATAGAATGACATCCATCCTTGCTATCCCAGGCTGCCGCCTGGAACCCATCCTAGAATTGATGATGATGAAGAAGAAGAACTCCAAACAAACAAGAATCGCACTCACGTCAAAGTATCACATTACTTGTACATGCAACTATTGTTGTAGTAATCTATGAGCCACAGGGACTCAGCAATCTCATTTCCATGGGTATCAAGATTATTAAAGCTTAATGGGTGAGGTATGGTCAAGTGCTGAGGCTGTAGCAAGCAACTAAGCATATATTTGAGTGGCTAACTTACGAATACAGACAGTACAGTGGGTGGTCTACGCATAACAGACATCTAATACTAATGATCACTGAAAGATCCTGAACACCTATTTACGTCGAACATAACCCCACCATGTTCCCTCTCGGTTACGCACATAGTTGGTGTATTTTTTTAGAGTTTACATCAAGTTTGCTATAACCAGGTGTTAAACAAAGTTTCCATGTTTGCCACATAACCGCGGGCACGGCTTTCTGAAAGATTTAACCTTCTGGGGTGCTCCAACTCGTCCATCAGAAATTAACCACACGCCACGAGAATAACCTCGACCGCGGATCTTGTGATCTTCATAGGCAATTCCATAGGAAGACCACACCTCGAGATAGCCGGAAGTAAAATGGAATTCCTCATGCAAGACATTCGAGAAAGGTAAAACAAGTCCAGCAAGGCCGGCCGACCTGTTGAGGAACCCGTTAGGAGCCGCATATCTCATTGTCAGCATACGACAGATAAGCAAACCGTACGGTGGCCTGATAGAAATCTCCCAAGTTGCCCCGGGTTGGCCTGGCATGGTGCTCTAGTTTGTACCAACACTCATGAGGAGCACTGGCCCAGGTTGTTGATTAATTATCCACGGGGTCCGGATAGTCCCGATGTAAGTTTATTAGTTAATAGGCAAATGTAGTACCAAAGTTGGGCCTTGCCAGACAAGTTTTGTCCGAAAACAAGAATCAAGGGGGTCCCCATAACAACCCCGAGCATGTTAGGAGCACTCAATTATGGAACATAACACCGGTCCACAACTAACTAGGGCAGCAAGAGTGGAATAAAACACCGAGCAAAAGTCCAAGCCTTCCACCCTTTACCAAGTATATATGTATATTAAATTAAATTGAAATAATATTATGATAACAAAACAATGTGCATGTTGTCACATGGAAGCAATTGCAGCTGCATCTAGAAATGCTATAACAAGGGCTGAGCAAGCGGTAACGTAGCCAAAAAAAGGTTTTGCTGGGATGTGGAGGGGTTAGAGGCTTTTCATGGCAATGTTGGGAGACTTGACAACAAGTGGTGGGTAGAGAGACATAACAATAAAAGAGTGACTACTAGCATAGAAATCATAGTACTGGTATATAGGAAAATGTGTCATCTTGCCTAAGATCCCGCTTGGAAGAAGGACGAGTCCATGAAGAAGACGAGCCAACGTAGTCGAACGAATCCTCACACTACGAACTCTTTTGGAACTCTATCGAGAAGAAGCAATCCGGAACAAACAATTAACACATGATACACCACAACGTATGCATGACATGATGCGTACACAAATATGATGCATGTCCAGCTTAAATATGCAATGTAGGGCATGGCATGGCAAGCGCAACAAACAACTACTACGTATTAAGTGAAGTTCAATATGAAATGATTTGCATATTGATGAAACACCACGTTTGAATTATTTAGTTCACTCCCGTTTAGGTAGTCATCAAAATTAAAAGTTGTTAAACATGGCAAGAGGTGAAGCATGAACAACTGTATCATCTAGGCATTTTATATGGGGCCGGAAGCAACATATAGCATTTCCGAAACATCCCCATAAGCATAATATGAATTTGGTCCAGATCTGTTCTAACACAATATTAGAGTTGTTAAAACAGTATAATAAATGTCACCATGTGATTCTACATGTTTTTCTAGAAAAGTTTCATATATGGAACATTTTAAACGGAGCTATGGTTATTTAGGTATGTAATAAACCGTTTTTAACATGGCATTGACACAAATTAAGTCAAACAGCAAGTTTAAGTATTTATCACGTGTGAAATTTGGATATTATGAATCTACGTAAAATTCCAAGCATTTTTTATATATTAAGTTTTTTACATATGATGCACGGTTAATTATTTATGAGCGTCTCAAAACATGCATTTTTCTGTAAAACAGATAATTCACAGGTTAATTGGCAACTTTGTACTACAGGAAAAAACATGTGTTGGGTCTAAACTAGTGGGTGTTGGATACTAAGAAGCGCACTAGGATAGACATAGCAGCAAACACATGGGTCAAGACCAACATCAGGAAAAAAGGGTAGGGCTCCTCACCATGGGCTCAAGGCCCAGTCAGAGCTGGGCTGAGGCGGTCAACACGAGGCTGGGCAGAGGCCTCATTCTCGCTCTAACCAGAGCGGGTGCTGGCTCTGCTCATTCTCTGAAGAAATAGAAGCAAAAGGAGCAGAGGAGAAATACGGGAGGAAGCAGCGACATGGGACTTGTAGAGGAACGGCAACGTTGTGAGCAGGGGAGGATGGAAACGGGTCCAAGGTGGCAATATGCTGGCAAGGGGCAGCCAGATCTGACTAGACTTGACCTGGGATGGTTGGTGGTGGCTCCTGGTGCCCGTGTTTGCCCCTGTTGCAAGAAAGAGAGAGAGATGAGATGACGGATCAAGAAGGTGAGAGGGGGAAACTAAGTGGAACAGAGAAGGAGAGGAGGAGAACGACGGTCACCTGCCTGGCTTCACGAGCGGCGGAAGTTTGAACACATGGCGTGGGATCAAGGGGACGGTGCAGATTCAAGAATGGGCGACCAGAGCAGCTGCTTGCGTGGGGAAGCAAGGCAATGGGGAGCCTTCTCGAAGTGCTCCCTTCGTGGCTCCAGGGTTGTCGCCGGAGGTGCTCGTTCATTGGGCTTGGACGGGGTTTGCTCGAGACAGGGCAACATCATGGCAGTATGGAGCTCGTGCTCCTGTCCATGGCTTCAATAAGGACAAAGAGGTTATGGAGGATGAAGATAGAAGAGGGGAAGGAAGGAAGAGGTTGGGCCCATGGTGACCTATAGGGCTACGGCCGCTGTGCTCGTACGACATGGGCGACTGAAGGGAGGCAGCAGGGTGGCATAGTCACATCAAGGAGGCTGAGGCACTCGTGGCCTCCCGCTCGGGTCACGCTGGCTTGGGTGGCGGCGCTCGGGGAAAAGGGAGGAGGCCCCACAGTGATTGGGCAGGAGGGGAAATCAAGGAGGAGACCAAGTGGGTGGAGCGGAAGGGATCCCGAGGTGGAAGAAGTGGAGTGGTGGTGCGGTGATTAGACATGAGGAGGATTTTTAGGGATTAGCTCTAGGGTTTGTCTGGTCATATAGGTATGGAGGATTAGGGTTAGTAGGTTTGTCCGTTTTCGGACTGTAGGATCTCGATCCAACGGTTCAGAAGCGGAGGGGGGCTAGGTGGGCTGCGTGGCTATGGAGATGTGGTTGGGCCAAGAGGAGAGGGATGTTGGTGGCCCGTGGCATGAGTTTTTGAAACACCAAAACGTCCGTCAAATAGACTGATGATGGTGCCGCTATGGTCGACCGTTCGCGTATCAAACGAACTCTGATTGTGACAAAATTTGGCAGGCGGTCCACCTACAATGAAACAAGCCGCACGCCAACTTTTGACCCGATTCGAGAATATTTTAAATGCACTTTTAAAAGAAATATTTTATCGGTGCCACGGGCGCGTGCGTGTGTGGTTGGTCTCGAAACAGCAAACAACACGAATGGAGAGAACCGACAACTACAAACGAATGCAAGTTGAAAACCCATGTTGACAAAATGTCGATGCTATGCAGATGATGCGAATGATGCAATGATGAATGCAACAACCAAAAAAAACACAAGACGACGATGGAATAGAAGGGGAGTCTTCTGGAGCGTCGGTCTCGAGCTGTTACAGTTCAGTTGTAAACTTAAGTCCGATGGTCGTCTGACTCTTTTGAACTGGTTTCCGCATGCTATTTCCTCAAATTACCTTAATACATGCATGTTGAATTTCGTCAGACACCATTCTTATCATTTATTTCATATTCTTCATATCATATGTTAAATGCGTGTATGAATTACAAGATATATGGGGAGTTCTCCATGTTTTTAACCTGCCATGTGCATTTGTACTCCAAAGCAAATTCCTCAAATATGCACATCTTCGGGGGGAGTTCTTCTATATATTGCAATCAAATTCCTCAAATTCAGTACTTGCACTTCATATTATTATTCCCATTGAAAAGTTAACCTATTTTTCATCAATCACCAAAAAGGGGGAGATTGTAAGTGCATCTAGTGCGCCTTAGTGATTTTGGTGTATTGAAGACTTATACGTTAAGAGACTAATGCTTTTTTCAGCGTACACATTCTCTATAAGTCTTGGAGGAGTTTGATATATTCAAAAATTATCGACCCCTAAAAACGTATGTCTTCAAGTCAAGAGTTCGGTGAAGACTTTGCTGAAGACCTTGGTATTCCCTGAAGACTTTGAAAATGAAGAAGTTGGTGTGACCTTGAAGATATGAACGAGGACTATGAAGCGTGAAGACTTTTATTTTTGTAGTTCCATTTCCTTTCTTTGAGTCATAGGAAACACCGTACTATTAAAGGGCGTTGAGGTAATACTAAGGAAAATTTTCAACTGATGCTCAACTCAAAAGCGTCAACCTATCTAATCCTTTGAGTGAAGCCTTTAGAAATCTCTTGCAGTTAAATCAAGTTCTTAAGTGACAGAGACGGTGATCTTGTGGTCTCTGAGTAAATTGGTCTGACTGAGGAGTTCTCCAGTGCGAATTGCCTACAAGTGAGGAACATGATATGGCTGAGGACTTTCATAGTTCGATATTCCGACCGTTGTTGTGCTTAGCGCCAGCTATCCCCAATCATCCTACCCACATAACGGTCATATCATTAGGGGCATTTATGTCTTATCATGTCAGGTTGCACCCTGGCTATAAATAGCCACCCCCACAACCAATAGTTGGTTGGCTGCTCTGAGAGTGAACTGACACTTGTCATTTGAGAGCATCCCATCCTCCGAGGACTTTCAAAGGAAATCATTAGTGAGGAAAAACACAAATCCAAACCAACAAACCCAAAGTGATTGAGCATCACTAAAGAGATTGTTCCTGTGTGGAACCGACACTTGTTACCTTTGAAGACCGTGCATCTTCCAAACGGTTAGGCATCATGGCCTAGTGCACCCTACAGTCAATTGGGGATCACAGAGTGACCTTGGTCTAGAGCATCTAGCAATTAATTGTGGATCGTCGGGTGACCAGTTTGTGAGGGTTTTGGAATTCTACCCTGAAGACTTACCACGAGTGTTGGGCGAGGACTTTGTGACCTTAGCTCAAGGAGAATATTGTAAGGACTGTGTGTCCTAGGACTATGTGTCCTCTGGTTTAAATACCTGGCCGCTCCAAACCATACGTATGACTATCATAGCAGTTGGAATTAGGTAATCAAATCATTGTCTTCATCGAGCTACTTGGTTCTATTTCCGCAATTCTTTTATTTCTTCGTATACTTGTTGATGAAATTTATCTTTACTATTTGAAGAATTTGACTGAATACTTTCACAATTTCCTCACCTTAAATTTTCAAGTTCCCTTGTTCCTCACCTACTTATCCTTTATCACGCTACCTGTAATATGTGCATGCTTTATTTCATCATGATGACTATGCTATTGCTATGTTTCTCATGCACTTGAGTACTTATTCTGATGTTAGTTGTTCATCACATTGCAAATTCCTCATGTTTTAATTCCTCAGTGATAAATTTGTAAAAATCGCGTATTCACCCCCTCTAGTCGATACAACGCACTTTCATCCCCCCTTTGCCCTTTAGCCGAACGAGTAGAACGTAAGAGGGCAAACACAGGAGCCGGGCAACCCAACCATTGACCCAAGACATAATTTGGAACCGATTCATATAACGCAACATTCGAGACTGCAAACACATAAACAATAGTGTTGGGGTGATGCTTGGGGCAATTTTTATAGTCAAGCCCCCGGTCTATTAGCCGGTTGCATCATGATATGTACGGAACAGCTTTCTGTCGGCAACGGAGAGTAGAGAAGAGAGTATGTGACATAAGATACAGCGGGGAGGCCATAACGGACGATCTTTATTTCTCATGAATTCTTATAACTCAAACTACCGAAGCGACTATTACAGGTATTTTGAAATGAAAAATAAAGTTTACAAAGGAGAGGGTTTACCCGGGGTCTTCGATGGGTGGCTTGACATCCTCAATGTGCCCAGTCGCATGTCTCCTCCTTTGCTCCCGAGGGGTGTTCCTTTAAAGGTGATTATTATTGGCAAACAGACCTTGGGAAGAAGATCTTGAGAAGTCGCTGCAGTGTGGATGAGATTAACGCTTGGAAGTTCCTTGATGGTACCTGTGGTTTGTCCGAAGACAAGTGTTGGCAGTAGTTTGGTCTAGCCGAACACTTTCCCTTTGATAGTGGGTCCCCGCAGCTGCCCACGGTATTTCTAGCACGAAGTTGTGCCTTCTTGGCACATATTTTATGGCAACTAGTAATGTTCTACGTGGGGCATATCCCTATTTTTGTTAGGCGGAAGATCATTTTGAGAGTTCGAGCTGAGATCGAGCTTGATTACTATCCTGACGTGCCTTTATGGCTGATTTGCGCGTCGACCTATCATCGCCATACTGGAATTCGGCTGCAAGGCCCGCAGTGTGTTCCTCAGTTTGGAGAGAGCGCTTTGTGTTGCCGTTGATAGGAATGACCCCTTGGTCCCGAGCATCTTGAGCTTCATGTACACATAGTGGGGGACGACATTAAAGTGAGTGAATGGCATCCGGCCGAGTAGGGCGTGATAACCGTTGCGAAAAGGGACAATGTGGAAGATCAAGTCCTCGCTGGAGAAGTTGTCGGGTGAGCTGAACACTACTTCTAGATTCACGATGCCCGAGCAGCGGGCTTCGACGCCGGGGATCACTCCTTTAAAGGTAGTGTTGCTAGGTTTGATCCTTGAAATATTTATACCCATCTTTTTCACCTTGTTTGAGTAAATCATAGTAAGGCTACTTCCTCCGTCCATTAGGACTCTAGTATGGTGATACCCATCGATAATGGGGTCTAGGACGACGTCTACCGAACCTCCCATGACGGATACTGGTCGTATGGTCTCGCCGATCTAAGGTGACCGGGCAAGATGACCATGGGTTATACTTCGGGGCTACGGGCTCTATGGCATAGACCTCTCAAAGGGTACGCTTCCTCTCCTTTTTTTGGTATGTGAGTGGCATATATCATGTTCATAGTTTTTACTTCTGGAGGGAATTGCTTTTGTCCTGCATTGCTTGGACCGTGGGGCTCGTCATCGTCCTCGTCGCGTGGGCCCTCAGCTTGCTCTTCGGCTGTGAGTTTGCTAGCTTGTTTGCATACCCAACAATTACTATTGTTGTGGGTAGTGGGCTTGTATTGGGTGCCGTGGATCTAGTAGGGACTATCGATGACTTCTGTCTCAATTTCCTTTCGAAGGTTTCTTCCGCTGTCCGGATTTTGGGTTACGAAAATCGGCATTAACGGACGTGTCCTTAGCATCGTCCTTGTTGTGCTGGCGTTTGTTTTTGTTACTTCGTGGTCTTCCATTCCCGTCCCGGACTTTGGAGGTGCCGGGGTCTTCGGGGTTATGGCCTCATTGAGCTAGCCACTTTTCCTCGCCCATGGAAAAGCGGGTCAGAAGTGAGGTAAGGCCAGACATTGTCCTGGCCGAGCTGCTGAGCTTGCCACTCATCCCTGGTATTATAACTGAAGGAGGCTATTGCCTCAGCATCTGAGTAGTCAACGATCTAGTTTTTCTTGGTCATGAACCGATTCCAGAATTGCCAAGCCGATTCACCTGCTTTCAGGACAACATTGCCCAAGTCGTAGGAGTCCGGTCGCCGGACAAAAGTGCCTTGGAAGTTAGATCGGAAGGCATCCTCGACCTCTTCCCAGCTCCCAATCGAATTCTCGGGGAGACTATTTAACAAATGTTGATCTGGCCCCTTAAGTTTTAGGGTCAGATACTTGATGGCATGGAGATCATCTCCTCATGCAATATGAATGTGGAGGAGGAAGTCATCAATCCACATGGCTAGGTCTATTTCCCATCATATTGCTCTATGTTAATGGGTTTAAACCCTTCAGGGAACTGATGCTGCATCACCATGTATGTGAAGTAAAGTGGGTGGGCATCACCTCTGACCCGAGCTATGTCATGCCTATGATCAACGGTCGATCGAGCCCGGTCTTGTTCCCGACCTCCATTGTTGCGGTCGAGCCAGGACTGGTACCCATCCCGTCTAGTGGGGGAGTACCCTCTAGATCCATAGATGGATGTTGTGTGGCCTTGCCGGCCATCCTATCTCGTCCCCGGGGAAGTTTGTCTGGCTGGCCGTACGGAGTATTCCTAGGAGACGATGTTTCAAGGACATCATCGCCAAACTGCAGCAACAGCCGCCGACGTGGGTAGCTCTTGGGTTCGTCTAGTAGATCGGTACCATACCCTTCTTCCGTTGCTAGGACCCTCGTCCATATCTCATTAATATTGCCTTTTTCGACTTTGAGCTGCTGTTGTTTTGCCTTTAGGATTTGGGAAGTGGCTAAAAGATGTCGCCTAAACCGTTCCTGATCTGCAAGGTTTTTGGGGACAGTGAAGTATTCGGCTTCCAGGCTGTTCTCCTCTTCGACATGGGAAGGTAGTAGCCGTCCTCGGAATCATTAAGATTCTGGTCGCCGCTCCGAGATCTTCCGGGGTGTTGATTTCCTCGGTGCCTGCAATGACTTCCCTTCCCTGTTTGCCTTAGATCGTTTGCTCTTTTTCGGCGCCTTGATGGATCCTCACCGAATTTATCAGCATTCTTCTTAGGGGTGCGATCACCCTTATCGTCGGAGGTGTCTACCATGTAGACATCATAGGTAGAGGTGGAGGTCCATCGCCCAGTTTTGAGAGGGGCGGGGGCCCCATCCTTCTCCATGTCTTCTACCTCCTCGGAGGCGTAATTATCGGATTTCGGGCTGTGCAAAACCCTCAAGGTTCGAACACAGGGGCATGTGTGAAGATCTCCTTCAGCTTTGCCCTACTTAGCTCGCTACTTGATGGTTACTACGACGAACTCGCAGAATGACAAGGAAGAACATGAACACAGTGGTTTACCTAGGTTTGGGCCACTAGGAAGCGTAATACTCTACTCCTGCTTTGGCGGATTACCTCTCGGGGAGGTGAGGTGGATGAACTACTACAGTGGTTTCGAGCATCGTGAGGGAGCTCTAGTGGTGTTCTTGGCTCTCTACCTTGTCTTGTGGTTTCTCAACTGGTTCCATCAGATGGTGTCGGCGTATCCCTTTCTATGATGTGGCCTCACCTCTATATATTGCAGTGGACCGGGTCCTCTTCCCTTATCACAATGTGGGAAGGGATCCCACAACGGCCAAATTTGAAGGGGGACATGAGTACATCTCCGCCCTTTCCAAAGGTGGTCTTCGCCTCCAAAGTAGCTGTCGATGATGCATAGGCGGGCTCGGTGATGACATCCGCCCCGCGGGTCTTGTGTTCGTGGTCTTGTTGCATTGGAATGGAATCCTTTGGGGGCGCTTTGGGAACCCGCATACGTCCTTGATCCCTTTGCACCAAAGGGGAAACTGCACCGCCTGGCGCGCTGGCGCCCTCCTGTCCTTCCCTGTGTCATCTTTGACTCCTGAGGCCGATTCTCCATAGAGATGTCCGGTGCTCCAGAGGGGGCCTAAAGAGGCCCATCCTTGCTAGTCTTGGTGTCATTCTTCCTCGTGAGCCTAGGGTCCTCGCGAGGGCCTTGTCTTGAGTGGAGCCGCGCCAAGACGTGTCTAGCTGACGAGGTGGGTCATGTCCTGGGTCGTAGTCATGTAGGTCTGGGTACCCCCATTCCTAGAACGCCGATAGTAGTCCAGCATATCAGTTAAGTCTTTAATAGTGGCTACCAAGTGTGTGGTGGGTTGGTCCAAAAATTCCCCATGACCCACCTTCAGACCGATTTGAGCAAGGGTCAAGGTTGGGTCGTCCGTGATTTTTATTGATAAGATCCGATCCAGCGCCTCATTGATCGTCGAGAGCTCGACTGGGTCAATCTACCTAGGACTTTCGGAGTTAAACTACAATGTGTCCTCACAAAGAGTATGTTTGGCAGGGGTAGATCCCTGGCCCTCAGGTACTGTAACCGGATCTGGACTAAGAGCCATATCATTGGCTATGATAGACCCAAGGGCGGGGTCGAGAAAGTGATCGAAAGTTAAGGCAAAGGAGACTACGGGCTCGTCAGATGAGATCGAGAGCCCAACGAATGGAAGATTGCCCCGGGATTCTACGGAGAACTCTAGGTTCCCGAATCTGATCTCTTGATCGGTGGCGAGACTCCCGATCTGACCAGGGTGGCCGGTCGGGTCGGCATGTTGCACGATGCTGCCGAAAGAGAAATCTATGCCAGGGCGAAGGAGTCCTGGTTACGGACTTCATCGCTAATGATTAAGCGAGCCATTAATTCCTCTTGCAATCACAGCGGAACGCTCAATGAAACGACTAATGTCGGTGTCAAAACCGGCGGATCTCGGGTAGGGGGTCCCAAGCTGTGGATCTGGAATCGATGGGTAACATGGACCGAAGGAGACGGTGTTTACCTAGATCCAGGCCTTCCTATGGAGGTAAAACCCTACGTCATGCTTGGTTGTATTAATGTCTATGAATATTAGAGAGTCGATCTACCTTGAAATCAAGTAGCTAAAACCCTAGATGAGTTCTTCTGCCATCTACTATCTAAACCCTTTGGTTTGTATAGACACTCGGGGCACCTAGGGTTTACACATGATAAGTATTCAACCGGAAGTAAAGATGATGATCCTCTCATCTTGACTTGGAGTGCACGCTATGTCTTTATAGGATTCCTTCTAGAATATGGGGTCATCGCATATCCCGGCCCTTCCTGCGATAATAGAGTGCGGCCCATCAAGCCGACCTATGAGAGATAGGCTGGCAGCCCGAGGACCCCTTAGTCCAGGACTCCCTCAGAAACCCCAGACCCCAAAATCACTTGCAAAATCTATTGCATTTCTCTCATTATCTGATCTAGCGAACTATCAAACCATTTACACTCACCTCATCTTCTCTTGTCATATTAACCCCTTCTATGACCATCCTGTATATGGTCGTCGCTCCCATGAGACTCCTCAGGACCGGATTCCCACCTCTCCTGACAGACCACCTCCAACACTCCCAATATCCTTCAGAACTGATGTACACCCTGCCCGAACTAGAAAATAGCGAGTTTGGAACATAGTTCTCTGCCAAAGTAGTTTTGACTTCCAAGACCTCACCCCAGAGGTTGTTCTTTGTTGGACCAGCTATGGCAAGAAGGGACATGGCCATTCAGCAGGCAACCAATGAAGCCTTCCTTTGTCTCTGGGACCTCCTCCCAAAAATGAAGGAAGGACAGGCTACTCGCTACTTGCCCGGCAAGAGTGGATTAGGCAAGAACTCCTCATGTCCTACCAGGATTTCCCTTGGCTCCTACATCTCCGCTACATTGAGAAGAAGAAGGTTGTGAAGAAAGAGCGACATATTGCTACCCTCCAAGTCTACATCACCAACCAAAGGCACCAAATTAGGGAACTTTAGGAAGCATGCAACCGAGCCCCACGCAGGAGGCTTTAGAATAGATTTTCATAGCCACTACATGGAAGACCATCTCCACGTCACTAGCGTCGTAAACCAAGGATGAATGACAACCTTATTACCCCCGTCACATGCCACATATGTGGCGAATATGGGCATAGTGTTAACTGGTGTTCCAGCAAGCAGCCGACGGTCGCATACCCCCTAGTACCACAGGAGGGCTCAAAAGACAAATATTGAGCGTCCTTCCCTCTAATACATGACGCAAGCATTGACTTCTGAGTCTGAGCACCCCTAGGGTAAGATGAGTCATGTAACCCCTATGCGAAGTCGAGTCTATGCGATGGTTCAAATGAAACTCTGTTGTGTGTTGTTTGCTTTTATCTGTTTGTGTTGGGGAACATGTCGAAGTTTTGGGAATGGGGGTACCCAGACCTGCCTGCCTACGGCCGAGGGCATGGCCCACCTCGTCAGCCATGCACATCCTGGCGGGACCACACTCAAGACAAGGCCCTCGTGAGGACCTAAAGTCACGAGGGGAGCACCAACGAGACCAGCATGGACGTGCCTCCTCACGCCCCCTCTGGAGCGGGGGAGATCTCTATGCAGCACCCGACCTCGGGAGGCCAGGGATGACGCAAGGCAGGACGGGCGGGCGTTAGCTCGCCAAGATGACAGTTTCCCCTTTTGTGCAAATGGGGGCGAGGAAAGACGTGCGTTCCCGAAGCGTCCCCCAAAGGTTTCGGTTCTGGTGCAACGAGACCACGACCATGAGGCCAGCAGGAAGGATGTCATCACCGAGCCCACCTCTATATCATCGACAACCACTTTGCAGGCAAAGACCACCTTTCATCAGGATAAAGATGTACTCCTGTTCCCCTTCAAATTTGGCCGTTGTGGGATCCCTTTCCACCAAGGCGATAAGGGAAGATGACACGGGTCACTATAAATAGAGGATAGGCTACACCGTAGAGAAGGGGAGAAGACAAGGGGGCAGTAGAAGAGAGACTACACCATCAGAGCCCTCTCGCGAGGCATCTCGCCCTTGTACTATTTCATCCACCAAAACCTCCTCGTGAGGCAATCCACCAAAGTAGGAGTAGGGTATTATGCTTCGCAGCGGACCGAACCTCGTAAATCATCTTGTGCATCTGCTACCTCATCATCGAGTGAGTTCATTGTAGAGATGATTGATTAGTCAGCTAGGTAGGGCGAGGCTGCAGGGGATCTTCGCAGACGCCCCTATGTTCGAACTTCTAGTGGTTTTGCGGAGCCTGAAATCCAACATTTGGCGGGCCACGTAGGGGGCGTGTCGAAGTCTTCTTCAAGCCATGCTCTTTCCCCACCACACCGCTCCGATGGCTGGCGCGCAAGATTCTTCCTTCGTCCATAGCAGACCAACGCCCTAGTGGCGTGGTGCTGGGCGGTCAGTACCAAGCGGCCAGCGTTGTCTCCACCATCGTGGCCTCTCGTGCCGGACAAGCACACGGTGTACGGGTGGCGCCCTCGACACTGGCATCATGTTGCACCTATGTGGGAGACCTCGACGTGCACGATGCGCTGCTGATGGCTAGTGAGATACTTGGCCACCGCCCGATGCATGGGGGCTTCGATACCTGGGCCGACCACATTGCCAAGTAGGTCGCTGTCGCATGAAGGGCCATGGTCCCTCGTTCTTCTTAATGACCACAGGCATCTGGATCCAGGGGCTCGCTCGCCGCGCCTATCGCCCCGCCCACCGGCAGCATGCCCTAAGGTCCCCGGACGAAACTGAGGAGGGTCCGCGCACGCCATGCTTCTTCTTCTACGAATTCCAGTCACAGGTTTCGAGGCATAGTCTAGTGTCACATCCTTTGTTTGTATCACTTTTCTATGATGGTTTTACAAAATTTGTAACCAATTAAAACTTTTTGGGTGCATGCTTGTTTGATTCTTTGTTTAATTATGTTTGACACTCTTAGGTTCTACTCCTCTCCATATTCATCTTCCTTGACCCAAACTTGTTTGCACTGCAAGTACTCAAATTGCGTGGCTCCTTTTTCCCCAAAGTCTTTAATTGAAACCTACTAAATATATCACTTCCCAAAACCACAACAAAATCATTTCAAGATTATTTTGCTATTTTATTTAAAGACTTTTTCTTAAGGCCAGAAATGGTCTTTTATAGGGAATTTTTTTAATGCTTTAAAAATATTTTAGAATTTTTTGGGAAACTAAGTGGACATATATTTTCCATATACTCAACACATGTTCATGTTCAAAATCATGGGCAAAACCCCTCAAAACCCTTTGTGCTCAAATCTAGCTTTTGAAATATTTCTATAAGAAATATTCTCAATAAATTACAGGAAAATTCTTGAAAGACACACATTCCATGTGTGATAATATTGCAAAGTTTCATCTCAATTCCCATTTATTTGCTTGACCAAAATATCCAAAACCATTCCTGTCCATAGCCAACTTTGAGCAACTTTACATTGCGAAGTTTCTTCCCTTGACCCCAAACTTTGTGGGAATGTTCCATTACCAAAATAAGGATTCCACACCAAGTGGTGCATCAAGGAGAATGGAAATGCATACCTAGATCTACAGAAATCTGATTCTGTCGGTTTCTAGGGTTTTACCAAGTTGCATTGTCAACTTTCTTCAAAATTCCTCAAATTTGGTGATCCTCTCTATTTTTACCTATTTCTTCATCCTGTTAAATCTCATGGCAAGGAAACCCCATTTGCTTAGCCAAATCACCATCAAACACTTTTTCATATATTCTAAAAGACCTTGTTTGATCCCCTTCCGCTATTCTCCTTGCCTCCAACATTTTACCAAAGTCCCTTAATGAAGTGTTTCACCTCCAGTAAAAACCTCAAGGCCACTGATCATTGATTGGTGAAGTAAAACCCTCATTTTACCCCCTAGACAACAATGGCAGGACCATCTCTACCCTCTCCCCTACTCCATTTCTTGTCTCCCTAGCTCCAAAGCATCCAAGGGGCATCTCCAGTACCCCCCAAAAGTTAGTAGACAAGCTTAGCCGCGCCCTGGAAGCAATGGCATGCCTTGGCGTGCAGTAATGGCGCTCCAGAGCGCTATAGTGTGCTCCCGCACTATAGCCGCCCCCATTCCAATGCCCCCGACAGCCTTGGGCTCTCCCCCATCGCCTGCTGGTGGGACTCGTTGTCCGCGTCATGCCAATGTGTCGGCCCCCTCCTCCCTCCTCCTCCAACGGTCTCCCGCACGCGCGCCCGGCGCCACCCAGCTAGGCCAACCACGGGGCTCACATGCGCGCGCACCCCCACCCCTTCTCTCTCCCCTCGGGTCGTGGATGTGCTCCACCAACTCCCCTTGCTTGCCCAAGCCTCCTCCCGTGACCCCTGGACTTGGCTCTGACCTCGCCAATGCATGGGCAATTGGTGGACCGCGGTGCGACTATAAAAAGGGCCTCGCTGACCTCCCTCTCCCTCTTTGGAACCTCCCACTCTCTCCCAATTGATCTTCCATGCCCCGTCCCCTTCATTTTAGAGCGCGAGTGCTCGGGATCGAGCAAAGGTCCTCCGCATCGGGTCCACCATCGTCCGGCCTTGGTTTGCCTCCCTGGCCCCTGTTCTTTCTCGATCTGGATCCGTAACTCTCCATGGATGTGTTTCCCCCACTTCCCCGTCCATCTTGCAGCAAGAGATGGTCCCGGCGATCTCCTCCCCAATCCCTCCTCTACGAATACCTCATCACCAGAAACCCCTTGATCTCTGGCACTTCCCTCCACCTCCAGGAGATCAACGACTCCACCTTGAGCCCATTCCCGCACTCGTCTTCCATTGCCGTGCCCCACACCATCGTCGGTGAGAATCGCCAGCCCCTATTCGGAGGTGGGAGATGATAGGTGGGACCCCCCTATCATCCCCACACCTCTCTCCCTCTCCCTCGCTCTTGCTGATGCTGGGGCCCGCGCATCAAGTTCAAGCCTGGGAGCGCGCATGCCCGTAGGTCAGCTTGGTCGTCTTGGCCGATCGGGCCTGATACGGCTGGGCATTTGGCCCAAGCCACCAAGGCCTTTTCCTTTTTCTTTTTCTTTTTCAGTATGTTTTCCGAAAACAATCCCACGGGATTAAATAAAAATCTAATGCCAAATATTTTTCCACCATAAATCTTAGGATATTCTCTAGAGTTTAAAAGTGCCACTTGCGCAAAAGTTTTGAAAACATTTTCTATTCAAACTTTATTTAAAACATAGATTTGAATACCTTAAAATTTATTTAAATGTTGTTTGAAAAACTTTTACTTTTCAAAACCAGAGACAAACACCTCTCGTATTTTTAGTTTTTAATCTAGTGTTTTATAAAAATTATTACAAATTTTTTAGAGTAGTTTATTTCCCTCTGTCTTGGAATATGCTTATTTTTTCCTATTTATATTGTGATGATAGATTACGTTGTTGACGAGGTAGTTGGACCCAATGACTTTGAAGACCCCGAAGACTTTGTTGAGCCAGGCAAGCTGCACTTTGACCATGACTATGTCACACCCTGTGTTTGTATCACTTTGCTATGCTT
Organism: Hordeum marinum; assembly: GCA_022496015.1. NCBI lineage: Eukaryota > Viridiplantae > Streptophyta > Magnoliopsida > Poales > Poaceae > Hordeum > Hordeum marinum. The sequence goes on from CM039672.1 coordinate 144,190,005, forward strand.
CGGTTTACAAAATTGGAGCCAATTAAAACTTTTTGAGTGCATGCTTGTTTGATTGTTTGGTGGATTATGTTTGACACTCTTAGGTTCTACTCCTCTCCATATTCATCTTCCTTGATCCAAACTTCTTACCCAATGGTCATGCCATGTGAATTGTACCTAAAACTATTTTTATCAAAATTTATGTTGGCCAAAAAGAATTTACTCAAATTAGGTTTTCAAAAAAAACCTGAGTTGAGGTTTGCACTACAAGTACTCAAATTAGGTGGATTCTTTTCCGCCAAAGGATTTATTTCAAACCTACTATATATATGACTTCCCAAAACCATCAAATATTATTTTTCAAGATTATTTTACTATTTTATTTAAAGGCTTTCTCTTAAGGATAGAAATGGTTTTTCATAGGGAAAAATTATTTTAATGCTTTGAATATATTTGAGAAAATTTAGGGAAACTCTGTGGAAGAATATTTTCCATATATATGACTTTCAACACCTCGTCATGTTAACAATCATGGGTAAAACAAGTCAAAACCCTTTATGCCTAAATCAAGATTTTGAAATATTTATATAATAAATATTCTCAATAAACTCCGAGAAAAATTCCAGCAAGTCACAGTTGTCATATGTGATGATCTTGCATAGTTTAATCTCAATCCCAATTGATTTGCTCCATAAAAATTTTCCAAAACCATTCCTGTCGAGATTCAAATTTGAACAACTTTACATTTTGAAGTTTCTTCCCTTGACACCAAATTTTGTGGTGATATTCTAATCCCGAATAATGATGCTACACTAAGTCTACAGAGCCAGATTCTACAGAGCCAGATTCTGTTGGTTTCTAGGGTTATACAAAGTTACATTGTGAACTTTCTTCAATCAAGCTCAAACTTGGTGACCAACCATATTTATAACCACCATTTGACCCTGTCAAATGTAATGGCAAGAAAACCCCATTTTCTTAGCCAAATCACCATCAAACACTTCTGCATATTCGACTTCACATAAACATTTTACCAAAGCTTACTAGCATTGCACCTCACCTCCAGTAGCTTTATCTAGCCAATACTCAATGGTTAAGTGGGGTGAAACCCCATTTTCACCCTCTAAACAGCAAAGATAGCAACCTTTCCACGTCTCCCCTACTCCATTTCTTCACCTCTACCTATCCCCTAGCTCTTGGACACCATAGGGCATCTCTGGAACCTCCAAGACACAAATGGACACGCAGGTGCCCATTGTTTATGCCAATGCCAGCTATATTGGCGCTCTGGAGCGCACTATAGTGCGCTCCCGCACTGTAGCCGCCCCCATCCCGATGTTCCCGACCACCTCGAGCCAAGGGAGCACGCCACCGGGCCCCCTCGACGTTCGTGCCTCCCTACCGGTGGTCTCCCCTTTTTCTCTCTCCCTACTGTACCCCCTCGCATGCGCATGACACTGCCCGAGAGCTCCAATGGGAGATGCCACATGCACGAACTTCTGGGCCCTTCGCCCCTCCTATTCCGACCACCGGAAGTGAACCACGTCCATGTTCGCCGTAGACATGAACAGAAGCATTCGTGACCCGTAGCAGCGTCCCTTGAGCTTCCCATGCTCCTCGCCCATGGTAAACCTGGCCATCTCTATATAATGGTCCCCGGACCTCTCTCTCCTCCTCTGTCACCCTCCCTCGCACCTAATCGAGCACCCGCTCCACCCACATGAGCCCCGAGCGCCCATGTACCCAGATCGGACCCATGCTCCCCCATCAATGGCTGCCGTCGATCTCGCGGTATGCGGCACTTCCGGTGCTCTTTCTTCTTCCTAAGTGCCTCCCTCACCACTATGAAGTGATCCCTCCTCTCCTCTGCTTCGTTTGCAGCTCAGTGCGACCAGACCATCCCCTCCTGATGCCCTCCACCGTAGAATCACATCGTTGGGGAACTCCGGTACTACAGCGACCACCATTGTGCCCAAACGAACGGCAAGACCTCCCCAAGCCTCCCCGTGCCACCCGCGTGACAAACGGACGCCGGAGTAGCCGCCGGTGAGCCTCCCCAAACCCCTGTTCATGAGGTAGGAGATGGTAGGCTGGCCCCGCCTATCATACTCACCTATCCCCTTCACTAATGATAGGTAGGGCCCGTCTGTCTGGTTCAAACCCGTCGGCTGCACGCACACCGCTTCGCCCTGGGCCGGTTCTCCCCTGGGTCGGCTCAGCTATGGTGGTTTCGGCCCAGATGAACAATAGCATTTTTCCTTTTTCTTTTCTTCTGTAATCCAAAAGTCTCATAGCTCCAAACAAAATTCCAATGCCAATCATTGTTTCACCAAAAATCTTAGAATAATGGGTAGAATTTAATAGTGCGATTTGTGTAAATTTGTGAAAACCTTTTATGTACAATTCTTATTTTAAAACCTCTTTAGGCATTTTTAGCCACTGTTAAAAATAATTTTGAAAACCTTTTTCACCCCAAAACTTTAGGCAAATATTCTTAAAATAGTTTTTAGTACTAATCAGAGTAGGGTAGCATTTTAGTAGTAGATTTTTGTGCTCTGTTTTTGTGTGATGCTTATTATTATCGTTATTTACCGCGACGATAGATTACGTTGTTGACGAGGAAGTTGGAGACCAAGACTTTGAACACCCCAAAGACTTTGTTGAGCCAGGCAAGTAGACCTTTGTCCGTGTTAAGAAACCATTTTCATGCATGTCATATAGCACCTTATTCCTTGTTATTGAGCATGTGATGTGGTGACCATTTCTGTGGGATGCCTCCGTTACTTTTACCGTTGAAACTTGCATCGTGCATGACCCTACCATCCTTATAAGGGTTGTGCGGGTGGTACTGGATAGGATGCTAGTAGATGCTACACAAGTGGGATCAGGATTATGCATGGTGATGGAAACAAAGAGTTCATTTAAATGACTTTTCGAAAACCCCGTAGGGTTCCACTAATGCCCGTGGCAGATGATGTTGAGTTGGGTAACCACTTGAGAAAGAAGTGGTGTATCGGAGCAAGTTAGTGTGTGTTTTCAAAAACGGATTAGATTTAAGATTTTTCGACCATCCCAACCGTACATGTACAACCACGATAACCCTTACGGGACGGGGCTTTGTTCACTACTTTGATAGGTACTAGCATAGAGCCCGCATTACTAGTGGCGGGAGTGACGTGGTGACTCTCAATACGGGGTCATGCCGGTAAGGACGAAGGGGTTCAGACAACGGCGGGCGAGGTCCGGCGTCGAACGGAGGGGTCGGAGAGGCGAGGAGACGTACGAGGCGACGGGCACGTGGGGAGGGAGCTTCGGTGGTCAGAGCAGCTCCGGCGAGGAATCTGGCAACGCCTCGGCGAGGGAGAGAGGGGATTCGGGGGGGAACGGAGAGAGGAGGTTGGGGCTCTTATATAGGGTGCTCGGGTGGTGCGGGGGAGGAGAGAGGAGAGGGATCCGGGGGGAGAGGGAGTAACTGCCGGCGAGGTCCGGCGTCGCGTGCGGGGAAGAAGACGGTCGCGTGGGCTAACGGTCGGTCGGGATGGGACCCGGTGTCAGCGAGAGGGGAGCGAGGTTTCCGCGTCGGTCGACCGATCGGTATTAACTTCGCGAGTAACTGCCGTGGGCCGGCCCGTTTAATACTAAAACCATTACCGTTTTCTTTTTAATGTTTGCCAACGACAATCAAACGCTTCTAAAGCATTCAAACCTTGGTTAAAAGTAGGAAATAAATATATCAGAATTAACAGAATAATAAATGCTATTTAATGAACATTTTTATTCTGTCATTTGAATATTTTGCAAAAATTAATATTTTCAGAAATTGCCTAATTGTTTTTAAATCCTTTTTGCAAATATTTTCAAAATAACCCCTGGTTATTTTTGTTCAAATAAATCACCAAATGGGTCCTGGTGTGGAGTGTCATGTTCCTCCTCTCTTATTTGAACTTTTTACCAAGATTTCAAATAGGTGAAAGCAACACATTGAAAGTAGAAAGGGCTTTCAGAAATTTAGAAAGAACATTTCAACAAATACATGCATTCAAGCAATGATGCAGATATATGCATAGCTATATTTCATAACATTCCAAAATGGAATTTTGGGATGTTACAAACCTACCCACCTTAAGATGAATCTCGCCCTCGAGATTCGGGTTGGCTAGAAAATAGGTGCGGGTGGTCTCTACGAAGATCTTCTTCGCGTTCCCAGGTGGCTTCTTCCTCGGTGTGATGACTCCACAAAACCTTAGAGAACTTGATGATCCTACTGCGGGTAACTCTGTTGGCAGTCTCGAGGACTTTGACAGGCTTCTCCTCGTAAGTCAGATCATTGTCAAGTTGTATGGCCTCTAGGGGCACTGTATCTCTCAAAGGAATATCAACCATCTCATTATGACATTTCTTCAGCTGGGACACATGGAACACATTATGAACTCCGGATAATCATTCTGGCAATTCCAGCTTGTATGCAACTTCGCCTCTACGTTCAAGAATTTCGTAGGGGCCTATGAATCTGGGTGCTAATTTTCCTTTAACACCAAACCTCTTGATTCCTCGAAGCGGGGACACACGAAGATATGTCCGGTCTCCCACCTCATACGTCACTTCTTTACGTTTGCTGTCAGCATAACTCTTCTGTCGAGATTGAGCTATCTTGAGTCTATCACGAATCAGCTTGACTTTCTCTTCAGAATCTCGCATAAGGTCGGGACCAAAAAGTTGTCGGTCTCCAACACCATCCCATGTCAACGGTGTTCTGCATCTCCTTCCATATAAAGCTTCGAAAGGGGCCATCTTCAGACTGGTCTGATAACTGTTGTTGTACGAGAATTCTGCATAAGGTAAGTTGTCATCCCAACTAGATCCATAATCTAGCGCACAAGCTCTCAACATGTCTTCTAGAATCTGGTTGACTCTCTCAGTCTGTCCATCTGTCTGCGGATGAAAGGCTGTACTGAACTCTAGCCTCGTACCCAAAGTTTCATGTAACTGATGCCAAAACTTTGAGGTAAATTGTATTCCTCTATCTGACACGATACTCCTCGGAACTCCATGCAAACATATGATCCTGGTCATATATATCTTGGCTAGCTTAGCACTGGTATAGGTGGTTTTCACTGGAATGAAATGATCCACCTTGGTCAAGCGATCAACCACTACCCAGATGGAATCATAACCTAAACGCGTCCTAGGTAGTCCTATGATGAAGTCCATACCAAGCTTTTCCCATTTCCACTCGGGTATCGGCAAAGGTTGGAGTAACCCTGCTGGTTTCTGATGTTCCGACTTTACTCGCTGACAAACATCACATATTGCAACATGTTCCGCAATATCTTTCTTCATACCTGTCCACCAATAACTTTCCATTAAATCCAGATACATCTTGGTTTTGCCCGGGTGTATCGAGTAAGGTGAATCATGCGCTTCCTGAAGTATCAACTTCCTGAGCTCTGGGTCATTGGGCACATAGATTCGGTTCTCAAACCACAAAGTTCCATGATCATCCTCACGAAAACCTTTAGCTTTTCCATCTTTCATTCTCTGCTTAATCTCAGCTATCTCCTTGTCCGATTTCTGGGCTTCTCGAATTCTTTCAGTCAAGATGGACTGAATCTCCAGTGTGGCAACATATCCTCTTGGGACTATCTCTAGCTTGAGCTCTCTGAGATCATCGGCTAACTCTTGGGGTAATCCTCCCGCTGTGAGTGTGTTTACATAAGTTTTCCGACTCAAGGCATCGGCTACAACATTAGCTTTACCTGGATGGTAATGTAATCTCATGTCATAGTCCTTGATTAACTCTAACCATCTCCTCTGTCTGAGGTTCAACTCCTTCTGCGTGAAGATATATTTCAGGCTCTTATGGTCAGTGTATACATCACAACTATTTCCGATAAGAAAATGTCTCCAGGTCTTGAGTGCGTGGACTACGGCTGCTAGCTCCAAATCATGGGTGGCATAATTCAACTCATGAGGTCGTAGTTGTCTGGATGCATAAGCTACAACCTTCCCATCTTGCATGAGTACTCCTCCAAGTCCTTGACGTGAAGCATCACAATAAACCTGGAAGTCCTTCCGAATATTGGGCAAAATCAACACTGGGGCTGTGACCAAACATTTCTTCAACTCCTGGAAACTGGCTTCACATTCCTCAGTCCAAACATACTTGGATTCTTTCTTCAACAACTCTGTCATAGGCTTGGCTATCTTTGAGAAATTCTCAATGAATCTCCGGTAATATCCGGCAAGTCCGAGGAAACTGCGGATCTCCTTAACTGAGCTGGGTGACTTCCACTCGGTGACGGCTTCAACCTTAGTGGGGTCTACGGCTATTCCTTCTCTGGAAATAACATGTCCAAGGAATCTGACTTCCGTCAACCAAAATTCACATTTGCTGAACTTGGCATATAATTGATGCTCTCTCAGCTTCTCCAGAACTAAACGCAAATGTTCCTTGTGTTCTTCCTTTTTCTTGGAGAATATCAAAATGTCATCGATGAACACCATGACAAACTTGTCCAAATATTCCATAAACACTTTGTTCATCAAATTCATGAAGGAGGCAGGAGCATTAGTCAAACCAAAGGACATGACTGTATACTCGTACAAGCCATACGTTGTGGTGAAAGCTGTTTTGGGTATATCCTATTCACGAATCTTCAGTTGATGATACCCTCATCGAAGATCGATCTTAGAGAATACTTTGGCGCCTACTAGCTGATCAAACAAGTCATTAATCATCGGTAGAGGGTACTTGTTCTTGATAGTCACCTCGTTCAAGGCCCGATAATCGACTACCATTCTCAAGGTTTTATCCTTCTTCTCCACCAAAAGAACTGGGGCTCCCCAAGGTGATGAACTTGGGCGAATATATCCCTTGTCCAATAGCTCCTTAATCTGCTTCTTGATTTCCACTAAATCATTTGCGGGCATCCGATAGGGTCTCTTGGAAATTGGGGCTGTCCCTGGCTGTAGCTCTATTAGGAACTCAATCTCCCTATCTGGTGGCATGCTTGGTAATTCTTTCGGAAATACATCCAGAAAGTCTTTTACCACAGGTACTTCCTCTTGAACAACTCCTGTGAGGGAATTTAATCGAGCACTCATCTGGGTGCGTTGGGATACATACTTAATCCTCTTGTTTTCCGGGGTGGTGAGTGAAACAGACTTGCTAGGACAATCAAGATTTCCTTCATACTTGGTCATCCAATCCATGCCTGGGATTACGTCCAATCCCTGGGATTCTAAGACAATGAGGTCGGTGGGAAAAACATGGTTTCCTATATTCAGTTTCAAGGCATGGCATCCTATCCCTGCCATCATCATACCTCCTGGGGAACTGACCTTAATGGGCTGTCTAAGGGTTTTGGTGGGCAAACCATACTTATCCACAACTACCCTTGATATGAATGAATGAGTTGCACTGGAATCAAAAAGTACTGTAACTGGACGTGAATGCAATAAAAACTTACCAACCACAGTCTCGGGTTGATCATAGACTTCTTCCACGTCGAGATGGTTCACCTGGGCACGAGGAAAAGGGTTTGGCTTCTTGGCTGCGGAGTTGCCGTTTCCATTTCCCTACTTGCTCTGGGGACACTCAGTAGCATAGTGCCCTGTCTTCTGGCACTTGAAACAGGTGATGTGGCTCAGATCCTTCTGAGTAGGAACGTGACGGTGCTGGTTGTTGTTCCCATTCCCATTGTCAGTCTTGAAGTTGCCATGGTTGGGACGGGCATTCCCATTTCCTCCATGGTTGTGCATGGCATGAGTGTGCCTTCCAAACTTACCGGTCCGTGATCCGGTATTCCCTGAGTACGGGGAGTAGCGGGGCTTCTGATGAGCTCCAGAGTTAAACTTCCCCTGAGTGTACATCCGCTTGCAGTTCTCAATTTGCTGCTGCTTTCCCTCCAAGATGAGGGCCTTGTCCACCAGCTCTTGGTAATTGTTGAAGGTAGCCACTACCAGCTGCATGCTCAACTCATCGTTGAGTCCTTCCAGAAACTTCTCTTGCTTGGCCGCATCATCGGCCACGTCTCCTGGTGCATAACGTGCCAATGTGCTGAAGTCATCCACGTACTGGGCCACAGAGCGATTTCCCTGGCGCAAGTTGCGAAACTCGCGCTTCTTCAGACTCATGGCTCCAGCTGAAAGATGTGCGGTGTGGAAAGCTTGCTGGAACTGCTCCCAAGTTATATCAGCAATAGGATATGTGGTGGTGTAGTTCTCCCACCATGAAGCTGCTGGTCCATCCAGTTGATGTGCGGCAAAGCGCACCTTCTCAGCGTCAGTACATCCAACGGTGACGAGTTCTCTCTCCATCTTACAGAGCCAGTCATCTGCCACAATGGGCTCAGTGCTGCTGGAGAAAGTTGGAGGGTTCAACGTAAGAAAACGGGTGAGATTGTCAGCCTGGGGTGGATGGTGGTGGTTGTTGTTCTGGTTGTTGGTCTGATTCTGGATCAATAGCTGCATCAGTGCATTCTGCTGCTGAAGGAGTTGCGTGAGTTCCGGCGGGAAGGTGAAGTCGGACTCACGTCGTGGAGGCATCTTGCTGTTTTCAGAGGGGTGAGAATTAGAATAGAACAAGGTCCTAAAAGGAGAAATTCACTACCCATATGCAATGCAACAAACATATCACACCAAACACTCATTCATTTATTCAATCAATGTCAAAACATCGGGAATACAAGTCTCAATCAAACTACACATCGACCTACGCTCTTAACGTTGAAAATAAAAGATACATGGAGGGCATAACTAAAGTTTTCCTCAGAAGTACATGGTGACTGAGTCTCCTCCAGTGGTGCTCTCCTCATAGTCATCATCGTCGCTGATGAAAGGAGCCAACTCTCCTTCAGGATGAAGATTTTCACCCATGTCCATCTGTTCCTCCAGAGTGGCGATGCGAGTATTCAGCTTGTCAATCCTCTCTAAGAAATCATTCACCTCATACTCATGCTCGTACTCGGCTTCCCGTAAGTCAGCTTCGAGGTCAATCTCGCGGTTCATCAGATTCTTGATTGTCTTCGTATCAGCACGAACTCGAAGCTCCAGAGTCCTGATGTGCGTCTCTAGGGTCTAGATATATGACAGGGTGGAGTCTCCAGTGGGGTTGGTGATGATGTTGCCATGGGCATCTCTGCGGCTAACCATGCCGAGTCCTGGTGAAATGGTTCCACCTCTGTATTCCTTCTAAATACGTCCAAGGGCACGATGAATGGCCATGTCTCTCCCAAGTATCCAACTGGGTGCCACGAACTTGAAGTCGATGGGTTCCTTCCGATTCCCAAAGGTCTTCCCTGGGATGTGCACCTCGATCCTGTAGCGTCCATCTTGTGGAAATGACATGATAGGAGTCCCGGTGATGCTCGACAAAGCAATCCTCATGTCCTTGACGATCCTCATCAGCTCCTTACCAAAAGGCATCGTTGCGTCAGGCTGGCAAAACTCCGTGATCAACACTAGGATGAAGGTGGCCATCTATAAATTTTGAAATAACCGAAGAGAAATCAGAAATGAGTAGATGAGAGTATAAGAATTTTAAAGACAAAGAGATACAATCCTAAGGCTTTCCAATCCTAAGGCTCTGATACCATTTCTGTAACGACCCGACCTGAAAGGTCGAATCTCTGGTGTTTCCGTACCATCCCAAGACCATGCTGGTACACACACGGTACATCAATATATATACCACAGGGAAATCACACAGCATTATATTAATCGAAATCTCATATCGAGTTCTTTATTACAATAAAAATTACAATAAAGTGGCTAAAAGCCAACTCATGAGATTATCTAAATCTTGCGGAAGCGTCGAAGGTAGATGAGTCCATCTGACTCCAAGGGCATCTCACCGAGCGTAGAACGTGTCCTCACTCCTGGTCGGAAAAGTACTCTGCAACATGATATGTTGCAGCCGTGTAGGTCAGCATATGGAATATGTCGGCAAAGTCACGAGAGAGGGGTGAAAAGATAATCATCTAGTTCTACATGCATATATGGCAGGTGGTTTGGTAGTTTTTTTTTTTGCATAAAGCCAAGTTTTTCCTACATCAAGAGAGGGCTAAGCAAAATTATTACTAAGTTGGTTGATTAATGAGATGGTTCCACCAACCAATTCTCATTACCCAAGTTATTAATACCCACATCATCGTATTAATTGTGTTGAGAATTCCGAATGTTTCAGTTCCTTTGGCTCAAGTCGTCCATGACCGTGGACACGGCTAATCGATTAGGTTTGAGTACTCTGCAGAGTTTTGCACACGTTCCCCACAAGATTTGGTCGCCTCCGTTTAATTTCTCGCACTCCAGGGTGTTTGAGAAACGGATGACCAAAACATGGTCTTCCAAAGGGTTTCCCTGCGACTCTGACGGTGCCCATCCTTTCCTACCGTTCTTCTACATCTCGTAGCACCGCCTATCCAGGGTCACCACGATATCCAACCAAGCCAGAGCCCATAATGACTTGTGGCTGTGCAGGTAAGCCTTGGGTCTTGAAGCACCCATCCATCTCTTTGTGCCTTGGTGGACCTTTCCGCGTGAATACTGACCATCTCCAGCATCACCTAAGAAAATCCACTGGTTTCTCCAGGGTGCCATTCAACCGTCATCCACCCAGAGGTATGTTGAAAACTCGAAGTCTTGAAATCTTGATCATTATGTAGGTCTTGAAATTATTAACTCTCTCAACTCTCATGAATCACACAACCAACCCCGTCTACTAATAGCATAGCAAAAAGTAAAACAACGTTTCCCGGGGCCAATGTGTCAAAGAGTTTGAGGGGGTACCTACCACATGATACTACTACAATGTAACCAAGTTTCCAACTAACCTATCTTGCATGCAATTGGGGAAGATGGTAGAACTAGTGCATATAAAACATGGGTAAACATGATCAAAGTGACTTGCCTGATTGATGATCTTCGTACACGAGTGACTCTAAGTAACGAGCTTCGCACTCCGGATAACCTAACGAAGCAAACAAGAGCACTCAAATAAGCATACAACAAAATATTGTAACTCACAACCATCAACCGTGAACTAGTAACTAATCAAGACAAAACAATGCACAAATCACAAGCAAGAAAACGCACAAAGTTTTGTTTTCTAGAAGATGATTGATAAAACACTACTAACATAATGAAACTATTGGTATTAACCAAAACAATAGTTGACAGCAAGAAAACAATAAAATATTTTATTAATAACAGAATTGAATTCATTAAAGTTTGTTGGGAAAAACTTTAATAAAGTTTTTTAAAGTTTTGATAAACACTATATGAAACAACTATAGTTTTACTAACAAAAGAGCAAAACAAAACTTATTATTTATTAACAAAACATGTTCTTAACAGGGAATAATTTACAAATAAACTTGTCTTAGAAAACAAAATTAAATTATATAAAATTTTGTTGAAAGAAAACTATTACTAACTAGTTGTTTTAGTTCAAATTAAACCTATTTGAAAAATGTGTTGAGATTCCAATGTTAATAAAGAAACAAGCTAAGAAAATTTATATTTTTCTTAACAATAAGTAAAACACTAAATGTTTAACTAACAGAACCTACTAAATCAAATAAAACTAAATCTAAATTAAACTAACTAAAACTAAGTAAATAAAATTATACTATAATACTAGGCAGATTCAGTTTATAGCTAGAACACTAATCAAAATCATCCTAAATTTTTTTCAAACTAAGCATAAAGGTAGTCCTAACTAAGACCAAACAGTAGCAAAAAGATTCATGTCAAAATCTATTTTCAAACTCTAGTTATTCAGATTGGAAGATTTTAAGCAAATTTGATTTAATTCAAATTTTAGAGGTCAAAATTAAAATTTAAAAGTACAGGGTGAAACTACATGAAAAATTTGAGCTATTTCAAAAAGAATCAACTCAAAACATTAAACAGATTAAAAGATATAAGAAAAACAAAATTAGAACTCACTCTGTTAACTAAAACAAAAACAGAAAAGAAAACTAGATATGCAACGGCCAGGGGCTACGTGGCGCTTTCCTATTGGTTGGGGGCGTGTGCGCGCGAGTGCTTGCGGGCAGGCGACCGGACCGAAGAGGAAAACGATTCGGGTTTAAAGGGTTCTAATCCTAGCCGTGGATTGTGGATCCGAGGGGTGAGGATAGATCCGATGACTTACCGGAGAGAGAGAGGATCTCCGGCGAGTGGTGACGGCGGCCGGTGGTCGAGGACGTTGCCAGAGGGGTCCCCGGTGGTCGAGAGAGGCAACGAAGGGGTTCAGACGACGGCGGGCGAGGTCCGGCGTCGAACGGAGGGGTCGGAGAGGCGAGGAGACGTACGAGGCGACGGGCACGTGGGGAGGGAGCTTCGGTGGTCAGAGCAGCTCCGGCGAGGAAGCTGGCAACACCTCGGCGAGGGAGAGAGGGGATTCGGGGGGGAACAGAGAGAGGAGGTTGGGGCTCTTATATAGGGTGCTTGGGTGGTGCGGGGGAGGAGAGAGGAGAGGGATCCGGGGGGAGAGGGAGTAACTGCCGGCGAGGTCCGGCGTCGCGTGCGGGGAAGAAGACGACCGCGCGGGCTAACGGTCGGTCGGGGTGGGACCTGGTGTCAGCGAGAGGGGAGCGAGGTTTCCGCGTCGGTCGGTCGGTCGGTATTAACTTCGCGAGTAACTACCGTGGGCCGGCCCGTTTAATACTAAAACCGTTATCGTTTTCTGTTTAATGTTTTCCAACGACAATCAAAAGCTTTTAATACATTCAAACCATGGTTAAAAGTAGGAAATAAATATATCAAAATTAACAGAATAATAAATTCTATTTAATGAACTTTTTTTATTCTGTCATTTGAATATTTGAAAAAAATTAATATTTTGAGAAATTGCCTAATTGTTTTTAAATCCTTTTTGCAAATATTTTCAAAATAACCCCTGGTTATTTTTGTTCAAATAAATCACCAAATGGGTCCTGGTGTAGAGTGTCATGTTCCTCCTCTCTTATTTGAACTTTTTACCAAGATTTCAAATAGGTGAAAGCAACACATTGAAAGTAGAAAGGGCTTTTAGAAATTTAGAAAGAACATTTCAACAAATACATGCATTCAAGCAATGATGCAGATAGATGCATAGCTATATTTCATAACATTCCAAAATGGAATTTTGGGATGTTACAGCTGAAAGGAAGTGGCTCTGTCAAGGAGTACATGGAGAAGTTCAACCTGTTGTCAAGGTATGCACCTGAAGATGTCAACACGGAGGCTGCCAAGATGGAACGATTAATGGAAGGACTTCAACAAACCCTGTAGTATGAGCTCCTTGCCTGCGACTATCGGACCTTCTTCGAGCTGGTGCACAAGGCCCTCATGCTGGAAGACAAGCGTCATGCCATAGACGACACTCGCAAGTGCAAGATGATTAGCAAGGGTAGTTCTAGACACCAGAAGCCTCGCCCCTCGCAGCCAGCCCCAGCCAAGCCAACCTATCAGCCAGAGGAGGGTAGACCTCTTGCACCTCAACCGACCTACCAGCCTCAGCAATACGTCAACTGACGGTGTCTTGGACTAGGGGGTACTCACCACATCGTCTCCCGGCCAGTGGATCAGACCGAGGACCCCCATGATGATTCGCTAATGGGCCACTTTGGGCAGCCCATGACGCATACAGGGGAAATTCCACAAGACTTGGCGCAAAAGACAAGGACTCCTATAAACACTAGGCCTACGGTGCATATATAAACCGAGGCTAGGCTAGTCAATTGGTCATGATATTACATCTCTTATTCGTTACTACAATCTCGTAGTAGATACATGTACTATGTACTATCCACCATATCAATACAATGAAAAGCATGACGTAGGGAATTATCTCCCCAAGAGAGCCTGAACCTGGGTAAAATCTTGTGTCCATGTTACCCTTGCTCCAAGACGCTTAGCTTAGAACCCCTACTACGAGATATGCCAGATTTCACACCGACATTGGTGCTCTAATTGAGAGCCTACTGGGTAGTCGCTACGGTGCAAGGGGAATTCAGATTGGCTCCATCACGATCTACGCATCGGAACCGAGCTACATCGTCAACATCAGCATCTTCTTTGCCGGCTCGACTGGTCACCTCGGCTAGGCCGAGGGCTACATGCCATGTCAGATCTCTAGATCGTACCGTTGTCTTCATCAACAACAACTCCAATCTCATGCAAGACCATGGAAGAATCCGACATAGTGCTCGGGGGGCTCAATGTCAACATTGCCCTCGCATGACCCTGCAGGTTTTTTGGACAATGAATTCATGTTCGTCGTCCCCGTCTCCTCGACTATCGCTTTGACGATTTCTTTGGTGGAATTGCGCATAATTGAGTCTAAAACAACACTGCAAAATTTTGTCGCGTTCCGGTGGAGGAATGTCTGGCAATCTACAATATACTAGAGGCCTATCGAATCTGGACGAGAATCTGGACAAGTTTAGGGAGAGGAGACAACGTCTAGCTCACATGTCTGTTGGAAAATCCCACCATTCATCTGCTACGGAAATCCTATACCGTTCACCCCTCCAAATTTAGGCAAATTAGTACAAAGAATTCTTAATCTATTTTCTGCGCGAAAACGAATCCGAAACGAGTTCATCTTTTTGATGAATGGGTTGTCGGACATCCTTTTTGAAGGAAATTTTCTTATCATCTCGTTCATCCGACCAAGAGATCGGCATCGCCAGGGATGAATAATCATCAAGCGGACCTCATCATCCACGGGTTGTACGGGTCGGTCGCTCCATTGCTTCATCAAGCCAACATCGACCTTGTGAAAAATTCCGACCTACGTCGGCATTGTCGCGCCTTTATGTTTTCAAGCTCACGTCCACCACACCAACCTGCTTTGACACATCGGCTGACATGAGACTTCGGCGTCACCAGCCGACTAGCTTCGGCACCCCGGCTAGCATGAGACTTCGACGTCACCAAACGACCTGCTCCGTCACCTTGGCTAGACAGGTGCTTTGGCATCCCTTCGTCGACCTAGTCCGGGGACTTCGGCATCACCGGCCAACCTACTTCAACACATCGGCTGGCATGAGACTTCGGTGTCACCAGCCAACCTGTATGAGACTTCGGCGTCTGCCGATCACAACTTCGCCATGTTAATTGGAGCGAGGACTTTATCTCGCCACATCGACCGTGCAGCGTCGCCACGTCGTCAAGCCGAACTCCTCATTCAGGAACCTCGGCCCCTAGGCCATATTCCTTTACTTATTTGCTTCACATAAATTAACTAAGTAGAAGATTTTTTTAAAATATATTATTACCTTTATTTGTTCATACTCTTGGCTTGCACTATATTATGTGCACAGGTAATCGGCTTCGGCTATGTCATGCGGTCGCCTTGGTGTGCCTACATAGTTGTCGCGCCTCATCAACAAAATTGTATGGTCGACATGGCCGACGAACCAGGGGGCTTCACCGTCACGTTGCCGAACTACTCCATCTGCTCAAATCGCCGGGGGGTTTCTCCTCGGCCTTCGAAAATGTTGTGTTGTCACTTTGTCAAGCCGAGCTCTTCTTCGGCTACCTCGTGACTGGCTTGGGGGCTGGGACCTTGACCAACTACAAGCTCGGCACACGTCACAAGCTCATTAACAAGCTAAGTCACTTTCATGCTCACTTTTTTCAATTTTTAAATTTTTATTCGGTTCGATCAAGCATTATACTTTTTTGACAAAAAGTTCTTTGCGAAAAACTTTCCTTGTCAAAACTCTGTTTTTACAAACATATTCAAATACCCTGTTTACCTGGGGCTTCCATTATGAATCCATTCCTTGTTCATGTATCGCACCCTTCCTTGTTCGTGTTTACGCAAATATATACATCATGTTGACTAAAGTGTTCCACAAAGCTGGGTTGCCTTGCTCCTGTGCTTACCCTTACGTTCCCGATTGTTCGGCTAGGGAGTAAAGGGAGCACCTCTACGATTGTTACGATCGGGTCATCCAAACTCGTACCTCAGAAGGGTGAAGCCGAAAGCTAGCGCTCTTACTGTTTCCAACTATGGTTGGCCATGACGGAAGACAAGCATACATAAATCTATTGCACACCCCTCATGGTAATATGGAGAACCCAAAGAAAGGAACCGTTGGTGGAACTATTTTCTTTGAAGATGCTTCTTATGTTAAATAGTAATATCGCATAAGCTCCCTGGGCGCGTTTTGTCTGTTATAGCCTAATGGCCTGATTGCCTGGTTATTCGAAACACCTCCGATATCCTCGGATGGCATAGTAGATAACACTTTTCGGCCCTTGGTCGAAGAGCGAGAAGCCAATGTTTGGATAAGATGCGTTTAAAGTTCGGGCGAACACATATATGATGTAAGTACTTTGGTACATACAATCATTATACATAAAATTCTTTTACCCAAGTCACTTGGGGGCTCTTAAATTTATATGACGCATTTTGTAATAAACGTTGTTTTCTTCTTGGTCATTGCAAAGTATTTTGTAATATACTCCTTTTTTCAACATGAGTGTTTGGTCAATAGCTAGGCAGCCTAGTTTCTCTCTAAAGCCGCTTGAGTTTAGTTTGCTAAACAGGCCTCGAAGTAACACTCCACCCACGAGATATGGAGGTTGAAGCCAAAGGATGACCTGCTTGAAGTCCGTGAGATCGAATGTATCATGTTAAAGCACGACCAAAGTGCATGTTCATTTTAAGACCAATGTTCGGATTGGCACCAAAACACTTGATTTGGTTCGAACATCAATTTTTTATGTAAGTTTTTTTGGCTTTTCGAGCTTATGGAAGTTTTAAGCTATTTCTATGTTTTTTTAGGAGGATGGACATCATTTTGAGCGAGGTGCCTTACGTAATAATTTAGCTCGGGAAATCTTTTTTGACGCATTGTTTGGCATCATCCCTGCCAACATCCACCTCGGCATCTCCTATATTGCTCTATATGCATCAGTTTTAAATTGTGTCGTCGGTCAATAGTTGGGTTGCCCTGCTCCCGTGATTACCCCTTATGTTCCGCATTGTTCATCCAAGGTGTGCAAAGGGAGAACCATTGTGATTGTACTTATGTTTTAACTGGTTAAGTACCTCACTGGAGAATGCAGAAAACTGATTGCCACAATGAGCGTGAACTAGCCAGGGATCCAATGACTCTGTCAGACTATAGACCGACAAAGGTTACCCCATGGGCCTTTCATGAATTTGGCCGTAGTATTAATGACTTGACCTTGACTAACGCCGAGCACTAACCGGGGGCTAGTAACTAGCTCTAAAGTTCTGATGACTAAGGAAAAGTTATACAACCTAGATATCCGATTGCCTCGTTTCCACTAACACAACAGCCTCCGGGCGCCAAGAGATTGGCTAAGGGTTGTCTTGTCACTGCAGAAACACCCTGCATAGCATTTAAAAAGGGGTAGAAGCCGACGATGGGCCACTCTCCAATGATAAACAGTCACAAAGGAGTCAAAATAGCATATAGCATTAAAGAATTTATATTCAATATACGAGTGCCGCCTTCCGAAATCATCGTTACAAAGCCTTAAACATGCATCAATTTGACTTAAGATTTTAGCCAAGCTGGGTTGCCTGGCTCCTATGCTTACCCCAAATATTCCTGATTGTTCGGCTAGGAGGTAAAGAAAGCACCTCTGTGATTGTTACTTCCGGGTCATCCAGGTTAGAACCTTATACTGGTTGAATCGTAAAGCTAGCCATCTTAACAATATAATTTGTCGGCAATGACGAAAGTGAAAATGTCGGTTCATTAAAGACCATCCCCGAACTAAATCCTCAATATTTTTCTACCACATTGATCGGAGTTGAGGTTTCACGATCATGGTCAACATGACATCCTGGGAAAAGAAACATATGGAGGAACTATTTTTCCTAGAAGATGTTTCTTACATTAATAGTAATATAACATATCTCTCCGCGGACCTTTGTTTATAAAACCGTATAACCGTATAACCTTGTTTGTCGTAAATCTTTGCCATTCTAAAGGTTGTATAAAGTATGAAAAAACTCCTCGTTTACTGGCCGAGGAGGTTGAAGCCGATGGTCGGTCAACAAAGTCTTGTATAATGTGGATTAGCATTAATGATGTAAAGTACTTGGAAGC
Organism: Hordeum marinum; assembly: GCA_022496015.1. Classification (NCBI taxonomy): domain Eukaryota; kingdom Viridiplantae; phylum Streptophyta; class Magnoliopsida; order Poales; family Poaceae; genus Hordeum; species Hordeum marinum. The sequence goes on from CM039672.1 coordinate 144,208,070, forward strand.
ATACAATCATTACACATAAATTGTGTTCGACGTAAAAACGTTTGTATCAAAAACATATCAATCCTTAATTCGACCACCCGTGCCCAAATTAAGGCTCGGGGGCTACTGCATTGCCTATTTAAATGCAGCAAAGTCAAAGCGCAATACGGTTTCTAAGGAGATTTGATCCTTGGGTTGGTCGTTTGCTCCCAACCCGAGTCTCGGAAACTATTGCGTACCATGTTTCCATCCCTAATATATGCCACCAAACAAGAACTTGATCCTCAGGCCGATTTTGCAAATCGACCAAAGTCTCAGGGTCTACTGGGATCGGTGGTTTTATTTTCTTTATCATTATTTTTCCTTCAGGTGCATCTTGGGTTATAGACCGACACACAGCTTGAGGGCTATTTGCTATCATTCTCGGCAGAGAATAAATTGTAGTGATCGGAAGCAGTCCGGTGTAATGCCCCGATGCATGTGGTTGGCTCAATAGAGGGCATTGCCGGCATTAAGCTCGTCTAAACTCGTTCAACCTTTTCAAAGGCCGAAGTAATGTTTGACACCTCGGATGTCGACCAGTTTTGGAGCTCGGCTGCAGAAACACCTTGGAAGAAGTTTGACATAAAAGCTCGAATGCGAATGGGTGGATCCATAAAAGACTATTCTGGCAGTTAAACTCGGATAAGGTCCTTCAAAATTTCATAGACCGAGGCGATTTCTGACACGTCGGATGCAATCCGGCATTGGAGCTTGGACGCAGCCCCTCATTGGCGTTCAGATGCCGATTAGCGTCAGAGCTCAAGTGCAAAAGACACCTCGGATGCAGTCCGACGTTGGATCTCGGATGCAAGAGGACTCCTTGAATGACGATTAGCGTTGGAGCTCGGCTGTGGAAAGATGCCTCGGATGTTGTTCAGCGTTGGAGCTCGGAGACAAGAGGACGCCACCGCACGGGAAACACTTCAAACCAAAGGAGTGATGTAAAAATTACAAGGCATTCATAAAGGCCGATAACTTAAAGGGATCCTCGGATGCACGACATGTAAACTTTTTGGATTCAGCTCGGCAATCCTCAAGACTGACGATCGAAGACGAAGTATTATTCGGAAGAACTAAGGAGCGTCCTCAACTTGAAGACCGGTTCAGGGGGCTACTAACGGTGTCCTGGATTAGGGGATACTCACTACGTCGTCTCCCAACCAGTGGGTCAGATCGAGGACCGACATGATGATTTGCTAGTGGGCCACTTTGGGTAGTCCATGACGCATACAAGGGAGATTCCACAAGACTTGGCGCACAAGACAAGGACTCCTCTAAACCCTAGGCCTACGGTGCATATATAAATCGAGGACAGGCTAGTCAATAGTTCATGATATTATATCTCATATTCGTTACTACAATCTCGTAGTAGACACATGTACTATGTACTATCCCCCATATCAATACAATGAAAAGTAGGAAGTAGGGTATTATCTCCTTGAGAGAGCCAGAACCTGTGTAAAATCCGACGTCCATGTTACCCTCGCTCTAAGACTCCTAGGTTAGGACCCTACTATGAGATATGCCCGATTTGACACGACACCAATCCTAGGCCAGCTTACAACAACCCCAATAACAACCACGACGGCGGGAACTACACCAACAACCCTGGAAAAGTCACTTGCTTTAGATATGGTCATCCAGGACACATCTCTAGGCAGTGTCCCATGAAGAAGCCATATGCAACGTGCCTCAATGCGTCGAACAAAGTTCAAGGTCGTGGAGCGCCACCAAGGAACCGAGCTCCCAGAAACCAGCCCAACAATGGCAAGGGTCGTGTGAATCATGTCACCATTGAGGAAGCCCAGGAAGACCTGGACGTCATACTATGTACGTTCCTTGTTAACTCAACCCCGGCAATAGTAATGTTTGATTGTGGAGCTTCACATTCTTTTGTCACTCAAAAATTTGCACTAGAGAGTGGCATGAAGCCTACATACCTAGGTAGTCGTATGATGATAGAAACCTCGGGATCAGTTATGAAGTCTGGGATAGGTTGTAAAGGGCTTGAGATTATCATCAACGGGGTAGATTTACTAGCAAACCTTATCATCCTGAAGTTGGAAGGCTTGGATGTGATTCTAGGCATGGACTGGCTAATCAAGAACCAAGGCTACTTGGACCATGCCAAGAGGACCGTTACCATAACCAGTAGCCAAGGAGTGGAAGTCAAGTATGTCCCCGGCTGTGCCTCCACTCAAGCCCCTCGGGTTAATTGTCTATCGAGAATTGAGTTGGATCAAGTTCTAGTGGTATGTGAATACCCGGATGTATTTCCTGAAGAGCCAACCAGAATGCCTCTTGGCCGAAAAATTCAGTTCATCATTGAGCTAATTCCCGGAGCTTGGGACATCTATAAGAATCCCTATAGGATGGGATCCGAAGAGTTGGCCGAATTGAAGAAGCAACTGGAAGAGCAGCTCAGACTAGTTTTGTTCGCCCTAGTGCCTCTTATTGGGGGTCGCTTGTTCTGTTTGTGACAAACATGGATGGTACTATCCGACTCTATGTCGATTACCGTTCCCTCAATGAGGTCACAATAAAGAACAAGTGCTCACTCCCCAAGATTGAAGACCTATTCGATCAGCCGAATGGAGCTAAGGTGTTTTCCATGATCGACCTTAGGTCTGGGTACTACCAGTTGACGATCAGGCCCCAAGACATTCCGAAGACAACATTTGTAACCCAGTATGACCTGTATGAATACACGATCATGTCATTTGGGTTAACCAATGCCCCTGCCTACTTCATGTGCCTCGTGAACAATGTCTTCATGGAATACTTGGACCAAGTTTGTTGTCGTCTTCATTGATGACATACTCATCTACTCCAAGTCCAAAGAAGAGCATGAGCAACATTTGAGATTAGTTCTAGACAAGCTTCGAGAGCACCAGCTTTAATTATGCCGAGTTCAGCAAGTGTGAATTCTAGCTGTATGAAGTTGGATTCTTGGGTTATGTGTTGACTGCAGAAGGATTGTCAGTGGATCCTGCCAAGACTGAATCCTTGACTGAATGGCAATCCCCAAACACCGTGAAGGAAGAGAGAAGCTTCGTTGAACTCGCGAGATATTACCTCAAGTTCATCGAAGGGTTCTCAAGCATTGCCCGACCCATGACTAGGGATAGCAATTTTATCCATGGGTCTGGATACCCGCGGATACCCGACCCGGTTGGGCAAGGGTATGGAGTGCGTTTCTACCCATGGATTTGTGGATTTGGATACCCACGAACTATTGGGTTGGGCACGGTTGTAATATTTCTCCATGGATATCCAATGGATACCCGTATGACACATGGCCCCTATGGAAGTGGCACTAAACTAAGCAAATGTCCAATCCCAAGTCACTCGCAATCACAGAAGGTCAAATTCCAACCCATGTTACCTAGTCCCCCACAACTCCACTAACATAATTATTAAACCTAATCATAGTTAATGAACGATGATGAGTTAATTTGATCTTTGGGAAGGATTCATGCTGATTTTTATATGCCCATGGAGCTCCATGGGCATCTGGATATCCAGTGGGGTTGGGCATGGGCACGGTTTGTTCCCATGGATGCTTTGGTGGATGGGGAGCGGATAGGAAGATGGGTCATGGGTTGGGTTTGGACCAGCTTCACCCTCTCCAAAACCGGTCCATTTCCATCCCTACCCATGACTCAGCTCTTGAAGAAGGACAAGAATTTCGAATGGACGCCCAAGTGTGAAGAAATCTTCCAAGAGCTCAAGAAGAGATTGACCACAACCCCAGTTTTGGCCACCCCTGATATTCACAAGGAGTTTGTGATATATTTTGATGCATCGAGAACTGGGCTTGGTGGTGTTCTGATGCAAGAAGGCAGAGTCATAGCACATTTATCCAAACAGTACATCCTCATGAAGAGAACTATGCCACTCATGATCTTGACTTGGCAGCCGTGGTTCATGGTTTGAAGACATGGCAACATTACCTTCTGGGAAAGCGATGTGAGATACACGCAGACCACAAGAGTTTCAAGTATATTTTCACCCAAAGGGAATTGAACATGAGGTAGCGAAGATGGTTAGAGTTGATCAAGGATTATGACCTTAGTGTTCAATACCACCCCAGAAATGCTAACGTGGTAGCAAACGCCTTAAGCAGAAGGGCTTGTTCATTAAATGCTATGATTAAGGAAAGGCTGCCCACCCTGTATGAAGATCTTGAAAGCCTTGGCTTGGAGCTAGTTTTACCTGGATTCCTCGCCAACCTCGAAGCAAATCCTACCTTGATGGATGATATTAAGGAAGCCCGGAAGGGACACAAAAGCATTGAAGGCATCAAGAGGAAGATCAAGGCAGGCAAGGCCCCGGGATTCTTAGACCATGAACAAGGAGTTGTATGGTTCGGCAATCGCATATGTGTACCCAAAAAACAAGAGCTCAAGAACTTGATCTTGCAAGAAGCTCATGACACTCCGTATTCCATCCATCCTGGAGGAACCAAGATGTAGCAAGACCTCAAGGAAAGATTCTAGTGGCATGGCGTGAAGCGGGAAATAGGCACCTTTGTTGCTAAGTGTGACATATGCCAGAGAGTCAAAGATGAGCATCAGTGACCCGTTGGATTGTTGCAACCTCTCAAAGTGCATGAATGGAGGTGAGAAAAATTAGGGATGGACTTCATCACCTGATTACCAAGGTCTAGTAAAGGACATTATTCTATTTGGGTCATTGTCGATCACCTAACCAAGGTAGCGCACTTCATTCCCGTCAAGACCACCTATGATGGTAACAAGCTAGCCAGGCTTTACATAGAGCACATCGTGATTCTTCATGGTGTTCCTAAGGAGATCATGTTAGAGCGAGGCATCCAGTTCACATCAAGGTTCTGGAGGATGTTTCAAGAGGCAATGGGAACCAAGCTTTCCTTCAGCACTGCTTTTCACCCCCAGACAGGTGGACATAAAAAACGAGTAAATCACATACTTGAAGATATGCTCCATGCTTCAGTTTAACATATGGAGCCAAGTGGGAAGATTGCCTTCCGTTTGCTGAGTTATCCTACAACAACAACTATCAGTCGGGTATTCAAATGTCACCCTTTGAGGTGTTGTACGGACACAAGTTCCGTACTCCCCTCAACTGGTCGGAGACCGGAGAAGGACTAGTCTTTGGGCCAGATATCCTCCACGAAGCAGAAGAGAAAGTTCAACTCAGACGAGAACACCTCGAAACTGCCAAATCAAGACAAAAGAGTTGCGCTAACTCTCACCACCTAGAAGTGAACTTCAACATTGTAGAATATGTCTACCTCTGAGCCATGCCTCTCAAAGGTACCAAACGTTCCCACGTCAACAGAAAGCTTGCACCAAGATATATCGTCCCCTTCAAGATCACCGCTATGTAAGGAGAAGTTCCCTACCAGCTAGATCTACCGTCCGAGTTATTGGACGTGCACAATGTATTTCACTTGTCACAACTCCGGAATTGTCTCCAAATTCCCCACTACCCCAACTTCTATAAGTACATCGACCATCAAGCCATCGACCTTCAGCCAAACCTCACTTATCATGAGAGGCCAATCCATACTTTGGATGAAGTAGAGCGTTACACCCGAAGCAGCATAGTCAAGTAATTGAAGGTCCAATGGAGCAACCACACTTAAGCTGAAGCAACTTGGGAGCATGAAGACTATCTTAGATATGAGTTCCCTTATCTTTTTAGCATAGGAATCTCGGGGATGACATTCTTGTAAGGGGGTAGGTCGGTCACACCCTGTCTTTGTATCACTTTGTTATGATGGTTTTACAAAATTTGAAACCAATTAATTTTTTTTGAGTGCATGCTTGTTTCAGTTGTGCTTGTTTGATTGTTTGGTTGATTATGTTCGGAACTCTTAGGTTCTGCTCCTCTCCATATTCATCTTCTTTGCTCCAAACTTCTTGCCCAATAATCATGCCATGTGAATAGACCCAAACATATTTTTATCAAAATTTATTTTTGACCAAATAGGATTTATTCAAATTTTGTGGATCCTTTTCCTCCAAAGTCTTTACTTGAAACCTACTATATATATAACTTCCCAAAACCACAAAATATTATTTTTTAAGATTATTTTGCTATTTTATTTAAAAACTTTTCTTAAGGCCAAAAATGGTATTTTATAGGAAAATAATATTTAAATGCTTTTAAAATATTTGACGACATTTGGGGAAACTCAATGGGCATATATTTCCATATATATGAGTTTCAACACATGGTCATGTTCAAACTCATTGGCAAAATCCCTCAAAACCCTTTGTGCTCAAATCTACCTGTTGAAATATTTCTACAAGAAATATTCCCAATAAATTGTAGGAAAATTCTAGCAATACTCACATTCCATTTGTGATAATATTGCAAAGTTTCATCTCAATTACCCTTTATTTGTGTCACCAAAATATTCTAAAACCATTCCTGCCCAGAGCCAAATTTGAGCAACTTTACATTGTGAAGTTTTTTGCCTTGACCCCAAACTTTTGGGCATATTCAATTACCCAAATAAGGATGCCAATCTAATTGGTGCATCAAGGAGAATGGAAATGCATACCTAGATCTACAGAAATCTGATTCTGTTCATTTCTAGGGTTTTACAAAGTTGCATTGTGAACTTTCTTCAAAACTCCTCAAACTTGGTGATCCTCTCTAATTTTACATATATATTCATCCTGTTAAATCTCTTGGCAAGCTAACCCCATTTGCTTAGCCAAATCACCATCAAACACTTTTCCATATTTTGTAAAAGACCTTGTTTGACCCCCTTCTACTATTCTCATTGCCTCCAAAATTTTACCATAGTCCCTTAATGATGTGTTTCACCTCCATTAAAAACCCCAAGGCCATTGATCATTGATTGGTGGGGTAAATCCCTCATTTTACCCCCAGGAAAGCAATGGCAGGAGCATCTTGTCGGATTTCACGCTTCGCAAAACCCTCTAGGTTCGAACACCGAGGCGTGTGCGAAGGTCCCCTACAGCCTTGTCCGACCTAGCTCACTACATGATGGACACAACGGAAAACTCGCACAATGATGAGGAAGAAGATGAACACGACAGTTTACCAAGGTTCGGGCCGCTGTGAAGCATAATACCCTACTTCTGCTTTGGTGGATTGCCTCTCGGGGAGGTGCGGTGGATGAACTAGTATGGGGGGGTGAGCCTCGCGAGGGAGCTCAAGCAGTGCTCTTGGCTTCCTGCCCTGTCTTGTGGTTTGGGTGTCTAAGTCGTGGATCGGATCCCCCCTCTATGGTGTGGCCTCACCTCTATATATAGTGGTTGCCCGAGTCCTCTTCGCTTATCACAATGGCAGGAAGGGATCCCACAACGGCCAAATTTTAAGGGTGACAGGAGTACATCCGCGCCCTGCCCAAAGGCGGTCTTCGCGTGCAAAGTGGCTGTCGATGATGCAGTGGTGGGCTCGACGATGACATCCGTCCTGCAAGGCTCATGGTCGTGGTCTTGTTGCATGGAAATGGAAACCTTTGGGTGGCGCTTTGGCCACCCGCATACGCCCTTGCACCCTTTGCACCAGAGGGGAAACTGCACTGCCTACCGCGCTGGTGCCCATCTGTACTTCGTTGCGTCATCTTTGACTCTCGAGGATGGGTTCTTCCTAGAGATCTTCACTACACCAGAGGGGGGCTAAGGAGTCCCATCCTAGCTGGTCTTAGTGTCATCCTTCCTCGCGAGCCTAGGTACCGTGCGAGCGCCAGGCCGAGACTGGCTGACGAGGTGGGCCATGTCCTGTCCCGCAGGCAGGCAGGTCTGTGTACCCCCATTCCCAAAACACCAATAGTATCCTGATATGTCTCCGTTGTATCTATAATTTTTGATTGTTTCATGCCAATGTTCTACAACTTTCATATACTTTTGGCAAAAAAAATTTAATAATTTTGGGACTAACATATTGATCAGTGCCCAGTGCCAGTTCCTTTTTGCTGCATGTTTTTTGTTTTACAGAAAATCCATAACAAATGAAGTCCAACAGCGATAAAAAGTTACAGATATTTTTTTGGAATATGCGTGATTTTTGGGACAAAGAATCAACACAAGACGATGCTCAAGGAGGTCACAAGCCTGCCAGGCGCGGCCTAACCCCCTGGTCGCGCCCTGGGCCCTTGTAACCAGCCCTTAGGTCGATTGGCACTGTCCTCTTGCCGTAAGAAAGATAATTTTTCGGTAAAGATCCCATCAAAATTTCAGCCCAATCGGAGTTACATATCTCTGGATATTTAAGAAATGGTGAAAGGCCAGAATCCGTGAGCGCAGAAATAGAAGGAAACAGAGAGAGACAGAGATCCAATCTCGGAGGGGCTCTCGCCCCTCCGCCACTATGGAGGACATGGACCATAGGGTGAACCCTCCTTCCATCTAGGGGGCGAGGTCAAGGAAGAATAATAAGGAGGGGGATGTCTCCCTCTCTCTCCCGGTGGCACCGGAACGCCGCCGGGGCCATCATCGTGATGGCGATCTACTCCAACGACTCTGTTATCTTCACCAACACCTCCATCACCTTCCCCCATCTATCTACAGTGGTCCACTCTCCCTCAACCCACTGTACCCTCTACTTGAACATGGTGCTTTATGCTTCATATTATTATCAAATGATGTGTTTCCATCCTATGATGTTTGAGTAGATTTTTGTTGTCCTATGGGTTGATTGATGATCATGATTGGTTTGAGTTTCATGTTTTATCATTGGTGCTGTCCTATGGTGCTCTCCATGTCGTGCAAGCGTGAGGGATCCTTGTCGTAGGGTGTAGCAATGTGTTCATGATTTTCCTATGGTGGGTTGCGTGAGTGACAGAAGCATAAACCTGAGTGGGTGGGTTGTTGCATATGGGAGTAAAGAGGACTTGATACCATATAATGCTAAGGTTGGGTTTTACTTTAGTGATCTTTAGTAGTTGAGGATGCTTCCTAGAGTTCCAAACATAAGTGCATATGATCCAAGTAGAGAAAGTATGTTATCTTATGCCTCTCCCTCATATAAAATTGCAATAATGATGACAGGTCTAGTTATCGATTGCCTAGGGACAATTCCTCAATTCCTACCACCACTTTTCCACACTCATTAAACTAACTTAATTGTTACTTTATTTCAGCAACCCCTAGATTTTATTTACGTGCTCTTTATTATCTTGCAAACCTATCCTTTCACACCTACAAACTGCTTCTAGTTTCATACTTGTTCTAGGTAAATCGAACATTAAGCGTGCGTAGAGTTGTATTGATGGTCGATAGAACTTGAAGGGATATTTATTCTACCTTTATCTCCTTGTTTGGTTCGACACTCTTACTTATCAAAAGAGGCTACAACTAATCCTCTATACTTGTGGATTATCAAGACCTTTTTCTGGCGCCGTTGCGGGGGAGCACTAGCGTGGGGTGAATATTCTCGTTTGTGCTTGTTTTATTTATCACTAAGTAATTTTTATTATTCTATTATTAATTTTTTTTCTCTATTTAGATATGGGTAGGAAACACAAAATATCAAAAAAATTAGATGTACTTGCTGCTCCAAAAGTTGAGGAACCACTAGTGTTTCGTACCACCGAAGAATATTACTTGGGTCATCTTCGATCCACTTGTGCTCATGCTAAAAAATCAACTAGCTTAGTTGAGGGGAAATCATTAAATGAGCATGCTCATTATGTGCAACACCGCATATCTCACAAAGGGAAACTCTTGTGGCAACAAAATAATACTTTGTGTTGCTATGTTTGGAATCTATGTGAAATTTATGACTTTACTTGTTGCTCTAAAGAAGCTAAAGAACACCTTCCCTACCAATGTGTATTTAAGGACAATGAAATATTATCCTCTTATGCCAAGGAGGCCTATTGCTATAATGATGTTGAAGAGATTGAAGAACTTGTTGCTTTCAAGGGTGCCTATGAAATTGCTTCTTTCATTGAGAAGTATGATGCTACTCTTTACGAATGTGAAAATTTTCCCGTACTTAAATATTGCTATGAAAACTATGCTTCTAATGCCTATGTTAAAGAATTTATTTTAAGAATGACCGCTGCCTTGGAAGAGAATAATATTTTGCAAGAATCTATGGAAGAGGAAGTTGCTGAAATTGTAAGCTCATTAGATGGAAAATATGAGGAGGAGAACGAAGAACAAAAGGAGGAAGAGCGGATTAGCTACCCGTTCCCACCTTCTAATGAGAGTAACTCTTCAACTCATACATTGTTTTATGTCCCTTCGTGCTTACCGAAGGATGAATGCTAGGTTGATTGCTATGATCCCTTGGATTCTTTTGAAGCATCCCTTTTTGATGAACTTGATGCTTGCTATTCTTGTGACCATGATGCCAATATGAATAATCCTCATGGAGATGAAATTGCTATAGTTCCTTATGTTAAACGTGAAATTGTTTCTATTGCACCCGCACATGATAGTCCTAATCTATTTTTGAATTCTCGAGACTACACTATATCGGAGAAGTTTTCACTTATTAAGGATTATAGTGATGGGTTGCATTTTCCTATTGCACAATATGATTTTAATGAATATAATATGGATGTGCTTGCTTCTACTACTTGCACTTATTAATAGAGAGGAACTACATCTTCACCTCTCTATGTTCCCAATACGATAAAATTGCAAGAAACTGTTTATACTATGCATTGGCCTTTACTTTATTTGCATGGATTGTTGTTTTATGACATGCCGATGCATAGGAAGAGAGTTAGACTTTGTTGTTACATGATATATGTTACTTTGTGATCACTACTAAATTACAAATCATTTTTAATTAAAATTTTCTTTGATATACCTTGGGATCCAGGTGAATCCATTACTTGAGCACTATATGCCTAGCTTAATGGCTTTAAAGAAAGCGCAGCCAGGGAGACAACCCGGAAGTTTTAGAGAGTCATTTTATTCTGTTGTATGCTTTTATATAGTTTAAAAACAAAAAATATAGTGGGGAACTTAAAAACTTTTCAAAAATAAAAGTGAAAGTGAGAAAGACGAGAAACGTTGAAGTGGGGGCTAGCCTTGAACTTTTTTCATGCCCATGGAAACTTTGTGAATCTTTATTACTGAAAATTTTCACCAAAATAATTATCCCCTTGTAGACATCCCTGGTATTACAAAAATAATGTGCAAAGATTTGCCTTTATGGTGATTAGATTGCTTGTTTGGTGTGTGAAGTGCAAAAACATAAACTTTGGTTGTAGTGTGTGAATTTTCATTTTTTTACTGGAATGTCAAAAGCTTCTGAAATACATAGTACTCTATGAAATTCTTTTATTCTGTCCCAATTTTTCACAATTTTTAGAGTTACATAAGTATGGTCAATGTTCAGATTAATACACACTATCATGTTTATGACATATTCTGTTTTTGATGCATTTTTTTGCTCGTTTTTATAAAACTATAGATTGTATCAGTGGTATAAGCCATGGAAAAGTTATATTACATTAGCTAAAATGCAAAAACAAAATGTGAATTGGTTGGAAACAATACTTAAAGTGGTGATTTGTTTTATTATACTAACGTATCTCACGAGGGTTTTGTTAATTTTGTGTGATTGAAGTTTTCATGTTTTGGGTGAGATCACGATGGACGAAGGCATAAGGACTGGAAAGAGATTAAGGTTGGGGATGCCCGAGTCATCCCAAGGTAATATTCAAAGACTCCCATAAAACTAAGCTTGTTGATGCCCCGGAAGGCATCCCCTCTTTCTTCTAACAACCATCGGTAATTTTACTTGGAGCTATATTTTTATTCATCACATGATATGCGTAAATCTTGGAGCGTCATGTTATTTCTATTTTTATTTTAATAATGCAACATGATCGTATGAGAAAGTCCTTGGTTTATTTACATAAGGCTCTTTGCACCTCACTTATATCTTTTGAGTATGGCTTTATAGAATGCTTCATGTGCATCACTTATATCATTATAAGTTTGGATTGCCCTTTTCTCACACATAGAAAACCGCCATTTGTAGAATGCTATTTTGTTATGCTTATATTTGTTAGAGTGTGGGAATATATTTTTTAGAAAGAATTAAACTCTCATGCTTCACTTATGTCTAATTAGAGAGTTAACAGGAGTTGGTCACTCACATGGTTAGTCATAAAATCCTACATAAAACTTGTAGATCACTGAATATGATGTGTTTGATTCCTTGCAATAGTTTTGCGATATAAAGATGGTGATATTAGAGTCATGCTAGTGAGTAATTGTGGATTGTTAGAAATACTTGTGTAAAGGTTTGTGATTCCCACAACATGCACGTATGGTGAACCGTTATGTAAGGAAGTCGGAGGATTATTTGTTTATTGATTGTCAACCTTTGTGTGAGGGTCGGGAGCATGCCATGGTTAACTACTACCAACCTCTCCCCTAGGAGCATGCGTCTAATACTTTCCCTCAATGATTAATATACTTTTGCAATAAGTATGTGAGTTCTGTATCACTAATGTGAGTCCATGGATTACACATAGTCTCACCCTTCCACCTTTGCTAGACTTTCTAGTACCGTGCAACTTTTGCCGGTGCATTAAACCCACCATATATCCTCCATAAAAACAGCCACCATACCTACCTATTATGGCATTTCAATAGCCATCCCGAGATATATTGCCATGCAACTTCCACCATTCAGTTTATTATGACACGCACCATCATTTTCATATTGCTTTACATGATCGTAAGATAGCTAGCATGATGTTTTCATGGCTTTTCCGTTTTTTATGTCAATTGCTATGCTAGATCATTGCATATCCCGGTACACCTCCGGAGGCATTCATCTAGAGTCATATTTTGTTCTAGATATCGAGTTGTAATTCTTGCGTTGTAAGTAAATAAAACTGTGATGACCATCATTATTAGAGCATTGTCCCATGTGAGGAAAGAATGATGGAAGCTACGATTCCATCGCAAGTTGGGATGACACTCCGGACTTTATGAAAAATAAAACAGGACAGCGAAGCCCAAATGAAAAAAAGAGGCCTTGGATGCCCACCAAAAATAGAGAGAAGGGACAATGCTACTATCCTTTTTCGACACTTGTGCTTCAAGCTAGCACCATGATCTTCATGATAGAGAGTCTCCTATTTTGTCACTTTCATATACTAGTGGGAATTTTTCATTATATAACTTGGCGAGTATATTCCAATGATGGGCTTACTCAAACTTCCCTAGGTCTTCATGAGCAAGCAAGTTGGATGCAGCCATTTTTGGAATCTCCCCGTTTCTAATTCTGATTTGATGGTATCCCAACCTCAAATCCATTTTGGAAAAGACAGAGGAACCATCGAGTTGATCATACAAATCGTTTATTCTGGGGAGCGGATACTTGTTCTTAATGGTGACCAGATTCACTGGCCGATAATCCACAACCATCCGATCCGATCCAGCCTTCTTCTTGACGAAGAGGACGGGACAAGCCCAAAGAGAAGAACTAGGACAGATGAAACATTTTTTCAAAGCCTCATCGAGTTGAATTTTAAGTTCGGCTAGTTCTAAGGGTGCCATCTTATAGGGTCTTCTGGCTATTGGGACAGTCCCTGGAATGAGCTCTAGCACAAACTCAACATATCGGACAGGTGGAATTCCTGGCAGTTCTTCTGGAAAGACATCCATAAAGTCACGGACTACCGGAATATCTTCTAACCTTTGGGAAGAGGGCTACCATGAGGGAATAGAGTTGGTGCTTGACTGCTCGAGTGGAGACATTAACTATCTCACCCGATGGATGTGTAAGTTGAACATTCCTAGTATGAGTATCAATCTAACAGACAATGGTGGCACGGGGAGCAACATTGACAGGCGGACCTCCAAATGGCCTGGCTGGAGAGTTGGGCTAAGCTGGGCGAGGCGCCTGGAAGGAGGGCCTCACGGTGTATCTTGGCGGCAGAGCTGCGTTGGTCACCCACACCCGGCGTTTGTTGGAGCCTGAGCCAGATGCGGGGCTGAAGTCACGGTTGTGCTTCCTCATGGCCTCGTAGTCGGTCTGTCCAGTCTCGGCATTGATAGCCTTGTTGATGAGAGCCTAGAAGGTTGTGCACTCATGCAGTCGCAAATCTCGACAGAGCTCAGGGTTATGTCCCTTGCGGAACCTAGCATGTTCCTTGGCATCAGTTGAAACTTCCTCCAGAGCATAGCTAGCAAGATTCCCAAACTCACGGCTATAGGCATCCACCGACAGTCTGCCCTGTGTGAAAGCACAAAATTCCTCTCTCTTGCGATCCATCAGCCCTTACAGTATGTGATGGGTATGAAATGCTGCACTGGATTCTACACAAGTTGGTGCAGGGCCTTCGGGAGGCATGGTTTCATAGCTTTCCCACCACAGATTGGCGGGTCCTTCCAGAAAGTAGGTAGCAGAGGTCACCTTGTTGGCCTTGGACACATTGGCAGCCCGGATCTTGTGGAACATGCTGGTCAGCCAGTCATCCGAGTCGAGTGGGTCGACCGAATGATGGTACTTAGATGGGCACAGCTTGATGAAATCACTAAGTGACACGCCATCATTGTGATCATTGCGGGGAGCACCTATTGTGTTCTGCTCAATTCGTTCCAACAGCCTGTTGCTCCCTTTTGTCCCGTTCAGCTTCTAGCATCACTTCTGCCAAAGAAGGCGCATGTGGCAGGTTCTCTGGCCTTGGCTGGCTTCCCTCGCCCTTCTCAGGGGAAAGCAAGGGGTTATTCCTAGTTGCCACCATCCTAGGAAAACAAACCCACAGCTTGGACATAGAGGACATCAACTCTAAGACATGAGATAAGGAATGTACTGGACAACATGGCATGCAGGGTAAACACCCAACAACATGGAAATAAGAACTGCCATATAAACACCATGATTCATACACACGATGACATGGTTCAGTACAAGCCCAAGTTGAAATACAAACTACGGAGAGATGACACAAGTCATTGGAGGCTTTACAAGCTTCCTATACATTATCTATCTACACCTCCGGAACTCATCTCTCAACCTCGGTCATATCCCGCAAGACACAGGACTGTGGCGATACGACTACTATCATACTAGTACTAACATCCACGTACTCAAGCATCACCATAGAATGCCTCATATAGGTTACCCCGTGACCTGGGAGCTAAACCTGAGGATTAGGAAACACCCTAGCCTATGATCCCTAGAAACCGTAAGGACACAGATGTGGCCTTTGTTCCCTTGTCGGCAGCAACAGCGGTCCTCGAAGAGGGGTGATGCCTCCAACATCGGGCCAGTCTACGTGTGCTGGCAGATGAGTGTAGCGACCTGACCTGAAAGGTTGAATCTCCGGTGTTTCCGTACCATCCGAAGATCATGCTGGTACAGACACGGTACATCAATGTATATATCAAAGGGAAATCACACAGTTTTATAAATCGTAATCTCATATCGAGTCCTTTATTACAATAAGAATTACAATAAAGTGGCTGAAGGCCAACTCATGAGAATAACTAATCTTGCGGAAGCTTCAAAGGTAGTTGAGTCCATTTGACTCCAAGGGCATCTCACCGAGCGTAGAGCGTATCCTCAATCCTGGTCAGAAAATACTCTGCAACATGATACGTTGCAGCCATGTAGGTCAGCATATTGAATATGCTGGCAATGTCACAAAAGAGGGGGTGTCAAGTAAATCATCTATTCTATATGCATATATGGCAGGTGGGGTAGTAAGTTTTGCATAAAGCCATTTTTTTCCTACTACAAGAGGGGGCAAAATATTATTACTACAATGTTGGTTGATTAATAAGATGGTTCCACCCACCAAGACTCATACCCAAGTTTTCATTTATACCCACATCAATATCATTATTTGTGTTGATAATTCAAGATAGTTTCAGTTCCTTTGGCTCAAGTTGTCCATGACCGTGGACACGGCTAATCGATTAGGTTTGGGTACTTTGCAGAGTTTTGCACACGTTCCCCACAAGATTTCATCGCCTCCGTTGGATTTCTCGCACTTCCGGGTGTTTGAGAAACGGATGAGCAAAACATGGTCTTCTAAAGGGTTTCCCTGAGACTCTGTCGGTGCCCATCCTTTCATACCGTTCTTCTACATCTCGTAGCACCGCCTGTCCAGGGTCACCACGATATCCAACCAAGCCAGAGCCCATAATGGCTTGTGGCTGTGCAAGTAAGCCTTGGGTCTTGAAGCATCCATCCATCTATTTGTGCCTAGGTGGACCTTTCTGCGTGAATAATGGCACTTCTCCAGCAACACCTAGGCTAACCACTTGTTTCTCCAGGGCGCCGTTCAACCATCATCCACCTAGAGGTATGTTGAAAACTTGGGTCTTGAAGTCTTGATCATCTTGTAGGTCCTGAAATTATTATCTCACAACTCTCATGAATCACACAACCAACCCCGTCTACTATTATCATAGCAAAATATAAATCAACATTTCCCGGGGCCAATGTGTCAAAAGGGTTGAGGGGATCCTACCACATGATACTACATCAAGTAACCGAGTTTCCAAATTACCTACTTTGCATGCAATTGGGGAGATGGTAGAACTAATGCAATAAAAACATGGGTAAACATGATCAAAGTGACTTGCCTTGTTGACAATCCTCGTACTCAAGTGACTCTAGATAAGAAGCTTCTCACTCCGGATGATCTAATGAATCAAACAAAGCACACAATAAGCAAACAACTAATAATACAACTCACACAATCAGCAAGATTAAAATAAAACAATTCAATAGTATCAATCAAGAGAAAGAAATTCAAAAGCAATATTTGTCTCACATTTTTTTTGTGTCAAAACTACTAAAAAAATAAGACCAATCAACTATTTTTAATAACAAAACAATAGTTAACAGAAAATAAATAATAAAATTTATATTTAGTAAACAGAATTAAGTCCACTAAAACTATAGTGAAAAGAAATGCTACTAAAATTATAAATTTTTATAAAACACCACTTAATGTAGATACTAGAGTTTCCTATAGTATTTGAGTATGAAAAAAAATTATTATTATTATTATTATTATAAATAGAACATCACTTAGCAGAAAAGAATTACTAAAATTCTTTATTAGAAGACAGAATTAAATCTCCTAAATGTTTTGTGAAAAGTAAAACTAAATTGCTTTATAAAACTATACCTAATGGAAAGAAATGAAGATTTCCTATAACAATAAGGTATAAAAGTAAATAATTATTTTTATTAACAGCAAGTTATTTCACCTAATGTTGAAACAACAGAACCTAATGAAAACTAAAAACAAAAGTTAAACAAACTCAGATTCAAACTAAACTAAAATCAAATTAACTAAACTCTATTAAGAACTAAACAGATTTTGTTTTTGTCAAAACACTATCCAAAATGCTCAGGCGATGGCGGCGAAGATCCGGCGTCGAATGGTGGCGTCAAAGGGGAGTGGGGGTGAGTGTGGCGACGGCTAGGAGCTGTGGGGGTTTCGGGTGGAGTCAGAACTCCGGCGAAGTGGTGCGGTGGCGTTTCGGCGAGGGTAGAGGGGGTAGCAGGGTGGAACAGAGAGCGGCGAGGGTAGGGCTTTTTATAGGCTAGGTGCGGGGTCGGGAGAGGGAGAGAGGAGCGAGATCCGGAGAGGAGAGATCTCCGGCGACGTGGTCTTGCGCGAGGAAGGAGACGGGCACGCGGATGACGCTGTCGGACAGTGGGTCCCGCGTGTTAGTGAGAGAGAGGGCGAGGTTAGCGCGTCGGTGACCGATCCGGAGGGATCTCGGGGTTTAAAGGCTATGGGCCGGACGGTTTTCTAATTAAACGCTTTAAATCTGTCTCCTTTTCTATTTTTCCAGAGCGTTTAAAACTCTTTAATGCATTCAAATCATTTCCAAGCATAGGGAATATATATATCAAAATGGTCAGGGGAATAAATGCATTTTAATGAACATTTTTCCTCTGTCAAAATGAATACTTTAAAATTTTATTTTTTCATAAAATGCCTAATTGATTTTAAATTCTTTTGAGATAAACTTTCAAATAACCCCCTGGTTTATTGTTCAAATAACTCACCAAGATGCCCCTAGTGTGGACTGTCATATTACTCCTCTCTTTTTATGAATATTCGAAGGGTTTTCAAATAGGAGGAAACAAGTATAAGAAGAAATTGAAATGGCCTTTCATAATTCCAAAAGAAAAACTTCAACAATTCACTTCATTCAAACAATGTGATGATGATGCATAGCTATATATCATAACATTCCAAAATGAATTTTTGGGATGTTATAAACCTACCCACCTCGCCCTCGAGATTCGGGGTGGCTAGAAAATAGGTGCGGATGGTCTCTACGAAGATCTTCTTCGCGTTCCCAGGTGGCTTCTTCCTTAGTGTGGTGACTCCACAGAACCTTACAGAACTTGATGGTCTTTCTACGGGTAACTCTGTTGGTAATCTCGAGGATTCTGACAGGCTTCTCCTCGTAGGTCAGGTCACTGTCGAGTTGTATGGCCTCTACGGGCACTCTGTCTCTCAAAGGAATATCAGCCATCTCTGCGTGCATTTCTTCAGCTGGGAAACATGGAAAACATCATGAACTCCGGACAATCCTTCTGGCAATTCCATCTTGTGTGCAACTTCGCCTCTACGTTCAAGAATTTTGTAGGGGCCTATGAATCTGGATGCTAACTTTCCTTTAACACCAAACCTATTGATTCCTCGAAGTGGGGACACATGAAGATATGCTCGGTCTCCCACTTCATACGTCACCTCCTTGCGTTTGCTATCAGCATAGCTTTTCTGCCTGGATTGGGCTATCTTGAGTCGGTCTCGAATCAGTTTGACCTTTTCTTCAGAATCTCAGATAAGATCGGGACCAAAAAGTTGTCGGTCTCCAACACCATCCCACATCAATGGTGTTCTGCACCTCCTTTAGTATAAAGCTTCAAAAGGGGCCATCTTCAGACTCGTTTGATAATTGTTGTTGTACGAGAACTTTACGTAAGTTAAGTTTTCATCCCAACTAGACCCATAGTCTAGCGCACAAGCTCTCAACATGTCCTCCAGAATCTGATTGACTCGCTCGGTCTGTCCATCGGTCTGCGGATGAAAAGTTGTACTGAATTCCAGCCTTGTACCCAAAGTTTCATGTAACTGATGCCAAAACTTTGAGGTAAATTGTGTTCCTCTATCTGACATGATACTCCTCGGAACTCCATGCAGACATATATCTTGGGCATATATATCTTAGCTAACTTAGCACTGGTATAGGTGGTCTTCACCGGAATGAAATGAGCTACCTTGGTCAAGCGATCGACCACTACCCAGATGGAATCATAACCTGAACGGGTCCTGGGTAATCCCGTGATATAGTCTATACCAAGCTTATCCCATTTCCACTCGGGTATCGGCAAAGGTTGGAGTAACCCTGCTGGTTTCTGATGTTCCACCTTTACTCGCTTACAAACATCACATACCGCAACATGTTCGGCAATATCCTTCTTCATACCTGTCCACCAGTAACTTTCCTTCAAATCCAGGTACATCTTATTGTTGCCTGGGTGTATCGAGTATGATGAATCGTGGGCTTCTTGAAGTATCAACTTCCTGAGCTCTGGGTCATTGGGCACATAGATTCGGTTCTCAAATCACAGAGTTCCTTGTTCATCTTCACGAATGTCTTTAGCTTTTCCATCCTTCATTCTTTGCTTTATTTCAGCTATCTCCTTGTCCGATTTCTAGGCTTCACGAATTCTTTCGGTCAAGGTGGACTGGATCTCTAGTGTGGCAACATATCCTTTTGGAACTATCTCTAGCCAGAGCTCTCTGAGATCATCGGTTAATACCTGGGGTAATCCTCCTACTATGAGTGTGTTCACATAACTCTTCCGACTCAAAGCATCTGCTACAACATTTGCCTTTCCTGGATGGTAATGCAGTCTCATGTCATAGTCCTTGATTAACTCTAACCATATCCTCTGTCTGAGGTTCAACTCCTTCTATGTGAAGATATACTTCAGGCTTTTATGATCAGTGTAAACATCACAACTATTTCTGATAAGGAAATGTCTCTAGGTCTTGAGTGCGTGCACTACGGCTGCTAGATCCAAATCATGGGTGGCATAATTCAACTCATGGGGTCGTCGCTGTCTGGATGCATAGGCTACATCTTTTCCCTCCTGCATGATTACTCCTCCAAGTCCTTGACGTGATGTGTCACAATAAACGTGGAAGTCCTTCCGAATGTTTGGCAGTATCAACACTGGGGCTGTGACCAAACGTTTCTTCAACTCCTGGAAACTGGCCTCACATTCCTCAGTCCAGATATACTTAGACTCTTTCTTCAACAATTCCGTCATGGGTTTGGCAATCTTTGAGAAATTCTCAATGAGTCTCCGGTAATATCCGGCAAGTACGAGAAAACTACGGATCTCCTTAACTGAGGTGGGTGACTTCTACTGAGTGACTGCTTCAACCCTAGCGGGGTCTACTGCTATTCCTTCTCCGGAAATAATGTGTTCAAGGAATCCGACTTCCGTCAGCCAGAATTCACATTTACTGAACTTGGCATATAACTTATGCTCTCTAAGCTTCTCCAGAACTAAACGCAAGTGTTCCTTGTGTTCTTCCTCGCTCTTGGAGAATATCAAAATGTCATCGATGAACACCACGAAAAACTTGTCCAGGTATTCCATAAATACCTTGTTCATCATATTCATGAATTAGGCAGGAGCATTAGTCAAACCAAAAGACATGACAATATACTCATATAAGCCATACCTTGTTGTGAAGGCTGTTTTGGGTATATCCTGTTCACGAATTTTCAATTGGTGATACCCTGATCGAAGATCGATCTTGGAGAATACTTTGGCTCCTACTAGCTGATCAAACAAGTCATTAATCATCGGTAGAGGGTACTTGTTCTTGATAGTCACCTCGTTCAATCCACGATAATCGACAACCATCCTCAAGGTTTTATGATTCTTCTCCACCAAAAGAACTGGGGCTCCCCAAGGTGAAGAACTTGGGTGCATATATCCCTTATCCAATAACTCCTTAATCTGCTTCTTGATTTCTACTAAATCATTTGCGAGCATCCGATAGGGTCTCTTGGAAATTGGGGCAGTTCCTGGTAGTAACTCGATCAGAAATTCAATCTCTCTATCTGGTGGCATGCCTGGTAATTCCTCCGGGAATACATCTGGATAGTCTTATACCACCGGTATTTCCTCTTGAACAACTCCTATGAGGGAATTTAACCAATCACTCATCCGTGTGGGTCGGGATACAAACTTAATCCTCTTGTTCTCTGGGGTGGTGAGTAAAATAGACTTGCTGGGGCAATCAAGATTTCCTTCATACTTGGTCATCCAATCCAAGCCTAGGATTACATCCAATCCCTAGGATTCTAATACGATGAGGTCGGTGGGAAAAACATGGTTTCCTATATGGAGTTTCAAGGCATGGCATCCTATCCCTACCATCATCATATCTCCTGGGAAATTGACCTTAATGGGCTGACTAAGGGTTCTGGTGGGTGAACCATACTTTTCCACAACTACCCTTGATATGAATGAGTGAGTTGCACCAGAATCAAAAGGTACCATAACTGGACGTGAATGCAATAAAAAGTTACCAACCACAGTCTCAGGCTGATCATAGACTTCTTCCACATCAATGTGGTTCACCTGAGCACGAGGAAAGGGATTTGGCTTCTTAGCTACGGAGTTGCCGTTCTTGTTGTTGTTTCCATTTCCTTGCTTGTACTGAGCGCATTCAGTGGCATAGTGCCCTGTCTTCTGGCACCTGAAGCAGGTGATATGATTCAGATCCTTCTGGGCTGGAGCGGAACGGTGCGGGTTGCCATTCCGCTTACATTGCCATTCTTGGAGTTGCCATTGTTGGGACGATTATTCCCATTTCCTCCATGGTTGTGGCCTCCATGATTGTGCACATGATTTGTGTGTCCTCCATACTTATCAGTCCCTGATCCGGTATTTCCTGAGTATGGGGAGTAGCAGGGCTTCTGTTGAGCTCTAGATTGAGACTTCCCCTGTCCATACTTCCTCTTGCGGTTCTCGATTTGCTTTTGCTTCCCCTCCAAGATGAGGGCCTTGTCTGCTAGCTCCTGGTAGTTGTTAAAAGTAGCCACCATCAGCTGCACGCTCAACTCATCGTTGAGTCCTTCCAGGAACTTCTCCTATTTGGCTGCATTATCGGCCACATCTCCTGGTGCATAACAAGCCAACATGTTGAAATCATCCACATACTGGGCCATGGAGCGGTTCCCCTGGCATAAGTTGCAAAACTCACGCTTCTTCAGACTCATGGCTCTAGCTGAGACATGAGCAGTGCGGAATGCTAGCTTGAACTGCTCCCAAGTCACACCAGCAATGGGGTACGTGGTGGTGTAGTTCTCCCACCATGAAGCTGCTTGTCCCTCCAGTTGATGGGCGGCAAAGCACACCTTTTCAGCCTCACTGCATCCAGCAGTGGTGAGTTCCCTCTCCATCTTGCGGAGCCAATCATCTGCCACAATGGGCTCAGTGCTGCTGGAAAAGGTTGGTGGATTCAGCCTCAGAAAACGGGTGAGGTTGTCGCCTTGAGGTGGAGGATGGTTGTTGTGGTTTTTGGCCTGGTTCGGGATCAACAGCTGCATCAAGGCATTCTGCTGCTGGAGAAGTTGTGTGAGTTCCGGCGGGAAGGTGAAGTCAGGCTCGCGTCGCGGAGGCATCTTGCTGTTTTCAGAGGGGTGAGAATTAGAATAGAACAAGGACCTAAAAGGAAATTTCACTACCCATATGTAATGCAACTACAAATCACACCAAACACTCATTCATTTATTCAACTCAAGGTTCAAACATTGAGATACAAATCTCCAAATCAAGCTAAGCATCGACCTACGCTTTAACAACGAAAATAAAGATACATGGGGCATAACTAAAGTTCTCCTCAAAAGTACATGGAGAAGTGGCCTCCTCCGGTGACGCTCTCCTCATAGTCGTCATTGTTGCTGATCAAGGGAGACATGTCCCCTTCTGGGTGAAGATTTCCCCCATGTCCAACTGTTCCTCCAGGGTTGCAATGCGAGTGTTCAGCTTATCGATCCTCTCTATGAAATCCTTCACTACATGCTCATGCTCATACTTGGCTTCCCGTAGGTCAGCTTCGAGGTCAATCTCGCAGTTCATCAGCCTCTTGATCGTCTTCGTGTTGGCACGTACCCGAAGCTCCAAGGTCCTGATGTGCGTCTCCAATGTCTGGATATAGAAAATGGTGGAGTCTTTAGTGGGAGTGTTTATGATATTTCCATCGGCATCCTTGCGACAAACCACGCTGAGTCCTGGTCAAATGGGACCACCACTGTATTCCTCCTGAATACGTCCAAGGGAATGGTGAATTTCCATGTCCCTCCCAAGAATCCAGCTGGGTACCACAAACTTGAAGTCGATGGGTTCCTTACGATTTCCAAAGGTCTTTCCGGGGATGTGCACTTCGATCCTATAGCGACCATCTTGTGGAAAAGACATGATAGTAGTCCTAGTGATGCTTGGCAAAGCGATCCTTACGTCCCTAACGATCTTCATGAGCTCCTTGCCAAAGGGCATCATCGCGTCAGGCTGAAAAAACTCCGTGATCAAAAACTGGGATGAAGGTGGCCATCTATAAATTTTGAAATAAATCGGAGGGAAGGCAGAAACGAGCAGATGATAGTATAAGAATTTTAAAGAGAAATAAATCCTAAGGCCTTTCCAATCCTATAGGTTACATCCTATGGTCAGTGTGTGCTCCGATACCATCTCTGTAGCGACCCGACCTGAAACGTCGAATCTCCGGTGTTTCTGTACCATCCCAAGATCATGCTGGTACACACACGGTACATCAATGTATATATCAAAGGGAAATCACACAACTTTATAAATCGAAATCTCATATCGAGTCCTTTATTACAATAAGAATTACAATAAAGTGGCTGAAGGCCAATTCATGAGAATAACTAATCTTGCCAAGGTAGTTGAGTCCACCTGACTCCAAGGGCATCTCACCGAGCATAGAGCGTATCCTCACTCCTGGTCGGAAAAATACTCTGCAACATGATACGTTGCAGCCATGTAGGTCAGCATATTGAATATGCGGCAATGTCACAAAATAGGGGGTGTCGAGTAAATCATCTATTCTTTAGCATATATGGCAGGTGGGGTAGTAAGTTTTGCATAAAGCCAATTTTTTTTCCTACTACAATAGGGGGCAAAATATTATTACTACAATGTTGGTTGATTAAATAGATGGTTCCACCAACCAATTCTCATACCCAAGTTGTCATTTATACCCAAATCAATATCATTATTTGTGTTGAGAATTCCAGATAGTTTCAGTTCCTTTGGCTCAAGTTGTCCATGACCGTGGACACGGCTAATCGATTAGGTTTGGGTACTCTGCAGAGTTTTGCACACATTCCTCACAAGATTTGATCGCCTCCGTTGGATTTCTCGCACTTCCGGGTGTTTGAGAAACGGATGACCAAAACATGGTCTTCTAAAGGGTTTCGCTGAGACTCTGTCGGACCCCATCGTTTCCTACCGTTCTTCTACATCTCGTACCGGCTTACACAGCGAGTCTTGGGCCTGCGACCCGCCTGCCGGGTCACCAATAAAACACCATGTCTTGACTAGGTCTCCTGTGAGTCACCAGGTCCCGGCTAGGTCATACTTCTGGCCAGGTCATACCGCGGGGTATATCCCTGACATGGGGCGTTGACCCGCTCGTCCTCGTGCATGGTCGTGTGGGAGGCCAGGGTGGGCCTTCCAACGCGCTAGCCTCATTTGCTTCCAGCCGAAGGCCCATGGCCCATGGTGAGCAGTCCCCTTTTTCTTTCTGATGGTGGGCTTGGCCCGTGCTTAATTGTTGCTATGTCTCGCCAAGTGTACTTTTTAGTTAAACAACGCCCACCAATTTTGGTCAGCGTTGGTTTTTTTAGATTCTGTGAATTTAGTATTTTTCCTAGGAATTACATATTTGCAAGATAGTCCCTTTAGTTCATGCATTTAATATCTCATGAACCGTGCATCTGATCGAAATACTTTGTATATGTAAAATGACTAGAATTTCATGTAGATTCACAATATCGAACTTTCATGGATGTTCCAAAATGTTACACTTGCTTTTTTCATGTATTTTACGTAAGTGCCACGTAAAATGATTTATTTCATAACTTGTGAACCGTAGTTCTGTTTAAAATGTTTTACATATGTGACTTGACTAAAAATATGTGTAGAATCTCACGGTGACATTTATTTTGCTATTTAACAACTCTTAAATATGGTTAGTGCAGATATGAACCAAACTTAAAATATGCATATGAGGTCATTCCGGAATTGTAATTCGTTGCTTCCGCCTCATTTAAAGTGCCTAGGTGATGTAGTTATGTATGCTTCACCATTTGCCATATTAAACAACATTTAATATCGACGAGTACCTAATGAGAATGAACTAAGTAATTTGAGCATTGAGTTTCGTCAATATGCAACTCGTTGCATATTGAGCTTTACTTAATGTGTAGGAGTTGTTTGATGTGCCATGCCATGTGTTGCATATTAAACCAGACATGCATCATATTTGTTTGCGCATCATGTCATGCATATGTTGTGATGTTCCATGTGTTGATTGTTGTTTCGGATTGTTCCTTCTCGATAGAGTTCCGAAAGCGTTCGGAGTATGAGGATTCGTTCGACTATGTGGACTCGTCTTCTTCATGTACTCATTCTTCTTCCAAGCGGGATCTCGAGCAAGATGTCACATTTCCCTGGATACCACTACTATCATTGCTATGCTAGTTGTCCCGTTTTTATCGTTATGTATCGCTACATACCACTTGTTTGTCAAGCCTCCCAACATTGCCATGAAAAGCCTCTAACTCTCCACCTTCCTAGCAAACCTTTGTTTGGCTATGTTACCGCTTGCTCAGCCCTTCTTGTAGCATTTCTAGCTGTAGGTGCAATTGCTTCCATGTGACAACATGGACATTCATTTGTTATCACAATATTATTGCTGTTTAATTTAATGCACTTATACACTTGGTAAAGGGTGGAAGGCTTGGCCTTTTGCTCGGTCTTTTGTTCCACTCTAGCCGCCCTAGTTACTTGTGAACCGGTGTTATGTTCCATAAATGAGCGCTCCTAACATGATCGGGGTTGTTATGGGGACCCCCTTGATTTTGGTATTAGGATAAAGCTTGTTTGGCATGGCCTAGCATTGGTGCTACATTTTCCTAATAACTAATAAACTTGCATAGGGACTTTCCGAACCCCGTGGATAATTAGTCAACAACCCGGGCCAGTGCTCCTCATGAGTGTTGGTCCAAACTAGAGCACTATGCGGGGCCGCCCCAGGGCAAATTGGTGATTTCTATCAGGGCACTGTACGCGTCGCTTATCCACCGTGTCCTGTGAACAAGATACGCGGCTCCTATCAGGATGGTCGACACACCGGGAGGCCTTGCTAGATTTGTTTTACCTTTCTTGAATGTCTTGCGTGAGGAACTCTGATCTTCTTTGGGCTATCTCGAGGTGTGGGATTTCCTTTGGAATTGCCTAGGATGATCACGAGATCCGTGGTCGAGGTTATTCCCGCGGTGTGTGGTTAATTTGTGATGGATGAGTTGGAGCACCCTTGTAGGGTTAAATCTTTTGGAAAGCCATGCCCGTGGTTGTGTGGCAAACTTGGATATTTTTTTTAACACCCGGTCATAGCAAACTTGAAGTAAACTCTAATAAAATACACCAACTCTGTGCGTAACCGTGACTGTCTCTTCTCGTGAGTCCTTATCCGAGAGAGAACATGGTGGGGTTATGTTTGACGTAGGTAGGTGGTCAGGATCAGTTAGTGATCGTTACTAGTTCACGTCTGTTATGCGTTGACCACCATACTTTATTTTCTGTATTCGTAAGTTAGACACTCAAAGAAATGCTTAGTTTCTTGTTGCAGCCTCACCACTTAACCATACCTCACGAATTAAGCTTTGCTAGTCTTGATACCATTGGAAATGACATTGCTAAGTCCCTGTGGCTCATAGATGCTTTGATGTGAGCATGATTCTTGTTTGATTTGGAGTTCTTCTTCTTCAATCTAGGATGGGTTCCAGGCGGCAGCCTGGGATAGCAAGGATGGATGTCATTTTATCGTTTGATTTCGTCCATAGTCGGACCCTGCTCTTATGTATGATGTTTGAATATATTGCTGTATTGATGTGATCTTGATGTAGCTTGTGGCGAGTGTAAGCCAATTCCATATTCTCATCTCTTTTGTACATGTACTTGTAATGATATCCATTCTTGCAACACGACGAGATGCGCTCCTATCCCTGTCGAGGCCCTCGAGCCAAAATAAGAATGGGTCGCATCTTGGGTGTGACATTGTCTAAGTGTGAAATGATCCAAATCCACCAACCCAAGTCCAATCATCACATGATATGAGGTGGTTTCAATGGTCAACATCTCCATATTGATCATATCTACTATATGACTCATGTTCGACCTTTCGGTCTCTTGTGTTTCGAGGCCAGGTCTGTACATGCTAGGCTCGTCAAGTTTAACCTGAGTGTTCCACATGTGCAACACTAGCTTGCACCTGTTGTATTCGAATGTATAGTCTATCACACCCGATCATCACGTGGTGTCTAAAAACAACGAACTTCCGCAATGGTGCACACTGAAGGAGAACACAATTTTATCTTGAAAGTTTAGTGAGGGATTACCTTATAATGCTAGCGTCTCCCTAAGAAAAATAAGGTGCATAAAAGGATTAACATCACATGCAAATCATAAGTGACATGATATGGCCATGAAATTGTGCTTTTGTTCTCTATCTCCAATGCACCGGCATGATCTCCATCATCACCGGAATAACACCATGATCTCCATCATCATGATCACCATCATTGTGTCGCCATCGGGATTGTTGCGTCCACCATGCTTATACTAATATTGCTACCACTTAGCGATAAAGTAAAACATTACATAGCGCTTAATGATTGATACACATGTCATACAATAATTAAAGACAACCCTATAACTCCTCCTGGTTGCCATACTCATCGACACGCAAGTCGTGATATTCTATCCAAAACCTGATCATCTCATAGATCACATATATCTCATCATGTAATTGGCCATATCATATCACAACATACCCTGCAAAAACAAGTTAGATGTCCTCTAATTGTTGTTGCATGTTTTATGTGGCTGCTAAGGGTATCTAGAAAGAACCATTCTTAAGTACACAAAACCACAACTGTGATACAAAAATTGTTATTCAAGCTTCTCAAGGACCGCCTTTGTCGAATCCGATCCAACTATAGTAGGAGAGACAGACACCCGCCATCCATCTTTATGCAACAAAGTCACATGTTAGTTGATGGGACCGGTCTGTCGTAAGCGTACGAGTAAGGTTGGTCCGGGCCGTTTCATTCCATAGTACCGCCAAATCAAGAAAAGACCAAGAGAGGAAGCAATCTAAGCATCAAATCCTAGAAACTCCTTTGTGTTCTACTCATGATCTCATCTACGCATACACCTAGCTCATGATGCCACTCTTGGGGAACGTTGCTTGGGAAACAAACAATTTCCTACCCACACACAAGACCTGTCAATGGTGATGAGTATCTATGAGAGGGACAATGGATCTACATACCTTGTAGATTCCTAACGAGAAGCATGAAGAAACATGGTTAATGTAGTCGAACGTCTTCGTGATGCAAACCGCTAGCCATTCCATGATCCAGTCACAATCCGTCCCGATCTAGCACCAAACAGATGGCACCTCCACGTTCAGCACATGTAACGCTTGATGACGATCTCTGCCTTCTTGATACAGCAGGGGGGAGTGGAGAGGTAGATGAGAACTCTGACAATGCGACAACGCAGTGGCGGCGGTGGAACTATTCCGGAAAGGCTTCGCCTAAGAACCGCCAAAAACTAGGGGAGACGATCTAGTGGGGAGAGAGGACTGCACCGTGGGTTAGGGTTGGGTGCGGCTGGCCTCTCCTCCTCCAATATATATAGGAGGGAAGGGAGGGGCCGGTGCCCCTAGGGTTTCCCCTCGGAGTCAGCCAAAGGAGTGATGAGGACATCACTACTAATGTTATACCCACAACCTCGGTTGCTATACATACGGGAGCAATTACTAGAGCTCACGCACGTCAATTGAATTACCAGGTACTTCCGTTTCTTTGAAATCCTTCTAATGTTCATGAACTTATGATGCTGCCTAAATTAGATACTTTTGTTTTACTTATGAGTGACGGACATAGTATGGACAAGAAGGATGACCATTGGCGCGGGATCAAGCATGAAGAAGAAGGTGCATGCGCCGGAAAGAACGATGGAGCTTCTAGTGATGATTTTCGCACTTTGAAGCCACCATAATGGGAGCAAGAGTCCTTGGACAAAATATGAATGATGCCACTTTATAAATTTCGCCCATAGGCTAATATAGGTGCCGCGCCACCTTATTTTTGGGCCAGGCCCATGTAATTTAAAAATACCATATTATAGGCACTTTTTAGAGTCCGTATGTATGGGGAAACTGAGTTAGGGTTGGTTTCACACCTCTCCTCCAAGGGGCACGAAATTCCCCTCTATTCCCCCATATATACAACCCTTAGGGCATCATTTTATGTTTGGGTTTTGTTAGATTACAAGTTCGCCATAGCTGCAACTTTGCGTTCTTCGTTTGTGTCCCACGACCACACAAAGGCATTACAGAACCCCACTTTTCATCAATAAGTTTCCCTCTTATATTCGCAATATCAAGATTGCAATCTTAGTTTCTTGCTTGTTCTTCATTTGCATGCAGGAAACGGACCCTCATGGTCAGGTTGATCGTGCTCTGGCGTGTTCAATAACCTCTTAGAGTTGGTTTAGCGATTGCTAAGGCGCGGCATCATCACACGTTCGTAGTCGGATCGTCAAAGTCTACTCTGCCAAAATCGATAGCCACCATCTCATCAAAAGACATAGACAACTTCGCCTCCATAAGTTGGTATCAGATTTCCAGGTTGCATGGTGAGATTTTACCAGTTTTTCATAGTTAGATCGCATCTATTCTTCATACCTAAAGTCCATGAAAAAGCCACAAAAAAATTAGGTTTGGATCATCATATTCGAACCAATTTGAGCCTTTGCATAGTAATTTCAGTATTTTGCTTTGTTGAATTTGTGATTCCATCATCGTGTCAAGTAGCTGATCTTTGGGTCTAGTCCTTTAGAGTTTCGAGTTCTGTTCATAAGTTGTCACACCACCATCGCTCCATACTCACTGCTGCCATATACCATCACCCACCATCATTGTTAACCTTGCCATATATCAACACCCACCATCACTACCCTTTGGTGTCCATATATACCACCATAGATCTGCCACCAATCCGAGTCCATCTCGCATTAGGTTTAGTTTAGCGATCCTTTTGTTTTCAGTTTCGCGTTTTCCTACCTAAGTAGGTTTCGGGAAAAAAATCTATCCGAGTCTGACACGCTTGTCCGAGCACGTTTTGGACCTAAATTTTCGTGGGTGAAAATATTTTTCCCTATCATGATTTTAGGTTCTCCGGACCGTTTTCAGACACTTGCCATCATTGTGATTTTCGTCGAAATTTTTGGTCGTTACAGCCCCGAATCGCTCCAGAAAAAATAATAGTCAAAACATTACGTGCCTATCCTACTTATACGACTTGGGAAGAGTTTTGAGGCACTCACCATTATAGTGATTGTCTAAGAAAAAAAGAGCACAAAGAAAAGAGGCGCCCAAAAAAAATAAAAAAAATTCACAGTGTGCTCTTCCCTTGATTACGTGTAGCTTCGTGATTTTGTTGGTGTTTTTGGCTCGCGTCTCTAGCACGGTCTAGCCTAGGACCAGCACAGTACCGCCATTGAGCATTTATTCAACTTTGCATCTCTAAATTGATTATTGCTGACCCTTTTTGATACCATATTATAAGCCATACCAACTCCACATACATCTATGTCATGTGTTTGACACCACCTAGCAATCGCTCTATCCAAGCTTTGAGAGTTTTGACTACAATGGTTGCCGATCACCGCCTGCTACTAGGTACAAACTGGTAAGAATTTGAGATTCGCTTGAAGGATTTGTGACAGACCACCACCACCACTCCAGTAGTCTATAGGTTTCACATTCTTGTGTGTTTCCTCTTGCTGCTAACCATGCCAGGATCACAAGATGACGAGATCGACTGGGAGAGCATGACCAGCAAAGCGCTCCATGATAAATTTCGGCAAATGATGGCTGACCAGGTACAAGACTTCGTGACCAACCTTGGAGAGGCCATGGAGAAGCTAGATGGTTTGGAGAAGACATTCGACACAAAGATGGACGCCAAGTTACATGAGGTGCTTGCCCATCTACCACCACTAGCTATACTGGTATTGTTGATATTGCTGCTCGAATGACAAGCGCGACGTGTGCCCATCAACCAAGTCCAACATACTGGTATTGTTGATATTGCTGCTACTTTTGTGGAGAAGCTAGATGGTTTGGAGAAGACATTGAACAGGTTGAGGATTATGATGGTGATAATGATGATCAGGGAGAGGTTGCTCCAGATGAGCCCTAGGGGCAACCACCATCACAATCACTAGGTCGTCCACATGGCTACAACCGTAACTGTAGGGCTGCACCACCCCCTGAGGTACGGGATCATGACCATCTCCCTAAACTTAAATTTAATATTCAGACATTTAAGGGTAGATATGTTCCTGATATATATATTACATGGGAGTTAGAAACAAAACAACGTTTTAAGTGCTTACAATTTCCTGAGGATAGACGTGTTGCTACTGCTGTTTGTTCATTCACTAGTTTTGCTTGTGTTTGGTGGTCAGAACATTGTAGAATACATCATGCTAATATTCCAACTACTTGGGCTGATTTGAAAGCTGCTATGCGTCATCGTTGGGTTCCTCCATATTATCAACGTGAATTGCTTCAAAATTTGCAGCGTTTAAGACAAGGAGAAAATTATGTAGAGGAATATTATCAGGAATTACAAACTAGCATGATTAGATGTGGTATTGTTGAGGAGAATGAAGCTATGCTTGCACATTTTATGGGTGGATTAAGTAGATAGATTCAGACCATTCTAGTGTATAAGGAGTGTAACACTATCACTCATTTATTCCATCTTGCTTGGAAAGCTGAACGTGAAGTGCCGGATCGATAGGCAATGGCGAGAACTAATTTTTGTGCAGGTCGCACTTCATCATGGGCGCCATGTACCTCCTCTACTTCCACACGTGTTGCTGCAGCACCACCTACTTCAACCTCCAACTCCTACCGAGATACCAGGAAACAGGCTCCTACTCCACCCTACACAAAGAGCACCCCTTCTAGGCCTGCAGAAACCTCTTCTTCGTCTATTCCATCCACAGGGCAAACACATCAGGTTATATGTCGTTGTTGCAAGCATGGAGGTCACTTTGCGAGAGAATGTCGTTCCAAGCCTGTGATGATTATTAGCGAGGATGGTGGATATGTGTCTGCTAGTGATTATGATGTGGAGACTTTGGATCTCATTGCGAGTGAAGAACAGGGTGGCGAGGATACAGAACCAAGACACACTACACAGCTCCTAATTACGCTGACAGGTATGAAAGTTTAGTTGCTCAACATGTTCTCAGTGTGGAGGTTACACAGACTGAGAAAAATCAGAGGCACAACTTGTTCCACACAAAAGGAGTTGTGAAGGAGCGTTTTGTTCGTGTCATCATCGATCGAGGGAGTTGCAATAACTTGGCTAGCATGGAGATGGTGGAGAAGCTATCTCTAACCACCAGACCACATCCTCATCCTTATTACATCCAATGATTCAACAATAGTGGCAATGTTAAGGTAGCACAGACTGTTCGTGTGTATTTTAGCATTGCTACATATTCTGGTTATCTTGATTGTGATGTGGTACCCATGCAAGCATGTTCTATTTTACTTGGTAGACCATGGCAATTTGATAAAAATTATTTACACCATGGTAGGACAAATCAATATACTCTTGTTCATAAGGATCAAAATATTACTTTGCTTCCTATATCTCCTGAACATATTATGAAACATGACATTGCTAGAGCTAGTAAAGCAAAACATGATCAAAGTAAGAATGAAAATCAGATTGTAGCACAGGAATTTGAGCAACACCATAAGCCTAATAAACCATCATCTAGTGTTGCATCCAAAAGAAAATTGAAGAGTGGATGTTTACTTGGTACTAAATCTGATATTAATGATTTGGATGTTACCACATCTACTTGCTATGATTTTGTATGCAAAGAGGTATTATTTTACTTCGAGGACATGCCTCCCTCTTTGCCTCATGCTGTCATTAACATTTTGCAGGAGTTCACTGATGTCTTTCAACAAGACGTGCCACCGGGATTACCACCTGTTAGTGGGATTGAGCGTCAGATTGACTTAATTCCCGGTGCATCCCTACCCAACCGTGCACCATACCGTACCAATCAAGAGGAGACAAAGGTTATATATGCGAATCCCTTTGTCCTTGTGATGTTCCCATTATTCTAGTGCCTAAAAAGGATGGTACATCGCACTTGTGTATGGATTTTAGAGGCATTAATAATATTACTATTCATTAACATCATCCTATTCCTAAGCTATATGATATTCTTGGTGCATTAAGTGGCTCTACAATTTTCTCCAAAGTTGACTTGCATAGTGGATACCATCAAATTCGTATGAAATTGGGAGATGAATGGAAAACAACATTTACAACTAAGTTTGGATTATATGAGTGGTTAGTCATGCCTTTTAGGTTAACTAATGCACCTAGCACTTTCATGAGATTAATGAACGAGGTTTTACATGCTCTCATTGGACTATTTGTGGTAGTCTATTTTGATGATATGCTGATTTATAATAGATCTTTGGAGGAACATTTGGAACATATATGTTCTATTTTTATTGCTCTACATGATGCACCTTTGTTTGGTAACCTTGGGAAGTGCACCTATTGCATCGACCGAGTATCTTTTCTTGGCTATGTTGTTACTACACAGGGAATTGAAGTTGATAAATCCAAGATTGAAGCTATTGAGAGTTTGCCACAACCCAAAAGCTTCACACAAGTGAGGAGTTTCCTTGGCCTTGATGGTTTCTATAGGCGTCTTGTGAGAGATTTCAGCACCATTGCTGCACCTCTCAAGGAGCTTACAAAGAACGATGTGCCTTTTGCTTGCGATACCGCACAGGAAGAAGCCTTCACAGTCTTGAAAGATAAGTTAACACATGATCCTTTACTCCAATTTCGTGATTTTAATAAGACTTTCGAGCTTGAATGTGATGCTAGTGGAATTAGATTAGAAGGTGTGTTATTACAAGATGGTAAACCTGTTGCGTACTTGTCTGAAAAACTTAGTGGGCCTAGTCTGAATTATTCTACTTATGATAAGGAATTATATGCTCTTTTCGGACTGTGGAAAAATGGAAACATTATTTATGGCCCAAAGAATTTGTCATGCATTCTGATCCTGAATCTTTCAAACATATTAAAAGTGAGGCAAAACTGAATCGTAGACATGCTAAATGGGTTGAATTCATTGAGACTTTGAATTATGCCATTAAACACGAGAAGGGTAAATAAAATGTTATTGTTGATGCATTGTCTCGTCATTATACTATGCTTTCACAACTTGACTTTCAAATATTTGGTTTGGAGACCATCAAAGATCAATATGTGCATGATGCCAAATTTAGAGATGTGTTGTAGAATTGTAAAGAAGGGAGAACATGGAACAATTTTGTTATTAATGATGTATTTGTGTTCCGTGCTAACAAGATATGCATTCCAGCTAGCTTCATTTGTCTTTTGTTGTTACAGGAGGCACATGGAGGTGGATTAATGGGACACTTTGGCATAAAGAAGATGGAGGACGTAATTCTACACATTTCTTTTGGCCAAAGACGAGACGGGATGTTGAGCATTTTGTTGCTCGCTGCACTACATGCAAAAAGCTATGTCACGACTCAATGCTCATGGTTTATTTATTGCTTTGCCTGTACCTAGTGTTCCTTGGGAGGATATATCTATGGACTTTGTTTTAGGTTTACCTCGAAGAAAGAAGGGGAGAGATAGCATATTTGTTGTTGTGATCGATAGATTGTCTAAAATGGCACACTTTATACCATGTCATAAAAGTGATGTTGCTACTAATGTTGCTGATTTCTTCTTTCATGAAATTATTCAGTTGCTGGTGTGCCAAATAAAATTGTTTCAGATCGTGATGCTAAATTTCTTAGCCACTTTTGATATGTTTATGGGCTAAGTTGGGGACTAAACTGCTTTTTAGTACTACATGTCATCCCCAAACTGATGGACAAACTGAAGTAGTTAATAGATCATTGTATACTATGCTTAGGGTTGTCTTGAAGAATGACCTGAAAATGTGGGAAGAATGGTTGCCTCATATTGAATTTGCTTATAATCTTTCCCTACAGTCTACCACTAAGATGTGCCCTTTTGAAGTTGTGTATGGTTTCTTACCTCGTCCACCTATTGATTTGCTGCCTCTTCCATCTTCGGAGAAGGTTAATTTTGATGCTAAAGAATGCGTTGCATTGATATTAAAGATGCATGAGTTAACCAAGGAAAACATTCAGCGTATGAATGCTAAATACAAACTTGCTGGAGATAAGGTAGAAAACATGTTTTCTTTGCACCTGGAGATCATGGTTGGTTACATTTGCATAAGGATAGATTTCCTAATTTGCGCAAGTCAAAGATAATACCACGTGTTGATGGTCCTTTTAGTGTGTTAGAGAAAATAAATGATAATGCATATAAACTTGAGTGTCCTGTAGAGATTGGGGTTAGCCCCACTTTTAACATTGCAGATGTGAAGCCTTATTTGGCTGAGGGAGATGAGCTTTCGTTGAGCACAACTTCAGTTCAAGAAGGGGAGGATGATGGGGACATCCCTACGAGTGTTACACCCACAACTCCTCGTGTTATACATAAAGGACCAATTACTAGAGCTCGCGCATGTCAATTGAATTACCAAGTACTTTCATTTCTTGGAAATCCTTCTAATGTTCATGATATATGATGCTGCCTAAATTAGATACTTTTGTATTACTTATGAATAAAGGACCTAGAATGCAAACGAAGGATGACCATTGGAGAGGGATCAAGCATGGAGAAGAAGGTGCGTGTGGGGGAAAGAACAACAGAGCTTCTAGTGATGATTTTCGCACTTTGAAGACACCATAATTTGAGAGAGAGGCATTGGACGAAATATGCATGATGACACTTTATAAAATGCGTACATAGGATAATATAGGAGCCGCGCCACCTTATTTTTGGGCCAGGCCCATGTAATTTGAAAATACCATATTATAGGTTGTTTTTAGAGTCCATATGTATGGGGGAACTGAGTTAGGGTCGGTTTCGGACCTCTCCTCCAAGGGGCCACGAAATTCCCCTCTATTCCCCCATATATACAGCCCTTAGGGCATCGTTTTAGGTTTGGGTTTTGTTTAGATTACGTGTTTTCCATAGATGCAACTTTGCATTCTTCGTTTGTGTTCCACGACCAGACAAAGGCGGGACCTAGATGCCCATATTGGTTCCTACATATTCTACAAAGATCTTTATCGGTCGAACCTCTATATCAAGGATGCAGTTAATCTTATATGTTGTTCCCTTTGTTCTTCATTATGTTACTTGCCCGAGATTCGATCGTCTATATCTCTATACCTAGTTCAATCTTTTTACTGACAAGTCTCTTTACTCGTTCCATAGTACAAGAAACCTTGACCATCTTTGATCAACGAGGTAGTCTGTTAGAGGTATACTAGGGACATGATGTTGTTTATGTATCCACACATGTATCTGAGTTTCCGATCAATACAATTCTAGCATGGATAATAAAAGACTATCGTGAACAAGGAAATATGATAATAACTAATTTATTATTGCCTCTAGTACATATTTCCGACATCTTCTGTTTGGGTATAAGTCACACTTTTGCCCTGGGTAACGTGTACGTGACTATACCACCTATCTTATCTTAATGAATGTATTAGCCCTTCCGACACTTGTTTGATTGCACTAGCACTATACCACCCCCTTAGGCACTACCCTCTATGCTACTTTCCCTCTTCCCCATATATTCAACTCAAGACCATCAAGACAAGATGCACCAAGGATCCACCTCGACAGACAACTAGCACTCAAGATGTTGACTACAATGTACACAACCAGACACGACCACGTAGGGTTATGTTTTTCCCTCAAGACTGGGAACCC
The DNA here is from genome assembly GCA_022496015.1 of Hordeum marinum. Lineage (NCBI taxonomy): Eukaryota > Viridiplantae > Streptophyta > Magnoliopsida > Poales > Poaceae > Hordeum > Hordeum marinum. The sequence continues at coordinate 144,245,326 of CM039672.1, forward strand.
CTCCCCAGACCAATATAGACCTCAGAAGCTCCCCTAGCTCAAGCCTCTGATCACATGTTTAATACACAGGTTTGCAAGAGAACCTGTTGAGCTTCCATAACCCCTGCTTAGAATTAGGTTCAGTACGGGACTAGTGATCATAGTGAACAAACACCTTTCATCCTTAAGCCAGCAGGGGAATATTGATGCCATAGGGAAATTGTTTGAGGATATATGACTAGGAGAGAAACGATTAGATATGAATATAATAGGTGTGTTGAAAATATATCTAAGACCTTTGGTGGATTATGGGATTTTCATGATGATTGGTGAACTTGGTGGAACAAGTTGATAAAGTAGCATCACCTACATAGCCCTTGAGTAAATTGGTTTTACTAAGACAAATGGGATCAGGGGTCAAAATCCTTGGTGGTATGATAATTGACTTTGACAAGTAATTGTTATGGATTGATGGATTTCAATAATGACTTGGGTAACAATTAGGAATTCTCGTCGGACATGAGATTTGAATTTAATAGGTGATCCTAATAAAGAGTTGGTGTTAAGAAAGACTACATGGTTCAGAGGAATTTGGATTTAGTCCAATGAACATGATCATGATACCATGTTTCTCGGTGGATGATAAGTAGAAGAAATCGGGTGATGTTAGGGACAATTTAAGAATCTACATAAGCTTGACCTTGGAGTTTAGTTGGTCATGAGAATGGAAGTTCGTGGATATCGTGTGAAATAGTCCTTTAAATGATATGTGGATTATAGGAACTCGATTCGATACATGGGACAATTACTGGCATTGACTAGGTGGTAGTAATGGATCGTGTGATATTGGGTGGTGTTCATGAATCGATTAAGTTGGATTCATAGGAAGGAGACAAGATCTTGGATTGATATATTACGAGTTTCCTTAGCATACAAATGCAACACCCTCAACCTAGAATGGGTTAGTAAATCACTTGGATTTGTAGTGTCATAATCAAGCTTAGAAGCTTGTATGCTTTCACGATGATTTTTAGAGAGGGATATATGGGAGTTGGCTATAGTATACCTAAGAGATTTTTGGTTTGGTCCTACTCTCAAAACCTTGGAGTTAAATAGCATGAGTGATGTTGGAGTTAATTTAAATGATGTGGTAGTCTCGATGATATAGGATGATTTTGTTTGGAGTAATAGGTAGGACTATTGGCATATGTGAATTGTGCTCAAGTATAAGATGGTAGACATTCACTCACATCCTAAGCTCCATGAAATCCCGAGAACGGTCGGAATATGACCACAGGCTCTGCATCTAAGTCAAAATTCTATGGTTGATACTCCAGCTGGACCACCACCAATCCTATCCCCCAGGAAGATGGACATGAAGTACTAGATTTAGATAGACCAAAAACCCCTGATAAGTAACGACCCAAGCAAATACAGCTTCTAGGAGGTTAATACTAATTGGACAAAGCTTAGTTCCCAAGTCTTACCCCCAGGACCATACCGTCCACACCTTACGGTTAATATATATACTGTCAAACTCCATTTTAGGTTGGCTTACTGTGCTTCTCTCACATATCCCATGAGCAATGAGTTTATGTGATACTAGGAGAATTATGTTGTTGTCCTCATGGATGACATACTTATTTACCCAATGAGAGAAAGGAACACCATAGTCCCCATTTGGATAAGCCCCAAGAAAAACCTACTACCATGCTTCTCAAGTATAAGGTTTCACCTGGAATAAGTTGGACTCCTCGAAGAACCCTCCCTATAACGGAAGACATTCTTGCCCAAGAAAGATGAAGGACCACGACGATGAAGGAGAAGGAGGAAGAGAAGTCAGCCACTACTCCTCTGTGAACCAGATCAGCTAGAGTGTAGCAAGGAGCACCGACATTCAAGCACGATGAAGCACTTGTACATCAATAGGATTAAAGAGGCCTTCGTTTTAAAATGGTCACCTATCAGTTCCTCACTAGGAAGGAACTGAGGAGTTGATAACACCCCTCACTCCACCACCTTGACGGTGTACGATGAGCATGACGTCCCTACTCTCTCCAGATTCCTAGAAGCGAGAGGAACGACGATCACGACTTCATTACCAGCTCCTTTTTGCTCCAATCAAGGACGTGATAATAACTGGATCATGGCAAACCACCTATCAAAGGTAGTTCACCCCAGTTGCCAAGCCTCACGCCTTGAGGATTGGATGGCTGTTCTACACTTTTGGATAGTCGGCTTATTTAACAATACTCGTTGAGACCTTCTTGGAGGAACGAGTCCATTTAGCCACTCAAACTCTAAGCTAAGTCTTAGGGATGATATTCAACCAAACCTTACCACATTTGGCTACGAAGGGGAACGAAGACCAAATACTCGAAGTCACGCAAGACATGTGTGTCCATGACTACGAAGGCATGTGATGAAGGATGATCACAGAACATACCCGCACAACTTTTCCAAGCGGAATACATCGACAAGAAGCCTACATAACATGGCTCGACACTCTCAAGGATGAAAACACCCTGCAACTGAAGATCACCTGTCTTAAGGAATATAAGGACTTTCTCGGACAATGGAAGGCTATGCCAAGACATTGACCCTTATATTCTAGCAGGAGGCTTATATATGTCACTAACCATCACAGGTAACCCACATGACCAGCACGCTGACACAGTACCTTGCCTCGTATTCCGACTATGGAATACACCCACAAGCCAGACTCTTGCCCGAATCTCGTTCACCAAACCCTTGACCTTTAGCTAAGCCTCGCATATTGCAAGAGCCCCCGTTCAACCTCAGACAAAGCTAATAATGCACTAGAAAAGATATCATCAAAGCACTTCAAGATTCAGAAGGACAACCACACCAGAACGAAAGCAACCTTGAACATGAAGACTACCTCTTCTTTGAATTTCCTCAACTTTTCTACTCCTAGCCTGGGAATCTCGGGATGAGATTCTTGTAATGGGGGTAGGTATGTCATACCCTATGTTTTGACTCATGACTAAGTTAACATGACTCAAAATTTAGGGCCAACAAAAACTTTTTTGTGCTTGTGATGCTTGACTTGATTGATGATTGCTTCATTGCTTGCTTGTGCTTTGAGTCATAAACTTGATCCTACTCTCAAACTCATCTACTTAACCCAAACCATCTTACCATCTTAACAATGATCATGCCATCTGTATAGGACTGAAAACTATTTTTATAAAATATTATTTTGTCCAAAAAAGCATTAATTCAATTTTGATTTTCCAAAACCCCTCAATTGAGGTTTGTACTACAAGTCATCAAATTGGGCGGAGTGTTTTGCGCAAAAGATTTTATTTAAAACCTATTATATATAAGACTTGCCAAAGACCACTAAATACTACTTTAAATATTATTTTCATATTTTATTTAAAAGATTTTCTTTAAGGCCAGAAATGGTATTTTATAGGGAAACATTATTTTTATACTTCTAAAATACTTGATAAAATTAATGGAAACTCACTCGACATATATTTTCCATATTTAGGAATTTCAACACATGGTCATCCTCAAAATATTGGACAAAAACCTCCAAAACCGTTTCTGCATATATCCTATATTTGGAATGTTTCTATAAGAAATATTCTAAAATAAATTCAGGAAAATTCTAGCAAGTCACATATGCCATATGTGATGATCTTGCAAAGTTTAATCTCAACCCCAATCATCTTGGTTCACCGGAATATCCCAAAACCCTTTTTGTGCATAACCAAATTTGAGTAACTTTACACTACCAAGTGCCTCCAATTGTTCTCAAACTTTGTGGCCATGTTCTAATGCTCTAATAATGCATCCACGCAAAGTGGTCCATCAAGGAGAATAGATACACTTGTCCAAATCCCCCCAAACCCATTTCTGGTGATGTCAAGAATTGGAAAATTTTGCATTGTCAAGTTCTCCCATTGGGTCACAAACTTTTTGAGCATGTCCTAATCCCCAAATGATGCCACACCACACCAAGTGGTGCGTCAAGGAGAATTGATATGCAAAGCTAGACCTGAGAAAATCCATTTATGTCCATTTTTAGGGTTTATAAAGTTTGTATTAGCAACTCTCCTCAAATGAGCTATAAGGTGGTGATCCACATCATGTTTACCCACCATTTGATCCTACTAAACGTCATGTTAAGTAGATCACTTTAGTTATCTCGAACACCCATCAAACAACTTCTGGTAAGTTGGAAAACTTATTGTTTTGATCCCTCATGCTATTATCCTTGGCTTCAACTTTTTACCACATCACCTACTAATGCTCTTATACTTCCATTAAAAGTTCCAAGACATGGATCAATAATTCATGGCGGTAAAACCCTAGGATTCCTCTCTGGACAACCCCTTTTGTCCATTCACCTATATATCTCTCCTCCTCCATTGACTTTCTAGTGCATCAAACGGCATTTCGTTTTGTATAGACCCCTATGGAGTTGATGGGCACAAGTAGCCGAGCCCAAAATGCCAAAGGCATGCCATGGTATGCCATTTGGGCGCTCTAGAGCATGCTACAGTGCACCACCGCATTGTAGCTTGCCCATACCAAGGCCCCAACCACCTAGATCCCCAAGAAAGGTGTCCCTGCGATAGTCTTCATGTACGGGGAAAGCATCTTGGTTGTCCCCCTCCTTTCTTGTCGTCGTAGTCCCTCTGGTGAGCCCGCCCGAGCATCGCCCAAGCACGCCACACCCTGCCCAGCTACAGGGCCCTCCTGGAGCTCGCCCCACTCCTCCTCTAGCTCGCTACCATCCTGATCCGCACTCACAAACACCGTAGAGGACCCTTAGTCCTCCCCCTTGGCCAACAGCACCTCATCCATGGGAGTCGTGAGCTCAATACATGACAAACCTCTAGCCTTCCTACTTAAAGGCCATCCCGAGTTACCCTTTACTATCCTCTCGCTCTCTCCTTCTCCCAGTCGTACTCCTTCACCACCCCCCGCATCCCATGGAGCGCTCGAGTTCAAGATCTAGCTCGAGGTCTGCCAATCCGACCGTCCAAGAACCGCACGGTACAATGCTTCCCCGTCTCTCCTTCTTCCTCCTCTGGAACATCCGCAGTCCCCTAACTCCATCCCCCTCTTCTCTGACTTGATTGTAGCAAGGGGCAACGGGATCAAGCTTTCTCCAATGCAGCGCTGCCTGGCACCCTCGTCGCCGATGAAACGGGCATCCCCAAATACAAACTCCAATAGATCTGTGGCTCTACCCTGAGGCCAGCGGTGCCATCATCTCCTTCCCTCAAGACCGACATCACCGGCGGTAAGATCCAGATCCCCTTTTTCGCTAGGAAGGAGATGACAAGAGGGTCCCGCTTGTCATCCTCTCCCGTGTCTCCCACCTCTCTCTCTCTCAATGACTAGCTGACCACACCGGCCAGGTTCAAACGCGCATAGGCGGATGCGCGGCGGTTAGTCCGGCCGATTTCTCTGGAGTCGGCTTGGTTGTGCTGGCTCCGGCCCTAATGGACAATAGCAGTTTTCTTTTTCCAATATCTAGAGATTTGCAAAATTCACAAATAAATAAATATAAGTCCAAATGATATGATTCAAACTCCTTAAATTTTCTAAAACCCAGTCTCTTTAATGGTGCAACTTTCATATTTTCTATCACCGGTTTATGTGATGTTCAAGATCAAATTTGAATTTCAACCTCCTAATGACCCCTTTCTTAAAATCCCTAGACCATTCATCTTAGCTTAAAATTTAATGATTGAAATTCTCAGAGATTCCAAAAATCTTGCTATCAATGGATAAATTTTTTCCTCCGCAACATTCTAGTTGGATCTAATAATGGACCCATTTTACATTTATTTCATATAAAGAAATACATAGGAAATTCATCCCAACTCCAAATCCAGTGAAACCACCTTCTAAATTATTATAAAATCATTCCCTATTTGTTCACTTTTATATAAATGTTTTATGGAGACTTCTTATAGGGTCATCATTTCCCCTTTTTCCACCTTTCAAAGTGCCTCAGTTATCCAACTCCAGTAGAGCCACTTTAGGTAGTTGCCAGGTGGCTCGATAGTTGTGCCTCGTGGGTAAAATTTGCGAAGATGCTCGCTATTCCACGAGTTTTGCACCTGGGTGCTGTCTTCGGTCTCCAGGCGGACTGCACCAGGCCTGGTGACTTGTACTACCCTGTAAGGGCCTTCCCACTTTGGCTTCAACTTGTTGGATCCCTTCGTGGAATGAATCAGTCGAAGAACAAGGAAGCCTTCCTCAATGCTCCTGGGGCGCACCTTGCAGCTATGGTAGTGGTGCAACGCCTGCTAGAACCGAGCAATAGGTACTGCGGCCTGGAGACAGTCTTCCTCGAGGAGTGTCGCATCATCTTGTCGTAGTCGCTATTGCTGGTCCTCATCAAAGGCTTGCACTCGTTGTGACCCATATGCGACTTCCGTGGGGAACATTGCTTCTGCACCATAGACTAGGGAGAAGGTTTTTTTGCTGGTGGCTTCATTTGGTGTCGTTCTGATCGACCAAAGAACCGCCGGCAGCACATCAATCCTGCGCTTTCCGTGCTTGCGCAGGTTGTAAAAAGTTCTCGTCTTGAGGCTCCTCAACACTTTAACATTTGCTCTTTCTACGTGGTCCTTGCTCGTTGGTTGAGAAACAGACGCAAAGCAGATCTTGGCGTCGACGTCTTGGCAGTACTGCATGAAGTTATTGGTGGTGACTTGTGTGCTATTGTCGGTGATGATCCTATTGGGTATAAAGAACCGACAAACTATCCCTTTGAGAAACTTGATTGCTTCTTGCGCCGTTACCTTTCTCACCGGCTCTACCTCAATACACTTCGTGAACTCGTCCACCACAACGAACAAGGACTTGAAGCCCTCGGCAGCACTAGGAAAAGGCCAGACAATGTCGAGCCCGTGGACCGTGAAGGGCCAGGAGAGTGGTATGGTCTGAAGGGCTTGTGCTAGTTGGTGTATCTTTTTGGCGTGGTATTGGTATGCTTCACAGGTCATCACCATCGCAAAGGCATCTTGACGGGCGCTCAGCCAATAAAACCTTGTCGGAATGCCTTTACGACAAGGTCCCATGACCCGATGTGGGAACCACAAATCCCTCCATGTATCCTTGCCCACAGCCGCTATCCTCATGGAGCTCTCCCATCTGGAGGAACTAGCGACCTAATGTGCCCATGTCGGAGCATGTGGCACGACAACAAGGACTAAAGGAATTTCTTCTACTAAGGTGGATCGGCCGGAGCTTGCTGCTCACTGGCAAGAGTTTTGTCATCCCTAGCAACCTTGTGGCCACTGATACCTCTGCCTGGAAATAATCGCCAGATGTAACCTTCCTTTTCTTGGGTTACCGATCAGATGGCTTGACGAACGGCTGAGTGTGTCAGAGTACAAAGGTGCCTACTTTGACAGGTGACTTTTGAGTGGCTCATTTTGACGGGTCATTGACAATATCATTCTCCGCACGAGGGACGTGTGATCACGGAAAAGTGTAAGGTATCATTTGTAGACTTTTTCAATAAGTAAGAGTGTCGAACCCAACAAGGATCTAAAGGAGGAATTATTATTCTCTCGAGTTCTATCGACCACCGATACAACTATATGCAAACTAACAATTACTTTATCTAGAACAAGTATGAAACTACTTTGCTCGAATAGAACTAGAAGTAATTTGCAGATAGTTTTGCAACATAATAAGAACGTGGAAATAAAAGTTATGTGTTGTTTTAATAAAAGAACAATAAATTAAATATAACGAGTGTGGAAAAGTGGTGATAGGATTTGCGAGATTGTCCTAGGAAATTGGTAACATGATAGGCAATCATTATTGCAGTTTTATATGAGGGAGAGGCACACGCTAACATACTTTTTGTACTAGGATCATATGCACTTATGATTGGACCTCTAGCAAGCATCCAAAACTACTAGAAATAACTAAGTTAAAACTCAACAACATCAAGTCCTCTTTACTCCCATACGCAACAATCCCCTTAGTCGGGTTTGTGTTTCAGTCACCCACCAACCCACTAGAAGCGAATCATATACATATTACAACACCTTATAGCATGAATCCTTCATGTCTCAAATAAACCACGCAACTCAAATCAATCAAGATCATCAATCAACCCATAGGACAAAAGGGATCTACTCAAACATCATAGGATAGCAACAAATGAGTGGTTAATAGTATGTATAATAGAGCACCATGTCCAATTAGGGTGTACAACGGGATGCGGGAGAGTGGACCGCTATAGATAGATGAGGGAAGGTGACGGTGGTGGTGATGACGGTGGCGAAGTTCTTGGTGTAGATCACCATCATGATGGTTGTCCCGATGGTGCTCCGGCTACACCGGGTGAGGGGGGATAGAGCCCCCTCCTTCTTCTTGCTTGGACTTTTCTCTAGGGGGAGGAGAGTTTCACCTCTGTTCCATGGCCGCCATGGCTCTCGAAGGGCGGGAGCACCCCTAAGATTGGATCTATCTCTTTGTTTTTCTTGTGTTTTTGCCACTGTTTTGAACACTTCACTTTTTCTTAAATGCCCTAAGATCCGTAACTCTGATAGGGATGAAATTTTGAGGGGAAATATCTTTCTTTCAGGGGAAGTAGGGCCCCGACCGACTTAAGGGCGAACCACAAGCCATTAGGGCATGGCCGACCCCCGTGGTCATGCGATGTTGGCTTGTGCCTCCCTCGGGCACCTTATTGTGTTGATTCTTCTTTGCAATATTCACATATATTCAAAAAAAACTCCGTAAAATTTTATCATGGTTGGACTTGGTTTGATATGGAATTTCTATGAAACAAAAAACACAAAAGAATAGGAACTAGCACTCGACAGTGGATAAGTAAGTTAGTCCCGAACACAATATAAAATGTTGCCAAAAGTATATGTAAGTTATAGAATATTGGGTTGAAATAATCAAAAATTGTAGATACAACGGAGACGTATCAACATCCCCAAGCTTAATTCTTGCTCATACTCGAGTTGGTAAATGATAAAATGATAATTTTGATATGGAATTATACCTAATATAATCTTGAACGAATGTCTAATCGTGGCATGAATATTAAGATACAAATGATTAAAGCAATATTCTATCATTTGCCAAAAATACATCCATACTCAGGTTTACTAGCAAACAATTATATCCTTTGAAGATAACAATGCTAAAGAATGGTATCCCTACAAAATCATATAGCCTATCATGCTTGGTCTTCTTAGCGTAAAGTATAAATCATGAGTATCTCCGTGTCAAACCAAGAAATCGGATCATACTTCTTAATGCGCTCTAGATTTTTATTACTCATGTAATACGTGAGCGTGAACCATGGACATAGAATATAGGTGGATTAGAGTATGGTGGTATGTTTCAAAGGAGTAAAATTGGAAATAAAGGCTCACATCAACTAGGTGGATCAACGGGCTATGAAGATACCCATCAATCGTTAATGATGCGAGGAGTAGGGAGTGCCATGCCACACATGCACTAGAGCTATAAGTGTATGAAAGTTAAACTAAAGCTATGTGGGTGTGCATACAACTTGCTTGATCATGAAAACCTCGGGCATTTGAGGACGCTCGTCCTCAGAATATACAAGCAAAGTTCTATTATGAAAAATTCTCACTAATATATGAAAATGACAATTCGGGACACTCTCTATATGAAGAAGATGGTGTCACCTTGAGGAAGAAGTCTAGTAAAGGATAGTAGCAAAGTCCCATCTCTCTTTTTCTCTTATTTATTTATTTATATTTTCTATGGTGGGATTTTTCTCCGCCTCCCCCATTTCTCTTTTTTTATGATGAGCTCATTCGGCCTCCCCCATTTTTTATTTGTCTAGAGTGTCATCCTGACCAATGGGGGAATCATCTTCTCCATCATCCATTCCTCACTTGCACAATGCTCTAATAATGATGATCATCACGCTTTTATTTACTTTCAACTCGATATGAAAAACTACTAAACAATATGACTCTATATGAATGCATCTAGCGGTGTACTAGGATGTGCAATGATCTATCGTAGTGATAGATATAAAAAAATGGACAAGCCATCGAAATATTATGCTAGCTATCTTACGATCATGTAAAACAATATGACAATGGGTGTACTAGTCATACGACATGACGGTGGAAGTTGCATGGAAATATATCTCAGAATGGTTATGGAAAAGCCATGATAGGTAGGTTTGGTAGCTGTTTTGAGGAAGATGTAATGAGGCTTATGTACAACACAGCGTATCCTGTCATGGGGTTTGGATGCACTGGGAAAAGTTGCACCGATCCTCGATGTGAGAATGGGCACTGGACGGTACCGAAGAGTCTAGCAACTATGTGGAGGTGAGAGTGCGTATATCCAGGGATTAACATTAGTCATGAAGAATTCACATACTTATTACAAGATTTTATTAGCTCTCTTGAAGAAAAGCACTACTCGCATGCCCCTAGGGAGGAGGTTGGTAGGAGTTAACCATCGTGCGCACCCGATTACAACAGCACAAAGGATTTCAATCAAGGATAAATTATGCTCCAATCTTCATCGCATAACTAGAGACTATACATGCATGCTTCAGGAATCACAAACCTTAACATCAATATTATGGGGTATTAAACACATAATATTAATGCTGCAAAACTTCTGGGTTATAGTATTGCACCTACATATTACTATATTAATGCTGCAAAACTATTGTGGGGTATTAAACATATAATATTGAGTGATCTACAAGTTTCATGTAAGATTTTATGACGAACCATATGAATGACCAATTCCTATTGACTCTCTGAATAGGTATAAGTGAAGAATAGAGTTTAATTTCTTTCTACAAAAGATCATGCTCTAATAAATATAAGGGAAGCAAAAGATCATTCTACAGATAATGGTTTTCTATATGTAGAGAAACACACGTCCAACTTCAAATGATATAAGTGAAGCACATGAAGCGTTCTCTAAATCCATACTCAAAAGATACAAGTGAAGTCCAAAGAGCATTCTACAAATGAACCATAGACTTTGCCATACCAGCATGATTTATTTCTGAAAGGGAAATAAAATGCACACGACACTCCAAGAATTTACGCATATCATGTGAACAAAACAAGAACCGAGACATACCGATAATTTTTGAAGAAGAAAGATGGAATGCCTTCCAGGGCATCCCTAATCTTAGATGCTTGAGTCTCCTGGAATATTTACTTGGTATTCCTTGGGCATCCCCAAGCTTTATATCTTGCCTCTCCTTATTCTTCTCATATCAATACCTCCTCGATCTTTGAACACTTCATCCACACAAAACTTAATAGAACTTTCATTAGAAAGGTTAGTACATATAACATCAAATCCCATCATATTTTGCCATCACATTATTGTATAATTATAATCCATCATTACCTACTATATGATATCACAATTCTATGGCTCCCTTGTCAACGGGGCTCAACAAGAACTGAAAGATAAGAAAATGAAGCAAGTATAACATCAATCTGTGAAAAACAGAACAGTCTAGAAAGATGCAGATGAACACCATAATTATGTAACTCAGAAATTTCTGAAAATTTTGGAAGTGGTAAAACATTTGTATATAACTATTTTGTAAAAAATTCCAAAAGTTTTGATTTTCCAGTAAAATTTGAAAAATCGAACCCTATAGCCAATTTTTTGTTTTTGCATAGCACGTATCAAACAAGCAATCCAAATATCCTAAAGTTAAAACTTGGCACATTATTTTTTTAATACAACATATTTGTACAAGGGGATAATTATTTTTTATGAAAAGCCCCCACTTCAACGGTGCTCGTCCTTCTCACTTTCACTTTTCTTTTTGAAAATTTTTTAAGTTCACACCTTTATTTTTTTGGCTTTAATTATTTAAAAAGCACACAACAAAAACAAATGACTCCCTAAAACTTCTGGGTTGTGTCGTTTGCACTGCTTTCTTTAAAGCAATTAAGCTAGGCATATATTGCTCAAGTAATTTCTCTAGCCGGATCCCTAGGTATATCAAAGCCAATTTTAATTAACAATGATTTTGTAATTAAGTTGTGAGCACAAATTGATATATATCATGTGGCAATGAACTCTAAGTCTCTTCCTATGCGTTAGCATGTCAGAAATAACAATTCATTCGCACAAAGAAAAGGCCAATACGTAAATAGTTTCTTGAAATTTTTCGGAGTAGGATGCACTCGATTTCCTATGAGGCCGTAAGCCCCTTTGTGGTTCGGCAGGGGCGAGATCACATGCCCAAAGAGCAGAGATGGTGAGCCAGCATAGCAGTCAGAACACGGGTATTTTACCCAGATTTGGGCCGCTGTGAATCGTCAAACCCTAATCCTGCTTTTGGTGTATTGATTAGAGGAACATGAGGAACATGCATTGCTCAAGCCTAGCAAGGGTTGCCTTCTGGGAAGCTACTACGTGAGTACAAGTGTCCAAAGTCCGAATCTTTAGCTAGGCTGCTATAGGACTCCTTTTATAGCTCAAGGGGCAACCACAATGGCAAAACAGACATTGTCTGATGATTACATAGCTAATAGAACTATCATACCTAACTCTGGCACATAGGACAAAATGGCATAAATGTAGTCTAGGTGGCGTGCGGGGGTGCATGCTTGGCAAGCTGCTTCCATCACGGGACTCCCCTAAACCACAAGAGAGGGGGCCGAGGGTGGCCACCCTCCACCAGGGAACATAGAGGCCCCTAGCGCGCCTTAGTAGACCGTACCCATTGCTGGACTCCCCTAAACTGACTATTCTCCCTATAAATTCCTAAATATTCAGAAAACCCTAAAGGAGTCGACGAAACACAATTCCAGTCGCCGCGAGTTCCTGAACCTCGAGATCCAATCTAACACCATCACGAAGGGGTGCACCATCTTCAGGGGTGCTTCTCCAATGATGCGTGAGTAGTCCACCATAGACCTACGGGTGCGTAGGTAGTAGCTACATGGCTTTCTCTCTCTTTTCATTTTCAATACAATGGTCTCTGGGAGATATATTTGATGTAATTAGTGTTGTGGTGTGTTTGTTGGGATCCGATGAATTTTGAGATCGTGATCAGTTTCTATCGATGAATATGATTTGAGTCTTCTTTGATCTCTTATTTGTTTGATTACTTATAGTATCGTATTCTTCTTAAAATAATTGGTTTAGATAGGAAAACTAGATCGATTTTTCTTGCCCTGGGAAGAGGTACTTTGTGATGGGTTTGATCTTGCGTGTTCTTTCCTAGGGACAGAAGGGGCAGCAAGGCACGCATGTATTGTTGCCATTAAGGATAACAAGATGGGGTCTATTCCTACATGAATAGATATTGTCTACGTCATGTCACCATTCTTATGCATTGCTCCGTTTTCCCATGAACTTAATACACTAGATGCATGCCGGATAATGGTTGATGTGTGGAGTAATAGAAGTAGATGCAAAATCGTTTCGGTCTCCTTATATTGGACGAGATGTCGATATAATGATCCTTGCATGGATATCGTCATGATTATTTGTTCTTCCATCAATTGCCCAATATTAATTTATTCACCCATCGTGTGTTGTACTCATGAGAGAAGCCACTGGTGAAACCTACGGCCCCCGGGTCTACTTTTCCAACATATTTCTTTCTGATGTACTATTTTTCCTTTTTTTCCAGATCTATTAATCCAAAAAAACAAAAAATACCTTGCTGCACTTTGTGTTTACTTATTTAATTTTGTATTCTTGCGAGATATATTTGCCAAAACTATCATTACCTAATCTATCTTATTACCGATGAGAGCTTGACAACCTCTCTTTCCCATCCGGTTGCAAGTATTTGTTATTTGTGCGTAGGTGTCGTTTTCGTGGGTGTGTGATCTTCCTCTACGGGTTGATACCTTGGTTTTATAACTGAGGGATATACTTACCATTTCTATGTTGCATTGTCCCTTCCTCTTTGGGGAAATACAGACGCAGACTTAAGCCACGTCACACCATAGCTTAACACGCCTCTACACGGGTGTCAAGGCGGCATAATCTGTCTTCCTGCGTGTCGCCACGTGCTTAGCGAGAGACACTTAGCCACCTGGGAGCTCGACACCGCCTGGACAAGTGACTGGTGTTGCAATGCGGTGGAGCGGTGGCCGATCGACTCGCGCTTGCCAAGGGATGGTTTGCTGGGTCTTCTTGAGGGTGCGAGTGCCTCAGTCCCCGGCAGGCACCGGGGACATGCTTGGCGCACTTCGGTCCCATCGTCAGCTGCCGCATGGATCTCGCCCGCGTTGCTTGGCCTATTGTAGGTTGCTTTTGCCAGAGTCTGGTCTTTGATGCTTCCTTGGTTCGCACCTCTGTTGATGGGTTCTGGTACACTACCTGTGCATAAGTGAGGAGCACTGGGTACCCATGTCTTAGTGCACCGACACGAGCCCCCGGGTCTGGCCCACATGTGCTCGCCCAGTGCTGTTGGGTCAGGCCCAAAATTTATGCACATGCGCACAATGTTAGGGAGTAACCACCGGCTGACTAGTCAGCATTGACCCACTACCTGCGGACGATTCCGCCACGTGCGCCGCATGCATTGCAGGGAGTTTGCAGCGGGCGACCATTACTTAAAGGCCTAGGCGTAGCAAAAACTATAGCGCCATGGATTCGAGCAATGGGGCGGTTACCTGTTCGCCCGTGGTCATGGGTAGTGGAATTTTTGGAAACGGATGGTGGCCCTTGCAGTGTAGGAGGGTGTAACAGCTCGAGATCGATGCTCTAGAAGATTCCCCTTTTATTCCATTGTCGTCTTGTGTTTCGTTTTGTTTTTGCATTCATCATTGCATCATTCGCATCATCTGCATAGGATCGGTATTTTGTCAACATGGGTTTTAAACTTGCATCTGTTCGCAGTCGCCGGCTCTCTACTTTCTTGCCATTGCCCGTTTCGGGAACAACCACACACACGCGTCCACTGCATTAATAAAAAAATGTTTTGAAAGTGCATGAAAAATATTCTCGGATTGGGTCAAAAGTTGGCGTGCGGTCTTGTTTTATTGTCGGTAGACCGCCTGCAATCAGAGGTCGTTTGATACCCCAATGGTCAGTCGTAGCAGTGCGGTCATCGGTTTATTCGTCGGACATTTTTCAGTGTTTTAAACCCATGTCACAGGACACAATTCTTTCTCTCATCCCCACCTGGCCCAACTACACAGCCCAGTAGCCCAACCTAGCTTGCCCTCTGTTTGTGGTCATCGGATCGCAATTGGATGGACGTGGTCCAACCCCCCTAGTTCCATCCCCACTATATAAACAACCTTGTGGAGAGAGCCTCTAACTCCACTAGGATTTCCCCCTTGCCAAATTGCAGCCACCCCCCAAGTAAAACTCCACCTGCTAGCTCCACCTCCCTCTCCGCCGAAATCCCACCTCCCTAGCCAATTTCAGCCCTCACATCTGAGATCTGGGGCTGAAAATCGCCAAAATTGCCCACCTATGGGACATGTACGCGATCAAATCGTACACGTCCGGTGATCGTAGCCCTGCATCGCCTCGGAGCTGCTCCTCCCGAGCCCCTTGCCGACCTCGCTGGAGGTCTCGTCGGACCTGCCGCTGCTGGCAACCTCCAGGTCGGACCTCCGCCCATCGCCCTCTCTCTCCCGTTCCCCACCTCCCCCTCCATGATCTCTCTTTCTCCTATAGCCCGTAGGAGATGCCTCATGGATGTCAGCGCATCATCTTACTAGAGGTGCTCGCCAGCCGCTTTATCTGCCTAGATCTGGCGCCGGCCAGCCGTTTCCGCGACCCCGCTGCCGGGATCTAGCCTGTCCACCTCTTGTCGCCGGCCTCCCTGGCCTTCCCCGCCGCCATGGCAACCTGCTCGTGCGGGATCTCGAGGGAGCCGAAGCTCCTGCCGCATCAACCAGGTGGGCCTCGACCTGCCCACCCCTAGGTGGGCCCGTAGTCGCTGCTTGGCCCAGCGCCCGAGCGCCCAGTCGGCACAAGTCCGCGCCTCGCCAGCCCGTCTCCAAGCAGGCCACGGGCTCTATGGTGAGCACCCATCCCAATTCCTCGCCCGTGGGCGTTATATTATATGTTGCGTCCCTATGATATGTTGGAATGTGTCCAGATTCAGCCTGTTGTGTTTTTTTCGTATGAGCAAAATTAGTAATTATCTACCGCATTGTAAATTTCACAAAAATCCATCATTTTGCAATGATCATAATCAAACATCCGTGCATCATATGTAAAAACTATAGATATGTAAAGTGTGTAGAACTTAGTGTAGAATCACAATATCTCACTTTCATAAATGTTTAAAAATGTTTAACATGTCATTTTCTCTTATTTTGCATATTTGTCATGAATTGCATTGCGCATAAAAACAAAGTGAGCATTCAATCTAATCAAACGATATATGTAAAATGTGTAGATTAATTATATCACCGTTTCATGCGTGCTAAAAATAGTTGATGTGTCGGTTGCATTTAATTGCTTGAATAACTTTCTAATAGATTTATGCCATAAAATTGCATAATCAATTGTGAATTATTTTCCTACTTGAACCTATACATATTATATATGTTTTCGGGGTAGCAAAATACAATGAATTTATACGTTCATTTAGTTTTGCCTTTTGAGTAAGTTTGTGTGCATGTTATTTTTTATATGATGCCCTTTCGTTATTTTCATGTGATTAAATCCATGCCTCATATGAATTAGGTTTGAAAATGATATATGCCCTTTGACATGTGCACTAGCACCTGATCATTTTTTCTTGACATAGAAATGCATGTTTAGGTGTTGTTTTCTTGCTGCCAACATGCTATAAAAATTTGCTATTTTAAAATGGTAAATATTTCTAAGTCTGGAATCTGCAACGTTTTGTTGTTGTCTTGCCATGTGTTTTGCTAGTGATCTAGAACCTCTTTGGGGTATGTGTAATATAGTTATTTGTAGTTGATAATGTCCTATAACATGTTGTTAAGTTTGATGCCATGATATGACCTGTAGCTTATAGTTTTATTAGCAATGTTGTGAGCTTCCTACCATGTGATCCATGCCTCTTTTGAGTATGATATGTGAAGATGAAATGAAGTGTGTGTTATATGCTACTTAACCATGCTTGGTTTGTGCATTTTACAATCTTGTAGCTTGTTATTTTTCGTGTGTGCAATATGCCATCTTGCTTTTTTGGGCTGATTTGAATAAAACTTGTGTTGGTTGTTGTGGTTGAACCGTAGCTCCATTTTGGGCATGCCATATATGAAAATTACTTAGAATTTCATGTAGTACCATAACATCTTGCTGCATACATGATTTGAAATGATTGTGGTTGTCTTTTTCATGCATTTTGAATTCATGCCATGTTCATCTTCTGTGTGTCATAACTTTTAGACCGTACCTCCGTTTGAGATGTTCCATATATGTCAATCGAGTAGAATGACATGTAGAATCGCATGGCACACTTTATTTTGTTGTTTAAGAAATAAAAAATATGGTTAGTTCAGATCTGGACCAATTTCGAAATTAACATATGGGGTCGTTTCGGAAATGCCATATGTTGTTTCCGGCCTCATTTAAACTTGCCTAGATATGTAGCTTACATATGCTTCACCTCTTGCCGTTTTTATCTACATTTAATATTGTTGTTTACCTAAATGAGAGTAAACTAAATATTCGAATGTGGAGTTTCGTCAATATGCAACCCGTTGCATATTGAGATTCACTTAATGTGTAGAAGTTGGTTGTTGTGTTTTGCCATCTCATGCATAACATGCATCATATTTGTTTGCGCATCATGTGATGAATATGTTGAGGTGAATCGTGTGCTGATTGTTTTTTCCGGATTGCTTCTTCTCGATAGAGTTCCAAAAGCGTTTGGAGTGTGAGGATTCGTTCGTCTACGTTGGCTCGTCTTCTTCATCGGTTCGTTCTTCTTCCAAGCAGGATCTCAGGCAAGATGACACATTTCCCTGTATACCACTACTATCATTGCTTTGCTAGTTGTCCCGCTTTTCTCGTTATGACTCGCTACCTACCAGTTTTTTGTCAAGCCTCCCAACATTTCCACGATAAGCCTCTAACCCCTAAACATCCCAGCAAACCTTTGTTTGGCTATGTTACCGCTTGCTCAGCCCTTATTATAGCTTTTCTAGCTGCAGGTACAATAGCTTCCATGTGCAACATGGACATTCTTTTGTTATCACAATATTATTGCTATTTAATATAATGCACATATATACTTGGTAAAAGGTGGAAGTCTTGGCCTTTTGCTCGGTGTTTTGTTCCATCTTTGCCGTCCCTAGTTACTTGTGAACCGGTGTTATGTTCCATATTTAGCACTCCTAACATGCTCTGGGTTGTTATGGGGACCCCCTTGATTTTCATTTTGGGAAAAACTATATGGCAATGCCCAACATTGGTTTTATCATTTGCCAACCTAATAAATATTGCATATGGACTTTTCGGATCCCGTGGATAATTAATCAACAAACCGGGCCAGTGCTCCTCATGAGTGTTGTTCCACCTACCTAGCAATCGGCGGTGCCACCTCGGGGCAACTCGAGGCATTTTCAGGCTACCTTTCACTTCTCATACACGGATGATGCCAGTGGATAGAGAGCATAGGACTCCAGATGTGGATCTGGCTCACTGGGAGGCCTTGCTGGATTTGTTTTTACTTTTCTCGAACGTCTTACGTGTGGGATTTTGACGACACTTCGGGCTATCTCGAAGTTGAGATTTTCCATCATGATTCCGCAAATACTATGGGTGATACCACGATTGAGGAATTCCAATGCGGCATGTGGTTAATTTGTGATGGATGAGTTGGAGCACCCCTACAGGGTTAAATACTTTGGAAAGCGTGCCTACGGTTATGTGGCAACTTGGAAAAATGTTTAACATCCGGTCATAGAAAACCTGAAGTAAATTCTAATAAAATAGACCAACCGTGTGCGTAACCGCGACTGTCTCTTCCCGTGAGTCCTTTTCCGAGAGAGAACACGGTAGGGTTATGTGTAACATAAGTAGGTGTTCAGGATCACTTAGTGATCATTATTAGTTCATGTATGTTATGCATAGACCACCCATTTTACTTTCTGTATTCTTAAGTCAGCCACTCAAATATAAGCTTAGTTGCTTGCTGCAGCTTCACCACTTAACCATACCTCACCCACTAAGCTTTAGTAGTCTTGATACCCTTGGAAATGAGATTGTCGAGTCCCTGTGGCTCACAGATTACTAAAACAACAGTCGCAGGTACAGGTAATGTGATGATTTGACATGAGCATGATGATTGTTTGATTTGGAGTTCTTCTTCTTCATCATCTATCTAGGATGGGGTCCAGGCGACACACTGGGATATCAAGGATGGATGTCATTTTATCGTTTGATTTTGTCCGTAGTCAGACCCTGCTCTTCTGTATGATGTCTTAATATGTTGGTGTATTGATGTGATCTTGATGTAGCTTGTGGCGAGTGTTAGCCGATTCCATATACTCATCTCTTTTGTACATGTACTTTTAATGATATCCATTCATCTGAAATGATGAGATGTGCTTCTATCCCTATCGAGGCCCTCATGACTAAATAAGGATAGGATCGCATGTTGGGCGTGACAAGTTGGCATCAGAGCCTGTACCAACCTAGGAGACCCCTTGGTTGATCGAACTTGGATGAGTCGAGTCTAATAAAATTATTTTGAGTCTAGTTATATCGGAGAGTAGGATTATTTTATTCCTCTTCTATACTCTGGTGAGGACTTACGACTTAGGAATTTAGATTCTACCCTCTTCTCACTCAAAAAAATTTAGGATCACGCGGATATTTTGGAATCTATATGATGTCAATGTGATGGAGTTCTGTACTTGGTGCCTCCTGTTACCGAGCAGTAGAGCTCCAGGGGATTCTTGAGACATCATTATCGTTCAAGTTCCTTAGTATCTCAGGACAGAGGATGTTCGATATTACTTCAATACTTTTCGTGGCGAGATAAGGCTATAATCACCCAGTATTGGGGAGGCGTCCGGGTGCTGCCATGTTTGGTATTGTTGTGTTTTCGAGGGTCTGAGATAGATGGAGTTCCGAAGCCTCTGGTTATGTGTTGATGGATGGACACAGTTGGAGTGTATGGCTTGTTAGTGTGTGAAATATTTTGCCTCCCTGTATCCCCAACACCCGATTGCATAACCAAACATTTCAGAGGTTCTTAGGTGTGAATTCAAGTAGGTACCTAGGATTATTTTTCCAACAAGTGCATAATGGGTATGTATTTGATCTGGCTTGTTTCGTAAGCCTCATCCTTTGTTTTCTTTTTCAATATGGTATTCGAGTTGCTTCGATGTCAAATGGTGATTTCATATATTTCCTAAGATGCATTCTGATATTCTCTGGGAATACTAATTCTTTTCCTCAATCAAGTTGTCATATCAATTCTTTTCAGCCAGTGTGCACTTTTCAAGTGAATTCAATCCTTTCAATATTTGCACGATAATCCTCTTATTCCTTCTCGGAGTTCATTTCATCTGTCCCAAGTTTTCTTTGTTTTCCCCACCCTACCGCCTTTTTCCTTCAATGATTAAATTCTCATCCGAGTGCGTGTATCTTCATTGATGCTTCGCTATCATTTATTTCGTATTGTATCCGGTGAGTTCTTGTGGAGATTCACAGGAGTTTCAATTTCAAGATCTATCCTCATATTCTTTTTTCTTGTTGTTAGTCTTCTTCGGTGGATTCAATTCAAGATCTCGGTGTTCATCATATCCTTTCTCATTTGTTCAATCATTTCCCATGTTGTAATTCTTATCCGAGCCTCTCTTGCTCATTCATCTCTCTATTCTATCTAGAGTTCTCATTCATTCAACGATTGTCCATGTTGGAATTCTTATCCAAGCCTCTCTTGCTTATTCATCTCTCTATTCTATCTGGAGTTTTCAGCATATCTCAGAAGATTAGTGTTCCCATTCTAATCCATTCAAATTATTTCGAAGGTTCTCACCTCATCGAGTTTTCATTTGTACCGGTGAAATCTCTCTTTCTAAGAAATTGTCTAAATGGTGGTTTATTTTGAGTGGGCTCAGAACCCACGGGTGTTTCCCTAGGATCTTACCTGGCTCTTCTAATCTTTCTGGAGATGTACTCAACTCCTTTCCAATATGTTCTAATAATGATTTCATCATTCATATTCCTTCTCTAAGATCGCGTCTAAATATTTTTCTGTGTTGTCTCAACCTTTCCATATTCATTCTTCCAGAGTATCTCAGTAATTCATGGTATTGTTTCACGTCATCATTCTTTGCGTTGAACACCGAAGGAGAGTTTCTCTTAATCGTTGTTCGTTCTTCCAAAGATTCATGGTTTTAGGTTGTTGCAATCATCTCAAATTGATTCGATCATGAGTAATTCCTCCCATATCTATCTGGTGCATTTCATAATTGTTTTCATTTCTCGATCCTCGGTAGACCATCATTTCAGAAGATTCCTCATTCTCAGCTTTCAGCTTTCATTCTCAAATTTTCCTTAATTGTTGTCCCTTCGTTCGTATGTCTATTATTCCGGTGCTTCGTTCAAGTCTGCTGCTAGGTGGATCATGATCTCTCCGTTCCCATGTATCTTCGTTTAATCGTGGTATCCTAATTCATTTGTGAATTCTTACGGGTATTATTGTTCAATACTAGTTAAAATTTGTGGTCTATCACTCTCTCTGCAATTCTTTGCAAGAAGAATAAGTGGTGTGCAAAATCCATTGCTTGTCATCAATTTAACTTCATGAAGGATAAGCATAACATAAATCTTATTCCTATTGCATTGAGATTTCAATCCTTCTTCTAGAGTTGTTCATGGTATCAAATTATTGATTCTAAGTGTTCATGTTTTCTTTTCCGGAGTTCCACGTTTTCTCAAATATCTCATCGCGAAGCTTCATCTAAATCATGGCAAGGCATGAATCTTGTTCTTTTGCATCCTTCACTTCTTTTCCATGATCCCTTCATTCTGGAGTTCATCCCAATGTTTTTATGGTGGTTTGTTAAGGATGTAATTCTTCTCGAAGTGTTCTTCAAGAGTCTTGTTGGAGGTGCTCAATTGTTTTATCTTGGATTTGTAAGATCAATTCCTCCTCCATTATCTTTGGAGATTGTGTTATTAAATTATTGATTATGAGGAGTCTCGAAGGAAAATTGTCAACAATGAGATATGTAAACCCATCATTCCTTTCTCAGCATTTTCTTGGATTGGATTTCACCTAAGGCATTTCTTAAGGATAGTTGCTATCATGATGTTATAAATGATTCAAGTTTTCTCCTCTTCTTGGTGAAAGAAGTTTTATCTCTTCATTGATCTCAATCAATCAATTGTTTTCCAATTGTGGCTGGTTTTCGCCTTATAATTGTGAGATGTTCTCCATAAGCCCACAACAAAGTAATTCTTTCGTTGTTGATTTTCCAACAGCTCCAATCAATCCTTCTTTGTAAGGATACTTTTGAAATTCAATGGTGGTAGAAGTTGTCATTTTCTTCTCTATTCTTTCCATCCATCGATCTAGTGCTCTCTTCGATCAATCATCTCATTTTATCAAGATCAATCTTCCCTTTCTTATTCATTTAACCGGGGTGTTGTGTTCTCTTTTCAAGGTCTATCCATCTTATGAATTTTGCCCCCCTATCCTACCGAAGTGCTGCGAAATTTGTTGTGAATTCTTGCTTGTTCCTCAAGTCATTATTCATTTCTTTCCAACCTTCATGTTTCTTTGGTTTCACTCATTTGTCAAAGAAGCAACTAAGTTTAACCTCTTGCTCTTTCTCTTGCCCTTCTCATTCTAGATCTTGGGACGGGATCCGCGTGTAGTGGAGGAGAGTTGTAATAGCCTAATACTGACACTCCAGAAGATTCCCCTTTTATCTCATTGTCGTCTTGTGTTTCGTTTGGTTTTTGAATTCATCATAGCATCATTCGCATCATCTGCATGACATCGGCATTTTGTCAACATGGGTTTTCATACTTGCATCCGTTCGTAGTCGCCGGTTCTCTCCGTTCTTGCCGTTGCCCATTTCGAGATCAATCACACACGCATGTGTCCACGGCACCAATAAAAAATGTTTTCAAAGTGCGTGAAAAATATTCTCAGATTGGGTTGAAAGTTATTGTATTGTCGGTAGACCGCCTGCCAAATTTCGTTGCAATCAGAGGTCGTTTGATACCCCAACAGTCAGTCATAGTAGTGCGGTCATCGGTTTATTCGTCGAACATTTTTCGGTGTTTTAAACCCATGTCACGGGCCACAATTCTTTCTCACATACACACCTATCCCAACTACACAGAACAGTAGCCCATGCTAGCTTGCCATCCGTTCATGGTCATCGAATCGCAATCGGACGGACGAGGTCCAACCCCCCTAGCTCCATGCCCTCTATATAAACCACCTTGTGGAAAGAGCCTCTCACACCACTAGGGTTTCCCCCTTACCAAATTGCATCCACTTCTCCAAGAAAAACTCCACCTACTAGCTCCACCTCCCTCTCGCCGGAAATCCCACCTCCCTAGCCAATTTCGGCCCCTAGATCTCTGATCTGGGG
Source organism: Hordeum marinum (assembly GCA_022496015.1). NCBI lineage: Eukaryota > Viridiplantae > Streptophyta > Magnoliopsida > Poales > Poaceae > Hordeum > Hordeum marinum. The sequence goes on from CM039672.1 coordinate 144,268,833, forward strand.
CCAAAAATCGCCCAAATTGCCCACCTACCAGACATGTCCGCGGTCAAATCGGACACGTCCATCGACCACAGCCCCGCATCACCTAGGAGACGCTCCTCCCGAACCCTCATGAGTGCCCCGCCACACCGCCCCTTGCCGACCTCGCCGGAGGTTTCGTCGGACCGGCCGCCACTGGCAACCTCTACTCGTCGCTCTCTCTCCCATTCCCATCTCCCCCTCCCTGACCTCTCTTTCTGCACTAGCCCGTAGGAGCTGCCTCCATGGATGTCGGCACGTCAGCTCGCGGCAGGAGCTCGCTAGCCGCTGCATCCGCCTAGATCTGGCGTCGGCCAGCCGGTTCCGCGACCCTGCCGCGGGGATCTGGCCTCTCCATCCCTCGTTGCTCACCTCCCTGGCCTTCCCCGCCGCCATGGCCACCTCCTCATGTGGGATCTCGAGGGAGCTGAAGCTCCCGTTGCATCGGCCAGGTGGGCCTCGACCTGCCACCACGGCCTGGGTGGGCCTGAAGCCGCTTCTTGGCTCAGCGCGCGAGCGCCCAGTCGGCCCAGCTTCGTGCCTCGCTAGCCCGGCTCCAAGGAGGCCACGTGCCCTATTGTGAGCGCCCATACCAATTCCTTGCCCATGGGTGCTATATTATATGTTGCATCTCTATGATATGTTGGACTGTGTCCAGATTCAGCACGTTGTAGTTTTTTTCCAGATTCAGCATGGTAAATTTAAAAAAAATCCATCATTTTGCATTGATCACAATCAAACATCCGTGCATCATATGTAAAAACTATAGATATGTAAAGTGTGTAGAATTTCGAGTAGATTCACAATATCTCACTTTCGTAATCAAACATGTCGTTTTCTGTTATTTTGCATATTTCTCATGAATTGCATTGAGCATAAATAATTAAGCGAGCATTCAATCTAGTCAAAGAATATGTGTAAAATGTGTAGCTTAATTATATCACAGTTTCATGCATGCTAAAAATAGTTGATATGTTGGTTGCATTTAATTGCTTGAATACCTTGCTAATAGATTTATGCCATAAACTTGCATAATTAATTGTGAAATATTTTCCTACTTGAACCTATACATATTATATATGTTTTCGCGGTAGAAAAATCCAGTGAATTTATCTGTGCATTTAGTTTTGTCTTTCGAGTAAGTTTGTGTGCGTGTTATTTTTGTTATGATACCCTTTTGCTATTTTCGTGTGATTGAATCCATGCCTCATATGAATTTTGAGTAAGTTTGAACATGAGATATGCCCTTTGACATGTGCACTCGCACCTGGTCATTTTTTGTCGCCATAGAAATACATGTTTAGGTGTTGTTTTCTTGCTGCCAACATGCTATAAAAATTGTGCTTTTTTAAGATGATAAAACATTTCTAAGCCTGGGATCTAGAACGTTGCGTTGCTGTCTTGCCATTTGTTTTGCTAGTGATCTAGAACCCCTTTAGGGTAGGTGTAATAGAGTTATTTGTAGTTGATAATGTCCTATAACGTGCTGTTAAGTTCCATGCCATGATATGACCTGTAGCTTATAGTTTACTGCTGTCAATATGCCTTCGTGATAAAAACTGCACTGTCAAAAACTGCTATTCTCACCAAGTCTGAAACTGTTTCCAATTAGTGATGTTGTGAGCTTCCTACCATGTGATCCATGCCTCCTTTGAGTATGATATGTGAAGACGAAATGAATAGTCTATTATATGATACTGCTCCATGCTTAGTTTTTGCATTTTAGAATCTTGTAGCTTGTTGTTTTCATGCGTGCAATATGCTATCTTGTTGTTTTTGGCAGATTTGAATAACACTTGTGTTGGTTGTTGTGGTTGAACCGTAGCTCTGTTTGGGCATGCCATATATGAAACTTGGTTAGAATTTCGTGTAGTATCATAATATCTTGATGCAATCATGATTTTAAATGCTTGTGGTTGTCTTTATCATGTATTTTGCATTCATGCCATTTTCATCTTGTGTGTGTCATAACTTTTAGACTGTAGTTCCGTTTGAGATGTTCCATATATGTAAATCGAGTAGACTGATGTGTAGAATTGCATGGCACACTTTATTCTGTTGTGTAACAAATAAAAAATATGGTTAGTTCAGATCTGGACCAATTTCGAAATTAACACATGGGGTCGTTTCGGAAATGCTATATGTTGTTTCCGGCCTCATTTAAACTTGCCTGGATATGTACCTTACTTATGCTTCACCTCTTGCGATCTTTATCTGCATTTAATATTGTCGTGTACCTAAACGAGAGTGAACTAGATATTAGAATGTGGAGTGTAGAAGTTGATTGTTGTGTTTTGCCATGTCATACATAACATGCATCATATTTGTTTGCATATCATGTCATGAATATGTCGAGGTAAATTATGTCTTGATTGTTTGTTCTAGATTGCTTCTTCTCGATAGAGTTCCGAAAGCATTTGGAGTTTGAGGATTCGTTCTCTACGTTGGCTCGTCTTCGTCATGGATTCGTTCTTCTTCCAAGCGGGATCTCAGGCAAGATGACACATTTCCCTGGATACCACTACTATCATTGCTATGCTAGTTGTCCCTCTAATATCGTTATGACTCGCTACCTACAACTTGTTTGTCAAGCCTCCCGACATTTCCATGATAAGCCTCTAATTCCTCCACATCCCACCAAACCTTTTTTTGTCTATGTTACCGCTTGCTCAGCCCTTCTTATTGCTTTTCTAGCTGCAGGTGCAATTGCTTTCATGTGCCAACATGGACATTCTTTTGTTATCACAATATTATTTCTATTTAATTTAATGCACATATATACTTGGTAAAAGGTGGAAGGCTTGGCCTTTTGCTCGGTGTTTTGTTCCATCTTTGCCGCCTTAGTTACTTGTGAACCGGTGTTATGTTCCATATTTTGTGCTCATAGCATGCTCGGGGTTGTTATGGGGACCCCCTTGATTTTCGTTTTGGGAAAAACTATCTAGCAAGGCCCGACATTGGTTTTTGCATTTTCCAACCTAATAAAACTTGCATAGGGACTTTCTGGACCCCGTGGATAATTAATCAACAAACCGGGCTAGTGCTCCTCATGAGTGTTGGTTCACCAACCTAGCAGTCGGCGGTGCCACCTCGGGGCACCTCGAGGCATTTTCAGGCTACCGTCCACTTCGCATAGATGGATGATGCCCATGGATAGAGAGTGCATGGCTCTAGATGCGGACCAAGCTCACAGTGAGGCTTTGCTGGATTTGTTTTTACCTTTCTCGAATGTCTTGCGCATGGGATTTTGATGACACTTCGGGCGATCTCGAAGTTGAGATTTTCCATCGGGATTCCGCAAATACTACGGGTGGTTCCGCGGTTGAGGAATTCCAACGCGGCATGTGATTAATTTGTGATGGATGAGTTGGAAAACCCCTGCAGGGTTAAGTCTTTCAGAAAGCCGTGACAGCGGTTATGTGGAAACTTGGAAAATGTGCTTAACACTCAGTCATAGAGAACTTGAAGTAAACTCTAATAAAATACACCAACTATGTGCATAACCGTGACTGTCTCTTCTCGTGAGTCCTTATCCGAGAGAGAACACGGTGGTGTTATGTGTGACGTAAGTAGGAGTTCAGGATCACTTACTGATCATTATTAGTTCACGTCTGTTATGCATAGACCATCCACTTTACTTTCTGTATTCATAAGTTAGCCACTCAAATAAAGGCTTAGTCGCTTGCTACAGCCTGACCACTTAACCATAATTCACCCATTAAGCGTTAGTAGTCTTGATACCCTTGGAAATGAGATTGCTGAGTCCTTATGGCTCACAGATTACTACAACAATAGTTGCAGGTACAAGTAATACGGTGATTTGACGTGAGCATGATGCTTGTTTGATTTGGATTTCTTCTTCTTCTTCATCGATCTAGCATGGGTTCCAAGCGGCAGCCTGGGATAGTAAGCATGGATGTCATTTTATCATTTGATTTCGTCCATCGTCGAACCCTCCTCTTCTGTATGATGTTTGAATATGTTGTTGTATTGATGTGATATTTATGTAGCTTGTGGAGAGTGTTACCCAGTTCCATATAATCAGCTCTTATGTACATGTACTTGTAATTATATCCATTCTTGCGAAACGACAAGATGCGCTTCTATTCCTATCGAGGCCCTCATGCCAAAATAAGGATAGGATCGCATCTTGGGCATGACAGAGAGCCAACCTCCGCACCCTCCCCTATAAATGGGAGGTCATAGGGGCGATGTTAATCCACTTCCTAATCCACCTTGGTCCTTAATCCATAGACCTCGCCCTCCTTCTCTTGTCTTTGGTAGCACTAGACCCCTAGCTTCCGTCATGACAACGAGTGCCTCCCGTCAGCATCATGCCGCCGCTTCAGCCACGGAGGAGGAGGGTGGTTCTAGCGCACGTGGTGGAAGTGTTGGAACTGGCCGAGGTTGGCACGGGCCTCATGGTTGGGGAAGGCGGAGCACTGCGCCCACTCCTCCTCCGCCGTTGGACCCACCTCCTGTGGAGGGGCACACCAAAGGAATGTCACTAGAGTTCATCGTCAGGCTATGCGGGCCTCCCCGTAGTCACTTGTGGCTCCCTCTCCCTTTTGCCAAGGTGATGGAGGTCAACAAGCCGCATGCGATGTGGTTGCGGGTGGACGGCTACCGTAATGGCACCGTGCGGGCGGACGTTGAGATTTCTTAGCTTCACGTCATGTTCCTCAGGTGTGGGTGGAAAACCTTCACACGTGCCCACAACTTCATGGGTGGGCACGTCTTTTGCTTCAAGTTGGTGGAGGCCTACATGCTCTTTGTCAAGATCAATGGGCATTTGGGCGCTCGTCTTGGCTGCTGCGAAGAGATCTCAAGTGATGTTGAAAGCTCCTCCTCGAGCGATGGCAACAAGGAGTATAGTATCGATAAAGACAATGATAGCGAGCCCCGGCCGTCAAGTAGGAGTACACCGACTCAACCTCAAGACGATCGTTGGTCACACTATCACCGTCAGCTAGACTCTCCTGGTAGAGCAATTTTACGGGGGTTCCTAACTCCAGCGCCATCATCTCCCCTAGGTAGATCCCCGGAGGCTCGTGGAGTTAGGCTTATTCATCCCTTTCGGTGGTCCTACCGATCCACGCCATATTGGTCCTGACAGGGTCAGGATGGGCTTTGTTTGGGGCCGTCCCTTGATCCTTTTTCCCTTTAGTAGCTTGTTTCTAGGGTAGAAAGCCCAATAAAGGGCTATTAAAGAGGTGCCTTCTAATGTAATATTTATCCAATTTGTTGCACAGGGTCTGTGCCTGACTTTGTACAAAGGGTTACATGCAACTTCGACAAGGCTTGTACAAAAGGTGGCTCCATGGGACTAAGCACCACAGTCGCGCCTCACAGGAAGAACTTACGAAGATGCTCAATATTGCATGAGTTAAGCACCTTGGTGCCATCTTTGGTCTCCAGATGGACTGTGTTGGGTCTGGTGACTCGTGCTACACGGTAAGGGCCTTCCCACGTCGGCGTCAACCTGTTGGTACCCTTGGCATACTAAAAACGCCTAAGGACAAGGTTGCCTTCCTCAAGGCTCCGGTCATGGGCCCTACGGCTATGGTAGCGGTGGAGGGCTTGCTAGTAGCATGCAACACACACAGCGGCTCGGAGACGATCTTCCTCAAAGAGCATGGCATTGTCATGCCATATCTGCTCTTGATCTACTTCATCATAGGCAAGTACACGAGGTGACCAGTATATGAGTTCCATGGGGAGCACTACTTCTGCCCCATACATAGTGAGAAGGGTGTTTTACCGGTAGCTTGACTCAGTGTCGTTCTAAGGGACCAAAGAACCACCGGGAGCTCATCTATCTAGCGCATGTTGCATCTCCACAGCCTACCGAAAGTCCTTGTGTTGAGTCCTCGTAGCAATTTAGCATTCATCCTCTCGACTTGCCCATTGCTTCTTGGATGGGCAACAGAGACGAAGGAGACCTTGATTCCAATGCTCTCGATGTATTGCTTGAAGGCGCGGCTCGTGAACTAGGTGCCATTGTCGGTGATCACTCTGTCAGGCACTCCAAAACAACACACGAGTCCTTCCATGAACTTGATAGCTGATTGCATGGTCACCTTTCTCACCGACTCCACCTCAGGCCACTTTTTGAACTTGTCGATTGCCACAAACAAGAACTCAAAGCTCCCTACAACATGGGGAAAGGGCCCCAAAATATCGAGCCCCCAGACCAAGTATGGCAAGGATAAAGGGATCGCTTGGATAGCTAGTGTTGGTTGATGGATACTCTTGGAATGGAACTGGCAGGCTTCAAACTTGCTGACCACCTCAGTTGCATCTTGGAGGGAAGTTAGGCAATAGAAACTCTGTCGGAAGGCTTTCCCGACAAAGGCCCTTGCTCCAATGGGAGAGCCACATACGTCTCCATGAATATCTGCCAACAACTTCACTCCATCCTCCTGACAGATGCACCTCAATTTCACACCATTTGGTCGTCTTCTGTACAAGGTGTCATCAAAAAACTTGTAAATGCTTGACTAACGGGCTACTTTTTTGACTTCTTCTTGCTATTCGGGGAGTTCTCCTATTTTAAGGAAATGGGCTATATGTTGTGCCCAATTTGGAGCCTGTGGTTTGACAAGAAGGACTAAAGGCATGTCCTCGTTCGTGGGAGCGCTTGCCTCGACCACAAGAACCTAGGGTTCTGTAGGAGGGAGCTACTCATCAACTGAAATGGGACTTCCCCCGACAGCCTCTCCACCAGCGGCATTGGGAAACTGTGTTGGGAGATGCTTGCCGAAGTTCAGCTTTCTCGTTTCTTGGCCATCGCTGACAGGGATACTGATGGTTGAGTGAGTAGGAGGAGAAAAGTTCCCGCTTCCATAGGAAGCTTCTACGCAGCATGCTTTGGTAGATGATCAGCGATGTTGTTTCCTACTCATGGCGCATACTTTGCTTGCTATTCATCGAAGTGCTCCTCCAGTTTCCTCATTTCTTCGACGTACGCTTCCATCAACAGGCTTTGATAATCTTCGTTAACTTTCTTCACCACGATTTGAGTATCTCCTCTCATGATCAGTTTCTTGATTCCCAACTCCACCGCGATTCTGAGTCCGACAAGGAGCCCCTCATACTCAACAGTGTTGTTGGTGGCCTCCCCATAGGGAAAGTGCATCTGATCCACATACTTGAGGTGCTCTCTAGTAGGGGCGATGGGAGCACGCCTGCTTCGACACCCTGGAGTGAGATAGCACCGTAAAAGTACATGATCCAATCTTGGGTGCTTCTTTGCTGGGGAGAATTGTCTCCGGAACCTCTTCGTCGGGCGTGGGTGTCCATTCTATAATGAACTCTGCCAATGCCCTGCTCTGAATTGTGGAAGTGCTCTCATACTTCAATCAAAAACTTGACACTTCTAGCGCCCACTCAACTATCCTTCCGGTGGCTACGGGGTTCCTCAATATACGTTGCAACGGAAAGCGGGTGACAACTCTGATCTCATGGGCTTGGAAGTAGTGGCACAGTTTCCTCGAGGCCATGATGAGTCAGAAGATCAGCTTTTATACTCCTGAGTACCTTGACCTAGCCCCCTGCAAGAGTCATCTGACAAAGTACACGGGTCGCTGCGCCACATCCTTCTTCTCCACTTCCTTGGAACAGCCTTCGCTTGCTTGTTGAGGTTCCCCTTGGTCTATATTGGGTTGTGCCACGGACACTTCGGTCGTGTTCCCGGCAGCATCAGCTGTAACGGCTGCATCTTCATCCACTTCTCGTTGCGCCACTAGCATTGCACTAACCACTAGATTTGTTGCCGCCAAGTATAGCAGCAACGGTTCTTGCGGTTTAGGAGAGACCAAGGTGGGAGTAGAGGAAATGTAAGCTTTTAGATCTTAAGTATTGCCTCTGCTTCTTGGGTCCACTTCATCAGGCCGGCCTTCTTCGGGATCTTGAAGAACGACAGGGCGCGTTCAGTGGATTTGGAGATGATTCTGCAAAACGCGGCAATGCATCCAGTCAAACGTCTGATGTCCTTGATGGTCTTGGGTCCTTGTATCTGCTCAATTGCTTTGATCTTGTCCGTATTGTCTTCTATTCCACGCTGAGATACAAAGAACCCAAGCAGCTTTGCGGATGGGACGCCAAACACACACTTCTCAGGGTTGAGCTTGAAATTGATCTGGCACAGTGTTGCAAAAGTTTCTTCCAAGTCCTATATGAGAGTTGCTTCGTCCTTGGTCTTGAATACTATGTCATCCATGTAGGCTTCCACGTTTTTGTGCAACTGATGTCCAAATCCAATATGTACGGCTCTGGCAAAGGTAGAAGCAGCGCTCGTTAGCCCAAAGGGCATACATACAAAGCAATACATGCCATACGGAGTTATAAACGTGTTCTTTTCCTCATCTTCCTTAGTCATGAATGTACGGTGGTATACGAAGTATGCGTCCAAGAAGGAGAGCAGGTCATACTCGGAAGTGGAGTGAACAATCTGATCGATGCACGGCAAGGGAAAAGGGTCCTTTGGGCATGCTTTGTTCAAGACAGTGAAATCTATTGAGAGCTTCCATTTCCCATTCGCCTTGCGCACCACTACCGGGTTGGCTAACCAAGTTGGATACAACAACCCTCTCATCAAACTAGCTGCTTCAAGATTCTTGATCTTCTCGGTCATGAGCTAATCCCGCTCCAAGGCTTGGTTCTTGACTTTTTGCTTGATGGGCCTCGCATGAGGGCAGACAACAAGGTGGTGCTCAATAACCTCCCTGGGAACATCGGGGATGTTAGATAGTTGCCAAGAAAACACATCAACATTAACCCACAGGAAGGCAATGAGTGCGCTTGGCGGGAGCTCGGTCTTCCGTAGCCTCAGCTGCTACTGTGTCTTGATACATCCTGTCCACGGATATGACTGCGTCCTTCTTGTCAGATGGGATGGATATGATTCCAATGGGCCATGGCATCTTCAAAGTGTTGTCAGCATAGTGGGATGCTACCAGGAATTTGCCAGCGCTGGGTGACAAAGAATTTCATTGTAGGTCAGGGGAAGTTCAACCACATCAAATACCACCTTCTCAATCCGGTAATTCAGCTCCTCGCCAAACATCACAGGCAAGGTGATCTTTCCCTTTGGTCGGCTCATGCTAGGGTTGCTCCTTGGGATGTAACCATTGCTTTGATCTCTACATCAGGGATCTGTAGCCTTTCATCCACTTTAGGTGGGGATTAGGTTCAATCCTGCCCCACTATCAACTAACATCTTGGTGACCTTGAGGATGCGGATTGTCGTGGAGACCAACAACTGCAAGCATCCGACCATAGTGGTGTGATCAAGATGATGCTCTTCATCAAAGATGCTAGGCGTGCGGGACCATCTAAGTGGTCTTCTGCACTCTGTAGCCAGTTCCACAGCTGGCGGGGAGAGGAATGCAAAGATGTACCCCCGACAACACACATGGCTTTAGTTACGTTCTAGAACTCTCGATCGCTGGAATCCTCCTCGTCATCCTGATCCTCACTCATATCATCTACTTCTTTCTTGTCACGACCTCCGGCTGGCTTTTCCTTCTACCGCGGCGCCTTGCCACAACGGCCTCCTCTGCCGCCATGACCCTTCCCGGTAGCACTGTCTTGGCCTTTCTCCTTGTTGCGCTTCTCGTACTTAGCCATCTGTTTCTCAGCAAGATGCTCAAATTGGCAGCATTCTTGGCGGTCGTGGCCTTTGGTGCAGTGGTTTTTGCAGTATGGCCCATTGGACTTTCCAGTTTGCTCCGCAGCAATGGCCTCCCGACAATCAGCGCCCATGGAAGCTCCCTTGTCGGGGGTCTCTGCCTTTGCCTTCTTACCTGACTGAGATCACCAGAGCTCTCAAAGGACAACACCTCCTTTGGTGTACGCTTCTTGTTGCACTTTCAGCTCTTCACCTTCGACGCAGGGGCGTCGTCATCATCATCCGAGTCGACTTCAATGGCAGCCTCCTCTTCGTGTAGTCGCCTTCCTTCCTTAGGACGAGCACACTTGCCCGCCAATGTGTATAGCTCATTAACGGTCTTTGGGAGTCTAAAATTCATCTTGGCACGCATCCTCCTGTTGCACACATTCGAATGGAACACGACAATCACAGCTGTGGGATTTATCTCTTCAATGTCGCGGTGCACTCGACTGAGTCTCTGGATATACTTTCGCAATGTTTCTCCCTCCTTTTGCGGAAGAACTTGTAGGTCGCTGACTCTCCTTACTCCAGGTGGCCACCTACGAAGGCCGTGACGAACTCGTTGCACAAGTCAGCCCATGACGAAATGGAGTTCTTCGGTAGGTGCATTGGCCACCACCGCACATTTGGCTTGAGTGCCAAAGGGGAATAGTTGGCGAGCACCTTCTCATATCTTCCCTCGGCAGCTTGAACGGCTATCGTGTAGATGCCTAAGAATTCTGCCAGGTTTAGTTTTTCGTCATACTTCTTTGTCAAGTTTGGCTTGAAGCTTGGTTCGATGGCCAGCGGACTTGCTGCAGCATGTGAGTGAAGGCAGGACACCCAACCTCATAAGGAATGTACCCGCCAGTACTGTGCATGGGGTCGCCGACACCTGGGCCGTTGCGCTTCTGAGACTAACATTGTGCTTCTTGGCACTGCTCTATGGTGATGTGTGCGTCTTCCTTTCGCCGATCCTCCAGGACACGCCGCTAGTCTCGGTGATTGCACGGGCCAGATGAGGCCATAGATGCCTCGTCGAGCTCATCAGCAAGCGAGGTTCGCTATAGCTGCCTATGGGTCTATGCTTGCGGAGGGGACTGTACTGTGGGCATGGCCCCCTCGATACGATCTCCGGCCAAGGCCTCCATCATCGTCCGCGTACGTCGCGACGACTCTACATGCTGGGAATTCTTAGCTTTGATGAACGAGATCAAACTCTGGATGGTAGCTCTCCACTCGTCTATCTTGTTAGCCACCAGTGGGAAGTTTAGCAGCAATTGGGCTCGCGTCATGGCTTCCGATGCCTTGTGCGGCATGGCAAAAGAGGCGGACCGCAACATCACTCTACTCCTGGTTGAACCAAGAAGGCCATTGTTATTTTCTTGCCATCGTGCGCCGCTCGCTGGGGTGGTCTGACATGGAGGAGGCCGAGACCGCCGGTTTGCGGCCCCGCTCGACGCTCCGTCTTGTTCAAGACTAGGCGTGCACCCAGTAGTCGTGCCGGTTACGTGCGTAGCACTGGGATCATAGCTTGAACCAGATTAGGTGCCGATGTGGCGGCCATGGCTGTAATTGCGGCAGGGAGGTGGAGACTAGTCATTTCCTCCACCTGCGGCACTTGGGCCATGCTCGCCAAGATGTTGTTGTTGTTACTCCTCTCCGGCTTTTCTCGCTCCAACTTTGGCCGAGGGGGACACGACGGTGGCACCACCTGCGCCAGCTATGTCGCCCATGACGCCCGCCTCACTCATAGGCACTGCGGTGCCAACGGCGTCCGCAACTGCATGAGAGTGAGCCTTCGGAGAGGAGGGATGCATGGTCACGTCGGACTTCTTGTTGGGAGCCATGGATGAAGAATACGATGATGAAGATCGATTAGCTGCTCATGAACTCAGGGTCGCACATTTGACGCCCCCCTACCTAGCGCACCAAAGATGTCGGGGCAGGATGCACTCGATCACCTATGGGGCGATAAGCCCCTTTGCGGTTCTACGGGGGCGAGATCACACGCACAAACGACGGAGATGGTGAGACTGCACGGCGATCACGAGACGGGTGTTTACCTAGGTTCATGCAACTATGAAGCGTAAAACCCGACTCCTACTTTTGGTGGATTGATAAGAGGAAGCCGAAGAACGCGCAACGCTCAAGCCCGACAAGTGTTGCCTTCGGCGGAGCTGCTACGTGAGTAGAAGTGTCCAGAAGTATGAATCTTTACCTAGGCTGCCCCAGGCCTCCTTTTATAGCTCAAGGGGAAACCGCAATGGCAAAACAGACATTGTATGATGATTAGATAGCTAACTGTGCTATCATACCTAACTCAGTGGACATATATTTTCCATATATATGAGTTTCAACACATGGTCATGCTCAAAATCATGGGCAAAACCCCTGAAAACCCTTTTTGTTCAAATCAAGCTTTTGAAATATTTCCATAAGAAATATTCTCAATAAATTCCAAGAAAATTCCAGCTAGTCAACATTGTCATAGTTGATGATCTTGCGAAGTTTCATCTGAATCCCAATTGTTTTGATTCATCAAAATACTCCAAAACCCTCTCTGTCCGGACTCAAATTTGAACTACTTTACATTGTGAAGTTTCTTACCTTGGCCCCATAATTTGTGGACATGTTCTAATCCCCAAATGATGATGCTACACTAAGTGGTGCATCAAGGATATTAGCTTAGCAAGTATAGATCTACAGAAAGCAGATTCTGTTGATTTCTAAGGTTATACAAGGTTCCATTGTCAACTTCCCTCAAATACTCTCAAACTTGGTGGTCCCCACTGATTTTACCTTATGTTTCATCCTGTTAAATCCCATGGCTACCAAACCCCATATACCGGCCCAAACCTTGATCAAACACCTTCTGCCAGAATGGTAAAATCTTTGTTTGACCCCCTTATGCTGGTCTCCTTGGGTTCAAATTTTTACCACAACCTTGTAGTGTTGCATTGCACCTCCAGTAACATTCTCTGGCTAAGACTAAATGCTTAAGTGGGGTAAACATCCCTTTTCTCTCTCTTCCTTCTCCTATCTCCTTCTCCCTATGCTCACCAGAGCATCCAAAGCCTACCCCACATTGTTTATGCCTCCCTGGACCCACCAGACAGGGTTGGTCGCGCCTAGAACGCCGTTGGCATGCCGTGGCATGCCATACTCATGCTAATGTGCCGACAGGCACTGCAGCCGCCACCCATTGCATGGCCCCGGCGGCCTCGGGCCTCCCCCTCTCGTCACTTGCCCCCCCTCGACATCCACACTATGGAAGCCCGTTGGACCCCTCCTCCCTCTCCCTCCAACGCTCCGTTCGCACGCGCCATTGCCGCCCGGTTCGGCCAAACCCGAGCCTCACATGCTTGGGCTTTCCCCTCTCTCTCTTGTTCCACCTCGTCGTAGACCAGCCCTAGGAACACCCCAGCCTCAGCCCATTTCCTCCCGTGACTTCTAGCCATGGCCCCGAGCTCGCTTGCGCACCAGCCATTCGATGGACCACGACTCGCCTATAAAAGCATCCCCGAGCTCCCCTCTTCTCTCCTCTGGCCCTCTCTTGTTCCCAATCAACCTCCCATGCCCCCATTTGAGCCCCCTCGAGCACAGGTGCTCGAGATCGACCGAGGCGCCGCCATGGCGGAGATCCATCAATCTTGGGACAAAAGCCCGCTCTGGTGCTCCTCTCACCTCCATCGAGCCCGCAGCTAGCTCCTGGCTGTTCTCCACCTCTCCTCCGTTTGTTTTGCGGCAAGGATCACCGAATCCGCCCACCCTCCCGAAGCTCCTCTACCACGGGTGTTCTTTGCCGGCGAGCTAGGGAACCTTCGGTCTTCCCTCCACCTCTAGAGGAACGGCGGCCTAACATTAAGTCCGTTCCCGCCTCTAGCTCCCCTCGTAGAGCCTTCCTTCTCTGCCGGTGAGCACCACCGGCCCCTGGTCAAAGGTGGACAATGACCTTCTAGTGGGGCTAGGTCGTTAGCCCATCGCACCCCTCCCATGTCTCTCTCTCTCTCACTGGCCCGTGGGGCCCACCCACAGGTTTAAACCTAACGTGGCACGGGCGCCCGGTTCTCTCGGTGCTGATTTGCTGTGGGCCATCCCAGTTGCAGCCATATCTGGCCTAGGGCATAGTGTCGATTTCCTTTTCTTTTTCCGTTCTATCTTCCAAAAAATTCTACTCCATTAAATATAAATCCTATGCCAAATATTTTCCAGCATAAATCTTAGAATATTCTACAGAATTTTATAGTGCCATTTGTGAAATATTTTGAAAATATTTTATGTACTATTTTATTTTAAAATACCTTTTTCATTTTTAGCCTCTGTTATAAATAGTTTTAAAAACCATTTTTCACCCAAAACCTTAGACAAATCTTCTTAGAATAGTTCGTAGTATTTATCAGAGTAGGGTAGCATTTTATTTTGTGCTCTGTTTTTGTGTGATGCTTATTATTATCGTTATTTTAACGCAGTGATAGATTGCTCCATTGACGAGGGAGTTGGACACAAAGACTTTCAAGACCCCAAAGACTTTGTTGATCCAAGCAAGGAGACCTTTGACCATGCTCAAAAACATTTTTCATGCATGTCATATAGCACTGGTTGTTTCGATGATTTGATCATGTTGATGTGGTGCTTCCCCTTCGGTGGGATGCCTCCGTTACATTTACCATTGATACTTGCATCATGCATGGACCTACTTCCTTATCAGGGTTGTGCTGGTGGGAGTAGTTAGGTTGCCGGTAGTTGCTACGGCAGTGGGGTGGGATATACATGGTGATGGAAATAAACAGATGATTTCAAAGACTTTTCGAAATCCCCGTCTGGTGACACTAATGCCTGAGGAAGATGATGGTGAGGTGGGTGACCACTTGAGGAAGAAGTGGTGTATCGGAGCAAGTGAATGTGTGTGTTTTCGAAAACGGATTAGATTTAAGGTCTGCTGACCCACCCAACCTTACATGCGCAACCACGATACCCCTTATGGGATGGGGCTTTGTTGATTACTTTGGTGGGTACTAGCATGTAGCCCGCATTACTAGTGGCGGGAGTGGCGTGGTCACTCTCGATATGGGGTTGTGCCGGTAAGGACAAGCATGCGTTGTCTTCATAGGCACCAGGCACACAGTTGGTCCCCGCATGGATGCTATTGGTGATGTACATCATGTGGGTAAGGACAAGCATGCGCTATCTTCATAGGCACCGGGCACACCGTTGGTCCCCGCATGGATGCTACTGGTGATGTACATCATGTGGGTTGTGTACCAATCTAGTGGACTCTTTGTTTAGTATCACCAAAGGAAAGGCATTTGTAACAGCCCAAGTGCACCCCTTGCCATTTTGGTCATGTATCTCATTTGGACCTCCATGTTTGGCCTATGTGGTTTGAATGATTTAATTCTGCTTAATGTCATTCTTGCATCATGGCATCATAAGCATCGATCATCGTGTTTGTGATTGTGGTGTGGTTGGAGTGTTATGTTGTTTAGTGCTACCATGGGAGTAAGGTGTGTGCATTTGGAGTTTAGCCCCCTCTCCCATTTCAACATCATAGAAAAAACCCTTTCGCTCTCAATTGTGTTATGACATAAATTTACATTGGCCTAATAAATCTTTTAAAAATGTTCAGTTGCTTAAGTTAATTGTTTAGTGTGGAGTAAGTGAGCTCTTTTATTTGTTGCTACTTTGTCATTAATATCTTTTAATAAACCAGCAATATATTTTTATAAAAGTAATTAATTTGTTTGTCGAAAAATGGCTGGTTCATTTTTATTAAATAGGTGCATTTAATTTAGTGTCTAAATATATTTGGTTTGCTAAAAAACTAATCCTTTTCTCTGTGGGGCTTTTTTTTGTTTTGTTTTACATAAAACAGAGGAAACCCCTTTTATTTTGAGAGAGAGAGAGTCCAGGGGCGATGGGCCTCATCCGCTCCCACCGGCCCATCCCGCAGCTCCGCTCCCGGAGGCACAGCTAGCCCTCGCGCGCGCTTGTCGTCTCCCAGCTCTGTACGGTAGAGCATCTACCGGTCCCACGTCGTCCCCCTTCGGTGATTTCATGGTCGTCTGGCAACCCAGCTGCCTATAAGTCATGTCCCCCGTGCCCTAGGTTATCCCCTTGACCCATTCCTCCCTTCCCCTTCCCCGTCGCCACAGGTAAGCCTCGTCCAAAGCCATCACCATCGCCATGTCCTTGGGGCTCTGACAGAGCTAAGCTCGTGCCTAGAGTTAGCCCCATCACCGCGTCTCCGTCGCTTTAGTGCGAGGAAGGGACCCACCACGTGCCCCTTTTCTTCCTCGCCGGCTTGGGGGACGCCAAGGAGCCGCTCGCCATCATCTTCTTCCCCTTCTTCTCCTGCGGAGCAGGAGCAGAAGCGTGCCAAGGTTCAATCGATCGCCGTTGCATTCCCAAGCCCCTTCTGACGCTACCGGCTTGTCCCATGTAGGGTGGTATGGACCCTCTCTCCTTTCCCCGCACCCTCTTCGTTGCATGCAATTGTGCGCATAGATCCGGGCGTGTCACCGTCACGCTCCCGCAGATCCATCTGTGCATGCAACTATGTGCGTACATCATATAGTGGCCTAATAGAAATCACCCAAGTTAACCCGGGTTGGCCCTGCACACGACCCTATTTTGGACCAACACTCATGAGGAGCACTGGCCGGGGGGTTTATTAAATTATCCGCGGGTGTCGGCGGGTCCCTATGCAATTTTAGTTATTAGGAAAATGTAGTACCAATGTTGGGCCCTTCCAGAAAAGTTTTATTCCAAAACAAAAATCAAGGGGGTCCCCATAGCAACTCCGATCAAGTTAGGAGCGCTCATTTATGGAACATAACACCGGTTCACAAGTAACTAGGGGCAGCAAAAGTGGAACAAAACACCGAGCAAAGGGCCAAGCCTTCCACCTTTTACCAAGTATATATGTGCATTAAATTAAATAGAAATAATTTTGTGATATAACAAAATAATGTCCATGTTGTCACATGGAAGCAATTGCACCTGCAGCTAGAAACGCTATAAGAAGTGCTGACCAAGCGGTAACATAGCCAAACAAAGGTTTGCTGGGAAGGTGGAGGGTTAGAGGCTTTTCATGGCAATGTTGGAAGGCTTGACAAACAAGTGGTAGGTAGCGAGACATAACGATAAAAGCGGGAAAACTACCATAGCAATGATATTTGTGGTATCGAGGAAAATGTGTCATCTTGCCTGAGATCCCGCTTGGAAGAAGAACGATTACATGAAGAAGATGTGCCAACGTAGTCGAACAAATCCTCACACTAGGAACGCTTTCAGAACACAATCGAGAAGAAGCAATCCGAAAACAACAATCAACACATGGTACACCGCAACATATGCATGACATGATGCACAACCAAATATGATGCATGTCCGGTTTAATATGCAACGCATGACATGGCATGGCAAGAACAACAAAGAGCTCCTACATATTTAATGAAGTTCAATATGCAACGAGTTTCATATTTAAGAAACTCCATGTTCGAATGATTTAGTTCACTCTCATTTAGATACTCATCAATATTAAAAGTTGATAGACATGCCAAGAGGTGAAGCACAAACAACTACATCACCTAGGCACTTTAAATGAGGACGGAAGCAACGAATAACAATTTCGGAACGACCTCATATGCATGTTTTAAGTTTGGTCCAGATCTGAACTAACCATACTTAGAGTTGTTAAACATCACAATAAATGTCACCATGAGAATCTACATGATTTTCTAGTCAAGTTACATATATAAAACATTTTAATCGGAGCTACAGTTTAAAAGCTATTAAAGCATTCATTTTACTATATCATATACGCAAATTACATAAAAACAACCAGTTAAATATTTTAAACACATGTGAGAATTGGTTATTGTGAATCTACACGAAATTATAAGAACTTTTTATATATATATTATTTTCATCTGATGCACGGTTGAAAAATTATTAATGCATGAAGTTAGGGGTTTTTTCTGCTATTTTATAATTCATTGGATAATAGAAAAATTCATAGAGACTGGAAAAAAACGTTCACGGGCCGAAGCTAAATCTGGCCCAAGGGTGACTGACGTCAGCATAGCATTATGTGCCCATGGGCGAGGAATATCAGAAAAGGGGAGCTCACCTATATAGCGGCTTGGCCCGAGTCTGTCGAGCAGTTGGCTGGGCCTTGGCCCACGCGTGAGGGTCAACGCAGGTATCGGCGAGGCGGACTGGGCCTTGGCGAGCGTGGGATCTAGGCCCAGGCCCACGAGGAGCCAGGTGGGCCATGGGCATGCGGGGCCCATGTGGCACTAGCTGGCGGTCCACGTGCCTGGATCGAGCGAGTGGTTTCTTGGTCGTCCTCCTCCCAATGAGAGAGAGGAGGCATCCATGGCATGGGACATGGGGCTTGGGTCGAGGGGGACAGGAGCTGGCCGGGGACGGGTAGATCCGAGCCGGGCCGCCCGGATCCATCGACAGAGGTGGCCGATGGCAAAGCTTCGGCAGCGGTGCAAGATCTCCAAAGCGGGGCAGCTCAGTGGGCACAGGAGGAGGGAGATTAGTGGGTGAGAGATGAGAGAGAAGGAGGAGAAGAGGGGCGGCGGGGAACCGGCATGGTGGTCGAGGGTCTGGTTGTCGGCGATGCTCTGGCGGCCGGCCGTTTCTTCACGAGGGGAAGCAGGTGTGGGAGCTCGGTCGCGGGCGCTGGCGAGGCCCTGGCGGCACAGGCGAGCTCGGGCGCGGGAGGCTTGGGCGGTGGCACTCGTTCGGGACCAGATGGGCTTGGGAGGGCCGTGCGATGGGCTTCAGCAGGCCCTGGCGAATGAAGGTGGGAGGAGGTGCACCAAGTGGCGGCTGAGGGCTGGAGGCACACGGAAAACGAGACACCGTTAGGGTTAGGTCAAAATTAGGAAGGGGAGGGGAATTATATAGGGAAGGGGGCTAGGTTTGGGGGATTTCATCCGTTTTTGGACCGTCTGATCACAATCGGATGGTTCCAGAAGTGGGTAGCGGCTAGGATGGGCTAGTGGGCTGTGTACAGGGGTTTGGGGCCAAGATGAGAGGGAAATGTGAGGCCCGTGACATAGTTTTAAACCTCGAAAACGTCCGACAAATAATCCGATGATCGCGCTGTTACGATTGATCGTTCGGGTATCAAATGGACTTTGATTGTGACAAAATGTGGCAGGAGGTCTACCTACAATATAACAAGACTGCACGCCAACTTTCGACCCAATCCGAGAATATTTCATACACATTTTAAAAACAATATTTTATCGATGCCTTGGGCGCGTGCGTGTGTGAATGGTCTCAAAAAGGTCAGTGACACGAGCGGAGAGAACCGGCAGCTACGAACGGATGCAAGTTTTCTAAAACGAGTGACGATGTTATGCAGATGATGCGAGTGATGCAATGATGAATGCAACAACCAAACGAATCACACGACAAGAATGGAATAAAAGGGGAATCTTGCGCAGCTTCGGTCCCAGGCTGTTACAACTCTCCTTCACTACACGAGGATCTCGTCTCGAGATCTAGAATGAGAAGGGGAATAGAAAGAGCAAGAGGTAGACTTAGTTTCTCCTTTGAAAAACGAGTCAAACTAATGATCATTGAAGGTTTCAACGAGAAGAAGAATGACATTAGGAACAAGCAAGAATTCACAAGAAATTTTGGTAGCACTTCGGTAGGATAGCGAGGAAAAATTTGATATGATGTAAATAAATTGAAAGAGATACACCAAACTTTGGTTGGATTAGAATCAAAACTTCATAATATGGAAGGATCACGAAAATATTTAACAGCACTCTGGTAAAATGAATAAGCAAAGAAAGAACATGACCTTAATCAAACTAGATGTGAGTTGAAAAGAGCAACACCATTATGCCTCCAGAACAAAAGAATAGTAGCTAGATCTTTGGATAAAAGAGAATGGAGAATAAAATGACACTTATACCACCATGAATTTGAAAAGCACCCTTATAAAGAAAGGATTGAGTAGAGTTGTTGGAGCATCAACATAGAAAAGAATATGTCGGATGTGGGCTTATAGACAACATCTCAAAATTACGAGGTGACAACCTCCCACAACACAACAATTGATTGCTTGAGGCAATAAGATATGCAAAACTTCTTTCACGAAGAGGTGGACGAGGCACTTGAATCATTTATGACACCGTGATAGCAACAATCCATAGGAGATGCTTTAGGTGAAATCCAACCCAAGATAACTCCGACAAAGACATGATGGGTTTACTTATCTTATTCTTGACAATTTTTCCTTCGAGACTCCTCATAATCAAGAATTTAATAAGACCATCTCAAAAGACAATGGAGAAGTAATTGAACTTAGAAATTCAAGAAAAAGAACACTTGATCATCTCTAACAAGAATCTTGAAGAACACTCGAGAAGAATTACATCCTTAACAAACAACCATGAAGAACCTCCGAAAATGAGAGGATGATAGAAAAGAATTGAACAAGAATAACAAGATTGGGGCCTTGCTATGATGAAAATGAAGCTTAGCCAAGAGATATTTGAGAAAACTTGGAACTCTGGAAAAGAAAAGGTGAACAACTTAGAATCAAGAATTGATAACATGCACAACTCCGGAAGAATGATTGACATCACCTTGACAACAAGAATAAGAATTATGTTATTCTTATCCTTCATCAAGTTAAATTGATGACAAGCAACGGGTTTGGCATACCACTTATTCTTTTGGGAAAAGATAAGAAAGATAGATAGAGGACAAACTTGAAGAGGTCTTGAACGAGAACACCGGTAAGAATTAGAAACTAAAGAGGATAATACAGATGAATGATATAACATGAGAGCAAAGAGAGCATGATCCACCTAATAGAAAACTTGAACGAAGAACCGGAATAACTGAGATACGAACGAAGCATCAACACTTGAGAAGAATTTGAGAACGAAAGCTGAAAGCTGAGAATGAAGAAATTCTGAAATGGTGGCCTTCGGAGAATTGAGAAATGTAAACAACTCTACAATGCACTAGATAGATATGGGAGGAATTTCTCATGATGAAAACAATTTGAGAGGATAGCAATAAGCTGAACCATGAACCTCTAGGAGAATGGAATAAGAATTAAGATTTAATAGAACAATTTGAGAGGATAGCAATAAGTTGAGCCAATGATGAAAATAATTCGAAGCGATCATGGAGACGGAATATGATTAATGAAAATCATTCTTATGTCATATTGAGAAGAACAAGTATACATCTCCAGAAAGATTAGAAGAGCCAGGTAAGACCTAGGGCAAAACCTATGGGTTATGGGCCCATTGAAAAGAAACCACCGTTGAAATGATTGCTTAGAAAGATAGATTGCACCGATACAAATTAAGAACTTGATAAACTGAGCACCTCAAAATAATTTAAGAGGATATGAATGGAAATGAAAGTCTTCTGAGATATCTTTAACACTCCGGATAAAATGGAAAGAGGAATAAACAAGAAAGGCTTGGATAAGAATTTTCAACATGGAATGCATTGAACGAATGAAAAGGGATATGATGAACACCAAAAGCTTGAATAGAATCCACCGGGGAAGAATGACAAGAAGAACAAGGAATTTAAGGATAGATCTTGAAAGCGAAACTCTTGAGAAAGTCCACTAGAATTCACCTGATACAATACGGAATAAATGATAGCGGAAGCATCAATGAAGACAGAGCACTTGGATGAGAATTTAATCATTGAAGAAAAAGGGCGGGAGGGTGGGGAAAAACAATGACAACTTAGGACGGGTGAAAAGAACTTCTATGTCGGACCGTCAAAAACACAACGATACCACGAGAAGTATTGGTTGACTCCGATCTTATCTCGCCACGAGAAGTATTGAAGCAATTTCGAACATCCTCCGTCCTGAGATACTAAGGAAACTGAACGATAACGATGTGTCAAGAATCCCCTGGAGATCTACTTCTCGGTAACAGGAGGCACCAAGTACAGAACTCCGTCACATCGCATCATGTAGATTCCAAAATATCTGCATGATCCTAAAAAAATTGAGTGAGAAGAGGGTAGAATAAAAAATTCTAAGTAGTAATTCCTCACTAGAGCATAGAAGAGGAGCAAAAAGAATCTTACTCTCTGATATATAACTAGACGCAAAATAGTTTTTCCACTAGAATTGACTCAGACAAGTTCGATCAATCAAGGGGGCTCCTAGGTCGGTACAGGCTCGGATACCAACTTGTCATGCCCAAGATGCGATCGTATCCTTATTTTGGCATGGGGGCCTCGACAGGAATAGAAGTGCATCTCATCATGTTGCAAGATGGATATCATTACAAGCACATGCATAGAAGAGATGAGTATATGGAATTGGGTTAAACTCTCCACAATCTACATCAAGATCATATCAATACAACAACATATTCAAACATCATACATAAGAGCAAGGTCCCACTATGGATGAAACCAAACCATAAAATGACATCCATCCTTGCTATCCCAGGCTGCCGCCTAGAACTCATCCTAGTTTGATGAAGAAGAAGAAGAATAACTCCAAATCATACAAGCGTCGCTATCACGTCAAAGCATCGCATTACCTATACCTGCAACTGTAGTTGTAGTAATCTGTGAGCCACGAGGACTCAGCGATCTCATTTCCAAGGGTATCAAGACTATTAAAACTTAATGGGTGAGGTTTTGATAAGTGTTGAGGCTGCAACAAGCTACTAAGTATTTATTTGAGTGGCTAACTTACGAATACAGAAAGTAAAGTATGATGGTCTACGCATAACAGACGTGAGCTAGTAATGATCACTAAGTGATCCTACGCATAACTCCACCATGTTCTCTCTCGAATAAGGACTCAATACAAGAGACAGTCACGATTAAGCACACAATTTGTGTATTTTATTTGAGTTTACGTCAAGTTTACTATCGTAGAGACTGAAAAAAACGTTCACAGGCCGAATCTAGATCTGGCCCAAGGGTGACTGAGCGTAGCATATCATCATGCTCCCACGAGCGAGGAATAGCGCAAAAGGGGAGCTCACCTAGTGGCTTGGCCCGAGTCGGTGGATCGGCTAGCTGGGCCTTGGCCCATGCACGGGGGTCAACGTAGCCATCGGCGAGGTGGACTGGGCACGGGCGTGCGGGGCCCACAGGCATTGGCAGGCGGTGCATGCACCTGGATAGAGCGAGCGGCTCCTCGATCGTCGTCCTCCTAACAAGAGAGAGGATACATCCATGGCACGGGACTTGGGGCTCGGGTCAAGGCGGACAGGAGCTGGCCGGGGACGGGTAGATCCAGGCCGAAGCCCCGATCCGACGACGGAGGTGGCCGATGGTGAAGCTTCGATAGTGGTGCAAGATCTCCAAGGCAGGGAGGCTCTACGAGCACAAAAGGAGGGAGATTAGCTGCGGAGTGATGAGAGATAAGGAGGAGAAGAGGGGCGGCGGGGAACCAGCCTGGAGGTCGAGGGGCTGGTCGTCCATGATTCTTCGGCAGCTAGCGGTGTCTTCGCGAGCGGTGGCTGGGATGGGATCTCGGGCGCGGATGCTGGCGAGGCCCTGGCGGCAGGGGCACGCTCGGGCGCCTGAGGCACGGGTGGTGGCACTCGTTTGGGCTAGATGGGCTCGAGCAGGCCTTGCGATGGGCTTCGGCGGGCCCTGGCGGCTGGAGGTGGGAGGAGGTGTGCCAAGTAGCGGCTGTGGGCTGGAGGCATGTGGAAAAAGAGGCAGGGTTAGGGTTAGGACCAAATTAGGAATGGAAGGGGGATTATATAGGGACACTACTAGGAAAAAGCCTAGTAGTAGCGCTGGTTAAACGTCTAGTAGTAGCGCGGGTGCCCGCGCTATAGCTAACTGGTAGTAGTAGCGCTGGTTGATCCCGTGCTACTAGTACATGTGTTAGTAGTAGCACTGGTGGCACACGCGCTACAACTAAATATCTGTAGCGCGTGCTCTAGACCCGCGCTACTACTATCAAATTCAAAAACCAAAAAAAAATCATGACCGCCGGCCGGAGATGGGCCCTTTGAGGAGTAGGTCCTGTGCACCGTCGGCCGGAGATGGGGAGGAGATAAACCCATGGTGGATCTGCAGGCGGGCGCCATGGCCGCCGCCTGACCTTCTCGCAGGTTGAGGGGAGGGGAGGGTACAGGATGGAATGGGATGGGATGGGAGGAGGAGAGGGTGGGGCAACGATGGCGGTGAAGGAGAGAGCGGGGGGGCATTGCCGCCGGCAGAGAGGTTAAGAGGAGATGGGAAGGTGTTTGGTGGCAGCGCCAATGCATGATGAGAGGGGAGGGGAGGAATGAATCTGAGAGAGGGGGGAGAGTGATGAGAGAGAGAGAGAAAGGAGGGCATGGGTGAGGCTTATGGCGGTGGTGGTCTCGGGGAGGGGAGCGGCGGTGGTCTCAGGGAGGGGAGCGGCGGCGGCAGGGGAGAGGGTTGTGGCAGCGGTGGTGGTCTCGGGAAGGGGAGCGACAACGACAGGGGAGAGCGCGGCGGCGGTGAGGTCGAAGATGGCCTCGAGCGGCGTCGGTGAGGTTGACGTGACGATGGAGACAAAGAATAGTGCGGGAGAGGGGGGAGAGGGGAGTAGTGGGGGACTTAGGAAATGTTGAGCTGGCCCGCGCGGGCTTAGCTAAAAATCTTAGCACTAGCGCTTTTTTGTGGCCATCGCTGCTACTACCAATAGTGTCGGTGGGCTCGTCGGGTCTAGCTTAGTAGTAGTTCTCTTTCTGTTTTCAATGCTACTGATATCAACTTACCAGTAGCACGGGTTTTATACCCCATGCTACTACTATGGCATGTCCTGGGGGCACAGTGAAGACCACTTCGTAGTAGCGTGGGTTTATAAACCAGTGCTACTACTATCAACTTAGTAGTAGAGAGTGGTATAAACCAGCACTACTAGTAACTATCAATAGCGTTGGGTAAAAACCCGCGCTACTAGTAAGCGTCTATCTATAAGCTTTTTCCTAGTAGTTGGAAGGAGGGCTAGGTTAGGGGGACTTCATCCGTTTTTGCACCGTTTGATCGCAATCGGACAGTTCGGGTTGCGAGTAGCGGCTTGGATGGGCTAGTGGGCTATGTAGAGGGGTGTTGGGCAAAGATGAGAGGGAAATGTGAGGCCCGTGACACAGTTTTAAACCGTGAAAACGTCTAACAAACAATCCAATGACCGCGCTGCTATGGTTGATCGTTCAAGTATCAAACGGACTTGGGTTGCGACAAAATTTGGCAGGCGGTCTACCTACAATATAAAAAACCCGCCCGCCAACTTTCGACCCAATCCGAGAATATTTCATATCCATTTTAAAAACAATATTTTATCAATGCCTCGGGCGCGTGCGTGTGTGGTTGGTCTCGAAATGGTCCGCGACACGAGCGGAGAGAACCAACAGCTACGAACGGATGCAAGTTATCGAAAACAAGTGACGATGCAATGCAGATTATGCGAATGATGCAATAATGATTGTGACAACCAGATGAATCACACGACGATAATGGAATAAAAGGGCAATCTTGCACTGCGTTGGTCGCGGGTTGTTACAGTGGGTTGTCTATTGTTTACCCATGAGCTGCGGCAAGTCCAGTGGCTCAACTCCCGCATGTTCAAGCCAGAAGTCCCAGAGAAGGATGACAACAAGACTCATCCATCGGATTTCCTGATCCTCTACACCATTGCGGTGCAAGCTGCCGTGGGTTGCGATGACAAGATACTCGCCAATCACTTTCCGTTGGTGCTTAAGCCCACCGTCAGGTCATGGTTAATGCACTTGCTAGAAGGATCCATCGCCTCCTAGGCAGACCTGTGCCATGAGTTTGTTGGCGCCTTCACAGGAGGTCATCAAGCTCCTGGGCAGGAAAGTGATTTGCATATCATCCCTGAGAAGGAGGGCGAAACTTTGCACGAGTACATCCAAAGGTTCAGCCGTGTGCACCATAGCATACCAGACATTCATCCCGATGCTGTTATCAGTGTGTTCCATCAGAACATGTGCAACCGCAGGATGCGGGAAGAGCTGGCGATGAGCAGGGTCAAGGATGTTGCCGATCTTTATGCACTGGCAGACAAATGTGCTCGGGCTGAAGAAGGGAGGAGACTCCTCGGCGAAGACGCTGGTGCAAGGGTTGACTCCGAAGATGAAGACACCGCCACCCCGGCAAAGAAGGGTCGGTGGTGGAACATGAAACACAGCGGCAAGTCCGTGCTTGCCGTCGCAGGATCTGGCAACCCCGGTATAGCCATGAACGTCAAGGTTCATGACCCCGGCGATGATGTTGCCGGGTGCGCCTCCTGCCAGGCTATGGCAGCTGCCGACAAGCAAGATAGCTCTGGTAAGTAGTATTGCAAGACCAATCGCACCAAAGGCCAATACCTCCAATACTGCCGGCAAGTTGAGCAGCTTGCCGAGAAGCAAAAAGCCAAGTACGAGATGCGACACAAGGACAAGATGGTGCTGATGGGTCCAGCAAGAAGCGCGTTGGCCGAGGAGGTCGCCGCGGGAAGCCCAAGCAACAAAAAGAGCGGCCCGCCCATGGCCGCGACAAGCAAGAGGGTGATGATGATGACATCGAAGAGGACGATGAGTCCAGTGAGCATTAGTTCTAGAAGGCTACAGAGATTATGTGCATCGAGGGAGGTGCCTCGTCGCATTCCTCTCACCGCCAACTTAAACAGTGGGCACGCGAGGTTAACGCGGCGGAGCCCTCCATCGGTGCCCAGAGATCTCTGAAGTGGTCCAACACTCCTATCATCTTCGACACCGAGGATCACCCTGATCGCATAATTGTGGTTGGGTGCCTGCCGTTGTTGGTTTCGCCAACAATTCGCAACCTCAACGTGACAAAGATGCTAGTCGACAGTGGCACCAGCCTGAACCTAATCTCGTTTGATGTCATCCAAAGGCTGTAAATCCTTGATGAAGATCTTGAGCCCACCGGCGCCTTCCAAGGGGTCAAGTTAGAGAGAACTCAGCCGAAGGGCAAGATCACGTTGCTGGTGACATTTGGTTGTGATATCAATTTCAGAATAGAGAAGATCGTCTTTGATGTCGCCAACATCTCATTACCGTACAACGCTAGCCGAGTTCATGGCGGCCACGCACTTCGCTTACAATGTACTGAAGATGCCCGGGCCAATGAGCGTAATCACGATAATGTCCAACAAGAAAAATGCACTTATGTGCGCGGATCAACTCTACCGGGAGACAGTTGCAGCACTTGCCGCTAAGGCACTTGCTCCTACCGCTGAAGCTCCCGGGGGGGGGGAGAAGACCGGCAAGGCCCCTGTCACACATTCTGGCAAGCGCGTCTCCTTAGGATGCTGCGCTCCCGTTGACGATGTGCTAGAGAGATCCACCGGCAAGAGCAAGAAGTCCAAGGCTGCTCTGCCAGAGACCAAGAAGGTGCCCACCAAGGAGGATGGCACGGGGGGAACTTTGACCATAATTACACCCTTGACGACAAATAGGAAAGCGTGCTCGTCGCCTTCCTATGAGTGAATGTCGATGTGTTTGCATGGAAACCATCTGATATACCTGGTGTTCCCAAGGAGGTGATTGAGCACCACCTTATCGTCGTCCCTCACGTGCGGCCCGTCAAGCAGAAGGTCCAGAAGCAAGCTTTGGAGCAGCAACAGTTTATTGCCGAAGAGATCAAGAAACTTCATCCAACATGGTTGGCCAATCCAGTTATAGTGCGCAAGGAGAATGGGAAATGGAGGTTGTGCATTGACTTCACAGACATCAACAAAGCCTGCCTCAAAGATCCATTTCCATTGCCACGCATTGACCGGATTGTGGACTCCACCACCAGCTGCAACTTGTTGTCTTTCCCTGACGCCTATTCCGGCTATCATCAGATTTTCATGGCCAAGGAAGACGAGGAGAATACCACATTTATCACCCCATGTGGTACGTATTGCATTTTGCGTATGCCTTTCGGGTTGAAAAGTGCTGGTTTTACATTTGCAAGAGCAGTCCAGATTGGCTTTGAGCCCCAGGTACATAGAAATATGGAGGCTTATATGGTTGACATAGTGATCAAAACCAAGGACAAGGCTACGCTCATATCATACCTAGAAGAAACATTTGCTAACCTACACAAGATCAACATCAAGCTCAACCCTCAGAAGTGTGTGTTTGGCATCCCATCCAGCAAGCTTCTCGGGTTCTTTGTATCTCAACGAGGAATTGAAGTGTCACACCGTGTGTTTTTCCTCATGACTAAGTTAACATGAATCAGAAATTAAGGCCAATTAAAACTTTTTGTGTGCATTTGAGTGCTTGACTTTTGTGTTCTTTCCTTGCTAGTCTGATTGCTTCTCAATGCTCTATAATTCATAAAACATTCTCCTACCATCAAGAACTCTTTTCCTTGATCCCAACTCTTGTCCAATGATCATACCATGTGTATAGGACCTAAAACTATTTTTATCAAATATTATTTTGTCCAAAAAGCATTTATTTAAATTAGGTTTTCAAAACCCCTTGATTTGAGATTTGCACTGCAAGTCCCAAAATTCGGTGGATACTTTTTTCCCAAATGCTTTATTTGAAGCTCACTATATATAAGACTTCCTAAAACCACAAAATATTAATTTTAAAGATTATTTTGATATTTTATTTAAAGGCTTTTTCTTAAGGCCAGAAATGGTTTTTCACGGAAAAATTATTTACACGCTTTAAAAATATTTGAGAAAATTTAGGAAAACTCAGTGGACATATATTGTCCATATATAAGAGTTTAAACACATGGTCATATTCAAAATGTGGGACAAAAGCCGTCAGAACCATTTCTGCCTATTTCCTGCATTTGAAATATTTCTATAAGAAATATTCTGAACTAAATCCTAGAAAATTCCGGCAGGTCACGTATGTCATGTGTGATGATCTAGCCAAGTTTCATCTCAATCCCAATAGTTTTGCTTCACAAAATTATTCCAAAACCCCTTCTGTCCAGAACCAAATTTGGTTACATTGTGAAGTTTCTCCTTTTGATCTAAAGACTCGTGGACATGTTCTAATCCCCAAATAATGGTGTTACACCATGTGGTGCATCAAGGGGAACAGAAACACTTGTCCAAATCCCCTCAAACCCATTTTTGTTGATTCCAAGAATTTGGTAATATTGCATTGCCAAGTTTTCCCATTGGACCCCAAACTTTTTGTGCATGTTATAGTCCCTAAAATATGGCACCACATCAAGTGGTGCATCAGGGAGGATAGTTTTCCTTAGCCAGATCTAAGCAACTCCATTTCTGCCCATTTCTAGGGTCTGAAACTTTTACATTGGCCACTTTCTCTAAATGTGGTCAAAACTTGTGATCAAGCTCATTTATACCTATTTCTCAATCCCGTTAACTCTCTTGTCAATCACATCAGCTAGCCCAAAACTCCATCAAACACCTTCTTGTAAAATACCAAAGTTGATGTTCTCACCCCTTCCCTTGTTCTCCTAGATTCCAAAATTTGACCATAGTCCCTATTTGACCTCTTATACCTCCAGTAATAATCTAAATCCATGTGTAAATCATTTAGGGGGGTAAAAGTCCAAGATTCCTACCTGAACAAGCCATGGCAGCACCACTTCCACTTCTCCCCCTCGCCATATTTCCTCCCCTGCTTCTCTCTTAGCACCTAAGGACTCCAGGATCCCCTAGATACCTTCCAGACGCTAGCTAGGGGACACGCGAGAGCACGCGGGAGCATGACATGTCGGCCATATGGGTGCTCTAGAGTACTCTCTCGTACTGTAGCTGCCCCCATCGCGAAGCTCTCGATGGCCTCGTGCTCCCGCCTCTTGCCTTCAGCCTTGCCTCGACGTTTGGGGGACGCAACACCCCGGTCCCCCTCCTCTCTCCCCCTTTGGAGGCCTCCTCACATGCCCACCATGGCTGCCCGAGCGCGCCAGTGAGCGTGCCCACACGTGTGATGACCTGGTCTTCGTCCGCTCTCCCTCTTTCTCTCCCTAGGCATGGAACTCATCCACGAAGCCCGTAGACACGCCCCAAAGTGTCCCCGTTTGCCCTTGGCGTCGTTTAGAGGCCATGGACATGGCCTATGGTACCCGACACTGCGGCTATACCAGCCTCCCTGTGCCCCTCTTTCATCTCCATTCACACTCTATCTCTCTCTAAGAGCCTGGCCAAGTCCCTCATCCTCCCGAGCCCTCCATCTTCCCCCATTGCCAACGTTGCCGCCTTGTCCCCCTCTCAAATTCGAGCTACCTAGGCTTCCCCTTTTCTCCCTGGACTCTCCAGCTTCCTCTCCTCATCACCGCAAAGCCCCCCCCCCAACACCTTCATTTCTTCAGGAGGCACCACGAGAAAGAAGCTGGTAAAGGCCGACGGCCTCTCCGCATCCATATACGCCAGCACTGCTGCGACCCTCCCCTGTTGGACCTTAGCGTGGGGATGGATGTAGCACGGCTCGCCGAGTCCGCGGGTGTGTTGGGCATTGTCGAAGGTTGACGGTGCCACCGGGGAGAGCGCTGGCGCGCTTGGCCTTTGCCTCCCATGTTCTCTAGCTGGTGGTGATGCATGGAGGGAGAGGACCCTGCCAATGGGGCCGGCGACCCGATTGGTCAGCCTCTGAGGTGTCGGCCGGTCCCGCTGTCATATTAAGTGGAGATGGCCTCCACCGGAATCCATTTTCCCGAAAGGGAAGCATATTACCTGAAACATGCCTTCGGCGTGGCTTCCTCACCGGCGAGCGTGAGCAGTTGGGTCGGCCCAGTCACTGTCCCACGCTGGTGAGTTGTACGTGGCCTGTTTGGTAAATTCTTTTTCCCATTTTCATTTTCAGAGAGGAAGATATATTCACATAAAATTCAATCGACCTCCAAATTTGGAGATTCAAATTCCTATAGATTCCAAAAATATCGATCTATCCAAAAATGTGTCTTAAACATTTTGCTGCAATATCCTTTATAGAGTTTAAATTCAAACTTGAATTTGAACTATGATAGAGCCCCATTATAAAATCCCGAGAGCATCAAAATAAACTCCAAATGGAGTGATTCAAATTTCCAGAAGCTCTAAATTTCAAGCCCAAATTTTCTAGCCATGCTGAACATTTTTTTGACTTCACCAATTATGTTCCCTGTTAGAAGTGGCCCCTTCTTCGATTTATTCCATCTTAGGAAAATCATAGGAAATTCATACCAACTCCAATTTCATTGAAACCACTTCCCACATGTTCTGAAAATCATGCCCTCTTTGTTGGGTCTGTCCACTGATTTTTACAAAAATATTTGTTGTGGACATCTTATAGGATCATCGTTTCCATTGTTTCCACCATTCTAAACTACCCCTTGACCCACATCCACCAAAACCACCTTGGTTATTTTTCACATAACCAGGGGTGTCCAAGAAAAATAAAACTCCTATTTATAGAGCACTTTTTATTTTCTGCTTGTTGTGTTGCTTATTGTAGTTGTTTCCGGCAATAGTTGACAAAGTAGAGGAAGTGCTCGGGATGAAAGAGAAGCGTGTGAAGACCTTGAACACTTTGCAAAGCCAGGCAAGCAGCCCTTTGACCATGACACTTTTATTGGATGGCATATATCACTTTATTTCGTTGTATTGATCATGAAGATGTGGTATTCCCCTTCGATGGGACGCCTCCGATACATTCCTGTTGATACTTGCATCGTACATGACCCTACCTCCTTATGAGGATTATGCGGGTGGGAGTATTTAGGATGCTAGTAGTTGCTATGCTAGTGGGATGGGAATATGCATGCTGATGGAAATAAAGAGATGATTTCAAAGACTTTTGATTACTTTGGGTGCCACTAATGCCCAAGGGAGATGATGATGAGCTGAGTGACCACTTGAGAAAGAAGTGTTGTACCGGAACAGGTTGAGGGTCTATTTTCGAAAACGGAGAGTTTTAAGGACTGCTGACCATCCCAACCTTACATGCGCAACCACGAGACCCCTTATGGTATGGGGCTCTTTTGATTACTTTTGTGGGTACTGGCAAGGAGCCCGTATTACTAGTGTGGGAGTGGCATGGTCACTCTTGATAGGGGATCGTGCCGGTATGGACGATCATGCGTTGTCTTCACAGGCATCGGGCACACCCGTTGGTCCCTTCATGGATGCTACGAGTGATGTACATCATGTGGGCTATATACCAATCGAGTGGAATCTTTGTTTAGTATTGCCAGGGGAAGGCATTGTTCGGGTGCTTGCCTCGGGTATGTTATGTACTCTGAGTCTTGGATGACATGGAAGTTCCACGAGTCTTGTGGCTAAAGTGTGCAACCTCTGAAGAGCGTAAAACTATTAGAATAGCCATGTCCGCCGTCATGGACAGTTGGAGGTCCTTCTTAAACTACGTCCAGATGTTTTCGCAAACTTGGTGTGTGTGTTTGTGTCCTGAAGATAGAAGGATGATACTTGAGACAAGTCTGAAGACTTGATGTGATGAATGAACATGAGATGTTCAACCCCTTCTTATGATGATATATGTAACTTGTTCATATGGATATCTGCCAACTGTTGATGCATGTTTACACATAGTTATTTGATCATGACATTGCATTCAAAATTAGCTCTCTGCAAAATACCTACTTTGTGTTATTTCATGCATTGTTATTGCCTTGTTCCAAAAATGGGTTGCTTGCGAGTACATTCAAAGAACTCATTGGCTTGCCACTGGTTATTTTATTGGTAGGCATGAAAGATCAAGTTATGATGAAGATTACCTTGGTGATGGACATGCGAGCTAGGATGCTCCCCAGTCAGAATACATGTATGGTTAAGGCAGATGGCATGGGTTCACGCTATCGTTGAAGATTTCCGCTGCTATCGTATGAATACATGGCCATAAGGGCCATAATTGAGTAAATCGGTATGCAATGGATGTAAGACTCCTGTTATTCAGTTTCTATGTGTTCAATGAGCATTGATCTCTGGGATCACTGTGCACGTACATTCGGTGATCATGACTTATGAGTCAGGGTCCCCACAGAGCTGGTATCAGAGCAATCCTGACTATAGGAAGCTCTTAGTTAGCATGGACGTTAGTTAGGACAAAAACATTTTTCCAGACCCTTGAAAATAACCTACAAAGCGTCTGTATTTCTCACATCTCCTAAAATTCCAAGGGAAGCAAAGGTTTTTGCCTTACCACTTCCACCACTTTTCTCTTAGCTCTCCTCGACTGCTTTTCATAAACTATGCAAATGGTTGCTACTACCCTCGTGCCCCTGACCATAGGATTCCTTGGAATCCTCATGGGTAACCTGGAAGGAAGCCACCTTGCCAAATGATTGCCAACATATCTTGGAGCCAATTTGGCGACACCAGACCAGGAGCTACCAACAGAAGATACCTTCTCGAATGATGAGTATCTCAAGACTTAGATGATAGTGACATCCTCGACAATTCCCCAGGATGAGGCCACCCCGGTGTTCGATGACCAGGGCAAAGGACATGCAATGTCATGATATGCATCGCTAATAGAGCAACTCTGACCTTTTCGTTGTTATATTGGTAACCACTGGTGGATGAGAACCTCACCATTGGCCCGCCTTACTATAGTGAGCAGGAAAATGGTTCACATCATCCCCCGCTCTTGGTGCCGATGATATCATCAACATGACCAGCAGGATACAACTCTACCATGCCTTGTTAGTGTCATTCAGTAAAAGATTGGCTACCTACAACCCTCGACGTCTCACAAGGCTAGGAGGAATTGTCACGATTATGAAGACACCAGGAGACCCTGTCAACAACAACCATGAGGAATTTAGAGCAGGATTGCAGAGTGGGCTTTGGAACTGTCAAGCTTTGGTATCAGGTTTGAAAGAACTTCGGCCATTTAGAGCAGAGCCGTGGCAGAGTTCATTGAGGAGTGGACCCCAACGTCCGACGAAGAAGTTCTAGAGTCAACTCTACCCGGCATGCAAACCGATCAAGCGTGGATCGTGTATTTCGATAGGGCTTTCTCACTTCAAGGCACCGGTGCCAGAGTGCTGTTTGTCGCACCCACCGGAGAGCACCTCAAATATGTTATTCGGATGCACTTTCCTGGGGAAAGATCAATGAACAACCATGTCGAGTATGAAGGGCTGCTTCCCGGCCTCAGGATCGCGACAGGCCTTGGGATCAAGAAACTTATTGTTAGTGGTGAGGCAAGTGAACAAAGATTACCAGAGTCCATTGATGGAAGCTTATGTAGATGAAGTGAGGAAGTTGGAAGAACTTTTTGACGGCCTGCAAATGGAGCACGTTCCATGTGCAGAGAACAATGTTGCTGACGGCCTATGAAAGTGTGATGCCCTTTAGTTTCTTGTGGAACCAGGAACTTTCGTGCTATAACTGACTCAACCGTCCGTGACACCATCAACTAGACAAGCAAAAATAAGGAAGTTGAGTTCCGACAAGTATTTCTCGGTAGATCTTAAAAGCCGCCGGCGAGGAGGTTACCAGGGACAACGACAGGCTCGCCGGTGATGGCCATGATCCGGTGGGGCCTCTAGATCTTCTCGTGGAAGAACACGCTCTCGCCAGGCTTGCCGGGGGCAGCAGGCTCTGGCAGGGCCTCAGGACCTTGTCGTTGAGACGAACGCTCCCCCGGTAGAAGATATGTCTTTAGTCCTTGTTGTCGAGCCCCAGGCTCCACCATGGGCACAACACATCGTCTGTTTCCTTCAAACAGGAGAACTCCCTGAGGAACAAGAAGGAGCAGAGAAGGTAGCCCGCCGGTCTCATATGTACCAGCTCGTAGACAACGTCCTGTATAGAAAGAGACGAATGGCGTGAAACTCAAGTGCATTTCCCGGGAGGATCAACTAGTGCTGTTGGTGGAGTTACATGGGGGCATATGTCGGTCCCACATAGGATCAAGAGCACTTGCCAGAAAGGCATTCCGGCAAGGTTTCTTTTGGCCCACTACCCTCCAGGATGCAACTGTATTAGTAACCAAGTGTGAAGCATGTCAGTTTCATTCAAAGAAATTACATCAACCAGCTCAAGCCCTTCAAAGAATCCCGCTCTCCTAGCCGTTTTTGGTCTGGGGGCTTGACATCTTCGGCCCCTTTCCCTGCGCTGTCGGGGCTTTGAGTACTTGTACGTTGCAATCGACAAGTTCACAAAGTGGCCGTAAGTGGAAGCAATGAGAAAGGTGACAGCACAGTCAGCCGTCAAGTTCTTCAAAGGACTAGTCTGCCTCTTTGGTGTTCTCAACAGGATCATCACTAATAGTGGCACACAGTTCACGAGCCACACCTTCAAGCAATATGTAGAAGACCTTGGCAGCAGAAGTTGTTTTGCTTCCGTTGCCCACCCAAGGAGCAATAGTCAAGCGGAAAGGGCTAATGCTGAAGTGCGGCGATGCCTCAAGACAAGAACTTTAGACAAGCTAGACAAGTGGGGAAGGCACTGGATTGATGAGCTATCAATGGTTCTTTGGTCATTCAGAACGACACCAAATTGAGCTACCGGCCAGACACCCTTCTCCCTCGTATATGGGGTGGAGACAGTTCTCCCCACGGAACTCATATAGGAGTCACCTCAAGTGCTCACTTGTGACGAGCTAGAGCAAGATCAGTTGTAGCAAGATGACGTGATGCTCCTTGAGGAAGACCGTCTTCAGGCTGCTGTGAGAGCTTCACGCTACTAGCAAGCTTTGCGCCACTATCATATCTGCAAAGTTAATGCCAGAAGTCTTGAGGAAGCTGACATTTTTCTTCAACGAGTTCAGTCTACCAAGAATTCCAAGAAGTTGATGCCGAAGTGGGAAGGCCCTTATCGGGTAGTACGAGTCACCAGGCCTAGTGCAGTCCGCCTGGAGACTGAAGATGGCATCCCGATGAGCAACTCCTAGAATATCGAACATCTTCGCAAGTTCTACCCACCTTTTTGTACAAGTCTTGCCGCCGAAGCATGTAATCCTTGGTACAAAGCCAGGCTCGGACCCTGTGCATAGTTAAATAAAGATAAGTGTTCTACAAATCATAGTTAATTCTCATGTTCACTTACGTGCATGTTTGTGTGAGATATTGCATTACGCTTACTCCTAGTAAGAGCTAACAGACCGCCAAGGTTCCACACCCATATTTTCTCATCATTCTTTTTCTCAAAGAATAGAATATTACCTCACGTGCAGGTTTGCCGGGGGGGAATAGTGGTATGGATACCTACACGCGAAGTCCCAAAATGACATGCCCGAAGCAGTACGGCAACGAAAAGATAAGTTGCAAAACCCCAAGTGAATTGTTGCTGTGGAATTATTTTTCTTGGGAAATTTCGACTTGTGTATGGAAAACCTGCGATTGGTTGTGTCCCTATTCTGTTTTGAGTTCGTTCAATAGTCTAGGTGGCTGCACTAAAAAACACCGGGGTCTCTTGCTGACGGCAGCCTCGCAAGCAGGCTGCTAAGGTCCCGCACCTAGCGCTTGTGGCAGAGGTGTGTGTGTTGGCAAGTTTCCAATCAAGCGAAAAGTTAATGCATACAGAGAGAAATCAAACAAGGAGGATAACATAATGATTGTTCAAGGCATAGCACGTGATTTTACATCGGTCTTGCCAAGATTCTAACATAAGGCAAATTGTTCTAGGTATGTGCGGCAGTGAGGAGTAAGGCAACTAATCCCGGCGATCTCCTTCAACCCGCTTGGCTTGGATTATCCTCTCAACGATGGGCACAACAAATTCCTCAAGCTCCTTGACGTCTACATCCTTTGGCAGGCAGCCAAGGACATTGGTGAGGTTGAGGCCAGGGTTCTTGTCCGGCACCTTAACGAGCACCTTGCGGAGAATGGCCTGGCAGAGCTTGCGAGATTCGCCGGTTAGGTAGGATGCTCAGTAGGACTGAAGCTGCTCCAAGGCTCCAAGCATACAGTCAAAGAACATGGTCACCTTGGTGCTCGTGGAAACTCTATCGTCGGAAGAATACGCTTCCAGGCCCATGGCTGAAAGTTGTTCGGCAAGCTTCTCTGCGACATCGAGGAGCTTCTCCGTCTAGACTTGTACTCCCTGTACATAGTCGTTTTGGACGGTAGAAGCACTCCTGACCATCTCCTTCTCATCTTGGAGATCCTTGACTAGAGCCTTCTTGCGGGTCCTATCAGTCTCGAGAGTCTTGGCCAGCATATCTAGCTTCAGGTTCAGGTCATTGATGGACTCGCTGGCTGAAGAGAGATACTTGGTCTTGTTAGAAATGGCGACCTGCATCTCCATCAAGCTAGCGATGGGGCTTTGTCTCTTTCAGTCTTAAGCAACGAGACCTCCTTGCCTAAATCCTCAAGGTCTGCCTCCAGCTTCTTCACCAGCTCCTCCTCCAAGTTCTTGGCGGCCTCTACAGCTTCGGCAGGCTTGGCGGCCTCCTTCAGCTTGCCGACATGGTCTACAGTTAGAGCCTCGAGCGTCTCATTGTTCTTCTAATCTAGCTCCAGGGTCCATCGCACGAGAAGCTCCTTGGGCTCCAGTTCCTTGCCGTGAAGTTTGTCAGCAAGCGCCTTCTCACGAGCGGCAAGATCTTCCTCTTGGGCATTGAGCAAGATGCGATGCTCCATCAAGCGAGCGTCCTCTGCAGCAACCCGTTGTTTGGCCTCCTCCTAGGCCTGCTCGGCATCGGATTGCTGGATGAAGAGTTGGCTCCAACCTTGGCTTGATTGTGTCTGACCAGACTTCAGATCCAGGGAAGCTTGGGCGAACCAGGCCTGAGTCTTTCAATGCGCTCCTAGAAGTTGGCCTTAGCCGCTTCCGTCACTGCTGCCCTGGAGTTCAGTTTCTCCTTCCGGGCACGATGGAGCACTCGAAGCTTTCAGACGGTGTTGCCCATGGTCTGGAAGAGCTACTCTTCTTGGGATTTCCTGCTGGCGCTTGGGTCATCGACGATATTTAGCCCGACAACAGTGATGGCCTCCTCAATGAAAACTTCCCCTTCAGGCGGCACACCAGTTCTTGCCGTGCCAGGGATACTGATGAACAAGTTGTCACCAACCTTGAAGTACCTGCTTGATGAAGGGGCTTCGAACGTAGGCGGATGGTCCTCGACGGCCTCCTCCCTAGCAGCAGGGGGCTCAGTGGTCGGTGTAGCGCCTGGCTGTCACACCCTGTGTTTGTATCACCTTGTTATTATTGGGTTCATAAAATTTAGAGCCAACTAAAACTTTTTCAAAGTGCTTGTGCTTGTTTGCAATAATGTTTGCTTGCTTGATGATTGTGGTTATGGCACTCCTAGATTCAATTCCACTCCATATTCATCTTACTTGTCCCAAGCCTCTTGCCCAATGAACATGCCATGTGAATAGTGCCCAAAACTATTTTTATCAATTTTTGTTTTAACAAAAAATGATTTATTCAAATTAGGTTTTCAAAACCCCCTGAAATGAGGTTTGCACTGCAAGTCCTCAAATTGGGTGGATTCTTCTTCCTGAAAGATTTTTATTTCAAACCTGCTATATATAAGACTTTTCAAAACCACCAATTATTAATTATAAAGATTATTTTTATATTTTAATCAAAGGCTTTTCTTAAGGCCAGAAATGGTTTTTCATAGGGAAAATTTATTTTAATGCTTTGAAAATATTTGAGAAAATTTAGGGAAACTCAGTGAACATATAGTTTCCATATATATGAGTTTCAAAACAAGTGCATGCTCAAATTATGGGCAAAACCCCTCAAAACCCTTTCTATTCAAATCAAACTTTTGGAATATTTCTATAAGAAATATTCTCAATAAAATCCACGAAAATTTCTAGAAAATCAATGCCATCATGGTTGATGATCTTGCGAAGTTTCACCTCAATCCAAGTTGATTTGGTTCATCAAACCATCCCAAAACCCTCCCTGTCCAGATTCAAATTTTAGCAACTTTACATTGTGAAGTTTCTGCTCTTGACCTCAAAGTTTGTGCGCATGCTCTAATAACCAAATAGTGATGCTACACTAAGTGGTTCATCAAGGGTTAAAGCTTAGCAACACTAGATCTACAGAAACCAAATTTGTTAGTTTCTAGGGTCTACCAAGTTTCCATTGTCAACTTTTCCCCCTTAGGCTCAAACTTGGTGAATCATCTCATTTTTTACCTAGCATTTGACCCTGGTAAATATCTCAGTAAGTTGGTAGATTCTTCTTGCCCAAAACCTTATCAAAGACCTTCTGGTAAAATAGTAAAGGCACTATTTCCACCCCTTCCTATTTTACCCTTGCCCCCAAATCTTTACCACATCTTATGGCAGTGCCCAAGCACCTCCATTAAAAAAACCAAGTCCTCAGGTCACTAGGAGGTGGGGTAAAAACCCCATTTTCACCTCTGAATCACCTTGGCAGAAGCTTCCTCCCTCCCTTTTCTTTTCTTCCTAGCTATCCCTAGCCTCATAGCATCCAAAGGGCATCTCCATCCCTCCAAAGGCTAATGGACAAGGTGGGGCACCCCAGAGCGTGCAGGCAATGGCAATGTCGGCCATATGCATGCTCTTGAGCACGCTACTATGCGCTCCCGCACTGTAGCCACCACCCAATGGCTACCCCCGACCACCTTGGGCCTCCCCCAAGGAGCCCTCAGCGTCCGTGACACGCTACGCAGTCGGCCCCCTCCTCTCTCTCCTTCCTCCACCCCCTCTCACGCGTGCCCGACGCCGCCCGAGCTGGCCAATGCGTGAGCTCACACGTGCGGGCGCTAGACCCCTCTCCCGCTCCCTCTCTCCCTTTCCCTAGGCCTAGATAGCATCCATGAACTCCCTGGAGTCGAACTGGAGCCCCCGATGGCCTATAGCGCCAGCCTCGCCCTCGCCGGTGCACCGTAGTGCGGTGGACCGGTTTCCCCCAATAAAAAGGGCCTCCCCTGAGCTCTCTCCTCTTCTCTGGCCCCCTCTCCACCTCCATTGACCTCCCACAAATCCCTCGCTCCTCCCCATGGTCGAAGCGCTTGGGATCGACCAGAGATCGCCGTGGCGTTGCTACCTTCGATCTCCTGGTAGCGGCCTCCTCCAGCCCTCCTTCTTCTCCGACTAGTCCTCCCTCGCCACGCTGACGTGTTTCCCCCTTCTCCCCGTTCTCTTTGTAGCTTGAATCAGGCCCGACGACAACCTTCCGAAGCCTCCTTTGCCATGGGTGCTCGCCACCGGCGACTCCGGCCACCTCCGGCTTTCCTTTGACCTCCCCTGGACCGGCCACTCCTCCTCAAGACCGTTCCCGCCATCGCCTGTCGCGACGTGCCCCATGCTGCCGCCGGTGGTTCTCTCCCCTCTCTGCCCCGAGGTGGGAGAAGGATCCGACAGGTGGGACCCACCTGTCGGTCTCTCTGTCCCTCTCCCGCGCTCTCTCTCCCCCTCGCGACAGGTGACATCCAGGCCCTGCGCGTCAGGTTTGCACTTGACCGCGTTCGAGGCTGGCTGTCTGGCCAGCTGGGCCGGCCCAGACATTGGCCTCCTCTGGCATGGGTTTCCCGTGGCGTTTTCTTTTCTTTTTCCGTGGGGTTTTGCAGAGTATGGTACCATTTTTGATAGTAGTTTGTGTGCTCTGTTTTTGAGTGTTGCTGATTTTTATCGCTTTTATTCACGATGATAGATTGTGCGGTTGACGAAGAAGTTGGACCCGGAGACTTAGAAGACCCCAGAGACTTTGTTGAGCCAGGCCAGCATCCCTTTGACCATGATAAGAAACCATTTTTATTGCATGTCATATAGCACCTTACTTTCATCATATTTGATCATGTGGAGTAGTGACCCCTTCGGTGGGTTGTTTCCGACACTCTTACCATTGACACTTGCACCGTGCATGACCCTACCACCTTATGAGGGTTATTCGGGTGGGTGTTGTTAGGATGCTAGTAGATGCTACGCAAGTGGGTTCGGGATCTATGCACAGTGATGGTAGGAAAGAGATGATTTCAAAGACTTTTCGAAAACCTTGTCGGGTGCCACTAATGCCCGAGGGAGATGATGATGAGATGGGTGACCACTTGAGAAAGAAGTGGTGTACCGGAACAAGTTAGTGTGTTTGTTTTCGAAAATGGAGAGTTTTAAGGTCTGCTGACCGACCGAACCTTACATGTACAACCACTCTACCCCTATATGGGAAGGGGCTTTGTTGATTACTATGGTCGGCGCTAGCAAGGAGCCCGCATTACTAGTGGCGAGAGTGAAGAGGTCACTCTTGAGACGGGGTCGGACCAGAGTGGAAGGCCATGCACTGTCTTTATAGGCACCGGGCACACCGTTGCGTGCCCTCATGGATGATACGAGTGATGTATATCATGAGGGATAGCACCAACGAGTGGACTCTTTGTTTAGTATCACCATGGGAAAGGCATTGTTCGGGTGCTTACCTTGGGTATGATATATACAGCGAGTCGTGGATGACACAGAAGTGCCCTGAGTCTTGTGGGTAAAGTGTACAACCTCTACAGAGTGTCAAAATATGCGAATAGCCGCTTCCGTGGTCATGGACAATTGGAGGTCCTTCTTAAGCCACGTTCGGATGTTTTCACGAAACTTGGTGTGAGTATGGATGTGGTGGTGACAAGGAAGTCACATGAGCTAAGTCCGATGACTTAGCATGGGAATTGAACTAAGTCCGATGACTTAGCATGATGAATGAACATGAGGTGTTCAACCCCTACTTACGATGATATCGGTAACTTGTTCATGTGGATATCTGCCTATTGTTGACGCATGCTTACTAGTTACTTGACCATGTCATTGCATTTAAAACTAGCTTTCTGCAAATTACCTACTTAGTGCTATATCATGCATTATTATTGCCTTGGTTCACAACTTGGGCTGATTGAGAGTACATTCAAAGTATTCATTGGCTTGCCATTGGTTATTTAATTGGCTGCGCATGGAAGAACAGGAGTATGTTGAAGAGTTCGTCGGTGATGAAGATGCGAACTAGGACGCTTCCAAGTCAAAATGCCTGTAGGTTCAGGCAGATGGCATGAGTTCACGCTTTTGACCAAGATTTCCAGTTCTTGTTCTATTTAAGTGTTTGGCCCTCGTGGCCCTATCTATGTAAGACTAGACCTTCATGATCTTTATTTGTGTAAGATGCTAAATGTGGATGTAAGACTCTTGTTATTCAGCTTCTGTGTGTTCAGTGAGCATTGATCTCGAGGATCACTGTACACGTGCATTCGGTGATCACGACTTATGAGTCGGGGTCTCCACACTAGCGCTCCCGCGGTAGGAATGCCGTCAGTGCGACCACTAGCCTCCTCACTGGCCCTCTCGATAGACTTCTTGGTGACCTCCTCCTTCCCCGCAGCCTTGGCAGCCTTAGCAGTAGTGGCCTCGGCGGGAGCATTCTTGGCGGCTTCAGCGGCCTTAGTGGCAGCACTCTTGATGGCCTCCTCGGCAGCGATCATGTCGGCCTCAGCGGCAGCATACATTGCGGTCACCTTGATGACGATGTCGACGTCCATGCCTTCCATCGAGGGAATGTCTGGAGTCCAAGAACACAAACCAAACAAAGCTGAGATGGAAGTTCAAGAAGACAAAAAAGACAAAAATAATAAAGAGTACCTGTAGCAACAACGATTACCAGCGAAGTCCTACCGGTGCCCGTGCTTGCTGGCTGTCCCTCATCGTGATAAAGAGCGTTGGAGGAAGTCCTCGCTGGGGATTCATCTCTGGGCAGCGTAAATGATGGAGGCGACATATCACGGATGACCGATGATGGTTCTCTTTGTCGTCGCCCTCCTCTTGCACGACCAGTGATGTCAGCAATAAAGATGCACACCCCAGCACCTGCCAGCGGGAAGTGAGTAATGGGCTCATGCTGGAGGCTCCACCGGGGGCTGAGTCGTGGGCTGCGCCGAGGGCTAGCCTCCGAGTTGATGATGATCGTCCTTGGCGCACCTGAGGCGCTTGCCGATGACTCGTCAGCCGTCGAGGTCCTCGCCCTCTTTGCTACCTGTTGCGCCAGTGTTTCCGCATCCCTATGGAGGCATGTCAAGGCAAAACAAACGAGTAAAGTAAAACCAAAAATTGGAAAAAAAAGGGATGGCAAGATCCTTACTCCTCTTCTTCTTCTCCCGAGCTAAGGGCAGAAAGGTTGAAGGACGACCTCTGCCATGGTGCCCGTGGGAGGAGGTGGAGGGGTGCACCTAGATCGCTTGGCCGCGGCGGGCGCAGGTTGTTGATGAGCTTCTTATTGTTGCGCGGCCATGCCGTTGCCCCCTTGCCGGGGACTGCACTGTTCAAAGGAACTTGGCGGACCGGAAGCCCAGAGGCGGCGCTCGGACAGACGTGCCTATTCCTTGGCACAAGGGACGGGGCCTCATCGAGCAGCTTCTCCTCAGCTGTGTCTTCGGCAGGGCAGCCCCGGGCGTATGTGCCGCTTTGCTCCTCAGCGGTCCCACCCTACCTGGCAAGATATTCGTCCAGTAGCGTTCCCCTCCACTGACTTCGTCTTCCAGGAAGCTGGCGCTACCGGCCTCCACGGCAAGTTCTGCTTCCTCTGCCCTGCGGGCGATGAATGCCATTTCTTCCTTAGTGGTGTCGTGGAGGAGGCCATCTTCCTTGTGGATGGCCATCTCCACCAAGTTATCAAAGAATTTTTGTGCCTGGTCTGCAGACGGCTCAATCCAAGACGGATCAAGACAATGGGCGTCAAACGCTGGCATCATGGCGATGATTCTACATAAAGCAGAGTTGTTGCACAAGGGGACTATGCCTGCGGCAGCTCATGTACCACATCACTCCTGAATAGCTTCTGGCAGAGAGATCCATGTTGCATAATGGTCAGGTTGTAGTTCTGCCCGGGGCTCAGCCTCATGATGTCCGCCGTGTTCCGGAATTTCCTAGCTGGCCTCCCATAATTTTGCAGGGGAGCAATACGCCGGCAAAGGAAATCGGCACCTATCATCTCTAGGTAAAGCTTGCATTCCAGAGGCGGTGAATCTTAGTTGTCGCGCCTGTAAGCTTCCAATCCTCAGGGTCAAAGGCGCTCCAGTCCTCGTTGCGCACCATTCTGGTTTGCTGCAGCAAGCAGAAGGGCTGGAGTTTCTCCTCCCGAATCCAGCACCATTTGCCTAGCCACTCATCCCACCTCTGGCAGTAGGCCCCGTCTGGTAGACCTCCTTGGTTCATGGCCGTGGGATTCAAGTGAAGGCACCCGAAAGGGCTCCGCCCAGTTGGATGTGGGGAGTAAAATAATAGCAAAAGAGAGCAGTGCTAGGAACTTCTGCGGCAAAGTTTTTGCAAAGGTGAGTGAAAACTGACATACATGTCACAACATTCGGCGTAAAATCCAAGAGTTGGAAGCCGTAGGTGAACAAGATGTCGTTGAAGAGGTCTGAGAAAGGGGGGCATAGCCCATAGTAAAAATAATCGGCAAAGAAGGGATATTTATCTGGGCCGCCCTTGGAAGGACCTGGACTCGCACGTATCGTGGGATGCGCCATCGTCGCCGTCGCCCACATACTCCGGTATCAATTCTTCAGGGCGTCCACGTCAAGCCCCGGCGGAAACATGACATACTCCTTCTGCATCTTCACGCTTTTTTCTTCGAGACAATTTGTGCATCCTTGCCCTTGCTGGCCTTGGGCAGCATGGCATCTATGGATGTGGAGGATGAGGGCGGGAAAGGCGTGGAGGCGCGAATGAATGGAAGGAGCTCTGTTTCGGGCTCAAGGAGGAAGATGGCGGCGGTTCTCTGTGGGGACCCCGACTCATAAGTCGCGATCACCGAATGCACTTGTAAAGTGATCCCAGAGATGAATGCTCACTGAACACACAGAAGCTGAATAACAAGAGTCTTACATCCATATTCGGTGTCTTACACAAATAAAGACCATGAATGTCTAGTCTTACATAGATAGGGCCGCAAGGGCCAAACACATAAACTCAACAAGCAGCGGAAATCTTCATCGAAAGCATGAACCCGTGCCATCTGCCTTATACCTACGGCATTCTGACTGGGAAGCATCCTAGTTTGCATGTTCGTCACCAACAAACTCTTCAACGTACTCCTGTTGTTCCCTGCCTGGCCAATTAAATAACCAGTGGCAAGCCAATGAGTACTTTGAATCTACTCGCAAGCAACCCAAGTT
The DNA here is from genome assembly GCA_022496015.1 of Hordeum marinum. Classification (NCBI taxonomy): domain Eukaryota; kingdom Viridiplantae; phylum Streptophyta; class Magnoliopsida; order Poales; family Poaceae; genus Hordeum; species Hordeum marinum. The sequence continues at coordinate 144,313,500 of CM039672.1, forward strand.
GTGGAACAAGGTAATAATGATGCATGATATAACACTAAGTAGGTAATTTGCGAAAGGCTCATTTTGAATGCAATGACATGATCAAATAACTAGGTAAGCAAGCATCATAAGTTGGCAGATATCCATATGTACAAGTTACAGATATCATCATGAGAAGGGGGTTGAACATCTCATGTTCATTCATCACATCAAGTCGTCTAACTTGTCTCAAGTATCATTCTTCTGGGAACCGCAAACACTCACGCCAACTTTTGCGAAAACATCTAGACATAGTGTAAGAAAAACCACCCAACTATGTTGACCGTGGACACGGCTACTCAAATAGTTTTACACTCTACAGAAGTTGCACACTTTACCAACAAGACTTGGGGAACATCAGTGTCATCCACGAGTCGCGGTATATTACATACCTGAGGTAAGCACCCGAACAATGCCTTTCCCCTGGCGATACTAAACAAAGAGTCCACTCGAGAATCATCCATGCAGGGACTAACAGTGTGCCCGGTGCCTGTGAAGACAACACATGATCTTCCATACTGGCAAGACCCCATATGGAGGGTGACCACGCCACTCTTGTCACTAGTAATGTGGACTCCTTGCTAGTACCCACCAAGGTAATCAACAAAGCCCTGTCCCATAAGGGGTATCGTGGTTGCGCATGTAAGGTTGGGATGGGCGAAAAAACCTGAAATCTATTCCGTTTTCCAAAACACACCCTAAACTTGTTCCGGCACACCACATATTTCTAAGTGGTCACCCATCTCAACATCATCTCCCTCGGGCATTAGTGGCAACCGATGGGTTTTTCAAAAAGTCTTTGAAATCATCTCTCTATTTCCATCTCCATGCATATTCCCATCCCACTAGCGTAGCAACTACTAGCATCCTAACTACTCGCACCCGCACAACCCTCATAAGAATGGTAGGGTCATGCACGATGGAAGTATCAATGGTAGGGTGTCACAGGCATCCCGCCGAAGAGGGAACACTACATCATGATCAATCGTCGAAACCACAAGTGCTATATGTCATGCATGAAAAAGTTTCTTAACATGGTCAAAGGGCTGCTTGCCTGGCTCAACAAGGTCTTTGGGGTCTTCGAAGTATTCGATTCCAACTTCCTTGTCAACAATGCGATCTATTGCCGCGATAAATATAAGCACACCCAAAAATAGAGCACACAAGATACTATTAAAAAACCTACCCTACTCTGTTAAATAGTAAAAAACAATATAAAAAATATAAGTTTAAGGTTTTTCTATGGAAAACATTTTTAAAATTTATTAAACAGAGGCAAAAAGATGCCAAAATAGGTCTTAAAATAAAAAAAGTACATAAAATATTTTCAAAATACTTTATAAATGGCACTATTAAATTCTAAGGAATATTCTAGGAGTTGTCGATTGGGAATCATTTCATTTGGAATTATATTTAATCCTGTGTGATTTTTAGAAAAACCCAACAGAAAAGAAAAAGAAAAAAAAGAGGAGGCCTTTGTTCTAGGGTCAGAGGCGGCCAGCAGCTAGGCAGGCCTAGCTGGCCAGCCAGCCAGCCACGCGCGCGTCCAAGTTTAAACCTGAGGCACGGGGCCTGGCTATCGGCGACCGCGAAGGGACAGACAGAGCACGGGAGGGGGAGATGAGAGGCCGACAGGTGGGACCCCCTACGGGGTACTTCTCCCACCTCAGGACAGTAAGGGGAGGAGCTCAACGGTGGCAGCACGGGGCATGGCGGTGGCAGGTGAGAGCGGGGATGGACTCCGGGTTGAGCCGCCGATCCCCTTGAGGTGGAGGGAGCACCTGAGGTGGGTGGAGTCGCTGGCGACGAAGAACCCACAGCGGAGGAGCTTCAGGAGGAGGTCGCCATGGCCGTCTTGAGCTGCAAGAAGGATGGGGCTAAGGGGGAATCGTGTCAGGGTGCTAAGGGAGGAACAACCAAACAAGAAGGAGGGCCGGAGAGGCTTGTTAGCCGGAGATCGACGGTGGCGACGCCGCGGCGATGCTCCGGTTGATCCCGAGAGCTTGAGCCCCAAAATGAAGGGGGCAGGGCATGGGAGCGCTATAGGCAGAGAGAGAGAGAGAGGGTTCCCAGAGGGAGAAGAGGCTCGGGGAGAGTCCCTTTATAGGTGGATGCGAGTACACCAAGGTTTTTTGCGCCGGCTAGGTTGTGCCGCTCGCTGGAGGGCTTGAGGGAGAGAGGGAATGGGTCTGCGGCGTTCCTGTGTGTCGCCCATGACCAGAGGGAGAGGATAGAGGGGCGGGGAAGCGTGTGCATGCGAGCCCCGTGGTTGGCTGAGCGGGGCGGCGTCAGGCATGCGTGGAGGAGGTAGAAGGAGGAGGAGAGAGGAGGGGGCCAACAAGGTGGCATGCCACGGACGTCGAGGGCGTCTCGGGGGACACGAGGGGGTGGCCCAAGGTGGTCATGGGCGTCCATTGGGCGGCAGCTACAATGCGGGAGCGCACTATAGCGCATTCCAAAGCAAGCATATGGCCGGCATTGCCGTTGCCTGCGTGCTTTGGGGTGCCCCACCTTGTCTAGTAGTTCCTGGAGGGTCTGGAGATGCTCTAGGAGCTAGGGGGCTATGGAGAGTAGAGGTAGCAGGAGGGGGAGGTCGAAATGTTCCTGCCAGGGCTGTCCAGAGGTGAAAATGGAGGTTTTACCCCATCTTCCAGTGTCTTATGGGCCTGAGGTTTTTACTGGACGTGATTGGGCACTATAAGAGGGTGTGATAAATTTCGGAGGCAAGGGAAATAGTAAAAATGGTGAAAACAATAACTTACCATTTCACCAGAAGGAGTTTTATGGATGTTTGCGCAAGATGAATTACCCACTTACTGTAATTTTTAACAGGATCAAATGGTGTGTAAACTTATCCTCAGATGGGTCACCAGATTTGAGCTCAAATGAGCAAAGTTGACAATAGAAACTTGGTGAACCCTAGAAACTAGCAGAATCAGGTTTCTGTAGATCCAGTTATGCTAAGCTAATCCCCTTGATGCACCACTTAGTGTCGCACCATTATCTTGTGATTGGAACATGTCCACAAAGATTGGGGTCAAGGGAAGAAACTTCACCATGTAGACTTGCTCAAATTTGAATCTGGACACGGAGGGGTTTTGAATAGTTTAATTAACAAAATCACTTGGATTGAGATGAAACTTTGTGAGATCATCACCTATGATAGTGTTGACTTTCTAGAATTTTCCTAGAATTTATTGAGAATATTTCTTACAAAAATATTATAAAAGTTTGATTTGGACAGAAAGGGTTTTGAGGGGTTTTGCCCATGATTTTAACATGACCATGTGTTGAAACTTATATATGTGGAAAATATATGTCCACTAAGTTTCCCTAAATTTTTTCAAATATTTTGAAACCATTTCAATAATTTTTCCCTATGATAAACCATTCTTGGTCTTAAGAAAAAGCCTTTAAATAAAATATAAAAATAATCTTTAAAAATAATATTTGGTGGTTTTGGAAAGTCTTATATCCAGTAGGTTTGATGTAAAGCCTTTGGGGAAAAAGGATCCACCCAATTTGAGGACTTTCAGTGCAAACATCATCTCAGGGTTTTTTGAAAACCTAATTTAAATAAATCCCTTCTTATCAAAATAAAATTTGATAAAAATATTTTTGGGCACTATTCACATGTCATGGTCTTCGGGCAAGAGGTTTGGTGCAAGGAAGATGAATATGAAGAGGGATAGGTTCTAAGGGTGACATTCACCACAAACAAACAAACAAGCAACAAGCAACAATTTCAAACAAGCACAAGCACTGAAAAAGTTTTAATTGGCTCCAAATTTTGTAAATCTAAGCATAACAAGGTGATACAAACACATGGTGTGACAGACCTACCCCGTTACAAGAAACTCGTCCCCGAGATTCCTAGGCTATGCGCTAAAAAGATAAGGGAACTCAGATCTAAGATAGTCTTCATGGTCCAAAGTTGCTTTAGCTTCAGAGTGGTTGCTCCATTGGACCTTGAAGTACTTGATGGTGCGTCTTCGGGTGTAGCACTCGGCTTCATCCAAAATGTGAACTGGCCTCTCACGATAAGTGAGGTCTAGCTGAAGATCGGTGGCTTGATGGTCAATGTCCTTGTAGAGCTCGGGGCGGTTGGGAACTTCGAGACACTTCCGGAGTTGTGACACATGAAAGACGTTGTGCACATCCGATAGCTCGGAAGGTAGCTCTAGCTGATAGGCAACTTCTCCTCATCTTGTAGTGACTTTGAAGGGGAAGATATATCTGGGTGGAAGCTTTCCTTTGACGTGGAAACACTTGGTTCCTTTAATAGGTGTGACTCGAAGATAGACATGATCTCCGTTGTTGAAGCTCAGTTCTCTGCGGTGAGAGTCGGCGCAACTCTTCTGCCTTGATTTGGCGGTCTCCAGACGTGCTAGGATGAGTTGTACTTGCTCTTTTGCTCGCGGAGGATATCTGGTCCAAAAACTAATCCTTTTCCTGTCTCTGACCAGTTGAGGGTAGTATGACACTTGCGCCCATACAACACCTCAAATGGTGTCATCTGAAGGCTCGACTGATAGCTATTGTTGTAGGAGAACTCGGGGAACGGTAGGTAATCTACCCACTTGGCTCCACACGGCAAAACACAAGTGCGGAGCATATCTTCGAGTATTTGGTTTACGCGTTCAGTTTTCCCACCGGTGTGGGGACGAATAGCAGTGCTGAAGGAGAGCTTACTTCCCATAGCTTGTTGAAACTTCTTGCAGAATCTTGAGGTGAACTAGGTTCCTGGATCCGACACAATTTCCTTTGGAACTCCGTGAAGACTCACGATGCGGTCGATGTAGTGGTTTGCAAGCTGGCTTCCATCATTGGTGGTCCAAATGGGAATGAAGTGGGCTACCTTGGTCAGGTGGTCGACAATGACCCAAATAGAATCATGTCCTTTGCTTGACCTGGGTAATCCGATGATCGAATCCATCCCAATTTTGTCCCACTTCCATTCAGGCACTTTTAGAGGTTACAGTAGCCCAGCAGGTCGCTGATGCTCAGCTTTGACTCTCTAGCATATGTCACATTCAGCGACAAATGAGCCTATTTCCCATTTCATGCCATGCCACCAGAATCTTGCCTTGAGGTCTAGGTACATCTTGGTTCCTTCAGGATGGATGGAGTATAGAGTGTCATGAGCTTCTTGCAAGATCAAGTTCTTGAGCTCCTCTTTGTTGGGTACGCAGATGTGATTCCCGAACCATACAACTCCTTGTTCATCCATTGAGAATCCTAGGGCCTTGCCTGCCTTGATCTTCCTCTTGATGCCTTCAATGCTCTTGTGTCCCTTATGAGCTTCTTTGATATCATCTATCAAGGTAGGAGTTTCTTCGAGGTTGGTGAGAAATCCTGGTGCAACTAGTTCCAAGCCGAAGCTTTCAAGCTCTTCATATAGGGCGGGTAGCCTTTCCTTAATCATGTCATTCAAGGAACAAGCCTTTCTTCTTAAGGCATATGCTACCATGTTGGCCTTTCCGGGGAGGTATTGAAAACTCACATCATAATCCTAGATCAACTCCAGCCATCTTCACTGCCTCATGTTCAATTCCCTCAGAGTGATTCAAACTCTTGTGGTTTGTGTATATCTCACATCGCTTCCCTAGAAGGTAATGTCGCCATGTTTTCAAGGCGTGAACCACGGCTACCAACCCAAGATCATGAGTTGTGTAGTTCTCTTCATGAGCTCGTAGCTGTCTAGATAGATATTCTACAACTCTGCCTTCTTGCATCAGAACACATCCAAGCCTGGTTCTCGATGCATCACAATATATCACAAACTCCTTGTGAATATCGGAGGTGGCCAAAACTGGGGATGTGGTCAATCGCTTCTTGAGCTCCTGGAAGCTTTCCTCGAATTTAGCTGTCCATTCAAACTTCTTGTCCTTCTTCAAAAGCTGGGTCATGGGTCGGGCAATACTCAAGAACCCTTCCAAGAACTTGCGGTAATATCCCGTGAGTTCGAGGAAGCTCCTGACTTCCTTCACGGTTGTTGGGGATTGCCATTTAGTCACGGCTTCAATCTTGGCAGGACCCACTGATAACCATTCTACAATCAAGACATGACCCATGAATCCAACTTCATGCATCTAGAATTCACACTTGCTGAACCTGGCATAAAGCTAGTGCTCTCGAAGCTTCTCTAGGACCAATATCAAGTGTTGCTCATTCTCTTCTTTAGACTTGGAGAAGACTAGTATGTCATCAATGAAGACGACAACGAACTTGTCCAAGTACTCCATGAAGACTTTGTTCATGAGGTACATGAAGTAGGCAGGGGCATTGGTTAACCCAAATGACATGACCGTGTATTCATACAGGCCATACCGGGTTACAAATGCCGTCTTCGGAATGTCTTGGGGTCTGATCTTCAGCTGATAGTACCCAGAACTTAGGTCGATCTTGGAGAACACCTTGGTTCCATTGAACTGATCAAACAGGTCTTCAATCTTGGGGAGTGGATACTTGTTATTTATTGTGACTTCGTTGAGAGAATGGTAATCGACATAGAGTCTGATAGTTCCGTCCCTTTTTGACACAAATAGAATAGGTTATCCCCAAGGATAGGCACTAGGGGGAATGAATCCCATCCTATAGGGATTCTTATAGATGGGCCTAGATCCGGGCATTAGCTCAATGATGAACTCAATGTCGCGGTCAAGAGGAATTCCGGGCAGCTCATCAGGAAATACATCCGGGTATTCACACACCATTGACACTTAATCCAACTGAACTCCCGATAGACAGTTACACTGACGGGCTTGAGTGGGGGTAGGGTTGGGAACATACTTGACTTCGACTGCTTGATGATTGGTCATGGTAACAATCCTCTTGGCATAGTCCAACAAGCCATGGTGCTTGGTTAACCAATCCATTCATAAGATCACATCCAAGCCTTCTGACTATAGGATGATAAGGTCTGCTAGGAAGTCTACCCCGTTGATGCTAATCTTCACTCCTTTACAACCTATCCCAGACTTCATAAATGATTCCGGGTTTTTTACCAACATACGAATACCCAGGGGTATATGTTTCGTGCCACTCTCTAATGCAAACTTTTGGGTGACAAAAGAATGTGAAGCCCCACAATTAAACAGTACTGTTGATGGGGTTGAGTTGACAAGGAACGTACCCAGTATGACATCTAGATCTTCCTATATGGTGACATGATTCACACGACCCTTGCCATTGTTGGGCTTGTTGCGAGGAGATGGGTTCCTTTGTGGTGGTCCACAGCCTTGACCTTGGCTCGGCGCATTGGGGCACAGGGCATCTGGCTTCTTCTTGGTACACAATCTAGAGATGTGTCCAGTCTGACCACATCCAAAACAAGCGACTTGCCCAGGGTTGTTGTTGTAGTTTCTACCACCGTTTTTGTTATTGGGGTTGTTGTAAGCTGGCCTAGCATTGGCATACTACTTAGGCTGCCAGCTTGGACGAGGCGCGTGAGGTCTAGCCTGCTATGGCTGATAGGTTGGCTTGGCTAGGGCTGGCTGCTAGGGGCGAGGCTTCTGGTTGCTGGAGTTACCCTTGCTGATCATCTTGCGCTTGCGAGTGTCGTCTATGGCATGATGTTTGCCTTCCAGCATGAGGGCCTTGTTCACCAGGTCAAAGAAGGTACGACTGTCACAAACGATGAGCTAATATTGCAGGGTCTGTGGAAGTCCTTCCATGAAGCGTTCCTTCTTGGTAGCCTCCGTGTTGACACCTTTCAGGTGCATACTTTGATAGCAGGTTGAACTTCTATAGGTACTCCTTGATAGAGATACTTCCTTACTTTAGCACTCAGAATTCTCTCTTCTTGATAGCCATGATCCCAGAAGGAATGTGGGAAGTGTGCAATACCTCCTTGAAGTCATTCCAAGTGATCACACACTCACCTTGCATGACCTTGAATCCATCCCACCAAGCTCGAGCGGTACCTCCGAGGCAGTGAGAGGCATAAAGCACCTTCTCATGGTCCTCATTGCAATTGACCAATGCAAGGAGGTCCTCGATGGTGTGGATCTAGTCGTTAGCATCCAAGGGTTCAACAGTCTCGATGAAGATTGGGGGCGAATTCCTCATGAACTCATACAGAGTGGAGCGGCCATTGCCGTTCCTACCTTGCTACTGGTTGTTCACAAGGGCCTGATCCATCTGCTGGATAGCAGCATTGTTGTCTTGGCGTTCCTCCCATAGAACTTGGAGAAAATGAGCTATGGTCATGTTCTCTAGTGGAGGTGGTGGCGAGGGAATGTCGCCTTGTGGCTGCTCCTTGTGTCGTCCAGCGTGAGCAGTCCCACCAGCTCCATGTTGCTAGCTTGAGTTGCCGGCTTCAGGGTTGGCGAAGGAGCTATTGCGGGTAGCAGTCACTATCCTGTTTGGAGAAGCCAAGTCAAACAACTAGGGTGGACAAGAGGAAAAGCAACAATGGGAAAGCGCGCCTAAGGGGGTTCGTCGAGTGCAAGTGTGGTAAAACAAGGGTCAAAGGACCAACACATACATTAAGATATGATAGACGATGGAGTCGCTTACATGTTTCCTAAGGCAAAAGCGCGACTTGCATCAGAACACAAACAACAAAACAATCAACAAGCACACATGGTTTCATATGAACCATTACATGGACTTGACTTTGCATGAGGGGTACATGACTGATCCTACCCTAGGGGTTCTCCGACTCAGGTGGTGGAGTGCTCGGTCTCATAGTTACGCTCCTCTAGGTCCTGTTCATCATCTGAATGGGCATCATTCCCGGTCGAAGGGGTCAGTGAATGAGGAGGTCCATCCCGACAACGCTTTGCTGGTGAGTCGGTGAAGAGCTCATGGTACTCCGTTCCACTCATGTGACGATGATGTGTGGGTGCATCTCTAGCTTGGGGTACCACTCCTTTGTAAGCGACAGATGTGTTGTCCCTCGTGGGCTCCATCCTTCTTGATCTTGTCTGGATTCATCTTGGCTTGGCGAAGTAGCTCTCGGGTGTGGTGAAGTTCCTCGCGGAGCTTCACAGACTCCTTAATCAAGTGGTGAACGAGACTATCGGCAGAGAGGCTGAAGTAGGTCTGGAACCTGAGTGGTGTTCCATCCTCCTGGGTCAGAACTAGTGTCCAGCTCTCACCAAGATCATCCTTTCTGAATGGTAGGTAGCGAATAGCCAACTCGTCAGCCATCTCTGGAAGTATGTCTCGAAGGTGTAGGAGTGCCTTGTGTGCAGCTGACTCGACTGCGAGTATCATGGTCTCCATCCGTGGTCCTTCAAAGAACCAACTGGTCGGGGAGTCATTTGCCTTTAGGACCATATCCACGTGATACTCCCTCGTGACTGCATCCACCAAGTGCTCGTGGTAGAGGAAAATAGGTGGTAGGCAAAACAGGCACTTCTCCAGGCTATCCCCAAGGAGTAACAGAAAGACGGATGTCAGGATGGCTTCGGGTACGACGGCCATTTTCAAACGTTTGAAGGGAGGAGAGTCAGAAGAATGTTGTGTGAAGAATAGAAAAGGTAAATAGTGTAGCATTCCTATGCATGGTGCTACGTGTAGTTTCCAAAACGTTTTTATCCTAACTAACGTCCATGCTAACTAAGGGCTTCCTATAGTCAGGATGGCTATAATGCCAGCTCTATGGGTACCCCGACTCATAACTCGCGATCCCCGAATGCACATGTGCAGTGATCCCAGAGATCAATGCTCACTGAACACACAGAAGCTGAATAACAAGAGTCTTACATCCACGTTTAGCGTCTTACACAAATAAAGACCATCAAGGTCTAATCTTACAAAGATAGAGCCACAAGGGCCAAACACATAAACTCAACAAGCAGCGGAAATCTTGATCGAAAGCGTGAACCCATGCCATCTGCCTTAAACCTATAGACATTCTAACTAGGAAGCGTCCTAGTTCGCATGTTCGTCACCAAGAAATTCTTCAACGTATTCTTCTTCTTTCGTGTCTGGCCAATTAAATAACCAATGGCAAGCCAATGAGTACTTTAAATGTACTCGCAAGCAACCCAAGTTGTGGAACAAGGTAATAGTGATGCATGATATAACACTAAGTAGGTAATTTGCGGAAGGCTAATTTTGAATGCAATGACATGATCAAATAACTAGGTAAGCATGCATCAATAGTTGGCAGATACCCATATGAACAAGTTATAGATATCATCATAAGCAAGGGGTTGAACATCTCATGTTCATTCATCACATCAAGTCGTTTGAATATTCTCAAGTATCATTCTTCTAGCAACCGCACACACTTACACCAAGTTTTGCGAAAACATCTAGACATAGTCTAAGTAGCACCACCCAACTGTCCTTAACCATGGATACGACTATTCGAATAGTTTTACACTCTACAGAGGTTGCACACTCTACCCACAAGACTCGGGGAACTTCCGTGTCATCCATGACTCGCGGTATATAACATACCCGAGGTAAGCACCCGAACAATGCCTTTCCCCTGGCGATACTAAACAAAGAGTCCACTCGATTGGTACCCAACCCACATGATGTACATCACTTGTCTCATCCATGCGGGGACCAATGGTGTACCCAATGCCTGTGAAGACATCACATGATCGTCCATACCGGCACGAACCCGTATCGAGACTAACCACGCCACTCCCGCCACTAGTAATGCGGGCTCCTTGCCAATACCCACCAAGGTCATCAACAAAGCCCAGTCCCATAAGCGGTATCATGGTTGCGCATGTAAGGTTGTGATGGTCGACAAATCTTAAATCTAATCCATTTTCGAAAACACACCCTTAACTTGTTCCGGCACACCACTTCTTTCTCAAGTGGTCACCCATCTCAACATCCTCTCCCTCGGGCATTAGTGGCACCCGACGGGGTTTGCGAAAAGTCTTTGAAATGATCTCTTTATTTCCATCTCCATGCATATTCGAATCCCACTGGCGTAGCAACTACTAGCATCCTAACTACTCCTACCTGCACAACCCTCATAAAAATGGTACGGTCATGCACGATTCAAGTATCAATTGTAGAGTGTCGGAGGCATCCCACCGAAGGGGGAACACTACATCATGATGCATCATCGAAATCACAAGTTTCTTAACATGGTCAAAAGGCTGCTTGCCTGGCTCAACAAGGTCTTCGAAGTCTTCGGGTCCAACTTCCCCATCAACAGCACAATCTATCGTCACGATAAATAGCGATAAAAATAAGCATCACCCAAAAACAGAGCACACAAGCTACTATTAAAAATGCTACCCTATTCTGTTAAATACTAAAAACTATATTACAAATATTTGTTTAAGGTTTTCCTATGGAAACATTTTTGAAATTTATTAAACACAAGCAAAAAGATGCCAAAACAGGCCGTAAAATAAAAACGTTACATAAAATATTTTGAAAATATTTTACAAATGGCACTATAAAATTCTAAGGAATATTCTAGGATTTGTGGAGTTGGAATCAGTTCATTTGGAATTATATTTAATCCCGTGGGATTTTTAGAAAAAAAACCAGAGAAAAGAAAAAGAAAAAAATGTGGAGGAGGCCTCTGTGCCTGGGCTAGAGGCGGCCAGCAGCTGGGCCGGCCTAGCTGGCTAGCCAGCCAGCCACGCACGCATCCAGGTTTAAACCTGACGCACGGGGCCCGGTTGTCGGCGACCGCGAGGGGAGAGAGAGCGCGGGAGGGGGAGATGAGAGGCCGACAAGTGGGACCTCCCTATCTGGTCCTTCTCCCACCTTGGGACAGGATGGGAAGGAGCTCACCAGCGGCAGCACGGGGCACAGCGGTGGCAGGTGAGAGCGGGGATGGACTCGGGGTCTAGCCACTGATCCCCTGGAGGTGCAGGGAGCACCGGAGGTAGCCGAAGTCACGGGCGACGAAGAACCCGCGACGGAGGAGCTTCGGGAGGAGGTCACCAGGGCCGTCTCGAGCTGCAAGAAGGATTGGGATGAGGTGGAATAACATCAGGGTTATGCGGGTGGAACGACCGAAGAAGGAGGGCCGGATAGGTTTGTTACCTGGAGATCAATGGTGGCAACGCCTTGGCGATGCTCTGGCCAATCCCGAGTGCTCAAGCCCCAAAGTGAAGGGGTGGGGCACGGGAGCGCTATTGGGAGAGAGAGAGGCGACCTAGAGGGGAGAAGTGGCTCGGGGAGAGGCCCTTTATAGGTGGACGTGAGTCCACCGAGGGTTTGTGCGCTGGCAAGGTCGTGGCCCTCGCTGGAGGGCTCGGGGGGAGAGGGAATGGGTCTGCGGCATTCCTAGGCATCGCCCACGACCAGAGGGAGAGGAGAGAGGGGCGGGGGAGTGTGCGTGTACGAGCCCCATGGTTGGCCAAGCGGGTCGGCATCGGGCATGCACGTAGGAGGAAGAAGTAGGAGGAGAGAGGAGGGGGCTGCCAAGGTGGCATGCCACGGACGCTGAGGGCGTCTCGGGGGACACGAGGGGGAGGCCCAAGGTGGTTGGGGCCATCCATTGGGCGGCGGCTACAGTGCGGGAGCACATTGTAGCACGCTCCAGACCGTGCATATGGCCGGCATTGCCGTTGCCTGCGCTCTCGAGGGTGCCCCACCTTGTCTAGTAGTTCCTGGAGGGTCTGAAGATGCTCTAGGAGCTAGGTAGAGTAGAGGTAGCAGGAGGGGGAGGTAGAAATGTTCCTGCTAGGGCTCTCCAGAGGTGAAAATGGGGGTTTACCCCATCTTCAAGTGGCTTATGGGCCTGAGGTTTTTACTGGAGGTGATTGGGCACTGTAAGAGGGTGTGGTAAAAATGTGGAGGCAAGGGAGATAGTAAAAATGGTGGAAACAATAACTTACCATTTCGGCAGAAGGTGTTTGATGGATGTTTGGGCAAGATTAATTTACCCACTTACTGTGATGTTTAATAGGATCAATTGGTGGATAGAAATGAGATGGATCACCAGGTTTGAGCTCAAATGAACAAAGTTGACAATAGAAACTTGGTGAATCCTAAAAACTAGCAGAATCAGGTTTCTGTAGATCCGGTAAGGCTAAGCTAATCCCCTTGATTCACAACTTAGTGTAGCATCATTATTTGGTGATTAGAACATATCCACAAAGTTTGGGGTCAAGGGAATAAACTTCACAATGTAGACTTGCTCAAATTTGAATCTGGACAGGGAGGGGTTTGGAATAGTTTAATGAACCAAATCAACTTTGATTGAGATGAAACTTTGCAAGATCATCACCTATGATAGTGTTGACTTGCTCGAATTTTCTTGGAATTTATTGAGAATATTTCTTACAGAAATATTCCAAAAATTTTATTTCGATAGAAAGGGTTTTGAGGGGTTTCTCCCATAATTTGAACATGACCATTTGTTGAAACTTATATATATGGAAAATATATGTCCACTGAGTTTCCCTATGTTTTCTCATATATTTTGAGAGCATTTAAATAATTTTTCCCTATGAAAAACCATTCCTGGTCTTAAGAAAAAGCCTTTCAATAAAATATAAAAATAATCTGTGAAATTAATATTTTGTGGTTTTGGAAAGTCTTATATATAGTAGGTTTGAATTTACGCCTTTGGGAAAAAAGGATCCACCCAATTTGAGGACTTGTAGTGAAAACCTCATCTCAGGGGGTTTTGAAAACCTAATTTGAATAAATCCCTTTTGGTCAAAATAAAATTTGATAAAAATAGTTTTGGGCACTATTCACATGTCATGATCACTGGGCAAGAAGTTTGGGTCAAGGGAGATGAATATTAAGAGGGATAGAGTCTAAGAGTGCCATTCACCACAAACAAACAAACAAGCAACAAGCAACAATTTCAAACAAGCACAAGCACTGAAGAAGTTTTAATTGGCTCCACATTTTGTAAATCCAAGCATAACAAGGTGATCAAACACAGGGTGTGACATTCTCAGATTGGGAAAGACAAGAGGTAAATGGGCAGCGCCTCTTCGCTTTGGTTTTTTATGAGGAAGACGCGGGGTAGCTTCTGAATTAATAAGAGGACGCTTCGTGGGAGCGCTGCTGCAACGGCCGCGTTGCACACGTATCTCACGTCCCGCATTCAATGGGTGTCATGGGGAGGCGCAGTAAGCGCAATGATCACAACTGCAAGCTCCTGTCACACGTGCCCGTGCACTATTTGGGCCTGGCCCAACAACGCCTCGCACCGTGTGTGCCCCAGGACCGGGGGCTCCTGTCAGTGCACTAGAGTTTTGGGCTCTCCAATGCCCCTTACTCGTGCATGGGCAGTAGTAGCAACCCGGGCGACAAGGCCCAGCAGGGATGCCAGATATAAGCACAGAAGCCTCGGTAGGACCCGACAAGGCGAATACCCAACAAGGCCCCACCAGCGCACAGGCCAGGTGTCGTTCCGCCTGGACACGTGTCGCGGCGTCAGCGCTGGAGGGGGCCAAGTTGTGCCGATGGGATGGGCTCCTGTCCCGTCCCGTAGACGGAAAGAGATGCGTGACGGTGCATTAAATGCACCTATCCTACTCTGTCAGTGTTAGGTATGATAGCATTGTAGCTCTGTACACCCCGTGTATGAACTATACGCCACTGTCGGGATCCCCTTCACAGTATAAAAGGAGACACGGGGTGATACAGTAGAGGACTTCTGGACTTTTAGTCTTTTGGCTTTTCGACTTGGGACCTTCTAGCTCACAGGCATGGCAGCTGCACACAGTGCTCCTGTAGCTAGAACACTAGAAACACTCTCAGTACAACCAAACAGGAGTAGGGTTTTACACATCCTTGCGGCCCGAACCTGGGTAAAATCCCCGCATGTTGTTCATCAGACCTGCTCTTTCTACGAGCCTTCCCCCTCACCGAACCGAAAGGGGTCCCTCCGATCCCATAGGTGATCGTTCCCCACGACAATTTGTAACTTGTTCGTATGGATATCTGTGAACTGTTGATTTATGCTTACATAGTTACTTGATCATCTCATTGCATTCAAAATTAGCTTTCGGCAAAATACCTACTTAGTGCTATATCACGCATTGTATTTTCCTTGTTCCATCATGGGTTTCTTGCGAGTACATTGAAAGTACTCATTGGCTTGCCACTGGTTATTTAATTGGCTGGGCATGGAAGAACAGGAGTACAATGAAGAGTTCGTTGGTGATGAGTATGCGAAGTAGGACGCTTCCCGGTCGGCATGCCTGTAGGTTTAAGGAAGATAGCATGCTTTCGACCAAGTTTTTCGCTCTTTGTTATGTTGAAGTGTTTGGCCCTTGCGTCCCTAACTATGTAAGACTTGACCTCCATGGTCTTTATTCGTGTAAGATGGTAGGTAAGGATGTAACAATCTTGTTATTCAGCTTCTTTGTGCTCGGTGAGAATTGATATCTGGGATCACTATACACGTGCATTCGGTGATCACGACTTATGAGTCGGGGTCCCCACAAAGCTAGTATCGGAGCCATCCTAACTATAGGAAGCCCTTAGTTAGCATGGACGTTAGTTAGAATGAAAACCTTTTCAAAATTGTGCCCAGTTGCTAGGTGCAAGAAAAATTTATACCTCTCCTCTCTTGTATAGTCTATTTCAAGCTCTTTCTGACTCTCCTCCATTCAAAACCTTGTAGATGGCCCTCGTACCTGAAGCCCTTCTAGCATCCGGCTTTCCCCTACTCCTTGGGGGTAGCCTGGAGAAGTGCCAGTTTCGCCAACCTCCTGTTTTCGTCTACCACAAGCAATGGGTTGACGCCATCATGAAGGAGTATCATGTTGAAGTGTTCGTGAAGGAAAATGACTCCTCGACCAGTTGGTTCTACGAAGGACTACAGATAGAGACCCTGGTACTCACAGTCGAGACAGCTACACGGAAGGCACTCACCTACCTTCAAGGAATCCTTCCAGGGATGGCCGAAGAGCCATCTACTCGTTACCTACCCATTAGAGTGGACAACATCAACGAAAGTCAGACACTAGTCCCATCGAAAGAGGATGGTGTACCCCTCAGGTTCCAGACCTACTTCAACCTCTTTGCCGATAGTGTTGTTCACAACCTAATTAAGGAATCTGTGAAGCTTTGCCAGGAACTTCACCACCTTCGAGATCTATCTCTGCCAAACCAATGACATCTTGAACCAAGGACGAATAGCGACCTTTGGATTTTTGTCATATATTTCGGGTATGGCAAGCATGGGAATCATGCCAGAAGGAGTCTCAGCAAGCAATCAAGTCTTCCTTCCTCTTGGGAAGCAAGCAGAGCACTCCACCAACTGAGTCCGAGAACCCCTAGGGTAGGACTAGTCATGTACCCCTCATGCGAAGTCGAGTCCGTGTAATGGTTCATATGAAATCATGTGTGCTTGTTGTTTGTTTTTTTGTTTGTGTTCCGATGCAAGTCACACTTTTGCCTTAGGCAACCTCTAAGAGACTCCATTGTTTAGCTTATCTCAATATATGTGTTGGTCCTTCGACCTTTGTTTTACCACACTTGCACTCGACCAACCCCCTTAGGCGCGCTCTTCCATTGTTGATTTTCCTCTCGTCTATCCCAGTTGTTTGACTTGGCTGCTCCAAATAGGATGGTGACTGCTACCCGCAACAGGTCCTTCGCCAAACTTGAAGCGGACAAATCAAGCCAGCAACAGAGAGCTGGTGGGTCTCCTTAGAATTTAGCACACTAGGAGCAGCCACAAGGCGACATTACCCCTGCCCCCACCTCCACCGGAAAACATGACGATAGATCAGTTCTCCAAGTTCTTCGGGAGGAGCGCCAAGCCAACAATGTTGCTATTCAGTAGATGGCTCAAGTCCTTGTGAACAACCAATAGCAAGGCAGGAACGGCAATGGCCGCTGCACTCTGTTTGAGTTCATGAGGAATTCGCCCCCAACCTTCACCAAGACTGCTGAACCCTTGGATGCTGTCGACTGGATCTGCACCATCGAGGACCTCCTTGCCCTGGTCAATTGCAGTGAGGATCGTGAGAAGGTGCTTTATGCCTCTCATTGCCTCAGAGGTAACGCCAGAGCATGGTGGGATGGATTCAAGGTCATGCAAGGCGAACGTGTGATCACTTGTGATGACTTCAACGTAGGATTCCGCACTGCCCACATTCCTTCTAGGATCATGGCTATCAAGAAGAGAGAATTCCGAGCGCTAAAGCAAGGAAGTGGCTTTGTCAAGGAGTACCTATAGAAGTTCAACCTGTTGTCAAGGTATGAACCTGAACCTGTCAACACAGAGGCTGCCAAGAAGGAACGCTTCATGGAAGGACTTTAGCAGACCCTGCAGTATGAGCTCATCGTCTGCGACTGTTGGAACTTCTTAGACATGGTGAACAAGGCCCTCATGCTGGAAGACAAGCGCCGTGCCCTAGATGACACTCGCAAGTACAAGATGATTAGCAAGGGCAGTTCCAACAACCATAAGCATCGCCCCTGGCAGCCAGCCCCAGCCAAGCCGACCTATCAGCCACAGCAGGCCAGACCTCCTGCGCCTCGTCCGAGCTAGCAGTCTTAGTTGAATGCCAATCCTAGGCCAGCTTACAACAACCCCAATAACAACAACGACGGTGGGAACTACAACAACACCCCTGGGCGAGTCACTTGCTTTGGATGTGGTCAGCCAGGGCACATCTCTAGGTTGTGTCCCAACAAGAAGCAAGATGAACCGCGCCCCAATGCGCCGAACCAAGTTCAAGGTCGTGGAGCACCACCAAGAAACCCCGCTCCCTGCAACCAGCCCAACAATGGCAAGGGTCATTTGAATCACGTGTCCACCGAGGAACCCAGGAAGACCCTAACGTCATACTAGGTACATTCCTCGTCAACTCAACCCCAGCAACACTACTGTTTGATTGTGGATCTTCCCATTCTTTTGTCACCCAAAAGTTTGCACTAGAGAGTGGCATGAAGCCTACAACCCTGGGTAGTCGTATGTTGATACAAACCCCGGGATCGGTTATATGTCTCGGATAGGTTGTAAGGGAGATGAGATTAACATCAACAGGGTAGATTTCCTAGTAGACCTTATCATCCTGAAGTCACAAGGCTTGGATGTGATCCTAGGCATGGACTGGTTAACCAAGCACCAAGGCTTGCTAGATTGTGCCAACAGGATTGTTACCATGACCAGTAGACAAGGAGTGGAAGTCAAGTATGTTCCCAACCCTGCCTCCACTCAAGCCCCTCAAGATAACTGTCTACCGAGAATTGAGTTGGATCAAGTTCCAGTGGTATGTGAATACCTAGATGTATTTCCTGATGAGATGCCCAGAATGCCTCCTGACTGCGACATTGAGTCCATCATTGAACTAATGCCCGGGTCAATGCCCCTCTATAAGAAGCCCTATAGGATGGGATCCGAAGAGTTAGCTGAACTGAAGATGGAACTGGTAGAGCAGCTCAGAAAAGGATTCATTCGCCCTAGTGCCTCCCCTAGCACTTCCATGAGATTAATGAACGAGGTTTTACGTGCTTTCATTAGACGATTGTGGTAGTCTATTTTGATGATATGCTGATTTAGAGTAGATCTTTGGAGGAACATTTGGAACATATACGTTTTGTTCTTATTGCTCTACGTGATGCACGTTTGTTGCTATACCTTGGGAAGTGCACCTATTGCATCGACCGAGTATCTTTTCTTGGCTATGTTGTTACTACACAGGGAATTGAAGTTGATAAAGCCAAGATTGAAGCTATTGAGAGTTGGCCACAACCCAAAACGGTCAAACAAGTGAGGAGTTTTCTTGGCCTTCTGGTTTCTATAGGCGTTTTGTGAGAGATTTCAGCACCATTGCTGCATCTCTCGATGAGCTTACAAAGAACAATGTGCCTTTTTCTTGCGGTACCGCATAGGAAGAAGCATTCACAGTCTTGAAAGATAAGTTAACACATGCTCCTTTACTCCAATTTCCTGATTTTAATAAGACATTCGAGCTTGAATGTGATGCTAGTGGAATTGGATTAGGAGGTGTGTTATTACAAGATGGTAAACCTGTTGCGTACTTTTCTGAAAAATTTAGTGGGCCTAGTCTAAATTATTCTACTTATGATAAGGAATTATATGCTCTTTTTCAGACTTTGGAAACATGGCAACATTACTTATGACCCAAAGAATTTTTCATACATTCTGATCATGAATCTTTGAAACATATTAAAAGTGAAGCAAAACTGAATCGTAGACATTCTAAATGGGTTGAATTTATTGAGACTTTCCATTATGTCATTAAACACAGGAATGGTAAATAAAATGTTATTGCTGATGCATTGTCTCGTCATTATACTATGCTATCACAACTTGACTTTCAAATATTTGGTTTGGAGACCATCAAATATCAATATGTGCATGATGATAAATTTAGAGATGTGTTGCAGAATTGTAAAGAAGGGAGAACATGGAACAAGTTTGTCATTAATGATGGATTTGTGTTCCATGCTAACAAGCTATGCATTCCAGCAAGCTTCGTTCATCTTTTGTTGTTACAAGAGATGCATGGAGGAGATTAATGGGACACTTTGGTATAAAGAAGAAGGAGGACGTAATTCTACACATTTCTTTTGGCCAAAGATGAGACGGGATGTTGAGCGTTTTGTTGCTCGCTGCACTACATGTCAAAAAGTTGTGTCACGACTCAATCCTCATGGTTTATTTATTGCCTTGCCTGTACCTAGTGTTCCTTGGGAGGATATATCTATGAACTTTGTTTTAGGTTTACCTCGAACAAAGAAGGGGAGAGATAGCATATTTGTTGTCGTGGATAGATTGTCTAAAATGGCACACTTTATACCATGTCATAAAAGTGATGCTGCTGCTAATGTTGCTGACTTGTTCCTTCATGAAATTATTCGGTTGCTGGTGTGCCAAATAAAATTGTTTCATATCGTGATGCTAAATTTCTTAGCCACTTTTGGAGATGTTTATGGGCTAAGTTGGGGACTAAACTGCTTTTTAGTACTACATGTCATCCCCAAACTGATGGATAAACTGAAGTAGTCAATAGATCATGGTCTACTATGCTTAGGGTTGTCTTGAAGAATAACCTGAAAATGTGGGAAGAATTCTTGCCTCATATTGAATTTGCTTATAATCTTTCTCTACATTCTACCACTAAGATGTGCCCTTTTGAAGTTTTGTATGGTTTCTTACCTCGTCCACCTATTGATTTGCTGCCTCTTCCATCTTCGGAGAAGGTTAATTTTGATGCTAAAGAATGCACTAAATTGATATTAAAGATGCATGAGTTAACCAAGGAACACATTGAGCGTATGAATGCTAAATACAAACTTGCTGGAGATAAGGGTAGAAAACATGTTGTCTTTTCACTTGGAGATCATGTTTGGTTACCTTTGCATAAGGATAGGTTTCCTGATTTGCGCAAATCAAAGCTAATGCCACGTGCTGATGGTCCTTTTAAGGTGTTAGAGAAAATAAATGATAATGCATATAAACTTGAGTGGCCTGTAGAGGTTGGGGTTAGCCCCACTTTTAACATTGCAGATTTGAAGCCTTATTTGGCTTAGGGAGATGAGCTTCCGTCGAGGACAACTTCAGTTCAGGAAGGGGAGGATGATGGGGACATCCCTACTAATGTTACACCCACAACTCCTGGTGTTATACATACAGGACCAATTATTAGAGCTCGCGCACGTCAATTGAATTACCAGGTACTTTCGTTTCTTGGAAATCCTTCTAATGTTCATGAACATATGATGCTGCATAAATTAGATACTTTTGTTTTACTTATGAATAAAGGACCTGGAAAGCAAAAGAAGGATGACCATTGGAGAGGGATCAAGCATGGAGAAGAAGGTGCGCACGCGGGAAAGAACAATGGAGCTTCTAGTGATGATTTTCGCACTTTGAAGACAACATAATGGGAGAGAGAGGCCTTGGACGAAATATGCATGATGCCACCTTATAAAATGCATACATAGGATAATATAGGTGCCGCGCCACCTTATTTTTGGGCCAGGCCCATGTAATTTCGAAATACCATATTATAGGTTGTTTTTATAGTCCATATGTATAGGGAAACCGAGTTAGGGTTGGTTTCGGACCTCTCCTCCAAGGGGCGACGAAATTCCCCTCTATTCCCCCATATATACAGCCCTTAGGGCGTCGTTTTAGGTTTGGGTTTTGTTTAGTTTACAAGTTTGCCATAGCTACAACTTCGCGTTCTTCGTTTGTGTTCCACGACTAGACAAAGGCGTCAGAGAACCCCACTTTTCATCAATAAAGCTTCCCTCTTATATTCACAATATCAAAATTGCAATCTTAGTTTCTTTCTTATTCTTCGTTTGCTTGCAGGAAACAGACCCTCGTAGCCAAGTTGATCGTGCTCCGACATGTTCAATAACCTCTTAGAGTTGGTTTAGCGATTGCTCAGGCGCGACATCATCACACGTTCGTAGTCGGATTGTCAAAGTCTACTCCACCAAAAACGATAGCCACCATCTCATCAAAAGACAGGGACAACTCTGCCTCTATCAAGGAGTCCACCTCCAATCCTACTCCAAGTAGGATTCCAATCCTACTTGGATTTTCTTCCCCATACTTTGGGTTTTCCTTTCTCCACACCCTAGCTACATGGGCCCTTAGGGGCTGGCTTTCTCAGCCCACAAAAGGCTTGTCCGCCTCTCCTGAGGCCCATCTGGCCTCCCGACGTCGGTAGCCCCTCACGATGCCCCCCCCGGCATTCCCGGTACACTACCGGAAATACCTGAAACATTTTCGGTGACCAAAACGGGACTACCTACATATCAATCTTTCCCTTTGGACCATTTCGGAGTTCCTCGTGATGTCCGGGATCTCATCCAATACTCCTAACAACCCTCAGTCACCACCTTACATAACTCAATACTACCGAAACGTCACTAAATGTTAAGTGTGCAGACCCTACGGGTTCGAGACCCATGTAGACATGACCGAGACACTGCTGCGGTAAATAACCAATAGAGGGACTTGGATGCCCATATTGGTTCCTACATATTCTACGAAGAACTTTATCGGTCCAACCTCTATGTAAAGGATGCAGTTAATCTTGTATGTTGTTCCCCTTGTGCTTCGTTAAGTTACTTGCCCGAGATTCGATCGTCTATATCTCTATACCTAGTTCAATCTTGTTACTGACAAGTCTCTTTACTGTTTCCGGAATACAAGAAACCTTGACCATCTTTGATCAATGAGCTAGTCTATTAGAGGCATACTAGGGACATGATGTTGTTTATGTATCCAGACATGTATCTGAGTTTTCGATCAATACAATTCTAGCATGGATAATAAAAGATTATCATGAACAAGGAAATATGATAATAACAAATTTATTATTGCCTCTAGTACATATTTCCAACATCTTGTGTTTGGGTATAAGTCACACTTTTGCCCTGGGTAACGTATACGTGACTATACCACCTATCTTATCTTAATGAATGTATTAGCCCTTCCGGCACTTGTTTGATTGCGCTAGCACTATACCAACCCCTTAGGCACTACCCTCTATGCTACTTTCCCTCTTCCCCATCTATTCAACTAAATACCATCAAGACAAGATGCACCAAGGAGCCACCTCGACAGATAACTAGCACTCAAGATGTTGACTACAATGTACTCAACCAGACGCGACCACGTAGGATTATGCTTTTCCCTCAAGACTGGAAACCCCTCCCAGACCAACGTAGACCTCACAAGCTCCCCTATCTCAAGCCTCTGATCACATGTTTAATAGACAGGTTTGCCAAAGCACCTGTTGAGCTTCAATAACCCCTGCTTAGAATTGGGTTCAGTATGGGATTAGTGATCATAGTGAACAAACACCTTTCATCCTTAAGCGAGCAAAGGAATATTGATGCCATAGGGAAATTTTTTGAGGATATATGACTAGGAGAGAAACGATTAGATATGAATATTATAGGTGTCTTGAAAATATATCTAAGACCTTTGGTGGATTATAGGATTTTCATGATGATAGGTGAACTTGGTGGAACAAGTTGATAAAGTAGCATGACCTACATATCCCTTGAGTAAATTGGTTTTACTAAGACAAATGGGATCACACGTAAAAATCCTTGGTGGTATGATAATTGACTTTGACAAGTAATTGTCATGGATTGATGGGTTGCAATAATGACTTAGAGCAACAAGTAGGAATTCTCGTCGGACATGAGATTTGTATTTAATAGTTGATCCTAATAAAGAGTTGGTGTTCAGCAAGACTACATGGTTCGGAGTAATTTGGATTTAGTCCAATGAACATGATCATGATACCATGTTTCTCGGTGGATGATAAGTAGAAGAAATTGGGTGATGTTAGGGACAATTTAAGAATCTACATAAGCTTGACCTTGGAGTTTAGTTGGTCATGAGAATGGAAGTTCGTGGATATAGTGTATAATAGTACTTTCAATCATATGTGGATTATAGGAACTCGATTCCATATATGGGACAATTACTGGCATTGATTAGGTGGTAGTAATGGATCGTGTGATATTGGGTGGTATTCATGGATCGATTAAGTTGGATTCGTAGGAAGGAGAGAAGATATTGGATTGATATATTACGAGTTTCCTTAGTATACAAATGCAACACCATCAACCTAGGATGCGTCAGTAGATTACTTGGATTTGTAGTGTCATAATCAAGCTTAGAAGCTTGTATGCTTTCGCGGTGAGTTTTAGAGAGGGATATAGCTATAGTATACCTAAGAGATTTTTGGTTTGGTCCTACTCTCAAAACCTTGGAGTTAAATAGCATGAGTGATGTTGGAGTTGATTTAAATGAGGTGGTAGTCTTGATGATATAGGATGATTTTGTTTGGCGTAATGGGTAGGACTATTGGCATATGAGAATTTTGCTCAAGGATAAGATGGTAGACGTTCACTCACATCCTAAGCTCCATGAAATCCCGAACACGGTCAGAATATGACCATAGGCTCTGGCTCTAAGTCAAAATTCTATGGCTGATGCTCCACCTCGACCACCACCAATCCTATCCCTCAGGAAGATGGACACGAAGTACTAGATTTCGATAGACCAAAAACCCCTGACAAGTAACCACCCGGGCAAATACAACTTCTAGGAGGTTAAGACTAACTGGACAAAGCTTAGTTCCCGAGTCTTACCCCGAGGACCACAGCGTCAACACCTTACGGTTACTGTATATACTATCAAACTCCGTTTTAGGTTGACTTACGCTGCTTCTCTCACATATCCCATGAGCAACGAGTTTATGTGATACTAGGAGAATTATGTTGTCGTCCTCACAGATGACATACTTATTTACCCAATGAGAGAAAGGAACACCATAGTCCCCATTTGGATAAGCCCCAAGAAACACCTACTACCATGCCTCTCAAGTATAAAGTTTCACCTTGAATAAGTTGGACTCCTAGAAGCACCCTCCCTGTAACAGAAGATGTTCTTACCCATGAAAGATGAAGGACCAATATGGTTGGGGAGCCACGACGATGAAGGAGAAGGAGGAAGAGAAGTCAGACACTACTCCTTTGTGAACCACATCAGCTAGACGGTAGCAAGGAGCACCGACATTCAAGAACGATGAAGCCCTTGTACATCAATAGGATTAAAGAGGCGTTTGTTTTAAAATGGTCACCTATCAGTTCCTCACTAGGAAGGAACTGAGGAGTTGATAACACCCCTTACTCCACCACCTTGATGGTCTATGATGAGCATGACATCCCTACTCTCTCCAGATTCTTGGAAGCGAGAGGAAGGACTATCACGACTTCATTACCGAATCCTTTTTGGTCCAATCAAGGACGTGATAATAACTAGATCATGGAAAACCACCTATCAAAGGTAGTTCACCCCAGTTGCCAAGCCTCACGCCTTGAAGATTGGATGGTTGTTCTACACTTTTGGATAGTCGGCTTATTTAAAAATACTCGTTGAGACCTTCTCGGTGGAATGAGTCCACTTAGTCAGCCAAACTCTCAGGTATGTCTTAGGGATGAGACTCAACCAAACCTTACCACATGTGGCTACGAAGGGGCACGAAGACCAAACACTCGAGGTCACGCAAGAAATGTGTATCCATGACTACGAAGGCATGTGATGAAGGATGATCGCAGAACATACCCCCACAACTTTGCCAAGCGGAATACATCGACAAGAAGCTTACATAACACGTCTCGACACTCTCAAGGATGAAGACACCCTGCAACTGAAGATCACCTATCTTAAGGAATATAAGGACTTCCTCGGACAACGGAAGGCTACGCCAAGACTTTGACCCTTATATTCTAGAAGGAGACTTATATATGTCACTAACCAGCACAGGTAACCCACATGACTAGCACGCTGACACAGTACCTTCCCCCGTATTCCGACTACGGAATACACCCACAAGCCAGACTCTTGCCCGAATCTCGTTCACCAAACCCTTGACCTTTAGCTAAGCCTCGCATATTGCAAGATCCCCCGTTCAACCTCAAACAAAGCTAATAATGCACTCAGAAACATATCATCAAAGCACTTCAAGATCCAGAAGGATAACCACACCAGAACGGAAGCAACCTCGAACGTGAGGACTACCTCTTCTTTGAATTTCCGCATCTTTTCTACTCCTAGCCTGGGAATTTTGGGGATGAGATTCTTGTAATGGGGGTAGGTATGTCACACCCTATGTTTTGACTCATGACTAAGTTAACATGACTCAAAAATTAGGGCCAACAAAAACTTTTTTGTGCTTGTGATGCTTGACTTGATTGATGACTGCTTGATTTCTTGCTTGTGCTTTGAGTCATAAACTTGATCCTACTCTCAAACTCATCTACTTGATCCAAACCATCTTACCAATGATCATGCCATGCGTATAGGAGTAAAAGCTATTTTTATAAAATATTATTTTGTCTAAAAAGCATTTATTCAATTTAGGTTTTCCAAAACCCCTGAATTGAGGTTTGTACTACAAGTCATCAAATTGGGTGGAGTGTTTTGCCCAAAAGATTCTATTTAAAACCTATTATATATAAGACTTCCCAAAGACCACTAAATACTACTTTAAATATATTTTCAAATTTTATTTAAAACCTTTTCTTCAAGGCAAGAAATGGTCTTTTATAGGGAAACATTATTTTTACACTTCTAAAATATTTTATAAAATTAATGGAAACTCAGTGGACATATATTTTCCATATTTAGGAGTTTCAACACATGGTCAGTCTCAAAATATCGGACAAAAACCTCCAAAACCGTTTCTGCATATCTCCTATATTTGGAATATTTCTATAAGAAATATTCTCAAATAAATTCAGGAAAATTTTAGCATGTCACATATGCCATATGTGATGATCTTGCAAAGTTTAATCTCAACCCCAATCGTCTTGGTTCACCAAAATATCCCCAAACCCTTTTTGTGCATAACCAAATTTGAGTAACTTTACACTGCCAAGTGCCTCCAATTGTTCTCAAACTTTGTGGCGTGTTCTAATGCTCTAATAACGCATCCACGCAAAGTGGTCCATCAAGGAGAATAGATACACTTGTCCAAATCCCCCCAAACCCATTTCTGGTGATGTCAAGAATTGGAAATTTTTGCATTGTCAAGTGGTCCCAAAAATTTCGAGCATGTCCTAATCCCCAAATGATGCCACCACACCAAGTGGTGTATCAAGGAGAATTGATTTGCATAGCAAGATCTGAGAAAATCCATTTATGTCCATTTCTAGGGTTTATAAAGTTTGTATTAGCAACTCTCCTCAAATGAGCTATAAGGTGGTGATCCACATCATTCTTACCCACCATTTGATCCTATTAAATGTCATGTTAAGTAGATCACTTTAGATATCTCAAACACCCATCAAGCAACTCCTGGTAAGTTGGAAAACTTAGTGTTTTGACCCCTCATGCTATTCTCCTTGAGTTCAACTTTTTACCAAATCACCTACTAATGCCCTTATACTTCCATTAAAAGTTCCAAGCCATGGACCAATAATTCATGGAGGTAAAACCCCAGGATTCCTCTCTGGACAACCCCTTTTGTCTCTTTCCGTATACATCTATCCTCCTCCCTTGACTTTCCAGGGCATCGAAGGGCATTACGTTTTTTCTAAACCCCTATGGAGTTGATGACACCAGTGGCCGAGCCCAAAACGCCAAATGCATGCCATGGTATGCCATTTGGGCGCTCTAGAGCATGCTACAGTGCAACACCGGATTGTAACTAGCCCATCCCGAGGCCCCAACCACCTACATCCCTAAGAAAGGTGTCCCTACAATAGTCTTCGTGTACGGGGAAAGCATCTTGGACGGCCCCCTCCTTTATCGTCATCATACTCCCTCAGGTGAGCCCGCCCGAGCATCGCCCAAACATTCCACACCCTTCCCACCTACACGGCCCTCCTGGAGCTCGTCCCACTCCTCCTCTAGCTCCCCGGCATCCTGCTCCGCACTCACAAACACCAAAGAGGACCCTTAGTCCTCGCCCTTGGCCAGCAGCACTACATCCATGGGAGTCATGAGCTCAGTCCATGACAAACCTCTAGCCTGCCTATTTAAAGGCCATCCCGAGTTACCCTCTGCTATCCTCTTGCTCTCTCGTCCTAGTCGTACCCCTTCACCACCCCTCGCATCCCTATGAGCACCCGACTTCAAGATCTAGCTCGAGGTCTGCCAATGCTTCCCCGTCTCTCCTTCTTCCTCCTCTGGAACATCCGCAGTCCCCTGACTCCATCCCCCCTCTTCTCCAATTTGATTGTACCAAGAGGCGACGGGATGAAGCTTTCTTCAATGCAGCACCGCCCAGCACCCTCGTCGCCGACGACATGGGCATCCCCAAAGACAAACTCCAATAGATCTATGGCTCCGCCCCGAGGCCAGCGGTGCCATCGTCTCCTTCCCTCAAGACCGACATCACTAGCGGTAAGATCCAGATCCCCTTTGTCGCAAGGAAGGAGATGACAAGTCGGTCCTGCTTGTCATCCTCTCCCGTGTCTCCCACCTCTCTCTTTCAATGATTGGCCGACCACACTGGCCAGAATCAAATGCGCACACGCGCGAGCGCGGCGGTTAGTCCGACCGATTTCTTCGGAGTCGACTTGGTTGTGCTGGCTCTGGCCCGAATACACACTAGCAGTTTTCTTTTTCCAATATCTAGATATTTGCAAAATTCACAAATAAATAAATATAAGTCCAAATCATATGATTCAAACTCCTTTAATGTTTTAAAACGCAGTCTATTTAATGGTGCAACTTTCATATTTTTTATCGCCGGTTTATGTGTTGTTCAAGATCAAATTTGAATTTCAACCTCCTAATGACCCCTTTCTTAAAATCCCTAGAGCATTCATCTTAGCTTAAAATTTAATGATTCAAATTCTCAGAGACTCCGAAAATCTTGCTATCAATGGATAACATTTTTCCTATGCAACATTCTAGTTGGATCTGATAAAGGCCCCATTTTCTATTTATTTCATATGAAGCAATACATAGGAAATTCACCCTAACTCCAAATCTAGTGAAACCACTTCCTAAATTATTCTAAAATCATTCTCTATTTGTTCACTTTTATAAAAATGTTTTATGGTGACTTCTTATAGGATCATCATTTCCCCTTTTTCCACCATTCAAAGAGCCTCATTTATCCAACTCGAGTTGAGCCACTTTAGGTATTTTTCTTATGACCAGAGATGGCCAAGAAAAATAAGAATCCTATTTATAGAGCACTTTTATTTCTCTGCTTGTTGTGTTCCTTATTATGGTTGTTAAAGTAGGCGGTTAATAAAGTAGGCGGAGTGCTCGTAGTTGGACCAAAAGTTTGAGAAGACCTCGAAGACTTTGTTGAGCTAGGCAAGCAGCCCTTTGACCATGTCTAAGAAAACATTTTTATGCATGGCATATAGCACCTTATTCCATTGCATTAAACTATGATTAATCGGTGACCATCGTGGTGGTTTACCTCCGTTACTTTCCTCGTTGATACTTGCACTGAGCATGACCCTTCCTTCTTATGAGGTTTGTGCGGATGGGAAGTAGTTAGGATGCTAATTAGTTCATACGCAAATGGGACGGGATTATGCATGGTGTTGGAAACAAAGTGTTTTCAAAAACTTTTCAAAAACCCCATCGAGTGCCACAGATGCCCGATGGAGATGGTGTTGAGATAGGTAACCACTTAATAAGTGGTGTACCATAGCAAGTTGTGTGTGTGTTTTCAAAAACGGAGAGATTTAAGATTTGTCGACCTTTCCGAACCATACATGTATGACCATGCTACTCCTATAGGGGAAGGGTCTCTTTTGATTAATTTGGTCGATGCTAGCAGAGGGCCTGTATTACTAGTGGCGGGAGTGGCATGGTGACTCTCGATATGGGGTCGTGCCTGATAGGACGACCATGGGATGTTTCTACCAACACCGGGCACACCGTTACATGCCCTCATGGATGGTACGTGTGATGTGCATCATGACTGATGTCACCAACGAGTGGACTCTTTCTTTAGTGTCGTCAAGGGAAAAGCATTGTTCAGGTGTTAATGTTGGGTACTTGATGTATCGTGACCCGTGGATTGACACCCTCGAGTCTTCTGGGTAAAGTGTGCAACCTATGAAGAGTGTAAACTTTTTCCAATAGGCATGTCCAGGATGAAGGATAGTTGGGTGGTGCTGCTTAAACTACGTCGGATGTTTTCACAATACTTAGTGTGTGTGACAAAGAGATACTTGATCCAAGTCGGATGCCTTGACTTGATGACTGAACATGAGATGTTCAACTTCTGCGTATAATGTTATCTGTAACTAGTTCACATGGATATCTGCAACATGTTGATGCATGCTTTTACAAGTTGATTAAACATGTCATTGCACTCAAACTCAGCTTTCTGCAAGTTACCTACTTAGCGATATAGCATGCATTGTTATTGCCTTGTTCCAAGCATGGGTTACTTACGAGTACATCCAAAGTACTCATTGGCTCGCCACTAGTTATTTAATTGGACAGGCATGAAAGCATAGGATATAATGAATAGTGCCTTGGTGATGTACGTGCGAGCTAGGACGCTTCCCAGTCATAATGCGTGCAGGGTTAAGGCAGATGGCAAGGGTTCATGCCTTCGTTCAAGACTGGTGCCGCTAGTTATGTCTGTTGTTTCGCCTTCGCGATCCTATCTATGTAAGACTTGACCTTATTGGTCTTTATTTGTGTAAGATGGTATGTATGGATGTAAGACTCTTGTTATTGACCTTAATGATCTTATGAGTCGGGGTCCCCAGAACCCCCTGGAGGCCAACGTTCATCGTGCTAATGGTGGCAACGGCAGCTCTAGCTCCCATGGAGGGATGACGTTCAGGGGATGTGGGAGATCATGCCCCATGAACCATGGCGGTTGTGGTGGCATGCCTCTCCTGCTACCCTATGTGGGGGTCCATACAGGGGACGAGGCACATGAGTTTGTCATGGTGTTGCCTCGTCAGCACCAGAGCTTGTTGTGCCTTCCCTGACCCATTTCTAGGGACATGCAAAGCAGCAGGCCCCTTAGGCCTTTGGCTCTGGGCTGATGGCTAATGTAACGGGCCTGCCTAGGTGGAAGTTGAGCTTTCTTCCGGAACCACCATATTCTTGGCGCGATGGTGGAAGTCGTTCACCCGTTCCTACGGCCTTGCATCGGGGCATCTCCTTGACTTCAAGTTCTATGGGGCCACCACACTCTCCGTGAGTTCTTCGGAGAATCCAACGTCCATCTGGAATGCTGTGCGGAGAGATCGAGCGGTAGCGACTTTCACTCCTCAAGCGACACTGACGATGATGCCAATGTCCTTGGTGTCAAGAAGGAGGACTCCGATTAGGCACGCTTGACATTGTAATTAGGCCCTGACGA
Source organism: Hordeum marinum (assembly GCA_022496015.1). Lineage (NCBI taxonomy): Eukaryota > Viridiplantae > Streptophyta > Magnoliopsida > Poales > Poaceae > Hordeum > Hordeum marinum. The sequence goes on from CM039672.1 coordinate 144,344,249, forward strand.
TGGGCGGTTGATGTGGGAACGAAGCTCCATCCGCGAGACCTCATTGCCGGATCAATCGCCACATCGTAGTGGCTCTCCTTTTGTCTTTAGATTGTCCCAAATGCAACCCTGCGAGGAAGCAAAAGAAATATTGGGTATCGTTCCTGAAGTATTTATAATTTAGTCATGTCTTGACAAGAATCCACTTTACCTCTAGTGCAAGTCCGGATTCACGTATTTCCACTTATGCTTCTCGAGATCGCTTGCTAGTGTGCGCACCCTTACCACTGATGCCTTCGGGAAATGAATCCTTAGCATCCCTCTGGTGGCGCCGTTGTTGGTAAAACGATATTGTCGTCCTCGCCATGGCTGCTCAGGGTGTTGAGCGGGCTTGAAGCACCCAAGTGCACAATAATTCTGACAAGCAGGCCCTTCACATCGCCCATCGCCGCGCGTACCCTTGCCACGGATGTCCTCAGGAATAAATCCTTGGCATCCTGTCGGCAAGGCCGCTGCCGCCAAGGCAACTCGCCGTGCTTGCTCGGGGTGTTAAGCAAGCTCGAAACACCTAAGCGCACAAAATTTTTGACAAAGCCCCTTTCGCATGCGAATTTGCTCACATAGGTGCCAACCTTGATCCGGGAAAAAGGCTCGTTTTTTCAAGAAGTTCTCACTTAGCTTTGTTTTGCTCTTTCCCTTGCCGCAAGGTGATTGCCTTTGAATGCGTCTGAAGGTGTCCATACCGTCATCCTCCCCAAGAAGTCTTGTGGCGGGGGTCTCTCGTTGCTTTCAAGAAAAATCAAGAAAAGAAAATAAAGGAGGCTAGGAACCTTAGTGGTCCAATAACCACCTTAAATAAGTGGTGAGATACCACAACATCTCCTGCAATACATATAATATGAATATGTACTTTGACAAAACTTTGTGGAATGCTTAGCTTTATTTACTACACACAGGGCATTGCCTGGCTTTGTAGAAATGGTAACACACATGGTCGGGAAAATTGTACAAAAGTGGTTTCCGGGTGGCTCGACAGTTGTGCCTCACGGGTAGAACTTGTGAAGATGCTCGATACTTCACAAGTTTTGCACCTGGGTGTCGTCCTCGGTCTCTAGGCGGACTGCACCAGGCCTGGTGACTTCTACTACCCTGTAAGGGCCTTCCCACTTTGGCTTCAACTTGTTGGATCCCTTCGTGAACTAAATAAGTCGAAGAACAAGGTCGCCTTCCTCAATGCTCTTTGTGCACACCTTGCACCTATGGTCCGGGCGCAAGGCCTGCTGGAACCGAGAAGCACATAGTGCGGCCTGCAGACAGTCTTCCTCGAGGAGTGTGGCATCATCTTGTCGTAGTCGCTGTTGCTGGTCCTCGTCAAAGTCTTGCACTCGTTGTGACCATATGTGAGTTCTGTGGGGAACATTGCTTCTGCACCATAGACTAGGGAGAAGGGTTTTTCCCGATGGCTTCATCTGGTGTCGTTCTGATCAATGAAAGAACTGCCGACAGCTCATAAATCCTACGCTTTCCGTGCTTGCGCAGGTTGTAAAAAGTTCTCGTCTTGAGGCTCCACGACACTTTAGCATTTGCTCTTTCTACTTGGTCATTGCTCCTTGGGTGAGAAATAGACGCAAAGCAGATCTTGGCGCTGACGTCTTGGCAATACTACATGAAGCTATTGGTGGTGAATTGTGTGCTGTTGTCGGTGATGATCCTATTGGGTATAACGAACCGACAAACTATCCCTCTGAGAAACTTGATTGCTGCTTGTGCCGTTACCTTTCTCACCGGCTCTACCTCACTCCACTTCGTGAACTCGTCCACTACAACGAACAAGAATTTGAAGCCCCTGGTAGCACGAGGGAAAGTCCAGACTATGTCGAGCACCCGGACCGCGAAGGGCCAGGAGAGTGGTATGGTCTGAAGGGCTTGTGCTATTTGGTGTATCTGCTTGGCGTGTTATTCGTATGCTTCACAGGTCATGACCACCGCAAAGGCATCTTGAAGGGCGGTCGTCCAATGGAAACCTTGTCAGAATGCCTTTCCGACAAGGTCCCGCGACCCGATGTGGGGACCACAAATCCCTCCATGTATCGTTGCCAACAACCACTATCCTCGTGGAGCTCTCCCATCTGGAGGAACTAGCGATCAAATGTGCCCATGTCGGAGCATGTGGCTCGACGACACAGACTAAAGGAATTTCTTCTACTAAGGTGGGTCTGCCGGAGCTTGCTGCTCACCACCAAGTGTTTTGTCATCCCTAGAAACCTTGTGGCCACAGATAGCTCTGCCTGGAAATAATCGCTAGATGTAACCTTCCTTTTCTTGGATTTCTGATCTGATGGCTTGACGAATGGCTGAGTGTGTCAGAGTACAAAGGTGCCTACTTCCACAGGCGACTTTTGAGTGGCTTGTTTTGATGGTTCATTGACAATATCATTCTCTACACGGGGGACGTGTGATCACCCACAAGTGTAAGGTATCGTTTTTAGCCTTTTTCAATAAGTAAGAGTGTCGAACCCAAAAAGGAGCTAAAGGAAAAATTATTATTCTCTCGAGTTCTATCAACCACCGATACAACGATACGCACACTAACGCCTACTCTATCTAGAACAAGTATGAAACTACTTTGCTGGAATAGAACTAGAAGTAATTTGTAGATAGTTTTGCAAGATAATAAGAACGTGGAAATAAAAGTTATGTGTTGTTTTAGTAAAAGATCAATAAAGTAAATATAGCGAGTGTGGAAAAGTGGTGATAGGATTTGCGAGATTGTCCTAGGAAATTAGTAACATGATTGGCAATTTTTGTTGTAGTTTTATATGAGGGAGAGGCACACGCTAACATACTTTCCGTACCAGGATCATATGCACTTATGATTGGACCTCTAGCAAGCATCCAAAATTACTAGAAATAATTAAGGTAAAACTCAACAATATCAGGCCCTCTTTACTCCCATACGCAACAATCCCCTTAGTCGGGTTTGTGTTTCAGTCACCTACCAACCCACTAGAAGAGAATCATATACATATTACAACACCTTCTAGCATTAATCCTTCACGTCTCACAGAAGGCACCTTAGGACAACACCAAATAAACCACGCAACTCAAATCAATCAAGATCATCAATCAACCCATAGGACAAAAGGGATCTACTCATACATCATAGGATAGCAACAAATCAGTGGATAATAGTATGTAGAATAGAACACCATGTCCAATTAGGGTGTACAACAGGATGTGGGAGAGTGGACCACTATAGATAGATGAGGGGAGGTGATGGTGGTGGTGATGACGGTGGCGAAGTTGTTGGTGTAGATCGCCATCGTGATGGTTGTCCCGGCGGTGCTCCGGCTCCACTAGGTGAGCGGGACAGAGCCCCCTCCTTATTCTTCTTGCTTGGCCTTTTCTCTAGGGGGAGGAGAGTTTCACCTCTGTTCCATGGCCACCATGGCTCTCGAATGGCGGGAGCCCCCCTAAGATTTGATCTATCTCTTTGTTTTTCTTGTGTTTTTGCCACTGTTTTGAACACTTCACTGTTTCTTAAATACCCTAAGATTCATAACTCTGATAGGGCTGAAATTTTGAGGGGAAATATCTTTCTTTCAGGGAAAGTAGGGCCCCAACCGACTTAAGGGCGAGCCACAAGCCATTCGGGTGTGACCGACCCCCCTGGTCGTGACATGTTGGCTTGTGCCTCCCTCTGGCACCTTATTGTGTTGATTCTTCTTTGCAAAATTCACATATATTCCTAAAAAAACCTCCGTAAAATTTTATCATCTTTGGACTTGGTTTGAGATGGAATTTCTATGAAATAAAAAACACAAAAGAACAGGAACCAGCACTCGGCAGTGGATAAGTAAGTTAGTCCCAAACACAATATAAAATGTTGCCAAAAGTATATGTAAGTTATAGAATATTGGGTTGAAACGATCAAAAAATTTAGATACGACGGAGACGTATCAGCATCCCCAAGCTTAATTCCTGCTCGTACTTGAGTTGTTAAGTAATAAAATGATAATTTTGATGTGGAATTTGACCTAGTATTATCTTGAACGAACGTTTAATCGTGGCATGAATATTAAGATACAAGTGATTAAACAAATAGTCTATCATTTAAAAAAAAGACATCCATACTCAGGTTTACTAGCAAACAATTATATCCTTTGAAAATAACAATGCTAAAGAATGGTATCCCTACAAAATCATATAGCCTATCATGCTTGGTCTTCTTACCATAAAGTATAAATCACGAGGATCTCCATGTCAAACCAAGAAATCGGATCGTACTTCTTAATGTGCTCTAGTTTTTTATTACTAACGTAATACATGAGCGTGAACCATGGACATAACATATAGGTGGATTAGAGTATGGTGGTATGTTTCGAAGGAGTAAAAGTGGAAACAAAGGCTCACATCAACTAGGTGGATGAACGGGCTATGGAGATGCCCATCAATCGATAATGATGCGAGGAGTAGGGAGTGCCATGCCACAAATGCACTAGAGCTATAAGTGTATGAAATTTCAACTAAAGTTATGTGGGTGTGCATCCAACTTGCTTGATCATGCAAACCTCAGGCATTTGAGGACGCCCGTCGTCAGAATATACAAGCAAAGTTCTAGAACGAAAAATTCCCACTAACATACGAAAATGACAATTCGGGACACTCTCTATATGAAGAAGATGGTGTCATTTTGAGGAACAAGGCTAGTAAAGGATAGTACCAAAGTCCCTTCTCTCTTTTGCTTTGATTTATTTATTTGTATTTTTCGTGGTGGGATTTTTTCTGCCTTCCCCATTTCTCTTTTTTTTATGGTGAGCTCATTTGTCCTCCCCCATTTTTTATTTGTCTAGAGTCTCATCCTGACTTGTGGGGGAATCATCTTATCCATCCTCAATTCCTAACTGGGATAATGCTCTAATAATGATGATAATCACACATTTGTTTACTTTTAACTCGATATGAAAAACTACTAAACAATATAACTCTATATGATTGCATCTAGCAGTGTACCGGGATGTGCAATGATCTAGCATAGCGATAGATATAAAAAAATGGACAAGCCATTGAAATATTATGCTAGCTATCTTAGGATTATGTAAAACAATATGACAATGGGTGTACTAGTCATACGGCATGACGGTGGAAGTTGCATGGAAATATATCTCAGAATGGTTATGGAAATGCCGTGATAGGTAGGTATGGTGGCTGTTTTGAGGAAGATGTAATGAGGCTTATGTACAACATAGTGTATCATGTCATGGGGTTTGGATGCACTGGTGAAAGTTGCACCGATCCTCGAGGTGAGAATGGGTAATGCACGGTACCGAAGAGTCTAGCAACTATGTGGAGGTGAGAGTGCGTATATCCAGGGATTAACATTAGTCATGAAGAACTGACATACTTATTGCAAGATTTTATTATCTCTCTTGAAGAAAATCACTACTCGCATGCCCCTAGGGAGGAGGTTGGTAGGAGTTAACCATTGCACGCACCCGATTACAACAACACAAAGGATTTCAATCAAGGATAAATTATGCTCCAATCTTCATCGCATAACTAGAGACTATACGTGCATGCTTCGGGAATCACAAACCATAACATCAATATTCTTACTAATCCACAATCATATAGTAGTGCACCTACATATTACTATATTAATGCTGCAAAACTATTGCGCGGAATCAAACATATCATATTGAGTGATCTACAAGTTTCATGTAAGATTTTATGACTAACCATGTGAATGACCAATTCCTATTGACTCTCTGAATATGTCTAGGTGAAGAATGAGGATTTAATTTATTTCTACAAAAGATCATGCTCTAATAAATATAAGTGAAGCAAAAGATCATTCTACAGATAATGGTTTTCTATATGTAGAGAAACACGCATCCAACTTCAAATGATATAAGTGAAGCACATGAAGCATTCTATAAAGCCATACTCAAAAGATACAAGTGAACTCCAAGGAGCATTCTACAAATCAACCATAGACTTTCCCATACTAGCATGGTGTATTTTTGAAAGGAAAATAAAATTCGCACGACACTCCAAGAATTTACGCAGATCATGTGAACAAAACAAGAACCGAGACATACCGATAATTGTTGAAGAAGAAAGATGGAATGCCTTCCAGGGCATCCCTAATCTTAGATTCATGAGTCTCCTAGAATATTTAGTTGGGGTTCCTTGGGCATCCCCAAGCTTGATATCTTTCCTCTCCTTATTCTTCTCATATCAATACCTCCTCGATCTTTGAACACTTCATCCACAGAAAACTTAATAGAACTTTCATTAGAAAGGTTAGTACATATAACATCAAATCCCATCATGTTTTGCCATCACATTATTGTATAATTATAATCCATCATTACCTACTATATGATATCACAATTCTACGACTCCCGTGTCAATGGGGCTCAACAAGAACTCAAAGATAAGAACACAAAGCAAGTATAACATCAATCTGTGAAAAACAGAATAGTCGAGAAAGATGCAGATAAACACCATAATTATGTAAATGTAAAATTTCTGAAAATTTTGGAAGTGGTAATTTTTTTATATAACTATTGCATAAAGAATTCCAAATTTTTTGATTTTCCAGTAAAATTTGAAAAATTGAACACTATAGCCAACTTTTTGTTTTTGCATAGCACATATCAAACAAACAAATCAAACATCCTTAAGGTAAAACTGGGCACATTATTTTTATAATACAATGTATTTGTACACGGGGATATTTTATTTATGAAAAGTTGTTGTAATCAAGATTCATGATGTTTCCATGGGCATGAACAAAGTTCAAGGCTAGCCCCCACTTCAACGGTGCTCGTCCTTCTCGCTTTCACATTTCTTTTTGAAAAAGTTTAAAGTTCCCACCTTTATTTTTTGGCTTCAATTATTTAAAAAGCACACAAAAAAAACAAATGACTCTCTAAACTTCTGGGTTGTGTTGTTTGCAGTGCTTTCTTTAAAGCAATTAAGCTAGGCATATATTGCTCAAGTAATTTCTCCAGCCGGATCCCAAGGTATATCAAAGCCAATTTTAATTAACAATGATTTGTAATTAGGTTGTGAGCACAAAGTGATATATATCATGTGGCAATGAACTCTGAGTCTCTTCCTATGCGTTAGCATGTCAGAAAATAAAAATTCATTCGCACAAAGAAAAGGCCAACACATTGCATAAATAGTGTCTTGCAATTTGTCGGAATATGATGCACTCGATTACCTATGAGGCCGTAAGCCCCTTTGTGGTTCAGCAGGGGCGAAATCACATGGACAAAGAGCAGAGATGGTGAGACAACACAGCAGTCGGAACACGGGCATTTTACCCAGATTTGGGCCGCTGTGAATCATAAAACCCTAATCCTGCTTTTGGTGTATTGATGAGAGGAACACGAAGAACATGCATCACTCCATCCTAGCATGGGTTGCCTTCTTGGAGCTGCTACGTGAGTACAAGTGTCCAAAAGTCCGAATCTTTAGCTAGGCTGCTGTAGGCCTCCTTTTATAGCTCAAGGGGTAACCACGATGGCAAAACAGACGTTGTTTGATGATTACATAGCTAATAGTACTATCATACCTAACTCTGGCAGTTAGGACAAAATGCCATAAATGCAGTCTAGGTGGCGTGCGGGGGTGCATCCCTGGCAAGCTTCTTCCATCACGGGACTCCCCTAAACCACAAGAGAGGGGGCCGAGGGTGGCCACCCTCCACCAGGGCACACAGAGGCCCTTAGCGCGGCTTAGTAGACCGTACCTATCGCAGGACTCCCCTAAACCGACTATTCGTCCTATAAATTCCTAAATATTCAGAAAACCCTAAAGGAGTCGACGAAACACAATTCCAGTCGCCGCAAGTTCCTGAACCTCGAGATCCAATCTAACACCATGACGAAGGGGTTCACCATCTTTAGGGGTGCTTCTACGATGATGCGTGAGTAGTCCACCATAGACCTATGGCTCCGTAGGCAGTAGCTACATGGCTTTCTCTCTCTCTCTTTTCATTCTCAATACAATGGTCTCTTGGAGATCTATTTGATGTAATTACTTTTGCGGTGTGTTTGTTGGGATCCGATGAATTTTGAGATCGTGATCTGTTTCTATCGATGAATATGATTTGAGTCTTCTTTGATCTCTTATTTGCATGATTACTTATAGGCTCGTATTTCTTCCTCAAATAATTGGTTTAGAGAGGAAAACTAGATCGATTTTTCTTGCCATGGGAAGAGGTACTTTGCGATGGGTTTGATCTTGCGGTGTTCTTTCCCAGGGACAGAAGGGGTAGTAAGGCACGCATGTATCGTTTCCATTAATGATAAAAAGATGGGGTCTATTCCTACATGAATAGATATTGTCTACATCATGTCACCATTCTTATTGAATTGCTCTGTTTTCCCATGAATTTAATACACTAGATGCAAGTCGAATACTGGTCGATTTGTGGAGTAATAGAAGTAGATGTAGAATCATTTCGGTCTACTTATATTGGACAAGATGTCGATATAATGATCATTGCATGGATATCGTCATGATTATTTGATCTTCCATCAATTTCCCAGTATTAATTTATTCACCCATCGTGTGCTATACTCATGAGAGAAGCCACTAGTGAAACCTACGGGTCCCGGGTCTACTTTTCCAACATATTTCTTTCCATTGTACTTTTTTCCTTTTTATTTTTAGATCTATTAATCCAACAAAACCAAAAATACCTTGCTGCCCTTTTTGTTTACTTATTTAATTTTTTGTTCTTGCGAGATCTATTTGCCAAAACTATCATTACCTAATCTATCTTATTACCAAATAGAGCTTGACAACCTCTCTTTCGCATCCGGTTGCAAGTATTTGTTATTTGTTTGTACGTGTTGTTTACGTGGGTGTGTGATCTTCCTCTATGGGTTGATACCTTGGTTTCATAAGTGAGGGATATACTTACCATCCCTATGTTGCATCGTCCCTTCCTCTTTAGGGAAATACAGACGCAGACTTAAGCCACGTCACACCACAGCTTAACATGCCTCTAGACGGGTGTAAAGGGGGCATAATCTGTCTTCCTACGTGTCGCCACATGCTTAGCGAGAGCCACTTAGCCACCTGGGAGCTCGACACCGCCTCTACAAGTGACTAGTGTTGTGATGCGGTGAAGCGGTGGCCGATTGGCTCGCGCTTGCTAGGGGATGGTTTGTCGCGTCTTCTTCAGGGTGTGAGCGCCTCGGTCCCCAGCAGGCACCGGGGACATGCTTGGCATGCTTCGGTCCCGTCCTCAGCTACCGCGTGGATCTTGCCCAGGTTGCTTGGCCTGTTGTAGGTTGCTCTTGCCAGAGTCTGGTCTTGGATGCTTCCTTGGTTCGAACCTCTGTCAATGGGTTCTGGTACTACTACATGTGCATAAGTCAGGGGCACTAGGTACCCATGTCTTAGTGCACCGACACGAGCCCCTGGGTCTGGCCCACATGTGCTCGCCCAGTCTCGTTGGGTCAGGCCCAAAATTTATGCACAGGCACGCAATGTTAGGGAGTAATTGCCGACAGACTAGTCAGCATTGACCCAGTACCTGCAGAAGATTCCACCACGCGCGCCGCATGCATTGCATGGAGTTTACAGCGGGCGCCCATAACTTAAACGCCTGGGCGTAGCAAAAACTGCAGCGCCAGGGATTGGTGCAATGGGGCGGTTACCTGTTCGCCTGTGATCATGGGTAGTGGAATTTTTGGAAACGGACGGTGGCCCTTCAAGGAGATTGTAACAACTCGAGATCGACGCTCCAGAAGATTCCCCTTTTATTCCATTGTCGTCTTGTGTTTCCTTTGGTTGTTGCATTCATCATCGCCTCATTCGCATCATCTGCATAGAATCGGCATTTTTTCAACATGGGTTTTCAAACTTGCATCCGTTCGTAGTCGCCGGTTCTCTCCGTTCTTGCCATTGCCCGTTTTGAGACCCACCACACACGCACGCATCCACGGCATTGATAAAAAATGTTTTCAAAGTGCATGAAAACTATTCTTGGATTGGGTCAAAAGTTGGCGTGCGGTCTGGTTTAATTGTCGGTAGACCGCCTGCCAAATTTCGTTGCAATCAGTGGTCGTTTGAAACCCCAACGGTCAGTCGTAGCAGTGCGGTCATCGGTTTATTCGTCGGACGTTTTCAGTGTTTTAAACCCATGTCACAGGACACAATTCTTTCTTTCATCCCCACCTGGCCCAACTACACAGCCCAGTAGCCCAACCTAGCTTGCCCTCCGTTCGTGGTCATCGGATCGCAACTGGATGGACCAGGTCCACCCCCCTAGTTCCATCCCCTCTTTATAAACCACCTTGTGGAGAGAGCCTCTAACTCCACTAGGATTTCCCCCTTGCCAAACTGCAGCCACCCCCCAGAAAAACTCCACCTACTAGCTCCACCTCCTTCTCCCCCGAAATCCCAGCTCCCTAGCCAATTTCAACCCTCGCGTGTGCGATCTGGGGCTGAAAATCCCCAAAATTGCCCACCTATGGAACATGTCCGTGGTCAAATCTGACACGTTCGGCCACCACAACCCCGCATCGCCTAGGAGCCGGTCCTCCGGAGCCCCTTGCCGACATCGCCAGAGGTCTCGTTGGACCTGCCGCCACTGGCAATCTCCAGGCCGGACCTCCGCCCGTCGCCCTCTCTCTCCCATTCCCCATCTCCCCCTCCCTGTCCTCTCTCTCTCCTCTAGCCCATAGGAGCTGCCTCCATGGATGTCAGCACGTCATCTTGCCAGAGGTGCTCGTCAGCCGCTGTATCTGCCCAGATCTGGCGCTGGCGAGCCGTTTCTGGCCTCCCTGGCCATCCCTCGTCACCGGCCTCCCTCGCCTTCCCCGCCGCCATGGCAACCTGCTCATGCAAGATCTCGAGGGAGCCGAAGCTCCCGCCGCATCGGCCAGGTGGGCCTCGAACTGCCCCCCTAGGTGGGCCCGTAGTCACTTCTTGGCCTAGCGCCCGAGCGCCTAGTCGGCACAAGTCCGCGCCTCGCCAGCCCGTCTCCAAGCAGGCCACGGGCTCTATGGTGAGCGCCCATCCCAATTCCTTGCCCATGGGAATTATATTATATGTTGCATCCCTATGATATGTTGGAATGTGTCCACATTCAGCCTATTGTGTTTTTTTCCTATGAGTGAATTTAGTAATTATCTATTGCATTGTAAATTTCACAAAAATCCATCATTTTGCAATGATCATAATCAAACATCCGTGCATCGTGTGTAAAAACTATAGATATGTAAATTGTGTAGAATTTCGTGTAGAATCATAATATATCACTTTCATAAATGTTTAAAAATGTTTAACATGTCGTTTTCTCTTATTTTGCATATTTTTCATGAATTGCATTGCGCATAAATAACTAAGTGAGCATTCAATCTAATCAAACAATATATGTAAAATGTGTAGATTAATTATATCGCCGTTTCATGCATGCTAAAAATAGTTGATGTGTCAGTTGCATTTAATTGCTTGAATAACTTTCTAATAGGTTTATGCCATAAACTTGCATAATTAATTCTGAAATATTTTCCTACTTGAACCTATACATACTATATATGTTTTCGGGGTAGCAAAATCCAATGAATTTATATGTACATTCAGTTTTGCCTTTTGAGTAAGTTTGTGTTCATGTTATTTTTGTTATGAAGTCCTTTTGTTATTTTCGTGCAATTAAATCCATGCCTCATATGAATTAGGTTTGAACATGAGATATGCCCTTTGACATGTGCACTAGCACGTGATCATTTTTTCTTGCCATAGAAATGCATGTTTAGGTGTTGTTTTCTTGCTGCCAACATGCTATAAAAATTGTGCAGTTTTAAGATGATAAAATATTTCTAAGTCTAGAATCTGTAATATTTTGTTGCTGTCTTGCCATGTGTTTTACTAGTGATCTAGAACCTCATTGGGGTAGGTGTAATATAGTTATTAGTAGTTGATAATGTCCTATAACATGCTCTTAAGTTTCATGCCATGATATGACATGTAGCTTATAGTTTTACTGCTGTCAATATGCCTTCGTGATAAAAACTGCACTATCAAAAACTGTATTCTCACCAAGTCTGAAACTGTTTTCAATTAGCAATGTTGTGAGCTTCCTACCTTGTGATCCTTGCCTCTTTTGAGTACGATATGTGAAGATGAAATGAAGTGTGTGTTATATCCTACTTCCGCATGTGTAGTTTGTGCATTTTAGAATCTTGTAGCTTGTTGTTTTTATGCGTGCAATATGCCATCTTGCTGTTTTTGGCAGATTTGAATAAAACTTGTGTTGGTTGTTGTGGTTGAACCGTAGCTCCATTTTGGGCATGGAATATATGAAACTTACTTAGAATTTAATTTACTACCCTAATATGATACATACATGATTTGAAATGCTTGTGGTTGTCTTTTTCATGCATTTTGCATTCATGCCATGTTCATCTTGTGCGTGTCATAACTTTTAGACTGTAGGTCCGATCGAGATGTTCCATATATGTAAATCGAGTAGAATGACATGTACAATTGCATGGCACACTTTATTCTGTTGTTTAAAAAATAAAACAATATGGTTAGTTCAGATCTGGACCAATTTCGAAATTAACATATGGGGTCGTTTCGGAAATGCTATATGTTGTTTCTGGCCTCATTTAAACTTGCCTAGATATGTAGCTTACTTATGCTTGACCTCTTGCCATTTTTATATATATTTAATATTGTCGTTTACCTAAATGAGAGTAAACTAAATATTCGAATGTGGAGTTTCGTCAATATGCAACCTGTTGCATATTGAGCTTCACTCAATGTGTAGAAGTTGATTGTTGTGTTTCGCCATCTCACGCATAACATGCATCATATTTGTTTGCGCATCATGTCATGAATATGTTGAGGTGAATCATGCGTTGATTGTTTGTCCAGATTGCTTCTTCTCGATCGAGTTCCAAAAGCGTTCGGAGTGTGAGGATTCATTCGTCTACGTTGGCTCGTCTTCTTCATGGATTCGTTCTTCTTCCAAGTGGGATCTCAGGCAAGATGACACATTTCCCTGGATACCACTACTATCATTGCTATGCTAGTTGTCCCGCTTTTATCGTTATGACTCGCTACCTACCACTTGTTTGTCAAGCCTCCCAACATTGCAATGATAAGCCTGTAACCCCTAAACATTCTAGCAAACCTTTGTTTGGCTATGTTACCGCTTGCTAAGCCCTTCTTATAGCTTTTCTAGCTGCAGGTACAATTACTTCCATGTGCCAACATGGACATTCTTTTGTTATCACAATATTATTGCTATTTAATATAATGCACATATATACTTGGTAAAAGGTGGAAGGCTTGGCCCTTTGCTCGTTGTGTTGTTCCATCTTTGCCGCCCCTAGTTATTTGTGAACCGGTGTTATGTTGCGTATTTAGCACTCCTAACATGCTCAGGATTGTTATGAGGACCCCCTTGATTTTTGTTTTGGTAAAAAATATCTAGCAAGGCCCACCATTGGTTTTACCATTTGCCAACCTAATACATATTGCACAGGGACTTTCTGGACCCTGTGGATAATGTAACACCCCGTTACTCCCGACGGGATCTAGACTGGCCCCACAGACCAACACTAGTCTTTCCTACGCACTTCGTCCTCACTCGTGCGCACCCAGGACCAACTTCCCGGTCGGTCACCCATCCTAGAATCGCTCCAAGCCAAGCATGCTTAACTTTGGAGTTCTTTTCGAATGGGCTCTCGGAAAAGAAGGAATTCCTTATTGATATGAGTAGTCCATCATTCCTATTAAGCCAGGCTCTCACATTCACCCCCACTCAAAGGAACCAACGTCCTCGTTGGCCCATTAGGAACGTTCCCTTTTGGCACACGTATGCGCGTCCAGTCGAGCACATGTGCCATACTGTGTGCCACGACGGGCCATATATGCCATGCGCCACATGTCCGTGCACCTGGCCCATGCATGCGCATGTAACCACAAGGGTCGGCTCTGATACCAATTGTAACACCCCGTTACTCCTGGCGGGATCTAGACTGGCCCCACAGACCAACACTAGTCTTTCCTAAGCACTTTGTCCTCACTCATGCGCACCCGGGGCCAACTTCCCGGTTGGTCACCCATCCTAGAATCGCTCCATGACAAGCATGCTTAACTTTGGAGTTCTTTTCGAATGGGCTCCCGGAAAGCATGCCTGCGGTTATGTGGCAACTTGGAAAACATGTTTAACACCCGGTCATAACAAACTTGAAGTAACTCTAATAAAATACACCAACCATGTGTGTAACTGTGACTGTCTCTTTGCATGAATCCTTATCCGACAGAGAACACGGTGGGGTTATGTGTGACATAAGTAGGTGTTTAGGATCACTTAGTGATCATTATTAGTTCAGGTCCGTTATGCGTAGAACACCCATTTTACTTTCTGTATTGTTAAGTTAGCCACTCAAATAAATGCTTACTTGCTTGCTGCAGCCTCACCACTTAAACATACCTCACCCACTAAGCTTTAATAGTCTTGATAAACTTGGAAATGAGATTGCTGAGTCCCCATGGCTCACCGATTACTAAAACAACACTTACACGTACAAGTAATGTGATGATTTGACGTGAGCGTGATAATTGTTTGATTTGGAGTTCTTCTTTTTCTTCATTGATCTAGGATGGGTTCCAAGCGGCAGCCTGGGATAGCAAGGATGGATGTCATTTTATGGTTTGATTTCATCCGTTGTCGGACCCTGCTCATCTATATGATGTTTGAAGATGTTGTTGTGTTGATGTGATCTTGATGTAGCTTGTGAAGAGTGTTAGCCAATTCCATATACTCATCTCTTTTGTACATGTACTTTTAATGATATCCATTCTTGTGAAACGATGAGATGTGCTTCTATCCCTATCGAGGCCCTCATGCAAAAATAAGGATATGACGCATTTTGGGCGTGACAAGTTGGTATTAGATCCTGTACCGACCTAGGAGACCCCTTGATTGATCGAACTTGGTCGAGTCGAGTCTGGTAAAATTATTTTGAGTCTAGTTATATCAAAGAGTAGGATTCTTTTATTCCTCTTCTATACTCTGGTGAGGACTTAAGACTTAGGAATTTTGATTCTACCCTCTTCTCAATCAAAAAAATTTAGGATCACGCGGATATTTTGGAAACTACATGATGTCGATGTGACGGAGTTCTATACTTGGTGCCTCCTGTTACCGAGGAGTTGAGCTCCGGGGGATTCTGTATTTGGTGCCTCCTGTTATCATTTTGGTTCCTTAATATCTCAGGATGGAGGATGTTCGATATTACTTCAATACTTTTTGTTGCGAGATAAGGCCATAACCACCAAGTACCGGGGAGGCGTCTGGGTGCTGCCATGTTTGGTATCGTTGTGTTTTCGAGGGTCCAACATAGATGGAGTTCCAAAGCCTCTGGTTATGTGTTGATGGATGGACATAGTTGGAGTGTAGGGCTTGTTAGTGTGTGAGATATTTTGTCTCCCTGTATCCCCAACACCCGATTGCATAACCAAAGATTTCGGAGGTTCTTAGGTGTGAATTTAAGTAGGTAGCTAGGATTATCTTTCCCAGAAGTGCTTGTTCTAGCTTGTTTCGTAAGCCTCATCCTTTGTTTTCTTTTTCAATATGGTATTCGAGTTGCTTCAATGTCAAATGGTGGTTTCATATATTTCCTAACATGCGTTCTCATATTCTCTAGGAATACTAATTCTTTTGCTCAATCAAGTTGTCATATCAATTGTTTTCATCCAGTGTGCTCTCTTCAAGTGAATTCAATCCTTTCAATATTTCCAAGATAATCCTCTTATTCCTTCCCGAAGTTCATTTCATCCGTCCCAATTTTTCTTCGTTTCCCCACCCTCCCTCCCTTTTCCTTCAATGATTAAATTCTCATCCAAGTGCCTTTCTCCTCATTGATGCTTCGCTATCATTTCTTCCGTATTGTATCCGGTGAGTTCTTGTGGAGACTCACAGAAGTTTGAATTTCAAGATCTATCCTCGTATTCTTTTTTCTTGTTGTTACTCTTCTCTGGTGGATTCAATTCAAGATCTCGATGTTCATCATATCCTTTCTCATTCGTTCAATGATTGCCCATGTTGGAAATCTTATCCAAGCCTCTCTTGCTCTTTCATCTCTCTATTCTATTCGGAGTTCTCATTCTTTCAATGATTGCTCATGTTGGAATTCTTATCCAAGCCTCTCTTGCTTATTCATCTCTCTATTCTATCTGGAGTTTTAAGAATATCTCAGAAGATTCGTGTTCCCATTCAAATCCATTCAAATTATTTCGAAGGTTCTCACCTCATCGAGTTTTCATTTGTACTGGTGCAATCTCTCTTTCTAAGAAATTGTCTAAATGGTGGTTTCTTTTGAGTGGGCTCATAACCCACAGGTGTTTCCCCAGGATCTTACCTAGCTCTTCTAATCTTTCCGGATAGGTCCTCAACTCCTTTCTAATATGTTGTACGAATAATTTCATTAGTCATATTCCTTCTTGAAGATGGCGTCTAAATATTTTTCTTTGTCATCTCAACCTTTCCGTATTCATTCTTCTAGAGTATCTCAGTAATTCATGGTATTGTTTCTCATCATCATTCTTTGTGTTGAAGACCGAAGGAGAGTTTCTCTTGATCGTTGTTCGTTCTTCCAAAGATTAATGGTTTTAGGTTGTTGATATCATCTCAAATTGTTTCGATCATGAGTAATTCCTCCCATATCTATCCAGTGCATTTCATAATTGTTTTCATTTCTCAATCCTCCGAAGGCCATCATTTCAGAAGATTCCTCATTCTCAGCTTTCAGCTTTCATTCTCAAATTCTTCTTAATTGTTGTCCCTTCGTTCGTATGTCTATTATTCCGGTGCTTCGTTCAAGTCTTCTGCTAGGTGGATCATGATCTCTTCATTCCCATGTATCTTTGTTCAATCGTAGTATCCCAATTCGTTTGTGAATTCTTACCGGTGTTCTCGTTCAAGACTACTTCAAATTTGTGATCTATCTCTCTCTCTGTAATTCTTTGCAAGAAGAATAAGTGGTGTGCAAAATCTATTGCTTGTCATCAATTTAACTTGATCAAGGATAAGCATAACATAAATCTTATTCGTGTTGCATCGAGATTGCAATCCTTCTTCTGGAGTTGTCCATGATATCAAATTCTCAGTTCTAAGTGTTCATCTTTTATATTCTGGAGTTCCAAGTTTTCTCAAATATCTCATCGCGAAGCTTCATCTAAATCATGGCAAGGCATCAATCTTGTTCTTTTGCATCCTTCACTTCATTTATATCAACCTTTCATTCCGGAGTTCATCCCAATGTTTTTATTGTGGTTTCTTAAGGATGTAATTCTTCTCGAAGTGTTCTTCAATACTCTTGTTGGAGGTGCTCAAGTGTCTTATCTTGGATTTGTAAGATCAATTCCTTCTCCATTATCTTTTGAGATAGTGTTATTAAAGTCTTGATTATGAGGAGCCTCGAAGGAAAATTGTCAAGAATGAGATATGTAAACCCATCATTCCTTTCCCAGCGTTATCTTGGATTGGATTTCACCTAAGGCATTTCTTAAGGTTAGTTGCTATCATGATGTTATAAATGATTAAAGTTTTCTCCTCTTCTAGGCAAAAGAAGTTTTAACTCTTCATTGATCTCAATCAATCAATTGTTTTCCAATTGTGGTTGGTTTTCTCCTCATAATTGTGAGATATTTTCCATAAGGCCACAACAAAGTAATTCTTTCATTGTTGATTTTCCAACAGCTCCAATCAATCCTTGTTTGTAAGGATACTTTTCAAATTCAATGGTGGTAGAAGTTGTCATTTTCTTCTCTATTCTTTCCATCCATCGATCTAGCTTCTGCTATGGAGGCATTGTGATGTTGCTCTCTTCGATCAATCATCTCATTTTATCAAGATCAATCTTCCCTTGCTTATTCGTTTAACCAGGGTGTTGTGTTCTCTTTTCAAGGTCTATCCATCTTATCAATTTTGCGCCTCTATCCTACCGAGGGCTGCGAAATTTGTTGTGAATTCTTGCTTGTTCCTCATGTCATTATTCATCTCTTTCCAACCTTCATGTTTATTTGGTTTCACTAGTTTGTCAAAGAAGAAACTAAGTTTTACCTCTTGCTCTTTCTCTTGCCCTTCTCATTCTAGATCTCCGGACGGGATCCACGTGTAGTGGAGGAGAGTTGTAATAGCCCGAGACCGACACTCCAGAAGATTCCCCTTTTATCTCATTGTCGTATTATGTTTCATTTGGTTGTTGAATTCATCATAGCATCATTCGCATCATCTGCATAGTATCGGCATTTTGTCAACATGGGTTTTGAAACTTGCATCTGTTCGTAGTCGCCGGTTCTCTCCGTTCTTGCCGTTTCCCATTTCGATACCAACCACACATGCACATGTCCGCAACATCGATAAAAAATGTTTTAAAAGTGCGTGATAAATATTCTCGGATTGGGTTGAAAGTTGTTTTATTGTCGGTAGACCGCCTGCCAAATTTCGTTGCAATCATAGGTCGTTTGATACCCCAACGGTGAGTCGTAGCAGTGTGGTCATCGGTTTATTCGTCGAACATTTTTCGGTGTTTTAAACCCATGTCAGGGGCCACAATTCTTTCTCTCATCCCCACCTAGCCCAACTACACAGACCAGTAGCCCAAGCTAGCTTGCCCTCCGTTCGTGGTCACCGGATCGCAATTGGACGGACGAGGTCCAACCCCCCTAGTTCCATGCCCTCTATATAGACCACCTTGTGGAGAGAGCCTCTCACTCCACTTGGGTTTCCCCCTTGACAAATTGCAGCCACCACCCAAGAAAAGCTCCACCTACTAGCTCCACCTCCCTCTCACCCGAAATCCCACCTCCCTAGCGAATTTCGGTCCTCAGATCTGAGATCTGGGGCTGAAAATCGCCAAAATTGCCCACCTACCGGACATTTCTGTTGTCAAATCGGACACATCCGGTGACCGCTGCCCTGCATCTCCTACGAGCCGCTCCTCTTGAACCCCTGTGGGTGCCCCGCCACACTGTCCCATGACGACCTCGCCGGAGGTTTCGTCGAACCGGCCGGAGCTGGCAACCTCCAGGCTGGACCTCTGCCCGTTGCTCTCTCTCTCCCATTCCCATCTCCCCCTCCCTAACCTCTCTTTATCCTCTAGCCCGTAGGAGCTGACTTCATGGATGTTGGTGCATTAGCTCGCCGCAGGAGCTCGCCAGCCGCTGCATCCACCTAGACCTAGTGTCGGCCAGCCGGTTCCGCGACCCTGCCGTCGGGATCTGGCCTCTCCATCCCTCGTCGCTGGCCTCCCTGGCCTTCCCTGCCGCCATGGCCACCTGCTCGTGCGGGATATCGAGGGAGCTGAAACTCCCTTCACATCGGCCTGGTGGGCCTCGACATGCCCCTACCCCCTGGGTGGGCCTAAAGCCGCTTCTTGGCCCAACGCGCGAGAGCCCAGTTGGCCCAGCTTCGCGCCTCGCCAGTCCATCTCTAGGGTGGCCACGGGCCCTATGATGAGCGCCCATCCCAATTCCTTGCCCGTGGGTGTTATATTATATGTTGTATCTCTATGATATGTTGGACTGTGTCCAGATTCAGAACGTTGTAGTTTTTTTCCTATGAGCGAATTTAGTAATTATCTATTGCATTGTAAATTTCAGAAAAATCCATCATTTTGCATTGATCATAATCAAACATCCATGCATCATATGTAATTACTATAGATATGTAAAGTGTGTAGAATTTTGAGTAGATTCACAATATCTCACTTTCATAATCAAACATGTTGTTTTCTGCTATTTTGCATATTTGTCATGAATTGCATTGCGCATAAATAATTAAGCGAGCATTCAATCTACTCAAAGAATATATGTAAAATGTGTAGATTAATTATATCGCAGTTTCATGCATGCTAAAAATAGTTGATATGTTGGTTGCATTTAATTGCTTGAATAACTTAATAATAGATTTATGTCATAAACATGCATAATTAATTGTGAAATATTTTCCTACTTGAACCTATACATATTATATATGTTTTTGGGGTAGCAAAATCCAATGAATTTATCCGTGCATTTAGTGTTGTCTTTTTGGAAAGTTTGTGTGCATGTTATTTTTGTTATGATGCCCTTTTGTTATTTTCGTGTGATTAAATCCATGTCTCATATGAATTTGTTTGAACATGCGATATGTCCTCCAACATGTGCACTAGCACCTAGTCATTTTTTCTTGCCATAGAAATGCATGTTTAGGTGTTGTTTTCTTGCTGCCAACATGCTATAAAAAGTGTGCTGTTTTAAGATGATCAAATATTTCTAAGCCTAGGATCTGTAACATTTTGATGCTGTCTTGCCATGTGTTTCGCTAGTGATCTAGAACCCCTTTGGGGTAGGTTTAATAGAGTTATTTGTAGTTGATAATGTCCTATAACATGATGTAAAGTTTCATGACAGGATATGACCTGTAGCTTATAGTTTTACTGCTGTCAATATTCCTTCGTGATAAAAACTGCACTGTCAAAAACTGCTATTGTCACCAAGTATGAAACTGTTTTCAATTAGCAATGTTGTGAGCTTCCTACCATGTGATCCATGCCTCTTTTGAGTATGATATGTGAAGACGAAATGAAGTGTGTGTTATATGCTACTTCCCCATGCTTAGTTTGTGAATTTTAGAATCATGTAGTTTGTCGTTTTCGTGCGTGCAATATGCCATCTTGTTGTTTTGGGCAGATATGAATAACACTTGTGTTGGTTGTTGTGGTTGAACCGTAGCTCCCTTTTGGGCATGCCATATATGAAACTTGCTTAGAATTTCATGTAGTATCATAATATCTTGCTTAATACATGATTTTAAATGCTTGTGGTTGTATTTATCATGCATTTTGCATTCATGCCATGTTCATCTTGTGTGTGTCATAAGTTTTAGACCGTAGTTCCGTTTGAGATGTTCCATATATGTAAATCGACTAGACTGATGTGTAGAATCACATGGCACACTTTATTCTGTTGTTTAACAAATAAAAAATATGGTTAGTTCAGATCTGGACAAATTTAAAAATTACCATACGGTGTCGTTTCGGAAATGCTATATGTTGTTTCCGGCCTCATTTAAACTTGCCTAGATATGTAGCTTACTTATGCTTCACCTCTTGCCATCTCTATTTGCATTTAATATTGTCGTGTACCTAAACGAGAGTGAACTAAATATTCGAATGTGGAGTGTAGAAGTTTATTGTTGTGTTTTGCCATGTCATACATAACATGCATCATATTTGTTTGCGTATCCTATCATGAATATGTTGAGGTGAATTATGTGTTGATTGCTTGCTCTGGATTGCTTCTTCTCGATAGAGTTCCGAAAGCATTCGGAGTTTGAGGATTCATTCATCTACGTTGGCTCGTCTTCATTGTGGATTCGTTCTTCTTCCAAGCGGGATCTCAGGCAAGATGACACATTTCCCTGGATACCACTACTATCATTGCTATGCTAGTTGTCCTTCTATTATCGTTATGACTTGCTACCTACCACTTGTTTGTCAAGCCTCCCGACATTGCCATGTAAGCCTCTAACGCCTCCACATCCCAGCAAACCTTTTTTTGGCTATGTTACCGCTTGCTAAGTCCTTATAGCTTTTCTAGCTGCAGGTGCAATTACTTCCATGTGCCAACATGGACATTCTTTTGTTATCACAATATTATTGCTATTTAATTTAATGCCCATATATACTTGGTAAAAGGTGGAAGGCTTGGCCTTTTTCTCGGTGGTTTGTTCCATCTTTGCCGCCCTAGTTACTTGTGAACCGGTGTTATGTTCCATATTTTGCCCTCATAACATGCTCGGGGTTGTTATGGGGACCCCCTTGATTTTCGTTTTGGGAAAAACTATCTAGCAAAGCCCAGCATTGGTTTTACCATTTTCCAACCTAATAAAACTTGCATAGGGACTTTCGAGACCCTGTTGATAATTAATCAACAAACCGGGCCAATGCTCCTCATGAGTGTTGGTCCACCTACCTAGTAGTCGGCGGTGCCACCTCGGGGCAACTCGAGGCATTTTTAGGCTACCGTCCACTTCGCATAGATGGATGATGCCTGTGGATAGAGAGCACATGGCTCTAGATGCGGATCTGGCTCATAGTGAGGCCTTGCTGGATTTGTTTTTACCTTTCTCGAACGTCTTGTGCATGGGATTTTGACAGCACTTCAGGCTATCTTGAAGTTGAGACTTTCCATCGGGATTCCGCAAATACTACGGGTGGTTCCGCGACTGAGGAATTCCAATGCGGCGTGTGGTTAATTTGTGATGGATGAGTTGGATAACCCCTACAGGGTTAAGTCTTTGGGAAAGCCGTGACCGCAGCTATGTGGAAACTTGGAAAACGTGCTTAAAACTCGGTCATAGCAAACTTGAAGTAAACTCTAATAAAATACACCAACTGTGTCCGTAACCATGACTGTCTCTTCTCGTGAGTCCTTATCCGAGAGAGAACACGGTAGGGTTATGTGTGACGTAAGTAGGTGTTCAGGATCACTTAGTGATCATTTTTAGTTCACATCCATTATGCATAGACCACCCACTTTACTTTCTGTATTCATAAGTTTGCCACTCAAATAAATGCTTAGTCACTTTCTACGGCCTCACCACTTAACCATACCTCACCCATTAAGCTTTAGTAGTCTTGATACCCTTGCAAATGAGATTGTCGAGTCCTTATGGCTCACAGATTACTACAACAATAGTTGCAGGTCCAAGTAGTACAATAGTTTTGAGTACCAAGTGTACTACGTCAGTACAGTGTTGTGGGATGCGCGCTCACGCGCCCCCATGCAATAGAAGCTCCTAGTCGCGGAAGCCTTAGGGATCCAGTGTCTCACCATCAAGGGTGATTCCCAACTTCTCGTCAACTTCTCCAACAAAGAGTATACACCCAAGGAAAAGCACATGGGGCCATACTTCGAAGAGGTTCGTAAGATTAAAAACGTTTCTAGGGCTTGGAATTGTAGCACATCCCTCGCAGCGTGAATAAGGAGGCCGATGACATCGCCAAGCGGAAAGGTTCTTCAGGCCCTTCGCGGCACCCCAAACCGAGGACCCGACATCATGGAGCGAAGAGCGGCCCCCGACACCACCCTCGGGGGCTCCAGCGTGTGGTCCAGCCTCAGGAGCCCGATTGCTCCTTGCGCTGGAACCACAGGTCGACGACTGGATGAAGCAGTTCAAGGCGTACCTACTTCACGACACGCTGCCGGAAAAGGAGGAGGACGCAGAGCGCATGACATGACAAGCCAAAGCTTACTGTCTGCAGGACAGCGACCTATACCACAAGTGCCCGTATAACGTCACCCTTCGGTGCATTTCTAGGGAACACAGGTGCGTGATGCTGGCCGACCATTCATGGAGGAGACTACGGGCATCACTCCTCATCCTGCACCCTTGTAGGGAAGGCGTCCCAGTCTGGCTTCTACTGGCCCATCGTGCTTAACGACGCCATCAAGCTCGTGCGGTCTTAACAGGCCTGCCAGTTCCACGCCAAGCAGATTCACCAGCCCGTGCAGGCCTCCAAACCATCCCGCTCTCCTGGCGCTTCGCGGTCAGGGGGCAGGACATATTGGGACCTTTCCCATGGGTAGCAGGCGGGTACCACTAGCTCTACGTCTCCATTGACAAGTTTATGAAGTGGGCGGATGTGGAGGCGATCCGCACCATCCTTGTTGGATCGGTCGTCAAGTTCATCAAGTGCCTTGTCAGCCACTTCGGCGACCCCAACCGCCTCATCACCGATAACGGTTCACAGTTCACAAGTAACCCTTTCAGGACCTATTGCGCTAACCCTGGAACACAGCTATGCTATGCCTCCGTGGCCCACCCTTGGAGCAATGGCGAGGCAGAACATGCCAACGCGGAGGTCTTGTGGGGACTCAAGGCAAGGAGCTTCAAGAAGAATCTTGAACCTTGCGGCAGGGGTTGGGTCGATGAGCTTCAAACTGTGATGTGGTCCATCCGCACCACCGCGACTAAGCACATCGATGAAACAACGAGATTCCTCGTCTATGGAGCCGAAGCCGTCCTCTAGAATGAGGTCAAGCACTGGTCCCTGCGGGTCTTGGCATTCGACGAGGAGTGTTAGGATGCCACGCGAGGAACTGGCCTCGTGCTCGGGGAGGAAGCCCGTTGTCGAGCCGCACCCAGAGCTGCAAGGTACTAGTAGGCGCTGTGATGCTACCATTACCGTAACATCCTCTCTAGGACCCTCGAAGTCGGAGACCTCATCTTGAGGTGCTTCCTCCGTAGGGAAGGCTTGCACGACCTCTCACCCATGTGGGCGGGACCGTTCAAGGTTGCCCACGTCTCCAGGCCTGGCGTCATGCGCCTGGAGACTCCGTACGGGGTCCCCATCCAGAATGCTTGGAACATCTAGCACCACTGCAAGTTCTACCCATGACACTCTCACGTAATAATGAGTGGGATGTATATGCCCGGAGCCCCGAGGACACAGAGGGGTTCCCACCCACACCAAAGTGTAAGCCCCATGCTCCGTGCTGGTGGACAATACTACCCTCCAATGGCTATCCCACGCAAGGTGGATGCCCTACGCTCCACGCAGGGGGAAGATGAAGATGAAGACTAGCCTAGTGGTCGGACGCGACTGTTATTTGCTTTTCTTGTGTTCGAATTTGCCAACATTTTTGGAAAAAAACTCGGGGTTTTCCCCAACCAAGTTTTAAAGAAAAGGGTCAGGGATTTCTTCTTATCGTTGTTTTCTATCTTGAATTTTCTCTCTTTGGGTCGAGCACTCACCTGCTTCCCTCCCCCTCACACCCCTTGAGCGGGGTCTAGGGGCACGGTGCTCGCAGCTCACCAATGCCTTGGCACCCGGATCCTCGTGTGGCGCTCCCGAGTGAGTCAGCAGGTGCGTGTCACTTTGTACTCACTCAGGGGGGTCTACCCATGGGCCGACGCACCATCTCGGATCCTCTAGAGGCTCGCACCTCCTAGGGAAGAAAACAATTTTTTTGGGGATCCGCTTGAGCATCAAGGGGGGCTCCTGAGCAACGCGCCTCAGGAGCCTTACCGGTCATATAGCCCCTCCCCTCTTGATGTCGTCCTGGTGATCAGGTCGGCATCAATGGTGTCGAGGCCTCACCTTGTAGTCATGTCCTGGTGATGCGTATGCCCCTAACGGTGGTCGAGGAATGTGCAGAACTGGGACCTGCCAACGTAGAGCTGCTTGAGCGTCAAAGGGGGCTCATGAGCAGCGCGCTTCAGGAGCCTTACCAGTCATATAGCCCCTCGGCCCTTGATATCATATTCTCAATCAGGTCAATCTCAAGGGTGTCAAAGCCTCACCCCATAGTCACGTCTTGGTGATCCGGAGGCCCCTTACGGCGGTCGAGAAATGTGGGGCACTGGGGCCTACAGAAGAGTGCTGAAAGGGCTCCCAACCTGCCTCACTCGAACAAGACCAAATCCCCAGGACATCCGGACTCCCCAAGCGTCACGACCAAGCCTCCCCAAAGCCTCTTGTAAGTGTTTCAAGCTAAGTGCCCTGATCCCGACCAGCAGGAGGTCTCAATTAACATTAGCACAAGCACCAGGACACACGATAAAAGTGCTAATAAAAGGGGGCGAGCGCTGAAATTCATTACACGCCCATAGGGCTCCGCTCGATTGTTTGATTGCAGGAAAGGGAAAAGAGGAGGATAAAGAAAGTTAGGAAGCCCCTCGAGGGCTGCCGCTCCGGGAGACCTGGCTTCGGCGCACTAGCACTCAATCGGAGTCCTCCTCTTCCTTGACGGGCTCGTGGAGGCGCGCCGGTGTGGCTGCTTCTTGAGCAAAGCAGGGGCGCCGTGGCGGCTGGCTACCCCCGAGGTCCGTGCGCGCTAGCGTGGTGGCATGCTGCAGCGGCTGTTGTTGTTGTCACTTGGGCTCTGCTTGAAGGAGGTGTTGCTACTGCTGGAGACGCGACGCTCGTCGCCAAGGGCAAGCTCGCCTCCAAGGTCATCGCGGCCGTCGCCTTCCGGCAAGCACCCCAAGCGCTTGTCGTCTCCCCCGAAGACCTTGACGAAGAGTGTCGCGGCCCCGTCATACTTGAAGTGAAGGGTGCACCTCCCCTCCAAGCCATGGGCATGGACAAACGTCTACCACCTGTGGTTGAGGTACACATAAAACGAGGGGGTCACCTCGAACTCCACCCATGAGTCCGCACTGTAGCAGACGTCAACCGGCAGCCATAGGCCAGGAGGCCCCGGCCAGCAGCGCCTCTGCGAAGAAGCACGGGAGTTGAAACCAAGCGGTCGCCGGCCTCTCCGTCCACACCACAAACTCTTTTGCCGCGTCGGCCAAATGAAGCCGCAAACAGGGTAGTCGGGCGGGCACCGCAATCTTCCCTCCTTGGGTGGCGCTGCTGCAACTACTACGGCCGCCCGCACAAGATGGAGCCTCCCCACGGTTGCCGAATGTAACTTCGGGACGTGTTGGAGCACGCCCGCGCCCACAGGGAACTACTGTCGGCGTCATGGTATATTTCCGGGGATGACCACGGACCATCTTGGGTGGTGGCGAGTCAGGGCCCTCCTCGGAGGCCTTCCCTTTCACGGCGGCAGAGAACTTCGTCACTAGGTCCATGACTGGGAGAGCGTCGGCTTGAAGATTGGGAGGCAAAGCATATGAAGATGTGCTAAGGGTTTTCTTGCCCTCGCCCACTTCTATACTACCATGGGCCAACCGGCACCCCCTCGCATCCCGGGGCAATGATGGCGCCACTATGCACCGTAGCCCTTGTCAGCAGGGGCATCATGGGGAGTGCAGGCGTCGTGCGGTCCTCGGGCACCGTGGGGTGGGCCCGGGTGGCGTGCAACTCTGACCCACGTCAGTTCATCAGCTCCCGAAGGGTCACATCCGCGTGGCCCAAAGGGAGAAGGCCAAGGGAGCAACCGCATTCAAGGAAATGAAATGATGGCCGGTGCAACAATAGGCATCACATCAGTGTGACTTGAGGCGGCTCTAGATGTCCTCGGGGAGCGGAGGCGTCGGCGCCCTGATGCGTGACACATGACGAACCTGGCCTGCAAGCGTTTGGGGCCTGTGTCGCTTAGAGACGTCGTCAATGGCTTTGCCCGAAGGCCGGTGACGGTGTCCTAGACTAGGGGGTAGTCACCACGTCGTCTCCCGACTAGTGGGTCGGGCCGAGGACCCCCATGATGATTCACTAACGGGCCACTTCGGGCAGCCCATGATGCATGCAAGGAAGATTCTACAAGAGTTGGTTAACAAGACAAAGACTCCTCTAAAACACTAGGCCTCTGGTATTATATAAACCGAGGCCAGGCTAGTCAATAGGGATATGTCATATTCATTACAAAAATCTCGTGGTAGATACATGTACTATGTATTATCCCCATATCAATTCAATTAAAAGAAGGATGTAGTGTATTATCTCATCGAGAGAGCTAGGACCTAGGTAAAATCCTGTGTACATGTATACCATCGTTCCAAGACGCCTAGCTTAGGACCCCTACTATGAGATCCGCCGGTTTTGACACCGACATTGGTGCTTTCATTGAGAGCCTGCTGGGCGATTGTTGCCGATCGATTGAATGATCAGGTGTTATTTTTTCAAAAATCTGATTCATTTGTTTTGCGAAATTGTTGCTTTCGCGCTGTGCTATTTGATTTGCAGTCTGATTGTATTGCAAAATTGTTGTGTTTGCTGCTAGGCGATGGATGGAATCCGAACTCTACAATCCACCCGATGGGCAATCCAGTCGAGGAGACCATGCAGAGCAGTCGAGCAGTGTTCTGGCATGAACACGTCTCGAGGGAAACACACATCAGGTTCGTTCAAGCGATGGGGTAGAGGATGTTCATACTCCTTTGCAACAGGTATGAGCACTCAAGCTACAGGGGATTGGCCAGTTACAACCATATTTATGACGCAACCGATGGACTCCGATCCGCATCAACGTCCGTGTGATGCCGATTCTACTTATGCTACACGGAGGCCATATTTGTTTTATATTCATAGTCTGCGTAAATTGATTATGCAACAGTGTATTATTATTATCACCGGCTTGCATTGGTTTATGAGTGCAAGAAAATGATTCGGACCACGTAACATTGTCACCCCAGCGTACCGATGTCGTTGCCCCTTCTCTATTGAAAAAAATTGTTGTCACCCTCGCGCAATGTGGATGACACTGCGAATTCGGATCTTGACACCTCATCGCGCAAACACCCTGTGTACTTCATTATTTATTTTATTTATTTTATTATTATTATCTGGCTTGTGTACTTCATTCATGCAGATAATCAACCTCAACTACACCGTGCCTTTGGTGAGCTGACGTCGTCGTCCTACCTCTATCGACCAAGTTATGGGGTCACCTCGATGCGCGTCCCTGTGTCGACATCTTCGTGCCACCACTACGCCGGGCCAACCTCGACAATCCGTCCATATTTTCTTAATTATATACTTCACTAAAGTAATTACATGGAAGATTTTCCTATTAGCATTATTACTTTTTCCTGGCACTATTTTATGTGCATAGGTAAGTCAACTTCAACCGGTCCGCGTTGCCATCCCCATGTCGTCACTTCTTCAGGATGACATATATTGTGCAGACCTGTTTTATCACATCGGCTCGCACATGGAGATCAGGGTCATCTCGTCGAACTACTTCCTCACCTCGGTTGTACCGGGGGCTTTGCCTCGACACATCTGCTGAGTTTGTCGCCACTCTAGAGTGTCAAGCTCTGCTCGGACACCTCGGGACCATCTTGGGGGCTGATACCTCGACCCGCTATAAGTCGGCCCACATCATTGACACCGAGCACATTAAACAACTAAGTTGCTTTCATGCCCAAGTTTTTAAATTTTTAAATTTTTGTTCGGTTCGACCAAGCATTAAACTTTATTGACAAAAAGTTGTTTGTGCAAAACTTTCTTTGTCAAAACTTTGTTTGTTACAAACAAATTCAAATACCCCATTTACTTGGGGACTTCCTTTATGAAGCTTTTCCTCTTGCATATGATTATTAGTGTATCGCACCCTTCCTCTTCGTGTTTACGCCAATATATGCATCATCTTGACTTAATTGTTTGGCAAAGCTGGGTTGCCTTGCTCCTGTGCTTACCCCTTCATTCTCGATTGTTTGGCTAGGGACTAACGGGAGCACCTCTGCCATTGTGACAAACGGGTCACTCAAACTCGTACCTCAAAGGGGTGAAGCCGAAAGCTAGCGCTCTTAATGTTTTCAGCTATGGTCGGCCACGACGGAAGACAAGCATACATAAATCTATTGCACACCCCTCATGGTAATCATGAGAACCCAAAGAAAGGAACCGTTGGAGAAACTATTTTATTTGAAGATACTTCTTAAATTAAATAGTAATATGGCCTAACTTCCCTGGGTGCGATTTGTCTGTTATAGCCTAATGACCTAACTGCCTAGTTATTCGAAACACCTCCGATATTCTCGGATGCCGCGGTCGATAACACTTTTTGGCCCTTGGACAAAGAGGGAGAAGCCGATGGTAGGTTAGGATGCGTTTAAAGTCCGGACGACACATAGATATGATATAAGTACTTCGTTACATACAATCAGTATACATAAAATTCTTTTACCCAAGTCACTTGTGGGCTCTTAAATTTATATCAGCAGTTTTATATTAAATGCATTTTCTTCTTGGTTGTTGCAAAGTGTTTTTCTACTAATGCTTTTTCTGCCACTAGTGTGTGGTCAATAGTTGGAGAGCCTCGTTTCTTTCTAAAGCAAATCGAGTTTAGTTCGCTAAACAGTCCTGGGAGAAACACTCCGCCTTCGGGATACAGAGATTGAAGCCAAAGATTGACCTGCTTAGAGTTCGGAGATCAAATTTATCATGTTAAAGCACGACCAAAGCACATATTAAATTTTAGACCAATTTTGGATTGGCACTATTTATTTTATCTAAACATAAAGTTTTTTTGCATAAATTTTTGTTTTTTCCGAGTATAACTCTCGTAGTACACTTTTAAAGCATCAGCAATATCGATGGGGCTACGACTAGAGCCGAACCCACCAAAAGCCAAGGCACTTCCAGGAGTCCACGACAAAACGTTATCGGTTATTGCTTTATATGCACCAGTTTCGAATTGTTCCTTCGGTCAATAGTTGGGTTGCCCGGCTCATGTGCTTGCATCCTACGTTCTGCTTTATTCGGCTATGAGTGCAAAGGGAGAACCGCTACGATTGTACTTCTGGTTTTAGTGGTCAAGTACCCTAGTGGGGAAAGCTGAAAACTGACTCTCACAATGAGCGTAAACTAGACGGCGATCCGACGACCATATTAAATAATGGGCCTTTCATAAAATTGGCCGGAGCATTAATGACTTGACCTCCGCTGACGCTGAACACTAACCGGGGGCTAGTAACCGGCCTCCCAAACTTTAAGCTGCCATGACCAAGTGAAAGTTATAAAGCCTAGATATCTCATTGCCTCGTTTCCGCAAACACAACCGCCTCCAGGCACTGAGACGTCGCCTAACGGTTGTCTTGTTAATGCGGAAACACCCTGCATAGCATCTACAAAGGGGTAGAAGCCGATGATGGGCCACTCTCAAATGATAAACGGTCACAAAGGTGTCAAAATAGCATATAGCATAAAAGCATTTGTATTAAATATACGACTTAAGCCTTCCATAATCATCATTATAAAGCCATAAATATGCATCAATTTGACTTAAGATTTTGGCCAAGCTAGGTTGCCTGGCTCCTATGCTTTTCCCCTACGTTCCTGTAAGAGCCCAGGACCTTCGCTCCAAAAGATTCCCCTTTTATGCCATTGTCATCATGTGATTCGTTTGGTTGCCGCATTCATCATTGCATTATTCACGTCATCTGCATGGCATCGTCGCCTGTTTTAGAAAACCTGCATCCGTTCGTAGTTGTCGGTTCCCTCCATTCGTGTCGTTGACCGTTTTGAGACCAACCACACACACACCGCCGCCGTCGCCCTTTGCTCGGGCGTGACTAGGACGACGGGACGATTGCTGCGCGCACGCCCCTTCGCGCCGGTTGGACCCTGCCTTGCGCGTGGGCCTCCCAGCATCGGCCCAGCGACCCTAGCCCCAGCCTCCCCATCGACCGGGCTGAAAGCCCACTAAGGTGAGCCCCCCAGTGCTATTTTTCACCCTGTGCGCTGAATAGCTAAGTTGCGCTCATGTGCCACTGTTGGGCTAGCCAGATTTTGCCCGATGCTTTTTTTTCCTCTAGACAAATTTGTTAAATAAACCAGGACATTGCATAATTTCAGAAAAAAACATATTTTTTACACTCATAAATAATTAACCGTGCATCATATGTAAAAACTTTATATATGAAAAGTGACTAGAATTTCGTGTAGATTCACAATATCCAACTTTCATGTGTGATAAAAATGTTTAATATTGCTTTTTGCATTAATTTGCGTAAATGTCATGTAAAGTGATTTATTTCATAATTACCAAACCGTAGTTCTAATAAAAATGTTTTACATATGTAACTTGACTAGAAAAACATGTAGTATCTCATGCCGCACTTTATTTTCATGTTTAATAAATATAAAACATGTATAGTACAGATCTAGACCAAATTCATAATATGCATATGGGGTTGTTTCGGAAATGCTATATGATGCTTCCGTCCTCATTTAAAATGCCTAGATGATGTAGTTTGTTATTGCTTCACCTCTTGCCATGTTTAACAACATTTAATGTTGCCGAGCAAATAAATGAGGCTCAAGTAAATATTTGATCGTGGAGTTTCATCAATACGCAACTCGTTGCATATTGAGCTTCACTTATTGTGTACTAGTTATTTGTTGTTCTTGCCTTGCCATGCCTTGCATATTTAAACTGGAGATGCATGATATTTGGTTGCGCATCACATCATTCATATGTTGTGGTGTTTCCCGTGTGTTGATTATTGTTCTCTTAATGCTTCTTCTCTATAGAGTTCCGAAAGAGTTTGGAGTGTAAGGATTTATTCGACTACGTTGGCCCGTCTTCTTCATGGACTCGTTCTTCTTCCGAGCAGGATCTCTGGCAAGATGACACATTTCCCAAGATACCACTATTATCATTGCTATGCTAGTTGTCCCACTATAATCGTTATGTCACGCTACAAACCACTTGTTTGTCAAGCCTCCCAACATTGCCATGAAAACACTCTAACCCCTCCACATCCCAACAAACCATTGTTTGGCTATGTTACCGCTTGCTCAAACCTTCTTATAGTGTTTCTAGCTACAGGTGCAATTGCTTCCATGTGTCAACATGGACATTCTTTTGTTATATAATATGATTGCTATTTAATTTAATGCACATATATACTTGGTAAAAGGTGGAAGGCTTGGCCTTTAGCTCGCTGTTTTGTTCCACTCCAGCCGCCTCTAGTTACTTGTGTATCGATGTTATGTTCCATATTGAGCGCTCCAAAAATGCTCGGGGTTGTTATGGGGACCCCCTTGATTTTCGTTTTCGGATAAAGCTTTTCTGGCAAGGACCAACTTTGGTACTACATTTGACCAATAACTACTCAAATGCATAGGGACCCGCCGGCACACGCGGATAATTTAATCAACAACCCAGGCCAATGCTCCTCATGATTGTTGGTCAAAAACGGGTTACCAGCGAGACCGCCTTGAGGAAACTTGGGGATTGGTTTTCCTCGTAGCTAGTGCCATCCGGTCGTGTCTGGAGAACGAGATACGCGGCTCTTATCGAGTTCGTCGACACGTCGGGCAGCCTTGCTGGATTTGTTTTACCTTTCTCGAACGTCTTGTGTGAGGAATTACGATTTTTCTTCACGCTATCTCGAGGTGGCGGATTTCCTGTGGAATTACCTAGCAAGATCACAAGATCCATGTTCGATGTTATTCCCGCTACATGTGGTTAATTTGTGATGGATGAGTTGGAGCACCCCTGGAGGTTTAAATCTTTTGGAAAGTCATGCCCACGGTTATGTGGCAAAGTTGGAAACTTTGTTTAACACCTGGTCATAACAAACTTGACGTAAACTCAAATAAAATACACCAACCGTGTGCTTAACCGTGACTGTCTCTTCTCATGAGTCCTTTATCTGGGAGATAACACAATGGGGTTATGTTTGACGTAAGTAGATGTTCAAGATCAGTTAGTGATCATTACTAGTTCACGTCCGTTATGCATAGACCACCATATTTTACTTTCTGTTTCGTAAGTTAGCCACTCAAATAAATGCTTGGTCACTTGTTGCAGCCTCACCACTTAACCATACCTCACCCATTATGCTTTAATAGTCTTGATACCCTTGTAAAGGAGATTGCTGAGTCCTTGTGGCTCACCGATTACTACAGCAACAGGAGTAGGTACAGGTAATGCGATGATTTGACGTGAGAGCGATGTTTGATTTGATTTCGGAGTAATTCTTCTTCTTCTTCATCAATATTGGATGGGTTCCATGTGGCAGCCTGGGATAGCAAGGATGGATGTCATTTTATCGTTTTGTTTCGTCCGTAGTCGGACCCTACTCTTTTGTATGATGTTCGAATATGTTGTTGTATATATGAGATATTGATGTAGCTTGCGGAGAGTGTAAGCCAATTCCATATACTCATCTATTTTTTACATGAACTTGTAATGATATCCATTCTTGCAACATGACGAGATGCGCTTCTATCCCTGTTGAGGCCCTCGTGCCGAAATAAGGATAGGATCGCATCTTGGGCGTGATAGTTTGTCACGCCCTTTGTCACACCCTGTGTTTGTATCACCTTGCTATGTTTGGATTTATAAAATTTGGACCCAATTAAAACTTTTTCAATGTTTTTGCTTGGTTGGTCTGTTGCATGCTTGCTTGTTGAATTCTTGTGTATGGCACTCTTAGATTCTATCCCTCTTCATATTCATCTTCCTTAACCCAAACCTCTTGCCCAATGATCATGCCATGTGAATAGTGCCCAAAACTATTTTTATCCAATTTTATTTTGACCAAAAAGGATTTATCCAAATTAGGTCTTCAAAACCCCCTAAATTGAGGTTTGCACTACAAGTCCTCAAATTAGGTGGATTCTTTCTCCCCAAGGCCTTATATAAACCTACTATATTTATGACTTCGCAAAACCACAAAATATTAATTTTAGATATTATTTTAATATTTTATTTAAAGACTTTTTCTTCAGACCAAAAATGGTTTTTCATAGGGAAAAAATATTCAAATGCTTTAAAAATATTTATAAAATTTAGGGAAACTCAATGGACATAGGTTTTCCATATATATGAGTTTCAACACATGGGCATGTTCAAATCATGGGCAAAACCCCTCAAAACCCTTCCTATTCAAATCAAGATTTTCAAATATTTCTATTAGAAATATTCTCAATAAATTCCATGAAAATTCCAGCAAGTCAACACTACCATAGGTGTTGATCTTTTGCGAAGTTTCAGCTCATCAAACCATCCCAAAACCCTCCCTGTCCAGATTCAAATATGAACAACTATACATTGTGAAGTTTTTCTCCCCTTGACCACAAACTTTGTGGACATGCTCTAATCATGAAATAAGGATGCTACACTAAGTGGTGCATCAAGGGTAAAAGCTTAGAATAACTAGATCTACAGAAACCTGATTCTGTTAGTTTCTAGGGTTCACAAAGTTTCCATTGCCAACTTTTGCCCACTTGAGGTCAAACATGGTGATCAGGCCTATTTTGACCTAACATTTGGCCCTGTTGAATATCTCAGTAAGTGGGTAAATTTTTCTTGCCCAAAACCCCATCAAACACCTTGTGGTGAAATAGTAAAGTCACTATTTTCACCCCTTTCACTATTCCCCTTGCCATAGAACTTCTACCACAACATCTCAGGGTTACCAACTACCCCTAGTAAATCTTGTGTGGCCTCAGCTCAAGAGTGAGTTGGGTAAAAAAACCAATTACACCTTAGTTTCACCCTGGCAGCATCTCTTCTACCTCTCCCCTACCCCATTTCTTTTTTCCCTAGCTTCCCCTAGCTCCTAGAGCATCCCAGGAACCCCCAGGAGCTACTAGACAAGTGGGGACACCCCAGAGCGCACGGCGAAGGGCTATGCCAGCCATTTGGGCGCACTGGAGCGTGCTAGGGTGCGCCACGCACCGCAGCAGGGGCATCCCGAGCCCCCCCGACCGCCTGGGGATACGGGAGCATGTCCCCGGACGCCCCTCGACGTCCGGAAGACGCCAGGTGGTCTGGCCCCTCCTCCCTCCTCCTCCGCTGCCCCCTTCGCTCGCGCACGGCACCACCTGGGCCGGCAAACAAGAGAGCTTGCACGTGCACGCCCCTGGACGCAGATGTGGACCACGTCCATGACAAGAACATACAGAGCCCGGGGCGCCCCCGTGACCCATGGCGATGCCCCCGTCCTCACCGGCACACCGTGCCCATGATGCACCAACGCCCGCCTATATAAAGGCGCCCCAAGCTCCCGCTCCTCTCCCATCGCACTCTCCTCCTATAACAGCCCTGGTACGACCCTCCAAAAGATTCCCCTTTTATTCCATTGTCGTCGTGTGATTCGTCTGGTTGTCGCATTCAGCATTGCATCATTTGCATCATCTGCATAGCATCAACACTCATTTTCACAAACTAGCATCCGTTCATTGCTGCCGGTTCTCTCCGTTCGTGCCATCAACCTTTCGAGACCAACCACACACGCACGCGCCCGTGGCATCATTAAATAACCATTTTAATATTCTCGGATTGGGTTCAAACTTGGCGTGCCGTCTTGTTTTATTGTAGGTAGGCCTCCTGCCAAATTTCATCGCAATGCGAAGTCGTTTGTTGTTCGAACGGTCATCCATAGCAGTGTGGTCATTAGTTTATTAGCGGACGTTTTCTCGGTGTTCCAAACTCGTGTCACGGGCTCACATCTCCCCCTCTCCTCAGCCCACACCCCTCTACACAGCCCACTTAAACCTACCCCGCAACCGGAGCCGTCCGATTGCGATCGAACGGCTCGACACAGTGCAAAAACCCCTCCTATTATTCATGTGCTATTTATAGTAGTGTAACCCCTAGACCAATTGGTCCAAACCCTAAATTCTAGGAGCCTTGTCCCATCCAGCTCTCAGCCGCCGCCACCCCCATCTCTATTTTCGTGCCCGACCAATTCCCCTCCTCCTCGGGATCTCCCCTGTTCAGCCCGCCAAGAACCAGCGCCCGCGTCGCCCTTGTTGCCGTGCCCAACCAACCCCATCCCTCCACTAGCAAGCAGCAGCCGCGCCTGAGCTCCTCGTCCCCGACTGCCCATGGATCTCCCCCGCGTTAGTGCCCCTCCTCCAAAATGCGATCGGGAGAGGAGCTCCTAATCTGAAGCTTCCGCGTCTCTGGGTCCTCCTTGATGCACACAGGGAGAGGCGCTCCCATGCGCGTCCATGCGCAAGGAGAGGATCTCCTCCTGCAACTCCCGACGACCTTGGGAGAGTAGCCTCACGCCGTTCTTCCCTTTGCTCCTAACTCTCCCTGCTTTCCTTCCCTTATTTTCCCCCTCTCAACTCTCTTTCTGTACTCTATTTCTTCATGTAACAACAACCGAGCCGGAGGCCTTGCACCAGAGCCTCCTCGCTCTCCTCGACAGATCGGCCACCGCCGGTGACTGAATCAACAGCAGGTCATGCCGCCGGCCTCCTCCCTCTGCTCCCTTTCCCGTTCTCTTCTCTCTAATTACCTCCCTCTCTTCTGTTCGCCTGTAGGAACCATCATGGATATCATTGCAAGCATCCATCGCCGGCGTTGGTCGACTTCCCCCGTTCTGGTAGAAAACCAAACCCCAACGAGCTCCTTGTCCCAGAGCCGTCCTTCCTCGAGCACTTCGCCGCCAGCCGCCTCCATGCCGACGTCGTTGACCTGCTGCACCTCCATAGCCGGCCTCCTCTGTCTCTCAGGTTCAGTTATGGCGTTTTCAGTCTCGTTCAGTTCTCCAGCTGTGTTGGTTCATCATGCGAAATCCACTTGTTTTAGCATAGGCCCTTGATAGCCCAACTGGTTTGCTCATTGGTTTGTAGCTAGTTTTTGTTTTCTGCAATTTGTCTCTGAGAATGAGCTCATGGTGCCATTTCTTTTTCTGCGAGACCCTTTTCTTTTGCATACAAGCGGCCAGCCCGACTGGTTAGCATGAGGCTTTGCTCCCACAGAGGTCTTGGGATCAAATCCCAAGGATACGTATTTTTTGGGGATGCATATTTTAGTCAATGGCAGTATTTTACATTGCTCATAAATAAGTAGTGGTGCATACAAATAAAACATGTTATATATGAAATATGCTTAGAATTTCGTGTAGATTTAAACTTTCCAACTCTCACATGTGTTTAAAATGTTTAACCTATTTTTTTCATGTAATTTGCATAAATGCCATGTAAAATGATTTATATCATAACTAATTAACCTTAGCTCCGTTGAAAATATTCCACATATGTAACTTGGCTAGAAAATGTGTAGAATCACATGGTGACATTTATTTTGATGTTTAACAACTCTAAAATTGTGTTAGGACACATCTGGACCTAAATCATAATATGCTTATGGGGATGTTTCGGGAATGCTATATGTTGCTTCAGGCCCCATTTAAATTGCCTAGATGATATAGTTGTTCATGCTTCACCTCTTGCCATGTCTAACAACACTTAACATTGATGTGTACATAAATGGGAATGAACTAAGTCATTCAAATGTGGAGTTTCGTCAATATGCAACTGGTTGCATTTTGAACTTCGCTTAATGTGTACTAGTT
This sequence comes from Hordeum marinum, assembly GCA_022496015.1. Lineage (NCBI taxonomy): Eukaryota > Viridiplantae > Streptophyta > Magnoliopsida > Poales > Poaceae > Hordeum > Hordeum marinum. Next base: position 144,381,987 of record CM039672.1, read on the forward strand.
GTTTGTTCTTCTTCCCGGAACATGCCTTGCATATCTAAACCGGACATGCATCATATTGTTTGCGCATCATGTCATGCATACGTTGTGGTGTATCTTGTGTTGATTGTTTGTTTCTAATTTCTTCTTCTCGATTGAGTTCCGAAAGCATTTGGAGTGTGAGGATTCGTTCGACTACATTGGCTCGTCTTCTTCATGGACTCATTCTTCTTCCGAGCGGGATCTCTGGCAAGATGACACATTTCCGTGGATACCAATACTATCATTTCTATGCTATATGTCTGGCTTCAATCGTTATGTCTCACTACCTACCACATGTTTCTCAAGCCTCCCAACATTGCCATGCAAATCCTCTAACCCTCCACCTTCCCAACAAACCTTTGTTTGTCTATGTTACCGCTTGCTCAGCCCTTCTTATAGCGTTTCTAGCTGTAGGTGTAATTACTTCCATGTGAGAAAATGGACATTCTTTTGTTATCACAATATCATTGATATTTAATTTAATGCACTTATACACTTGGTCAAGGGTGGAAGGCTTGGCCTTTTGTTCGGTGTTTTGTGCCACTCTTTCCACCCTAGTTACTTGTGAATCGGTGTTATGTTCCATAATTGAGCGCTCCTAACATGCTCGGGGTAGTTATGGGGACCCCCTGGATTTTCGTTTGGCGATAAAACTTATCTGGCAAGGCCCACCATTGGTACTACATTTGCTTAATAACCAATAGAATTGCATAGGGACCTGCCGGCACCCGCGAATAATTAATCAACAACCCGGGCCAGTGCTCCTCGGGAGTGTTGGTCCAAACTAGAGCACCATGCGGGGCCAACCAGGGGCAACTCGAGAGATTTCTATTAGGACATTGTACGTGTCGATAATCTGCCGTGCCCTGAGAACGAGATACGCAGCTCTTATCGGGATAGTCGGCACGTCGGGCGGCCTTGCTGGATTTGTCTTACCTTTCTTGAACGTCTTGAGTGAGGAATTCCGAATTTCTTCGGGCTATCTTGAGGTGGAGGATTTCCTATGTAATTTCTTATGAAGATCACGAGATCCGTGGTCGAGGTTATTCCCGCTGTGTGTGGTTAATTTGTGATGGATGAGTTGGAGCATCCTTGCAAGGTTAAATCTTTTGGAAAGCCGTGCCCGCAGTTATGTGGCAAACTTGGATACTTTGTTTAACACCCGTTCATAGTAACTTCAAGTAAAGTCAAATAAAATACACCAACTGTGTACGTAACCGTGACGGTCTCTTCTCGTGAGTCCTTATCCGAGAGAGAACACAGTGGGTTTAGGTTTGACGTAAGTAGGGGTTATGGATCAGTTAGTGATCATTACTAGTTCACGTTCATGATGCATAGACCACCATATTTTACTTTCTATAATCGTAAGTTAGCCACTCAAATAAATGCTTAGTCGCTAGCTGCAGCCTCACCACTTAACCATACCTCACCCATTAAGCTTTAATAGTCATGATACGCTTGGAAATGAGATTGTTGAGTCCCTATGGCTCACAGATTACTACAACCATAGTTGCAGGTACAAGTAATGCGATGATTTGATATGAGCGCGATGGTTGTTTTGATTTGGAGTTCTTCTTCTTCTTCTTCATCGATCTAGCTAGGATGGGTTCCAGGCGGCATCCTGGGATTCCAAGGATGGATGTCATTTTGTCGTTTGTTTTCGTCTGTAGTCGGACCGTGCGTATATTGTTGTATTAATGTGAACTTGTTGTAGTTTTTGGCGAGTGTAAGCCAATTCCATATACTCATCTCTTCTGTACATGTACTTGTAATGATATCCATTATTGCAACACGATGAGATGCGCTTCTATCCCTGTCGAGGCCCTCGTGCCAAAATAAGGATATGATCGCACCTTGGGCATGACAAGTTGGTATCAGGCATGGAAGAACAGGAGTATGTTGAAGAGTTCGTTGGTGACGAACATACGAACTAGGACACTTCCCACTCATAATGCCTATAGGTTAAGGCAATGGCATGGGTTCACGCTTTCGATCAAGAATTCCGCTGCTCGCTCTATTTAAGTGATTGGCCCTTGTGGCCCTATCTATCTAAGACTAGACCTTCACGGTCTTTATTTGTGTAAGACATTAAATGTGGATTTAAGAATCTTGTTATTTAGCTTCTGTGTATTAAGTGAGCATTGATCTCTGGGATCACAATACACATCCATTCGGTGATCACGACTTGTGAGTCGGGGTCCCCACACAGTTCCCGATTGTTTGGCTAGGGGGTAAAGGGAGCACTTATGCGATTCTTACTTCTGGGTCATCTGTGTTAGTACATCCGACCGGGTGAAGCCAAAATCTAGCCATCTTAAGAATATAATTGATGGCAAGGACGGAAGTGAAAATTTAGGTTCACTAAGGACCATAGAGTTCGGAAACTTTCCCTGAACTAAATCCGGAATATTTTCATCCCACATTTATCGGAGTTGAGGTTTCATAATCATGGTCAACAAGATAGCCTGGGAAAAGGAACTTATAATGGAACTATTTTTCGCAGAACATGTTTCTTATGTTAAATCCTAATATAACATAACTCTCCGCGTACCTTTGTTTATAAAACCGTATGTCCGGATTGCCTTGTTCGCCGTAAATATTTGCCATTCTAAAGGCTTTATAAAGTAGGACAAAGACTCCTCGGCTACTGGCCGAGGAGGTTGAAGTCGATGGTCAGTCAACAAAGTATTGTACAATATAGATCTGAGCTTTAATGATGTAAATTACTTGGATACATAGAATCATTACACATAAATTGTGTCAAACATAACAAAGTTTGTGTCAAACAAATATCAGTCCTTAATTCAACCACTTGTGCCTAAATTAAGGATCGGGGGCTACTGTTGCCTAATCAATGCAGCAAATCCAAAGTGCAGTATGGTTCCCGAGGAGATTCGATCCTCGGGTTGGTCGGTCGCACCCAACCCGACTCTAGGAAACTACTGCCTACCGCGTTTCCATCCCTTACGTATGCCGCCAAGCGAGCACTTCATCGTCTGGACGATTTTGCAAATAGACACGGGTCTCAGGGGCTAATGGGATTAGTGGCTTTCTTTTATCCTTCAGGTGCTTCTCGGGTAGTAGCCCATCACACACCTTGAGGTCTACTGGTTATACAGCTGCTCAGAGACTAAATGTCTCCAATCAAAAATAAATATCCTCAACAAAATCAGCCCACTGTCGGGGCGGTGCACCACCTTGGAAGCAATCCGGTATAAAGCTCAGGCACAAGTGGCTAGCTCCATAGAGGGGATTTCCGGTATTAAGCTCGGATGAATTCCTTCAATTCTTTAAGGTCCAAGGTAGTTTATGATACCTAAGACGCTAATCATTATGGGTGCTCAGATGCAGTCCGGTGTTGGAGCTCGGAAGCAGTCTAGCATTAAGCTTTGATTCGAATGGCTCGCTGCATAAAAGATTAATTCCAGTATTTAAGTTCGGATGGACTCCTTCGAATTTTCAGATATCAATGTGATCTATGACACCTCGAATGCCGAATAGTGTTGGAGCTCGGTTGTAAAAAGACACCTCAGATATAGTCCAGCATCAGATCTCGGACACAAGAGGATACCTTGAACGTCGAATAATGTTGGAGATCGGTTGTGAAAATATGCCTCGGATATAGTTCAGCGTTGGAGCTTGGACGCAAGAGGACATCGCCACATGGGAAGCGCTTCAAACCCTAGGTGTGGCGTAAAAAATTACAAGGCATTGATATAGGCTGATAACTTAAAGGGGCTCCTTGGATGCCCGACATGTAAACTCTTCAGATTCAGCTCGGTGATCCTCAAGATCGGACATGGGAAGATTTGTTGATCCAGTTTCCAAGATCGACGATCGAAGACGAAGAATTATCCAGAAGAACCGAGAGCGTCCTCAACTTGAAGACTGGTTCAGGGGGCTACTCATGGTGTCTTGGACTAGGGTGTACTCACCATGTCGTCTCCCGACCAGTGGGTCGGGCTGAGGACCCCCATGATAATTCACTAATGGGCCATGTCGGGCAGCCCATGATGCATGCAAGGGAGATTCCACAAGACTTGCTGCACAAGACAGAGACTCGTCCAAAACCCTATGCCTCTGGTATTATATAAACAAAGGCCAGCCTAGTTAATAGGTATATGTCATATTCATTACTACAATCTTGTGGTAGATACATGTACTATGTACTATCCCCATATCAATACAATCAAAAGCAAGACATCGGGTATTATCTCCTCGAGAGAGCCAGAACCTGGGTAAAATCTTGTGTCCATGTTACCATCATTCCGACACTCCTAGAGTAATAGCCTGGCACCGACACTCTAGAAGATTCCCCTTTTATTCCATTATTATCGTGTGATTCGATTGTTTGTCGCATTCATCATCGCATCATTCGCATCACATGCATAGCATCGTCACTCGTTTTCAAAAACTTGCATCCGTTCATTACTGCCGGTTCTCTCCGTTCGTGTCGCTGACCGTTTCGAGACCAACCACACATGCACGCGCCCGAGGCACCGATAAAATATTGTTTTCAAAGTGCATATGAAATATACTTGGATTCAGTCGACAGTTGACGTGTGGTCTTATTATATTGTCGGTAGACCGTCTGCCAAAATTTCGCCGCAATCAGAGTTCATTTGATACCCCAACGGTTAAATATATAACAACACTAGCCGGTCAAATTATCGGATGTTTTTTGTGTTATAAACCTCTATCACGGGCCACCATCTCCCTCTCTCCTCAGCCCACACCCCTCTCCACATCCCACTTAGCCTAGCTAGCCCCACGCCCTCCGCTTCCGGACTGTCGAATCGCGATCGGAGGGTCCAAAAACGGTGCGAAACCCCCTCTCCTAGCCTCCATCGCTATAAATAAACGCCCTAGTAGGGAACCATGGAGCCTCCCTCATTTTCCATGCCCCCAATCATTAGATACCGCACCTGTCTCCCTCCCAGCGCTGCCAGGCCTGCTTGGGCCCATACCAAGCCCGCCAAGCCCATCTGGTGACCAATGCCCCTGCCCGAGCTCCTCCCGAGCTCTTCCCGAGCTAGGGCCTCACCGGCGCAAGCCCCGCCGCCGAGCAGTGCGGCCGTTGACCTCCAACAGGTCAGTGCCCCGCGTCCTCGCCTTGCTCTCCTCCTCCTCCTGTCCTGCTCTCCATCTCTCCCCTAACCTCTCTCTATGTGTGTGTGTGTTGTAGAGACCTCCAAGGCCATGCCCCGATGTCCTCCGTTCCGTGCCATCACTATCGGGAACGGACGGATCTGGGAAGCCCCATCGCAGATCCATCCTCCCTTGTCGTCCTCGCCGCTTCGAATCCCTCTGCGGAAGCTCCCGTCGCTGGTCTCGAGTAGCCTGTGCACCTGCTTCTACACGCGGGAGGAAGACGAGCTCCGGACCCGCTCAGTCGCTTGGGCCAGCAACGACAGATGGGCCCATCCTTGTGTCGGCCCAAGGTCCCTTTGCTCCCACATCCAACGACCAAGGCCATGGTGAGCACTACCAGCCTCCCCTATCCGGCGCGCAGGCGTCATATAGCTATCTGTCGCTCATGCCTCTGTTTCGGGACTATTGCACATTCGGCCCATGTCTGTTTTTTTAGTCTCTGCGAATTTAGCTAATTTTCAGGATTTACAGAATTGCAGAAAATCCCCGAATCTTCATGCATTTAATATCTCACAAACCGTGCATCGTATGTAAAAACTTTATATATGAAAAGTACGGAGAATTTCGTGTAGATTCACAATATCCAACATTCACACATGTTTAAAATGTTTAACTTGCTGTTTTCATGCAATTTGCATAAATGCCATCTAAAATGAATGACGTAGTTGTTTGTGCTTCACCTCTTTCCATGTTAACGACATTTGATATTGTCTTTTACCTAAACGGGAGTGAACTAAATAATTCGAACGTGGAGTTTCTTCAATATGCAACTCATTGCATGTTGAGCTTCACTTAAGGTGTAGTATTTGATTGTTGTGATTTGACATGCCTTGCATAGTTAAACCGGACATGCAGCGTGATTGTTTTCGCATCATGTCATGCATATGTTGTGGTCTTCCCGTGTGTCGATTGTTGTTTTTGGATTGTTCATTTTTGATAGAGTTCCGAAAGCGTTTGGTGTGTCAAGATTCGTTTGGTTATGTTGGCTCGTCTTCTTCATGGACTCGTTCTTCATCCAAACGGGATCTCAGGAAAGATGACACATATCCCTGGATACTGCTACCTACCACTTTTATCATTACCTGCTATGCTAGTTGTCCCGCTTTTATCGTGATCTCTCGCTACCTACCACTTGTTTGTCAAGCCTCCCAACATTGCCATGAAAATCTATAACCCTCCACCTTCCCATCAAACCTTTGATTGGCTACCTTCCCAGCAAACCTTTGTTTGTCAAGCGTCCAAACATTGGCATGAAAAGCCTCTACCACTTGTTTGTCAAACCTTTGTTTGGCTATGTTACCGCGTGCTCAGCCCTTCTTATAGCGTTTCTAGCTGTAGGTGCATTGCTTACATGTATCAACATTGATATCTTTTGTAATATCACATTATTATTGATATTTAATTTAATGCACATGTATACTTGGTAAAAGGTGGAAGGCTTGGCCTTTTTCTCGGTGTTTTGTTCCACTTTCCCCACCCCTAGTTACTTGTGTACCGGTGTTATGTTCCATAATTGAGCGCTGCCATCATGCTCGGGGTTGTTATGGGGACCCCCTTGATTTTCATTTTAGGATAAAGCTTGTCTGGCAAGGCCCAACATTTGCACTAAATTTGCCTAATAACTACTAATGTGCATAGGGACCCATCGACACGCGCGGATAACTAATTAACAACCCGGGCCAGTGCTCCACATGAGTGTTGGTCCAACTCGGAGCAGCTTATTAATGGTACTCGGGGCAACTTGGTGATTCGCGTGGTAAGCATCGGTCATCCGTCGTGTCCTGAGACGAGATACACGGCTCCTATCTGGATCGTCGACATGCTGGTCGGCCTTGCTGGATTTGTTTTACTTTTCTCGAACGTCTTGTGCGAGGAATTCTGATTTTTCTTCGAGCTATATCGAGGTGGGAGATTTCCTGTGGAATTGCCTAGGAAGATCACGATATTCGTAGTCGAGGTTATTCCCGCGGCGTCTGGTTAATTTGTGATGGATTAGTTGGAGCACCTTTGCAGTGTTAAATCTTTTGGAATGTCGTGCCCGCGGTTTTGTGGCAACTTAGAAAACTTGTTAAACCCCCGGTCATAGCAAACTTGAAGTAAATTCAAATAAAATACACCAACTATGCGCATAACCATGACTATCTCAACTCATGAGTTCTTATCCAAGGAAGAACATGGTGGGGTTATGTTTGACGTAAGTAGGTGTTCGGGATCACTTAGTGATCATTCTAGTTCACGTCCATTATGCGTCGACCCTCATACTTTACTTTTGGTATTCGTAAGTGAGCCACTCAAATAAATGCTTTGTTGCTTGCTGCAGCCTCACCACTTAACCATACCTCACCCATTAAGCGTTAACAGTCTTGATACCCTTGGAAATGAGATTCCTGAATACCTGTGGCTCATAGATTACTACAACAACAGTTGTAGGTACAAGTAATGCGATGCTTTCACTTGATAGCGATGCTTGTTTGATTTGGGTGTTCTTCTTCTTCTCATCAATCTAGGATGGGTTCCAGGCAACAACCTAGGATAGCAAGGATGGATGTCATTTTGTCGTTTGTTTACGTTCGTAGTCAGACCCTGATCTTCTGTATGATGTTTGAATATGTTGGTTTATTGGTGTGATCTTGATGTATCTTGTGGTGATTGTATGCCAATTCCATATACTCAGTAATGATATCCATTCTTGCAACACGACAAGATGCGCTCCTAGCCCTGTTGAGGCCCTCATGCCAAAATAAGTATAAGATCGCATCTTGGGCATGACAAGTTGGTGTCAGAGCCTGTACCGACCTAGGAGCCCCCTTGATTGATCGAACTTTGCCGAGTCAAGTCTAGAGGAAAACTTTTTTGAGTCTAGTTATATCAGAGAGTAGGATTCTTTTATTCCTCTTCTATACTCTGGTGAGGAATTACGACTTAGGAATTTTTATTCTACCCTCTTCTCACTCAAAAATATTTTAAGATCAAGCGGGTATTTTGGTCACTATATGATGCCGATGTGACAGAGTTCTATGTTGGTGCCTCCTGTTTGACTTGATTTCTTCTCGGGATTTGAGATCCAGGGGATTCTTGACACATCGTTATCATTCAGTTTCCTTAGTATCTTAAGACGAATGATGTTCGAAATTACTTGAATACTTTTCGTGGTGAGATAAGCTCGGAGTAACCCACTACTGGGGAGGCGTCCGGGGTACTGCCATGTTTGGTATCGTTGTGTTTTAGAGGGTCCGAGATAGATGGAGTTCTGAAGCCTCTGGTTTTGTGTTGATGGATGGATACAGTTGGCAGGTAGGGCTTGTTAGTTGTGTGAGATATTTTCCCTCCCTGTATCCCCAACACCAGATTACATAACCAAAGATTTCGGGAGTTCTTAGGTGGGAATTCAAGTAGGTACCTAGGATTATCTTTCCAACAAGTGCATAATGGGTATGTATTTGTTCTGGCTTGTTTCGTAAGCGTCATCCTTTGTTTTGTGGAGTATGGTAATTTGAGCTGTTTTGATGTCAAGTGGTGATTTCATATCTTTTTTAAGTAGGTATCTCATATTTTACGGGAATGCTATTCCTTTTGTTCAACTGGAGTTGTCATGAAAGTCTTTTTATCTGGTGTGCTTCTCTTCATGATTATTCACTCCTCTCCAACATTTGCAGATCAATCACCGTGTTTCGTTCCGGACTTCTTTTCATTCGTCATAAGTTGTCTTTTCCCCACCCTCCTACCCTTTTTCTTTAGTGATTAAATTCTCATCCAAGTATCTTTCTATTCATGTGAGACTTCCGCTATCTTTTCTTCTATTTTTCCGGTGATTCCTTGTGGAGATTCTCAAGAGTTTCAATTTCAAGGTCTATCCTCATATTCTTTGTTCTTGCTGTTATTCTTCTCCGGTGAATTCAATTCAAGATTTCGATGTTCATCATGTCCTTTCATCCCTTCAATGCTTTCATATGATGGAAATTTTTATCCAAGCCTCTCTTGTTTATTTGTCTCTCTCTATCCTATTCGGAGTGCTGAAGATGTCTCAGAAGTTTCATGTATTCATTCAAATCCTTTCAATTATTTTGAGGTTCACACCTCATTAAGTTTCAGTTGTACCGGTGCAATCTCTCGTTCTAAGGAATCATTTCAACGGTATTACTTTGAGTTGGCCCTTAACCCATAAGTTTTTCCCCAGGATCTTACCCAGCTCTTCTAATATTTCCGGAGATGTTCTCAAGTTATTTTAATATGACGTATGAATGAATTTCATCAGTCATATGCCTTCTCGAAGATCGCTTCTAAATCATTTTGATTGTTGGCTCGACCTTCTTTATTCATTATTCCGGAGTGTCTCAATAATTCATGGTGTTTCACCTCGTCATTATTCTTAGTATTGAAGACCGAAGGAGAGTTTCTCTTAATCTTGGTCCATTTTCTTGAAGATTTGTCATCTCATCTTGATGCTTTCCTCTTAAATTGTTTCCGATCATGATAAATTCCTCCCATATCTATCCGGTGCATTTCATAATTGTTTTCTTTTCTCGATCCTCCAAAGGCCATCATTTCAGAAGATTTCTTCGTTCTCAGCTTTCAGCTGTCGTGCTCAAATTCTTCTTAATTGTTGTCCCTTCATTCGTATCTCATTTATTCTGGTGCCTTGTGAAGTTTTCCATCAGGCAGATCGTGATCTCTTCGTTCTCTGTATCCCCATTCATTCATGGCATCCTCATTCGTTTCAATTCTTATCGGTGTTCGCGGGCAAGACTTCTTCAGTTTGTGCTCTAGCTCTCTTCAATCTTTTCAAGAAGAATAATTGGTATGCTAAATATGTTGCTTTTCATCAATTTATTTGATGAAGAATAATCATAACATAATTCTTGATTATTGTTTCATCAAGGTGATTTCAATCCTTCTTTCGGAGTTGTTCTTGATATCATATTCTTGATTCTAAGTTGTTCAACTTTTCTTTTCCGGGGTTCCAAGTTTTCTCATATACCTTTCTGCAAAGCTCCATCTAAAGCATAGCAAGGCTTCAATCTTGTCTTTTTGCATCCTTCAATTCTTTTCAATCATCCTTTCATTCCGGACTTCATCCCGATGGTTTTTATGGTGGTTTGTTAAGGATGTAATTCTTCTCCAAGTGTTCTTCAAGATTCTTGTTGGAGGTGCTCAAATGTTCTTTATCTTGGATTTCTAAGTTCAATTCCTTCTCCATTGTATTTTGAGATGGTGTTATTAAATTCTTGATCATGAGGAGTCTTGAAGGAAAATTGTCAAAAATAAGATAAGTAAACCCATCATGTTTTCTCGAAGTTATGTTGGGTTGGATTTCAACTAAAGATTTTCCTAAGGATTGTTGCTATTATGGTGTTATAAATGATTCAAGTGTCTCCTCCACATATTGGTGAAATAAGTTTTGAATATCTTGTTGCTCTCAAGCAATCAATTTTTTATGTTGTGGCAGGTTGTCAACTCATAATTTTGAGACGTTTTCCACAAGCCCATAACAAGCTATTATTTGGTTGTGGATTCTCCATCAACTCCGTTTGCCCCATGATTCTCAAGTTCAATTGCGGTAGAAGTTGTAATTTCTTGTCCATTCTCTTCTTCCCAAGGATCTTGCTTCTATTCTTTTGTTCCAGAGGCATTGTGGTGTTGCTCTTTTTAACTCACATCGAGTGTGATTAAGATCATGTCCTTTCTTGCTTACCCATTTTACCGGAGTGTTGTGAAATCTTTTCATTATTCTTCCATCTTATGAAGTTTTGATTCTAATCCAACCGAAGTTTGGTGTATCTCTTTCAATTTCTTTCCATCATTTCAAATTTTCCTCTCTATCCTACCGACGCGCTGCCGAAATTTCTTTAGAATTCTTGCTTGTTCCAAGTTTTATTCTTGATCTTTTGCGTCTTCAAGTTTTGTTGGTTTCACTCATTTGTCAAAGAAGCAACTAAGTTTTACATCTTGCTCTTTCTCTTTCCCTTGTCATTCTAGATCTCGGGACGAGATCCTCGTGTACTGGAGGAGAGTTGTAACAGCCCGAGACCGACGCTCCAAAACATTCCCCTTTTATTCCATTATTGTCCTGTGATTCGATTGTCTTTCGCTTTCATCATCACATCGTTCGCATCATATGCATAGCATCGTCACTCGTTTTCAAAAACTTGCATCCATTCGTAGCTGTCGGTTCTCTCCGTTCGTGTCGTTGACCGTTTCGAGATAAATGACACACGCACGCGCCTGAGGCATCGATAAAATAATGTTTTCAAAGTGCGTATGAAATGTCCTCGGATTGAGTTGGAAGTTAGCGTGCGGTCTTATTATACTATCGGTAGGCCACCTGCCAAATTTCCTCGCAATCAGAGTTCATTTGATACCCCAACGGTTAAATATATAGTGGCACTAGCCGGTAAAATCATTAGACGTTTTCAGTGTTATAAACCTTTATCACGGGACACCATCTCCCTCTATCCTTAGCCCACACCCCTCTCCACAGCCCACTTAGCCCTACTAGCCCCCCCGCTTTCGGACAGTCGGATCGTGATCAGGTGGTCCGAAAACGGTTCAAAACCCCCTCTCCTAGCCCCCATCGCTATCAATAGACGCCCTAGCGGGAAACTGTAGAGCCTCCCTCATTTTCCGCCCCCCAATCATTAGCCGCCGCCCCCTTTCTCCCTCTCAGTGCCGCCAGGCCTGCCTGGGCCAGAACCAAGCCTGCCAAGCCCATCAGGCGAGCAACACCCCCTGCATGAGCTTGTCCCGAGCTCTCGCCGAGCTAGGGCCTCGCCGGCACAAGCCCCGCCTCTGAGCCGCGCCATCGGTGACCTCCAACAAGCCGGCGCCCCGTGCCCTCACCTTTCTCTCCTCCACCTCCCGTCCTGCTCTCCATCTCTCCCCTAACCTCTCTCTCTCTTTGTGTGCTGTACAGACCACCAAAGCCATGCCCTAATCTCCTCCGTTGCGTGCCGTCTCTACTGGGAATGGACGGATCCAGGAGGCCTCGTCATGGATCTGGCCTCCCTTGTCAACCTCGCCGCTTTGAAGCCCTCCGTGGAAGCTCCCGTCGCCGGTCTTGAGCTGCCTGCACCCCTGCTTCTGCGCACAGGAGGAACACGAGCTCCTCACCCGCTCGGTCGCTTCGGCCAGCAACGCTAGATGGGCCCAGCTCCTTGTGCTGGCCCAAGGTCCCTCTGCTCCCACAACCAACGGGCCAAGCCCATGGTGAGCACTACCAACCTCCCCGATCTAACATGCAGGCATCGTATAGCTATCTATCGCTCATGCCTATGTTTCGGGCCTATTGCAGATTCGGCCCATGTCTGTTTTTTCAGTCTCTGCGAATTTAGCTAATTTTCCACGATTTACAGAATTGCAGAAATCCCCCCAATCTCCACGCATTTAATATCTCAGAAACCATGCATTGTATGTAAAACTTTATGTATGAAAAGTGCTTAGAATTTCATGTAGATTCACAATATCCAACTTTCACACATGTTAAAAATGTTTAACTTGTTGTTTTCATGCAATCTGCATAAATGCCATGTAAAATGAATTGTTTAATAACTTTTGATCTGTGACTCCGATGCAAATGTTTTATATATGTAACTTGACTAGAAAAACGTGCAGGATCTCATGGAACACTCTATTTTGCTTTTAATAATTATAAAATATGCTCGCTTCAGATCTGGACCGAACATAAAATATGCATATGAGGTCGTTCTGGAATTTTTACTCGTTGCTTCCAACCTCATTTAAAGTGCCTAGGTGATGTAGCTGCTTGTGCTTCCCCTCTTGCCATGTTAACAACATTTAATATTGTTGTGTAACTAAATTGGAGTGAACTAAATAATTCGCACGTGGAGTTTCATGAATATGCAACTCGTTGCATATTGAGCTTTACTTAATGTGTAGTATTTGATTGTTGTGATTTGACATGCCTTGCATAGTTAAACCATACATGCATCATGATCGTTTTCACATCATGTCATGCATATGTTGTGGTATTCCCCTGTGCTGATTGTTGTTTTCGAATTGTTCCTTCTCGATACAATTCCGTAAGCGTTCAGAGTGTGAGGATTTGTTTGGCTACGTTGTCTCATCTTCTTCGTGGACTCGTTCTTCTTCCAAGCAGGATCTTAGGAAAGATGACACATTTCCCTACATACCACTACTATCATTGCTATGCTAGTTGTCCTGCTTTTATCATTATGTTTTGCTACCTACCACTTGTTTGTCAAGCCTCCCAACATTGCCATGAAAAGCCTCTAACCCTCCACCTTCCCAAAAAATCTTTGTTTGGCAATGTTACTGCTTGCTCATCCCTTCTTATAGCGTTAATAGCTGTAGGTGCATTGCTTCCACGTGCCAACATGGATATCTTTTGTTATATCATAGTACTACTAATATTTAATTTAATGCACATATATACTTGGTAAAGGGGGTAAGGCTTGGGATTTTGCTTGGTGTTTTGTTCCACTTTTGCTACCCCTAGTTACTTATGTACCGGTGTTATGTTCCATAATTGAGCGCTCCTAACATGCTCGGGGTTGTTATGGGGACCCCATTGACTTTTGTTTTAGGATAAAGCTTGTCTGGCAAGGCACAACATTGGTACTACATTTGCCTAATAACTAATAAATTGCACAGGGACCTGCTGGCAACCACAGATAATTAATCAACAACCCGAGCCAGTGCTCCTCATGAGTGTTGGTCCAACCTAGAGCAGCTTATTAATGCTACCCGGGGCAACTCGGTGATTGGAGTGGTAACCATCGCGCATCCGTCATGTCCTGAGAACAAGATATGCGGTTCCTATCGGGATCTTCGACAGACCGGGCGGCCTTGCTAGATTTGTTTTACCTTTCTCGAATGTCTTGCGCGAGGAATTCTGATTTTTCTTTGGGCTATCTCGAGGTGGCAGATTTCCTGTGGAATTTTCTAGGAAGAGCACGAGATCCATGGTCGAGGTTATTCCTACGACATGTGGATAATTTGTGATGGATTAGTTGGGGCACCCTTGCAGGGTTAAATCTTTTGAAAAGCCATGCCCGCAGTTATGTGGCAATAAGGGAAACTTGTTTAACACCCGGTCATAGCAAAGTTGAAGTAAAGTCAAATAAAATACACCAACTGTGTGCATAACCGTGATTGTCTCTTCTCATGAGTTCTTATCCGAGGGAGAACACGGTGGGGTTACGTTTGACGTACGTACGTGTTTAGGATCACTTAGTGATCATTCTAGTTCATGTCCATTATGCGTACACCACCATACTTTACTTCCGGTATTCGTAAGTTAGCCACTCAAATAAATACTTAGTTCCTTGCTGCAGCCTCACCACTTAACCGTACCTCACCCATTAAGCTTTAATAGTCTTCGTAACCTTGGAAATGAGATTGTTGAGTCCCCGTGGCTCACTGATTACTACAACAACAGTTGTAGGTACAAGTAATGTGGTGCTTTCACGTAAGAGCGATGCTTGTTTGATTTGGGAGTTCTTCTTCTTCTTCTCATCAATCGAGGATGAGTTCCAGGCGGCAGCCTATGATAGCAAGGATGAATGTCATTTTGTCGTTTGTTTTCGTCCATAGTCAGACCCTGCTCTTCTGTATGATGTTTGAATATGTTGTTGTATTGATGTGATCTTGATGTAGCTTGTGGCGAGTGTAAGCCAATTCCATATACTCATCTCTTCTGGAAATGTACTTGTAATGATATCCATTCTTGCAACATGATGAGATGCGCTCTTATTCCTGTCGAGGCCCTCGTGCCAAAATAAGGATAGGATCGCATCTTCGGCGTAACACATAGCTTAGGACCCCTACTATGAGATCTGCCAGTTTGGACACCCGACAGTCGGCTAGGACGCGCCTTGGGCCAGGGGCTACTGTCAGCGTTCTAGGAATGGGGGTACCCAGACCTGCCTGCCTGCGGCCGAGGGCTTGACCCACTCTGTTGGACGAGCACAGTTGGTGCGACCCCGCTCAAGACAAGGCCCTCGCGAGAGCCTGTGCTCGCGAAAGAAGCAACACAAAGACCTGTGAGGGATAGGCCTCCTTAGGCCCACTCCAGAGTGGCGGAGATCTCTATGCAACATTTGGCCTCGGGAGGCCAAGGATTACGTAAGGTGGGACAGGCAAGCACCAGTGCGCCAGGTGGTACAGTTTCCCCTTTGGTGCAAAGGGGCCAAGGACATATGCGGGTTGCCAAAGCACCACCCAAAGGTTTCCATTCCGGTGCAACAAGACCACGACCACGAGCCCTGCACGATGGATGTCATCACCGATCCCACCTCTGCATCATCGGTAGCTACATTGGAGGGGAATACCACCTTTGGCCATTGTTGGATCCCTTCCCGCCATAGTGATAAGGGAAGAGGACCCGGGCGACTACAATTAGAGGCTAGGCTACACTGTACAGAGGGATGAAAAACAAAGAGCAAAGCAAGAGAGGCAAGACCACCAGAGCGCCCTCACAAGGCAACTCACCACTGTAATAGTTCATTCACAAACCTCCACATGAGGCAATCCACCAAATTAGGAGTAGGGTTTTACGCTTCGCAGCGGCCCAGACCTGCATAAATCCTCATGTGCAATCTTATTCCTTGCAATCGTCCGTGATCATCATCCAAATCATCGAGTTGTGAACTTACTTGGGTTTTGAAGAGCCCGAGATGTGACACCATGTGCTCGTGCACCTCCTTCGTGAGGTGGATCGGGGGATCCTCGGGCACTGGGTCCATCATGCTGGAGAGGTCGAAGGCATGATCACGGTGATGCAGATTGGAGAAGACATGCGTCAGCATGCAGCCGAGGAGGTCACGCGCGCTTGACTTGATGTCCTCCTGCACATTGGAGACTCACGACTCTAGCGCCTCCACCACCTTCGAGAAGAAGTCATGGTAGCCACCATCACCATGTGCACGCGGCAGCTCCGGGACGTCCTCAACAAAGAAACGAAGTGTGCCGGCCGCACGACATGTGAGCCCAGAACTGGCCCACGCATTGCGCCTCCATCATGCATGCCCTTGCCTCGTTGTTCTGGGCCATTGGCACGGCATCGGTGGCTTCACCAACCTGAGCCTAAAGTGATGCCAGCTCTACCTTGACGTCCTTCTTGCTCGCAAGGGCACCCTGGAGCTCGGCCTCAACACCCTATATCGGGGCTTGGAGCACACTAAACTCCCCCTGGAGCACGTCGCAACAGAGGTGGAGGTGGGCCTCTTACCAGACCAGCTTGCCTTGGTACTCCACCAAGGCGGCCTCCCGGGCCTCCTCGCACACTACCATGAGGGTGGTCATCGGCAAGGACCCGGCCCTCCAGGGTCTCGAGGCGCCCGCTCACCGCCTCGCTGTTGAAGGCATGTCCGGTTGGCCTCCCACTCGCGAAGAGCCACGTCAGCCTCCCACTCGACGACAGCCGCTTCCCGGCGGGCCAGCTCTGCCTCACGCTCGACACTTGGTGTTGCATGGGCGGCACCCTCTTGGCCGTACCAAGCCGAGCGCGAGGGTGGGGGCCTCACCTGCAGGCAGCATGCGGGAGGAGGCCCCAGGCAAGGTCTCCCTCAGCCAATTGAGCATGGGCGCCCTCTGAATCTCGGTAGTCAGGCTCACTAACAAGGATGGAAAGCGCTTACTCGTCATTAGCGGCACATCGTTGTCGTGTTGGGGCCGGCATCGAAGGCCCTGCTTGTGCTCTAGCACTCAAAGTGTCCTTCCTCGCCGTGATGGGTGAGAACAGGAATACGAAGATGGTGTTCGTGTAGGGAACAAGGAGGGGCGATGGGGGTGTATGGTGGGAACTGCGTAATGGTGGTTTCGCCGTCTGGAATGAGGGTTTTCTACGTGGAGGTGCGGTTCTCGAGGCATCATGGGGGAGTCGAGGCGACGTGTGCCTTAGCACGCGTTGCGTGTCTAGACTGGCTCTCGGGCAGTTAGGTCCTGCATCACTTTGCCCTCCTAGCAGGTTGTGTCTTGTGCATCGCGGGCCCGGGGGCTACTGTCGGGCCTCAGGGACTGGGGATACCCAGCCCGGTCTGCCTATGGCCCAGGATGTGTAGGGGCTACCTTAGGTGCCGGGTGGCCCACCTACGAGCTTTAAGAGCAAGGTCCCCGTGAGCAGCCACACCTCGCGAGGCACGCAACGGTATCACCAACACGGGCCTCATGAGGAATCTTCGTTGGGCTGACCCCAAGTCCCTCAGGAGGCAAGAATGTATGGAGTTGGCCTAACGAGGCCTTACGCCCCTAGACCCGCACATGGGTGATGCGCTCCGTGCTAAACCATGCCAGGTGGCGTGCGAGAGGGTGCAGACAGAGAGGCTTTCCTTTTTGGTGATGGGGGAGCAACACCAGCTTGTGTGTTCCCAAAGCAACCCCCAAAGGTTGCCCTTCCAATGCAAGAAGACCACCACCAAGGGCTCAGCGTGATGGATGTCACCCCCGATCCAATAGGCGCGTCACGACGAGGAACTTTAGCTAGCGAAGACCACCTTTTGTCAGGATAAGCTACAAACCTCTCCCCCTTCAAATTGGCCATTGTGGCATCCCTTCCTGCTTGATATTTTGTGGTGAAGAGGACCAGACCAATATAAGGAGGGGACGGGCTTCCACACAATGGGACAAACCAGGGCTGGAAAGTACATGCCTTGTACACATCTTCTTGCTGAAGCAATCCACCAAACAGGGGTAGGGTCTTACACCGGGAGGTGGCCTGAACCTGGGTAAATTGTGTTTGTGTTGCTTGTTCATCTTACTTACTGCAAGTAGCCGTTGGTTCACCGTGAGGACGTGTTGTAGAGTAGGGCAAGACATTGAGTGCACCCCAGAGTTCGAACCTTCTGGGTATGCGGAGCCCTGATTCCGATGGTAATAGTACACACTATAGCTGCCCGAGACACTAGCATGAGCTATAGTGGGAAATACCTAACTCTAGCGGATTAGGACAGGTGCATTAAATGCATCGTGAGGTTGCGCGTTGGCGAAGTCTCCCGACAAGAATGGTATCTCCTTCTTTGTCGTCTGCCTAGCTACCTCTTATTATCTCGCCACGCCATAGGACAGGTGTCATTAAAGTTGTTCTAAATATTCCCAGCCGCCACAGTCCCCGACCAACTCCACCTAACTGCCTTCCCGCTCGCCACCTAGCCTATGTAGACAATCACCCTGATGACTGGGGGCAACGACCTGATGGGCAGAGGTCTTGGCGGGCGGGCGCTTATAACTAGATCTTCTGTCCTGGCAAGAAGGTTTGTCGGTCACCTTAGTCTTGGCTTGATGTTGCTTGGCGGTGAGTCCTCGCTGGCAAGGTCTCGCCGTCCCGGAGGCCGCGGTCGTTTGTGCACAAGTCTGGGGAATAAGGGCCCCATTTCTTAGTACACCGACAACGCCAAGGGGGGTAGGCGTGCCCTGATGCCTTTTGGGACCCTCATAGACCTCTATGACCTAATTCCACATCCATAAATTCTCTAAAATCGAGAAACCAACTGAGGGCCACCCGCAAAAAAATTATTTCGATAGGAGACCATCTAGACACCTTTTCCATTACTGTGCTGGAGGGGAAATCGACCACAAAGGCCATCTACATCAACCTTGTTAAGTCCATGATCATGCGTGAGTTGTCCACCACAGACCTATGGGTCCACAGCTAGTAGCTAGATGGCTTCTTCTCTCTCTTTGAACTTCTATACCATGTTCATCGCGATCTTCGTGGCGATCTATTCGATGTAATATTTTCCCTGTTGTGTTTGTTGGGATCCGATGAATTGTGGGTTTATGATCAGATTATTCATTGAAAGTAATTGAGTCTTCTTTGAATTCTATTATGCAAGATTATTATAGCTTCGTATTTCTATCCAATCTATCGGTTTGGTTTTCCAACTAGATTGATTTCTTCAGTGGGATTGGTGCGTTGTAATGTGTTTCATCTTGCGGTGCTCAATATTCCATTGATAGAACGGAGACTAAATATATTTGTATTGTTTCCATTAAGGATAAAATGACGGGATATAAACATATTGCTTGTCTTATTTTGTTTACACCATGTCACCTTGCTCCAAGCCCTACTTTGTTTATCATGAACTTAATACCATAGATACATGTAGGAGTCGGTCGATTGGCGATGTAATAGTAGCAGATGCAAACTTGTTTTAGTCTACTTGTTTATGGACTTAATACCTATATAGATGATTATTTTCATGAATAACATGTCCTAACTATGCACTATTCTCTCCATTTCACAACAGTCATTTATCTACCCACCTTATGCTATTTTCGAGAGAGAAGCTTCTGGCGAAAACTATGGCCCCTGGGTCTACTTAAACACACATACAGAAAACCAAAAAAAAAAATTCTTCAATTTATTTACTTTTATTTTATTATGCCTTTATAATGTCCATTTCTATCAAGATTTAATCCTTGCAAGTAACCAGATCAAGGGGCTTGACAACCCTCTTGCCCGCATTGGTTGCATGCGTTTGGTTTTCTGTATGTAGGTGTTGTTGAAAGGACTTTCCTTGGTTCCCCTATTGGTTCGATAACCTTGGTTCTCACTAAGGGAAATACTCATCTCTACTGTGATATCTCTCCTCTCATCTTCGGTGAAAATACTAATGCAGCTCACAAGTAGCAGTAATAGGAGCCCACGGTGCTTACCTAGGTTCAGGCCCTCTCAATGGAGGTACAATCCTACGTCCTGTTTTTATTGTATTATTGGTGTAGCAAGGAACAGAGTTGATCTACCTCAAGATCGTATGTTTTGGGTGTAAAACAATAGGGGTGATGATGAATGTCTATGGATATCCTCTCGGGTTAAACCCTCTAGCTTATAGTATCTAGGGTTACATGAAGGTCAGTTATCATCTAGAGATTAAATGCTGAAAATATCATCTCTTCTTTGCATACATGATAGGTCTTCGATGGAGTGCGATGTGCTCATGCCATGGCCTGAGGGCCTCGGAAGTACTTCCTTGCTACGGGCTTCCAGTCAGGCTCATGGACTAGACCACGTCGGATAGGACCCCTAGTCCAAGACACCGTCACCCAGCAACACTGAGACTATAGCTTCTCATGTTGTTTCTATATCCGATCTATCTGGAATGAGAGACAAACTGAAGGGTGTGCTTACACATTCTGAAGGTACATTAAACTGTCCAACAACCTAGGTTTACCCCCCTCCCGGATAAGACAAGAGACTCTTGTTGGACAATGTCCCATTAAAGTCGGTTGTGTGAAGTGCCTTGTGATTGAAGTAATGCTTGGATTCATGGAATTTTCCGTGAAGAATGTCCAAGGGGACTATGATAAGGAGAGGTCCTTGCCAAGGAATGAATTAGACATCTTGTAATAGATCCCTCGACTACGCCCCACCCCCACAAAAAAAAGAAACACCCAAGTGGCGCCCTTGAACTGGTGACTCCCTTGTTGCCATAGTAGATCTTGCGTGCTTCCCCAAGGAACATATATTCCTAGTCCAATGGCTGAAGCATCAACCTGTGAACTGCTCGGTTGACTTCCTGTAGTACATACCACATCATCGTCTGCTCCTGAGAAACCTATCGCAAGGCCTACAACTCCTAAAGCCGCACCATCGGTTTAGATGCCGACCACTAAAGTCGAAGGGGCATACACATTGGCATTGAATGCTCAGCAGAGAAACAAGGTGGAACCGCCTCCTAAGCAGTCAGAAAGTACGGATCGGTCTGCTAAGCAGTCTGAAAGTCCAGAACGACTAGCTAAGAGTCCAGCAATTCGCAGTCGCTTGATAGGCATACCAATGTGTTGGCACTGCCTGCTAAGAAAACCAACATGTTGTCACACCTTCCTTAGCACAACGACGCGTTGGCACCACGTGCACTGAAGCCCGGAATAATTTCAATGCTTGGGCAGCATTTCGTCACCTCTTCTACTACAGCTTAGCAGCCCATCATAGTAGCACCATTGTGTCGATAGTCAATCGTAGTTTCACCAGCTTCCCAGCACCACATTGTTCATGTATCCATACCTCAAACTAGAAGTGCTTCATCTAACAAGTGGAAATTGGGCACGATTGCAAACATGAAGAAGGCCCCCCCAAACTAGAGGACGATTGGGACCAATAGCCTCCTACTAAAAGGACTCCTCGCCCAGAATGAAATTAACAACATGTTGTTTAAAGGGCTGTTTAATGAAGGTTCTGGCGCCATGGTTGATGACACATTTGATATGCTACTTGGTTGTCGTAATGAAGTCCCATTTGAAGCAAGCAAGTGCAAGCATGGCCAACCATTTATTGTTAGCAAATACTTTGAAGAGTGCATTTCTAGTTGCCCCAAGTTACATAAATATTGCTTGTAGGAAATATCATAAAGATAATATAATAACATTCTCCAAGTCCTCTACGACATGATGCATTTCTCTCACGTTTTGGATACCATCAGTGTTGAATTCGAGGACTTTCATATCTTCTTCAACTTTGATCAGCTCTTTGCCACTCTTGTCAAATGCTTGATGATGTAAGTATTTCACAAACTTTGATCAACTTCTCCATACAAGGTTGTAAATGAAGAAAAAAGCTAACTATATTGTATTCCTCTCAGGGATTGACGATGTAGAGATCTTGAAGGGCGCATGCGTATTTCAAAGATCCCGATTTAGCAAATGACACTTTATCAAATAACAATGGTCCACATAATGATTCCATTTAACATGTCATTCTTATCTTGCATCAGTTACACATACGACAATTCTTTCCATGGCCATATCATGAAGGGTTAATTAAATAGACCACCACGCATACGTTGATCGTCCTTCCATTTTCGACATAGTTCATAAGTTCATGGTTTTCTTAAACCGTAGCCATCACCGTATCTTGGTGGCCATTGTTCCAAACTGCAACACAGTTTACTACCTGGAGTATCTCGGAGAGTCAAATAAGCCTCAAGATCTGAATCATCTTCAGGATTTCATGGATAAGTATTGAAAATCTTTCATGTTCATATGTTGTATTCATATATGGTTCAAGAATTGAGTATGTGAAATTCATATTTTTTTGCAATATATTGTCAAGGTACATAACTTTAGGAGGATATGGTTTGACCGCCAACTACCTCTGCAACACGAGATCGTTTCTCAGAAATGCTACTAAGATGTTCAAGTTCATAATTAAACCTCTATCTATTTCTATCCAAAGGCAAAAAAAGAAACAACCTACACCGTTTAGGTTGTTCCTAACAGGGCAAATACATTGATAGAGGTGAAGTTGTCCCTGTCTTTCGATAAGATCACTGGTACCGTTAGGTGCTATACAAATGGTTTTTGACCCCTTTCCTCGATGTAGTACAGAACCGTCGCCTTGCATGTGTGTACGATAGGGGTGGGGTCATCCCACACGACATCGAAGCATCGTTTGCGATGGTGTGAGCGCATGCTGATGATTTGCCTAACATTAATGTGTGCGAAGTCCTAGCCTATCCCAGACGCCACACTTTGCTGTTATGTTTTTGGTCAAGCAGACATCCGAGATGATGGCACAAATATATTGGTGTGCGATAGTTATTCGGATTGGACACGCAAAACATATGTGAATCGTCTTCAAATCCTCCTACATTACACATGCACGCTGGTTCGTAACAGTTTCTGCTGTTAACGGCAATCACACCCAGTTACAGCATGGAAACACGTGTGTGATAGTGCGGGCATCCAACACACATAAAATATGTGACTATGTGTTGTTAAGCTGATAATCACACACACGATTATTCAAACAATCATGTGTGACGTATGACACCATCACACATGGTTTAATCATTCTAGATGTGTGCGCTGTAGTTTATTACATAATAGCTTATTTTGATTAATTTTTTATTAGAATTGGACACTACAAATTTGTAAATATGAAATGTGGATTTCACATCCATCAATACATACCCTAATTACTGATAACCTACAAGTGCAAGGGACAGTTTGTAGCCTTTTTCGATAAGTAAGAGTGTCGGACCCAACAAGGAGCTAAAGGTAGAGCAAACATTCCCTCAAGTTCTATCGACCACCAATACAAATCTATGCACGTTAATTCTTGCTTTACCTAGAACAAGTATGAACCTACTCTGCAGGAATAAAACTAGAAGTACTTTGCAAGATAATAAAGAACATGGAAATAAAATTTATGTGTTGTTTTAATAAAAGAACTATAAAAGTAAATAGCTTAGTAGAAAGGTTTATCTATAACACAACAGAAAGATTGTCCCTGGGAAATTGAATATAATATGATAGATACTTGTTATATGCAATGAGGGAGAGGCATGAGCTAACACACTTTCCATACATGGATCATATGCACTTATGATAGGAACTTTAGCAAGCATTCGCAACTACTAGGGTTCATTAAGGTAAAACCCAACCATAGCATTAAGTACCAAGTCCCCTTTACTCCCATACCGCAACAGCCCTCCTACTCGGGTTTGTGCTTCTGTCACACATGCAACCCACCATAGGAAAATCATGAACATATTGCAACAACCTAACATGGGGATCCATCACGTTTGTGCGACACGGAGGGAACAATTGGACAACACCATATCAACATACTACTCATATCAATAACATCATACCACAATTAACCCATAGGACAAAATAGATCTACTCAAACATCATAGGATAGCCAAATATCATAGGGAAATAATATATGGAGTTTAGCACCATGTTTAAGAAGAGATTATAGCGGGGAATAGTAGTGTTACATCGATGCATAGAGAGGGAGATAGTTAATGTTGACGGTGGCGAAGTTGTTCGCGTAGATTGTCATCATGATGATCGGCCCGTCGGCATTCCAGCGCCACTAGGAGAGAGGGGGGAGAGCCCCCCTCCTTATTGTTATTCCTTGGACTTCCCCTTGATGGGAGGAGAGATCCCCCTTTGGTCCATGGCCTCCTGGAGATTGGATCTCCCTCTCTGTTCTCTTCTATTTTGTGTTCCTATTTTCTGGCCAAAAACCGTTTCTTATATTCCCGGAGATCCGTAACTCTAATTACGCTGAGATTTTAAAAAGATTTTTCCAAAAATTAGCTGCCTTGCGTCTGAAGGAGAGCTCCAACCGACGTAGCACATGAGCATAACCCACCAAGGTGCGGTTGGGCTCCTTGGCGCATCCTGGTGTATCGTGCTCGCTCTGGGCCTCTGTTTGCGTTGATTGCACTTCCCAAAATTCACAAATATTCCAATATAATTCTCGTAAATTTGTATCATGTTTGGACTTCGTTTGATATGGAATTTCCGCAAAACAAACACACAAAGAAAACACGAAATGGCACTAGGCACTCGATCAATAGGTTAGTCCTATAAATCATATAAGTGGTTACGAAAAGTATGTGAAAGTTGTATAATATTAGCATGAAACAATCAAATATTATAGATACAATGGAGACGTATCAGCATCCCAACCTTAATTCCTGCTCATCATCTAGTAGGTAAATGATAAAAAGATATTTTTTAATGTGAAATGCTACCTACCATAATGTTGATCATATATCTAATCATGGATTGAATATTAAGAGAAAAGTGATTCAAAGAAATAGTCTATCATTTGACATAAAGACATTAATAGTTGGGCATCCCAACAAACAATCATGTCTTTCAAAATATAAAGGCTAAAAAGGCTATCCCTACAAAATCATATAGCCTTGTCATGGTCTGTATTCTTAACACAAAGTATAAATCATGTACTACCCCGGTGTCAGCCAAGCAATTGGTTCATACTTTTTAACACGCTTCAGCATTTTCAACTCTCATGCAATACATGAGCGCAAGCCATGGATATAGCACTATCGATAGAATAGAATATGCTTGTAGGTTTCGAAGGGGTAAAAGCACAGAAGAAAGTCTCGCATCAACTCAGCATATCAACGGGCTATGTAGATGCCCATCAATAGATATCAGTGTGAGGAGTAGGGACTTCCATGCAACGGGTGCACTAAGAGCTATAAGTGTATGAAAGCTCAATATGAAAACTAAGTGGGTGTGCATCTAACTCTATAATAAAAAATTCCCACTAGTATATGAAAGTGACCACATAGGAGACTCTCTATATAAAAACTTGGTGATATTTGAAGCACAAGTGTGGAATTAGCATGCCCCTTCTCTCTTTGTATCTCATTTTGTCATTTTTTTATTTTTTTTCTCTTTTTCTGCTTTTTTTCTTTTCTTGTCCAAAGCCTCATCCTGACTTGTGGGGGAATCATAGTTTCCATCATCCTTTCCTCAGCGGGACATGCTCTAATCAGGAATAATGATGATCATAACACTTCCATTTACTTACAATTCAGTATTACAATGATAGTAGAACAAAGTATGACTCTATATGAATGCAATGATCTAGCATAGCAAAGATATCAAAAAATAGACAAGCCATGGAGTGCAAGGACTTAGTTGTGAGGCCATCGCCAATTGGTGGTGACTCAAAGAGATTGAACGAGAACAGGAAGCGGGTTTACCCAGGTTTGCCCCTCCAATGGAGGTAATAGCATATGTCCTACTTTGTGTCTATATTAATCGATGTCTCAATTACAAGGTGATACGTCTCCAACATATCCATAATTTATGAAGTATTCATGGCATATTAACCTATGTTTAAAATACTTTTATATGGTTTTGATGCACTTAATATGATTTATTTAGAACTAACCCGGACTGACATTGTTTTCAGCAGAACAACCATGTTGTTGTTTTTGTCTAGAAAATGAAACTTTTTGACGATTTGTTTTGTAACAAAATAGGCACTATATGCTTTGTGGGAGGGCCAGAAGAGCCACGAGGTGGGCCCAACCCACCAGGCCGTGCCAAGCCCCCAAACCGTGGTCTGGTGTATCGTGCTCAACTCGTGGCCATCTCCTCGTGAAACCAATGCCAAAAATTTCTATAAATATACAAACCATCATAAATAACTATTGACTTCTTGTTCCGCTGCCGCAAGGCCTCTGTACCGATGAAAAACCAATCTAGAAAGAAAACAGTACCCTGCTGGAGGGGGTAGATCATCTCAGGTGGCCATCTTCATCATCCTGGCAGAGTCCATGATGAGGAGGGAGTAGTCCACCCTCGAGGCTGACGGTTTGTACCAGTAGGTATGTGTTTAGTATCTCTCCCTCATGTTCTTGAGATGGCACGATCTTGATGTATCACAACCTTTGTTAATATAGTTGGATCATATGGTGTGTTTCCCTCCCTATCTTATTGTTATGAATTGTGTTTTCCCTTTGAGATTTCGTTATGTTGGATTGAATATTGGATTTGAGAACACTTTATATATGTCTTGCATGAAGATACCCATAGTGACGTCGGTGTATTCGAGTGATTAACTTGATCTATGTCTTGGTACTCAACTTGCGGATTCCTGAAATGACATTGGGGTAATCTATGCATAGGGGTTGATACACGTTCTTGTCCTAGGTTCTCCGGTAGAAATCTTGGGGCACTCTTTCAGGTTCTTTGTGTTGGATTGTGTATTATGAAACTGAAATTGTTTGATGTGTATCATATAATTAACTCATGGATACTTCTGGTGACATTGGAGTATCTACGTAACATTAGACTTGGTTGATCCATATCATATGGTGTTATTCTAGTACGAACTCTTAGATAGATCGATTGGAAAGGATAACTTGGTTATTTTAGTACGAACTCTTTGATAGATCGATCGAAAAGGATAACTTTAAGGTGGTTTCATACCCTACAAACAAATTCTTCTTATGCCCTCCACTAGATAAGAACAATCGTGTGATCATTCATTGCACGTTGAGGGATGGTTATGTGATCCAATTATATTAGCATTGTTGAGGGATCACACTAGCGAAAGTAAAGACCCTAGGCCTTGTTTTCAAGCATTGAAATACTGTTTGTGATCACTTTTGTCACTTGCTACCTTTTTGTTTTTCTATTTTCAAATTAAAAAATCAATATTGCACTTGTATCACCATTTCTTGGCCAAACTAGTGCACCTATACAATTTTCCATTGTATTGGGTGTGTTGGGGACAGAAGAGATTTCTTGTATTTGATTGCAGGTTTGCTTGAGAGAGCCCACCTTCATCCTACACCTCCCATGGATTGAGAAACCTTAGGTCATCCACTTGAGCAAAAAATTGCTACTGTCCTACAAAACTCTGTGCTTGGAGGCCCAACACCAGTCTACAAGAATAAAGTTGCATAGTAGACATCAAGCTCTTTCCTGGCGCCGTTGCCAGGGAGGTTAGTGCTTTAAGTTATAGCTTTAGATCTTGAAGTTAAATCTATTAGTTTCTTGTTTTTCACTAGTTTGGTTTTATAAAAGAAAACTACAAAAAATGGAGTTTAGGGTGCATCAATTTTTTTGTCTCTTTAATGTCTTTCGTGAAAATGACGGTTCAGAAAATCATGCTCAATTGGTAGAGGAAGAATTTATGAAAATACTTGATGATATTTCATTGAATGATGAGCATGATAGGAATATTGTTATTATGAATTCTATGAATATCCAAAATACTAATGATGATTGCACTAGTCATGAGACAATGTTTCTTATAAGCATGTCAATTTTTGTGGAGTGCATAAAGTTTGTGAAGACGTGCCTTATATGGAGGATATATTTTGTAAGAAGCACAAACATGATAGAACCAAATTTTTTCTCAAAGTTATAGATGAACTTTCTACAAAATGATGCTCTCTTTGTCCTATTACATGTGAACTTGGCAATAAAGTTGGTGATCTTATTTTCCAATGCAAACTTTTTCATGATCAAATCATGGACAAATATCGTAATGACTTGATCACCCTTGGTCTTTATATTGAGCTTTATAAATTTTTGGAGAGTGAAGAATTGACTCATAAAAATAGTTGTTTGAAGTATTCATTATCATGGACGACATTGAAACGAAACTAAAGAATATGTACATGTTTTGCACGGTAAATTGCAATGAGAATGCTTATATTGCCAACTATAGAAAGATAGGAAAACCAATAGAATATAAAATGAATACTAATGAAAGGGTAAATATTTCCACTTTATTTCCTATTGTATCTCATGGTGTGATAGGTTACGGGGAGGAGCTCCCTATTCAACGAATCTCATCAATAAGAAGCCCGAAAAGATTAATTAAACCCACACATGATGTGGTGAAGAAGAAGAGAAGAAGAAATTGTAAAGGTAAAAGAGTACCTCTCCAAAATTATTTTAATCCTATTATTGTTGTACCTCACGAGGATGAATCAAAAATAATTGTGGAAGATGATACACTTGATGATAATATTGTTATGCCTATTGGTTGTTTTGATGACTATGATTGGGAAGATAAAGATACTTCTTATAATATTCAAAATCTTATTGGCACCAACTTGGTAAATTATAATGATAATAATTGTTATACTATTGGTGCTATTCATAATATTAATGGTCAGAGTGATTACGCTTATGATATGTCAAGCCACAAGCTTGGGGATGTTATGCTTAATGAAGATGATTTTTTTAGTTCCCCTACTTTTGAATGATCAAATTTCTTATGATGATTGCCTGCCTCCTATTTGTGATGATTATGATATTTATGAAATTGTGTTTGGAAGAGTTTCAATTTTAGATTATTATTATCCCACAATTTGGAGGGTGTTGAATTTTATTATAATTATAAAAGTGTATTTGGAGAGTTCATCACTTTATTTATTGATGATTCCACTA
Organism: Hordeum marinum; assembly: GCA_022496015.1. Classification (NCBI taxonomy): domain Eukaryota; kingdom Viridiplantae; phylum Streptophyta; class Magnoliopsida; order Poales; family Poaceae; genus Hordeum; species Hordeum marinum. Next base: position 144,410,811 of record CM039672.1, read on the forward strand.
TTTCGAAAGAAGTTTCACTTGACGATGATGAGAACAACGTTGCTACTTATGATGATTATTGTGATGATACTAATGTTATAAAAAGTAGTGATGATTACTGTCATAATTTGAATATCCTTTTACTGAACATTACTATTTTAATGTGGAAACAATTTATAGTATGCAAGTCTCATGTGATGCTCCCACTATTATGAATGAGAAGAATTTTGCTTGTCTGGGTAGTAATAAAAATTCCATGCTTGTGAATCATGAAAAGAATGATATATGCGATATTTTCATTTTTGGATTCCTTCATGATGCTTCTGAAAATTATTATGAGGGAGGAACATATGCTTGTAGGAATTGCAATAGTATTAAGTTTCTCCCTATGTGTTCAAAATCTTGAAGTGATGCTTGTTTTGCCTTCCTATGCAAATTGATACTTGATCCCATAAATTGTTTGTTCACAAAATCCATATTCATAGGAAGTGGGTTAGACTTAAATGTGCTTGAAATGTGATTCATGATGCCCTTTTGCATACTTCGATTACTATTCTTACACGAGCATCATTGAAATCATCATGCCTAGCAAAAACGCATTAAAGAAAAGCTCTTGTTGGGAGCCAACCCAACACTTTTATCTTCTATTCTTATGTTTTCACATGATTAAGATATCGTATTAATCATGTTTTGTGTCTTTTATTTCAATAAAGTGCCAAGTAAAGGCTTTGGGATAGTGTGGATACTTGCTTGTTTGCTTCTGTGCAAAAAAAAAAGTTTTGCGTCCAGTATATGAATTATCTGATTTTACTTGTGCGTCAAAAAATTCTGAATTTTTTACACACAATTTCTATGCAAATTATGTTTTTTCCTAATTTTTGAGACGTTTTAGAGTCAGGGAAGTATGTTGATCATTCAGATCTTTACAGATTGTTCTATTTTTGACACATTCTGTTTTGCATGCATAGTTTGCTTGTTTCAAGTCTTTCGATGGCTTATATTTGGAGATATAAATTGTGGTAATGATGGAATATAGTAGTTATTATTTGATAACAATTATGAATCTTGCCTTTATAGTATCTAAGTGAATGGTCTATCTTTACTACACTAACCCATCTCACGAAGTTCCGTTAGGTTTTGTGCGATTGAAGTTTTCAAGTTTTGAGTGAGGTACCGATATGAGGTGAATAAGGAGCAGCAAGGAAATGTGCTTGGAGATGCCCAAGGCACCCCAAGGTAATATTCAAGGAAAACTCAAGCGTATAAGCTTGGGGATGCCCCAGAAGGCACCCCCTCTTTTGTCTCCAACATTATCGGTACATCTTACTTGGAGCTATATTTTTATTCGTCACATGATATGTGTTTTGCTTGGAGCATCAATATAATTTGTTGTTCTATGTTAGATGTTATTTAGTCTTATTTTCAATAAAAGCTTCCAAGAATTGCATTAGGATGTTCGCTTTGCATTTTTTGATATGTGTTGTGTAAAAACAAATACTTTTTCCGTAGTGTATGAATTTTCATATTTTTCTGGAACATGAAAAGTTTCTGAAATTGTTACACAATATTTTCATATAAAATCTTTATCGCGTTGTAAATTTTCAAAATGATTTGAGTTACATAAGTACACTGCTTTAATAAATTGCTACGAATTGTTTTATTTGGACATATTGTTGTCATAGTTTCGTTATCTACTTATCCTATACTTTCCTTAGCCTATATTGGTAGATATAAATCATGGAAAGATAAAATTATTGGTAGATATATAATTATTGTGCAACTTGTCTTGACAGTACATGAAGTGCTGATTTATTCTTATGTACACTAACCTATGTCACGAGTTTTTTCGAGTTTTGTGTGGATGAAGGTTTTGAGAATAGGTGAAACCATGATATAAGAGGATTGAACGAGATACAAAAGATCAAGATTGGTGATGCCCAAGGCACCCCAAGTAAATATTTCAAGAACTCTCAAGCATCTAAGCTTGGGGATGCTACGCATCCCACCTCTCTTCATCAACAATTATCCGTTAACCTATGTTGAGCCTAAATTTTATTCATTCACATGATGCGTGCTATTCTTGCAGTGCTATTTTTCTTTTTATTTCTGTTTAATAAAACAGTCAGATCTGAAAATATTTATTGATAGAGAGCCCTCACATAGGTACTTGATTGGTTACCTACTCATTGATCTTCACTTATATCTTTTGAGAGTAGTTTGATGTTTACTCTTGTGCTTCACTTATATCCTATGAGTAAATTGTCAATGAATTGAATATCATAAATATGAAATTATCAGTGTGCTTTATGTCTAGTAGTAGATTCACATTGGATTTAGAAAGTAAAATCTATTGAAGTTTGACAGTCGCAATATTGGTCATACAAGCAATTCATGAATGATTAGTATAAGGAAGAGAACTTTCACATACAAATATTTTATCTTGCAAATCTTCTATGATTTTGAATACCCATTAATTATTTGCAAACTTGAGCAATTTTTTGAAGTTGGACAAGGAAGACAACGTAGAGTTATGGTTGTGTATATTTGCATAGTAGTTATATTGTTATGGATCCTCCAACATGTGGTGCTTTTTCATAACCTTTTGCTAGCCAAAAATTCGTACTAAGTAGAGATACTACTTGTGCATCCAAATCCTTGAGACAAGATGTTCCATGAGAGTCCACCATACATACCTATATATGGTATTTCATTGCCATTCCAAGTAAATTTGCACGTGCCACCTCTAAAATTTCAAAAATAACATATGATTTGTGTGCCTGGACCGCTCATGGAGCGATAGGGGGCGGTCAGTATCTTCCATGTTAAGCGGGTTATTATCATGAGGAGTGTTTATTCACTCGTCCTTGCACAAGAGGGGCAATAATAAGGATTGCCAGTCCTGAAATAAAAAAATACAAATGATTAAACATAACTCCCGTAGGAATGTTGTTGGTATGGACAGTACCTGTGGATTCTGCTAGCCGTGGGGTGTGATTGTTGGTGCAGGGGGGAGTAAACCTTTACTTTTACTGCTTGGCAACCGCCTCTAATGTGTTTAACATGGAAGATATTGATAAATCTTCGTCGTAAGATTGATAGGAAGGGTGCACCTCCCAAAATTATATTTATCTATGTTTTAAACTATGGGCTCTAGCACATATGCAAATCCCTACTTCCCTCTATGAAGGGACAATCTATTTACTTCCATGTTATTTACTTTTCATGTTGAGTTAACCTCTTATTCCAACCTAATTCTATTAGTTGGCAAGCATCTTGTGGTGGGGAAAGATCTAGGCACATATGTCCAGTCAAATATATTTGACCATGACTTATTATTGTAGACCATTATTTTATGATAAGTATGGTAGGAGGCGAAATGTTAAGCCCCTATCTTTCTATGTGTTTGATGGATGACATTTGTTCTCAAAATATGCTTTGAGTACTAGGAATCATAGAAGACTATACGATGATTGAGTATGTGGATCTCTTACTTAGACTTTGTGAAGAATAAGTTGAATTGCAATTCTTTGGTGACTAAGAACATAGGCAGTTACGTTTCAAGAGAATTCTGTTTGAACCATAACATGTGAATTGATTGCTACTTTATCATGATGAATTTTATGGGAAAGAGTTGTTGTTATGATGCTAGGAAAAGTGGTTGAAATTATCATTGATCAAGCTTATGCACTACGCTAGCATTCACACTTCATAAATTATTATTTTTATCATTTACCTACTCGAGGACGAGTAGGAATTAAGCTTGGGGATGCTGATAGGTCTCCAATGTATCGATAATTTATGAAGTATTCACGTATATTTACAATACTTTTATATGGTTTTGATGCACTTTATATGATTTAATCAGAACTAACCCGTACTGATGCTATTTTCATCAGAATTATCGTCGTGCTGTTTTTGTGCAGAAAATGAAATTTCTCGGCATCGCCTCAAACTTTTTGATATTTTTTTGTATGTAAAGAGGAAGTAGAAACTTTGCGGGAGGGCCAGAAGAGGAACACTGGGAACAATCCACGAGGCCGTGCCAGGCCCCCAAACCGTGGTCTGGTGTATCGTGCTAACCTCGGGGCCCATCTCCGCGTGAAACCAATGCCAAAAATTCCTATAAATATAGAATCCATCATCAGTAACCCTAGACTCCTCATTACGCCGCCGCAAGCCCTCTGTATCGGTGAAAAACCAATCTGGAAAGAAAACAGTACCCTGCGGGAGAGGGTATATCATCTACGGTGGCCATCTTCATCATCCCGACGGAGTCCATGATGAGGACGGAGTAATCCACCCTTGGGGCTGACAATTTGTACCAATAGCTATGTTTTCAATCTCCCTCTCTCCCATGTTCTTGAGATGGCATGATCTTGATGTATCATGGGCTTTCTTAATATAGTTGCATCATATGGTGTGTTTCCCTCTCTATCTTGTTGTGATGAATTGAGTTTTTCATTATGTTGGACTGAATATTGGATTTGAGAACACTTGATATATGTCTTGCATGTGGATACCCGTAGTGACATTGGGGTATTCAAGTGATTCACTTGATCTATGTCTTGGTACTCACCTTGCAGACTCCCGAGGTGACATTACGGTAATCTATCAATAGGGGTTGATACATGTTCTTGTCCTAGCTTCTCCGGTAGAAATCTTGGGGCACTCTTTGATATTCTTTGTGTTGGATTGAATATTATGAATCTGAAATTGTTTGATGTGTATCATATAATTAACTCTGGATACATTTGGTGACATTTGAGTATCTAGGTGACATTACAGTTAGTTGATGTGTATCATATGGTGTTATTGTAGTACAAACTCTTACATAGATCGATCGGAAAGGATAACTCATTTGCTTTAGTATGAACTCTTGGATAGATCAATCGAAAAGATAACTTTAAGATGGTTTCGTACCCTAGAAACAATTTATTCTTATGCTCTCTGCTAGATAAGATCTTTGGAGTGATTATTCGTTGCTCGTTGAGGGATGGTTATGTGATCCAATTATATTAGCATTGTTGCGAGATTGCACTAGCGAAATTATGGACCCTAGGCCTTGTTTTCAAGCATTGCAATACCGTTTGTGCTCGCCTTTGTCGCTTGCGACCTTGCTATTTTTATATTTTCAGAATACAAAAATCAATATCTACTACCATTATTGCACTTGCATCGCCATCTCTTCACCAAAGTAGTGCACCTATACAATTTGCCATTTTATTGGGTGTGTTGGGGACAAAAGAGATGTCTTGTATTTGATGGCAAGGTTGTTTGAGAGAGGCCAGCTTCATCCTTCACCTCCCACGGATTGATAAACCTTAGTTTATCCACTTTAGGGAAAATTGCTACTGTCCTACAAAACTTTGAGCTTGGAGGCCTAACAAGAATCTACAAGAATAAAGTTGCATAGTATACATCACAAGGATGAGGAATCGCTAACCTAGCTTTCGAGGGTATCTTACTTGAGTTTATTAGCCTTAGGGGGTCGTCTTTATATACAGGTCGAGACCCTGAGTCTTACAAGAGTCTGCGTCATATTATGACCTTGTGGCTTAACACGTCTCTAACTTGTATTATCTCTCAAGCAAGGAAAGTATTCAGCGTCTTTCACCTTTGGGGCTCCAAGACGTCGTGTTCCTATGTTGGGATACCATACAACTTACTGATAAATCATCTTATCTTCTCTATCATCACAACACGGCCCGTCTTGAGCATAATCACTAACTGCCAATATGTTGACCCGGCCCATTAGGCGGGTCACACCATGGAGTTATATCCCCGACATTAGGACCCATGTTGATTTGAATTCGTTCATGTCAATCTTCCTTGACTTCATCAGACGGCTTATCTTCTGCTTATATTTATGTCTTACCAGTGTCTTCTAATGCCGGCTTATGATATGTGCGGGCTTGAAAGTTTTCCAACGTCCACCAACCAATGACGTCACACCTTAGAGACTCAGTGGTTAGTGGTGACGTCTTGACGAATTTGACAGTATCCACAGTTCCTGAAAATCGAGGCGTCCTCTCTTCTGGAATTTATGGTGTCGCCTTTTTGCGCCTGCCGTTTCTCCTTCTAGTTTTTCATTATTAACTACTTACCAAAAGGTTCCTTTTTCAATTTCACCTCGCCCCTCTTTCTTCTTCTTCCTCGCGCTCAAGTGCTCCAGTGAACCGCTGTTCGCTCACCGCCAAAGATCATTTTTGCGAACGCCACGATGCCAGCCCTCCCTCGAATTCGAACTGCTCGTTTGATCACTCGTCTTCTCCGCCGCCGATTCCTTCTGGGAGGTAACCTCCTTTCCTCTTTAGATCCACATTAGTTCGTCAGAGTTCTTCGCGTATCGAGTAGTTCTTCTCAAAGTTGCTACCATTGTTTGTTGAACATCTCCAACTCCGTGATTTGCTTTGGAGAAATAGAGCAGTTTGAATTAGAGATCCATTTCCTTTATAATATCCCCAATTCTCCCCTTAGAATCCACACATTAGGTCATTGTTGCTTCCCAAGCTATGCACTAGGGTTAGAGAATATCTTTTGTTTTCCAAATCTCTTGTATATCCATAATTATAGTTGGTCCCATAGAAGCATGTTTCCTTCCGTACTTAGTGAAAACTAAATGCTTTATGCTTCAGAATGAAGTGGCCATATGTTTTGTCAGCTTATAGTTTTAACCCGACATGCTTCAATTTTGCCAAATCAACCATGCTCGAGTCATAGCCACATACATGTTTTCAGAGCATCTTGCTCAGAGTATTATTTAAGACGCCCATTTTAATTCCATTCAGGTAGCTCGCCATGTCAAAAACAACCTCTTGCAACTGGGTGCCTTCCCAAGTCCGCGAAGCAATCCTTCAAGATTACCAGAAACAAGGATATTTACCACCTAAGGAAATATTTGGTTGGCGGCCCCCATTTGGAGAAGAGATCCCTAATTCGGCAGATGGGGAGGTGGTGATTTTCTTGGACCATCTTCTCAGAGGTTATTCACCCCCGGTTCAAAATTCTTTTGGGATGCCTTGCTTTTCTTCAATCTTCATCCTCACGGCTTGGCTCCCAATTCCGTGTTAAACTTCTGCCAGTTCCAAGTACTCTGTGAGGTGTATCTCCATATAGAACCCTTTGTCTCCATTTTTAGGGAGTTTTTCCCCTTAAACCGCTAAACTGAACGCACTGATGGCCCTAGTCATAAACTCGGTACGATCTCAATATATAGGAGGAGAGATGTTCTAGTTCTGCTGCCACGTTGCCGAGTCACCCAAAGGGTTGGAATAAGAACTGGTTCTACTATCAAGACATGACCCCAGCTGATGAAACCCCTTGTTAGGTTACAAGATGGACTGTCTTCCCGTGAACTTTGAACTGCCTGGCTGGGCTTCTCTAGAAGAGCGTGTGCAACACGCCCATATATACCCAAAGTTGAAGGCCTTTGTCACAGCCCGGGACCGACGCTCCAGAAGATTCCCCTTTTATTCTCTTCATGTGATTCGTCTGTGTGTCGCATTCATCATAGCATCATTCACATCATCTGCATAGCATCGTCACTTGTTTTCGAAAACTTGCATCCGTTCGTAGTCGTCGATTCTGTCCATTCTTATCGTTGCCCGTTTCGAGACCAACCACACACGCCCGCGCCCGTGGCATCGTTTAAAAACATTTTTGAAGCGCGCGAAAAATATTATCGGATTGGATCAAAACCTGTCATGCGGTCTTATTATACCGTAGGTAGACCTCCTGCCAAATTGTGTTGCATTCCGAGTTCGTTTGATACCCAAACGATCAACCGTACCAGTGCGGTCATCGGTTATTGGTCGGATGTTTTCAATGTTTTAAACCCATGTCACGGGCCACTATTCTTTCTCTCATCCCCACCTAGCCCATCGACACAGCCCAACACCAACCTACCTAGCCTACCCTGCGACCGGAGCCATCCGATTATGTTCGGAGGGCTTGAGTCAGTGCAAAAATCACCTAACCCTAGCTCGATTTGCTATAAATAGACCCTAGCCTCGCACCCTAACCCTCTTCCTCGATTTTTGTGCCGCCGCCAGATGACCCCTTTCCCCCTCCTGCCGCCAGGCCCTAGATCGACCCCTGGGAAGCCCATCTGGGCCCGGAACGTCGCCACCGTCCAGGGGGTGGAGCTCCCCCACACCCGCAGCCACGCGAGAGGAGCTCGAGCCCCTTCGCGCCGACCGTGCGGACTCTCGCCAGATCAACTGCCGTCTGGCCAGGTCGACCCCGCCGCCGTGCCCCGCGCCACCCAAATCTCTCCCTCTCCTTCTCCGGTTCTCTCTCCCTCCCTCTAATCTTTCTCCCTCGCGCGCCTCTCGCAGGAACCCGCCATGGATGATGGTCGCCCGTCCGTGCTGCCCCAAGGTCCCATGGCGTTGGGAACCGCTTCACCACGACCGGATCTGCCGCTTCCCATAGTCCCTTACCCGTTCGTGAGTCGCCAGAGTGCACCATCCACCGGAGTTGAAGCGCCTCCGCTGCTCTATTCGTGGGAGGACGAAGCCTCGAGCATTGACGAAGTGTGAGGCACTAGCGATCGTCCCGCTTGTGGGTTGCCCCTCCGCTCGGGGCCAAGCTCCCTCTGTCCCGGCCCAGCATCCCTAGGCCTGCAGCCTCCTGTTGAGCGCCCAGGCCACTCCGCCGACTGGGCCGAAAGCCCATGGTGAGCACCGCCTATCCCCCGCCTCGTGCACTGGTTAGTTATCCTCCGCCTATGCACTATTTCGGCTCGTAGCCAGATTCGGCCCATTGTAGTTTTTTCCACGTTCTACGATTTATCCAATTATCCGATGATTTTAGAATTATACAAAAACCCGTGTTTTTTAAATTGCTAATATCTAATTAACCGGGTATCATATGTAAAAACTTTATATACGAAACTTGACTAGAATTTTATGTAGTTTCACAATATCCAACTTTCACATGTGATAAAAATGTTTAACCTTGTTGTTTGCATTGATTTGCAGAAACGCCATGTTAACTGATTTATTACATAACTAATTAATTGTAGCTCCATTGAAAATGATTTATATATGTAACTTGCCTAGAAAAATGTGCAGAATCACATGGTGACATTTATTTTGCTATTTAACAACTCTAAAATTGTGTTAGGACAGATCTGGAATGGAATCTTAAATTGAATATGAGGTCATTCTGGAATTGTTATTCGTTGCTTTCGGCCTCATTTTAAATGCCTAGATGATATAGTTGTTCATGCTTCACCTCCTGGATGGTAAACAACGTTAACCACTTTTCTCATAATATGGAGAGTTATTATTTTCTTACATGTATGTTGTTCCTCTCCATTTAAAATTGCTTAATTCCATCTTCGCCTTATGCCATGACCACCCATGTTAAACTACATTTAATATTGATGATTACCTAACGAGAGTGAACTAAATAATTCGAACGTGGAGTTTCCTCAATATCCAACTCATTGCATATTGAACTTCACTTAATATGTAGTAGTTGTTTGTTGTTCTTGCCATGCCATGCCATGTGTTGCATATTAAACCGGACATGCATCATATTTTTCTGCACATCATGTCATGCATATGTTGTGGTGTACTGTGTGTTGATTGTGGTTTCCGGATTGCTTCTTCTCGATAGAGTTCTGAAAGTGTTCGGAGTGTGAGGATTCATTTGTCTACTTCACGGATTCGTTCTTGTTCCAAGCGGGATCTCAAGCAAGATGACACATTTTCCTGGATACCACTACTATCAGTGCCATGCTAGATTTCTCATTTTTTATTGCTATGTCTCGCTACCTACCACTTGTTTGTCAAGCGTCCCCACATTGCCATGATAAGCCTTTAACCCCTCTACATCCCAGCAAACCTTTGTTTGGCTATGTTACTACTTGCTCAGTCCCTCTTATAGCATTTCTAGCTACAGGTGCAATTGCTTCCATGTGTCAACATGGACATTCTTTTGTTATCACAATATTATTGCTATTTAATTTAATGCACTTGTACATTTGGTAAAGGGTGGAAGGCTTGGCCTTTTGCTTGGTGTTTTGTTCCACTCTTGCCGCCCTAGTTACTTGTGAACGGGTGTTATGTTCCGTAATTGAGCGCTCCTAACATGCTCGGGGTTGTTATGGGGACCACCTTGATTTTCGTTTTAGGATAAAGCTTGTTTGGCAAGGCCCAACATTGTTACTACATTTGCCTAACAATTAATAAACTTGCATAGGGACTTTTCGGACCCCGTGGACTAATCCACAACTCGGGCCAGTGCTCCTCATCAGTGTTGGTCCATCCCAGAGCGGCTTATTAACGCTACTCGTGTTGGAAATATGCCCTAGAGGCAATAATTAATTAGTTATTATCATATTTCCTTGTTCATGATAATCATTTATTATCCATGCTATAATTGTATTGATCGGAGACTTAGATGCATGTGTGGATACATAGTCAAAACCATGTCCCTAGTATTCCTCTAATAGACTAACTCGTTGATCAAAGATGGTTAAGGTTTCCTTGCCATTGACATGAGATGTCATTTGATAACGGGATCACATCATTTGATAATGGGATGGACAAGACCCAAACTAGAAACATAGCATATGATCGTGTCAGTTTAATGCTACTGTTTTTGCATGTCAAGTATCTGTTCCTATCACCATGAGATCATGCAAATCACTGACACCGGAGGATTGCCTTGTGTGTATCAAACATCGCAACGTAACTGGATGACTATAAAGGTATTCTACAGGTATCTCCGAGGGTGTCTGTTAGGTTGGCATCGATCAAGACTGGGATTTGTTACTCCATGTGACGGAGAGTTATCTTAGGGCCCACTCGGTAATACAACATCACAACAAGCTTTGCAAGCAATGTGATTAAGTGTTAGTCATGGGGTCTTGTATTACGGAACGAGTAAAGAGACTTGCCGGTAACGAGGTTGAACTAGGTATGGAGATATCGATGATCGAATCTCGGGCAAGTAACATACCGAAGAACAAAGGGAACATCATACGGGAGGGGTATTTCGAGCCAAGAGGCTTCATGGGCTGTAGGAGAGTAAATACCAGCCTTTTTTGGGCTGGTGGAAGTCCCACACAAGGCCCATGCGGCTGGGAGAAAAAGCCCAAAGGGAAAAAGGTGGAAAAAGGTCAAAAAAGGAGGAATCCTCGTCCTACTAGGATTGGAGGAGTATTCCTCCTCTCGTCCCCACTTTGGCCGACCCAAGGGCTGGCTTTTTGGCAGCCAAGCCTCCTCCTCCTCTCCTCCTATGTATACTAGAGTATTTTAGGGTTTTGGCACAGAATTTTCAGCCACATGTTACCCGTTCCTCTAGTGCATAGTTTCTCCTCTAGATCGGTTTTCTCCAGTGCTTAGGCGAATCCCTGCCAGAATAGCTCCACCACCATCGCCGCAGCACCGTCACGCTGCCGGAGAACTCTTCTACCTCTCTACTCCCTCTTGATGGATCAAGAAGGTGGAGATCGTCATCAAGCTGTACGTGTGCTGAACGTAGAGGTGCCGTCCGTTCGGCGCTAGATCGGAAGGATCGTGATCAAGATTGCGAGACGGATTGTGACGAGATCGCGGGACGGATCATGATGACATCGCGGGACGGATCATGATGAGATCGCGGGATGGATCGTGATGAGTTCGCGGGACGGATCGTGATTGGATCGCGGGACGGATTGTGATGAGATCACGGGACGCTTGGCGATAGGATCGCGAAGACCAACCGCGTTTCTTAACGCTTCCCTCTTAGCGGTCTACAAGGGTATGTAGATCTACTCTCCCTCTTGTAGATGCTCATCACCATGGATAGATCTTGCGTGTGTGTAGGAAATTTTTTGTTTCCCATGCAACGTTCCCCAACAGTGGCATCATGAGCTAGGTCTATGTGTACTTGAGATCTCGAGTAGAACACAAAGAGTTTGTGGACGTTGATGCTTAGATTGCTTCCTCCCTTGGACGGATTTTGGTTCAGCGATATTGTGAGATGAAGCGGCCCGGACCAATATTATTCGTACGCTTACGAGAGACTGGTTCCCTCGACCGCAAATTGTTGCATAGATGGCTTGCGGGTGCCAGTTTCTCTTACTTTAGTTGGATCGGATTCAACAAAGGTGGTCCTTCAAAATGTTGAAGAGCAACTAGTGTATCACCGTTGTGGTTTTTTGGTAGATGAGAATTGTTCTTGCTAGATACCCGTAGCAGCCACGTAAAACATGCAACAACAATTAGAGGACGTCTAACTTGTTTTTGCAGGGTATGTTGTGATATGATATGGCCAATTACGTGATGTGATATATGTGATGTATGAGATGATTGTGTGATGTATAGATTATCACGACTTGCATGTCGATGAGTACGGCAACCGGCAGGAGCCATAGGGTTGTCTTTAATTATTGTATGACCTGCGTGTCAATCATTAAGCACTATGTAATGCTTTACTTTATCGCCAAACGGTAGCAATAGTAGTAGAAGCATGTTGGGCGCGACAACCCCGATGGCGACACGTTGATGGAGATCAAGATGATGGAGATCATGGTGTCATGCCGGTGATGATGGAGGTCATGCCGGTGCTTTCATGATGGAGATCAAAATCACAAGTTCATGGCCATATCATGTCACTTATGATTTGCATGTGATGTTAATCCTTTTATGCACCTTGTTTTGCTTAGGACGACGGTAGCATTATAAGGTGATCCCTCACTTAATTTCAATATAAATTTTGTTCTCCCCGAGTGTGCACCATTGTGAAAGTTCTTCGTGTCGAGACACCACGTGATGATCGGGTGTGATAGACTCTACGTTCACATACAACGGGTGCAAGCCAGTGTTGCACATGCAGAACACTTGGGTTAAACTTGACGAGCCTAGCATGTACAGACATGGCCTCGGAACACAAGAGACCGAAAGGTCGAACATGAGTCATATAGTAGATATGATCAACATGATGATGTTCACCATTGAAACCACCTCAACTCACGTGATGATCGGACTTGAGTTGATGAATTTGGATCATGTATCACTCGAATGACTGGAGGGATGTGAATTTGAGTGGGAGTTGTTAAGTAATATGATTAATTGAACTCATTATCATGAACATAGTCAATAGTGTCTATGCAAATTATGTTGTAGATTACTTGCTCGCGCTGTAGCTCCCTTGAATTTTTATATGTTCCTAGAGAAATAGATTTGAAAGATGTTGGTAGAAATATTGCGGACTGGGTCCATGATCTGAGGATTGTCCTCATTGCTGCACAGAAGGCTTATGTCCTTAATGCACCGCTCTGTGCGCCAACCCCTTAGCGTCGTTTGTAGTTGTTGTGAACATCTCACAGGCACGTTCTGATGACTACTTGATAGTTTAGTGTGTCATGCATTATGGCTTAGAATTGAGGCTCCGAAATGTTTTGAACATCACAGAACATATGAGATGTTCTAAGAGCTGAAATTAGGATCTCAGGCTCGTGCCCATGTTGCGAGATATGAGATCTCCAACAAGATTATTTGCCTGCAAGATGAAGGACAATAGCTCAATCGTTGAGCATGTGCTGAGATTGTCTGGGTGCTACAATTGCTTGAATCGAGTGGGAGTTGATATTCCAGATAAGATAGTGATTGATATAGTTCTCCAAGTCACTATCACTAAGCTACTAGAACTTGGTGATGAACTATAAAATGACAGGGATAGAAATAATGATCCCTGAGCTGTTCGTGATGTTTGACACCACGAAGGTAGAAATCAAGAAGGAGCGTCAAGTATTGATGGTTAGTAAAACCACTAGTTTCGAGAAGAGCAAGGAGGGAAACTTCATGGATGGCAAGTCAGTTGCTGCTCCAGTGAAGCAACCCAAAGTTGAACTCAAACCTGAGACTAAGTGCTTCGATTATGAGGAGAGCGGTTGCTGAAGTGGAACAACCCTAGATACTTGGTAGATAAGAAGGCTGGCAACGTCAACAGAAGTATATTTGATATACGTGTTCTTGATGTGTACCTTGCTAGTACTCCTAGTAGCACCTAGGTATTGGATACTGGTTCGGTCGCTAAATGTTAGTAACTCGAAATAAAAGCTACAGAATAAACGGAGAACTACCTAAGGGTGAGGTGACGATGTGTGTTGGAAGGTTGATGTGATCGACATCGCATGCTCTCTCTACCTTCGGGATTAGTAACAAACCTAAATAAGTGTTATTTGGTGTTTTGCGTTGAGCATGAACGTGATTAGATCGTGTTTATTGCAACACGGTTATTCATTTAAGTTAGAGAATAATGGTTATTCTATTTACATGAGTAATACCTTCAATGGTCATGCACCCAGTGAGAATGGTTTGTTGAATCTTGATCGTAGTAATACACATGTTCATAACATTGATGCCAAAATATGCAAAGTTATTAATGATAGTACCACATACTTGTGGCACTGCCGCTAAATGTCATATTGGTATAAAACGCATGAAGAAACTCCATGCTGATGGATCTTTGGACTCTTTCGATTTCGAATCGGTTGAGAGATGCGAACCATGCCTCTTGGTCAAAGATGACTAAGGACCCCGTTTTCTGGTTTGACGGAGCGGGCAAGTGATTTATTGGAAATGATACATGTTGATGTATGCAATCCAATGAGTCTTGTAGCGTGCGGTGGATATCGTTATTTTCTTACCTTCACTGATCATTTGGGTAGATATAGTGTATGTTTACTTAATGAAACACAAGTCTGAATCATTTGAAAAGTTCAAGCAAATTCAGAGTGAAGTTTAAGATCATCATGACAAGAAGATAAAAATATCTGCGATATGATCGTGGAGGTGAATATCTGAGTTACGAGTTTGGCATACAACTTTAGACAATGTGAAAGTTGTTTCACAACACACGCCACCTGGAACACCATAGTATGATGGTATGTCCGAATGTCATAGTCGTGCTCTATTGGATATGGTGCATGTTATGATGTCTCTTATCGTTTTGCTACTATAATTTTGGGGTTGTGCATTAGAGACAACTACATTCACTTTAAATAGGGCACCATCTAAATCCGTTGAGATGACACCGTGTGAATTATGGTTTGATAGAAACCTAAGCTGTCATTTCTTGAGGTTTGGGGCTGCGATGCTTTTGTGGAAAATGTTTTCACCTAATGAGCTCGAACCCAAAGCGAACAAATGCATCTTCGTAGAATACCCTCAGAACAGTTGGGTGAACCTTCTTTCTCAGATCCAAGCACAAAGTGTTTGTTGCTAAAACGGGTCCTTTCCTGAGAAAAAGTTTCTCTCGAAAGAATTGAGTGGGAGGAAGATAGAACTTGATGAGGTTGTTGAACCTTTGTTTCAACCAGAGAGTAGCGCAGCGCTGAAAGATGTTTCTCTAGAACCTACGTCAGTTGAAGAGGAAGTAAATGATGATGATCATGAAGCTTCGGATCAAGTTACTATCGAACCTCGTAGGTCGACAAGCATGTATACTGCTCCTGAGCGGTATGACAACCCTGTCTTGGAGGTCATGTTGTTGGACAGCAATTAACCTACGAGCTGTGGAGAAGTGATGATGGGCCCGGATTCCAACAAATGGTTAGAGGCCATGAAATCCGAGAAAGGATCCATATATGAAAACCAAGTATAGACTTTTGTAGACTTACTCGTTGGACGGTAGGTTGTTGAGTACAAATGGATCTTTAAAATGAAGACAGAGGCTGATGGTGAATGTCACCATTTATAAAGCTTGACTTCTCACAAAGAAGTTTCCGGCAAGTTCAAGGAGTTGACTGCGATGAGACTTTCTCTCGTAGCGATGCTAAAGTTTGTTAGAATTATGTTAGCAGTTGCTGCATTTTTCAATTATGAAATCTGGCAGATGGATGCGAAAACATCATTTCCTTTCTTGAGGAAAGGTTGTATGTGATACAACCAGAAGATTTTGTCAGTCCTAAGGATGCTATAAGGTGTGCAAGCTTCAGTGATCCTTCTATGAACTGAAGCAAGCATCTCGGAGTTGGAATATACACTTTGATGAGGTGATTAAAGTTTTTGAGTATATACAAAGTTTACGAGAAACTTGTATTTACAATAAAGTGAGTGGGAGCACTCTAGAGTTTCTGATAAGCATATGTGGTTGACATATTGTTGATCGGAAATGATATAGAATTTCTGGAAAGCATAAAGGGTTGTTTGAAAAGAGTTTTTCAAAGGAAGTCCTGGATAAAGATACCTAATTGTTGAGCATCAAGATCTATAGAGATAGATCAAGATACTTGATGAGACTTTCAATGAGTACATACCTTGACAAGATTTTGAAAGAGTTCAAAATGGATCAGTCGGAGAAAGAGTTCTCGCCTAATTTGTAAGGCATAAAGTTGAGTAAGACTCAATGCCCAGTGACTACAGAAGATAGAGAAAAGATGAGTGTCATCCCCTATGCTTCAGCCATAGGCTCTATAATGTATGCAATGCTATGCACAAGACCCGATGTCAGCCTTGCCATAAGTATGGCCGGAAGGTTTCAAAGTGATCCTCGAAGGGAGCACTGGACAGCGGTCAAGATTATCCTTAGTAACTAAAAGACTAAGGAGATGTTTCTCGATTATGGAGGTGACAAAGAGTTCGTCATAAAGAGTCACGTCGATGCAAGCTTTGACACCAATCCAGATGACTCGTAGTAGCAATTTGGATACATATAGTGGAGCAGCCATTTGGAATAGTACCAAGTGGAGTGTGGTAGCAGTGTTTACAGTTTGACATAGAAATTTGCAAAGTACACACAGATCTGAATGTCGCAGACCCGTTGACTATAAGACGTCTCTCACATGCCAAGCATGATCGAGCCCTAGAACTCATTGGGTGTTAGATTCATAACAATGCAAATCACATGGTGAGGTTAAATATATTATTGACCCTAGTGCAAGTGGGAGACTGTTGGAAATATGCCCTAGAGGCAATAATAAATTAGTTATTGTCATATTTCCTTGTTCATGATAATCGTTTATTATCCATGCTATAATTGTATTGATCGGAGACTTAGATGCATGTGTGGATACATAGACAAAACCATGTCCCTAGTATGCCTCTAATAGACTAGCTCATTGATCAAAGATGGTTAAGGTTTCCTACACTGACATGTGATGTCATTTGATAACGGGATCACATCATTAGGAGAATGATGGGATGGACAAGACCCAAACTACAAGCATAGCATATGATCGTGTCAGTTTAATGCTACTGTTTTCTGCATGTCAAGTATGTGTTCCTATGACCATGAGATCATGCAAATCACTGGCACCGGAGGAGTGCCTTGTGTGTATCAAACATCGCAACATAACTGGGTGACTATAAAGGTACTCTACAGGTATCTCCGAGGGTGTCTGTTAGGTTGGCATGGATCAAGACTGGGATTTGTTACTCCATGTGACGGAGAGGTATCTTAGGGTCCACTCGGTAATACAACATCACAACAAGCCTTGCAAGCAATGTGACTAAGTGTTAGTCACGGGATCTTGTATTACGGAATGAGTAAAGAGACTTGCCGGTAAGGAGGTTAAACTATGTATGGAGATATCGACGATCGAATCTTGGGCAAGTAACATACCGAAGAACAAAGGGAACATCATACGGGATTAACTGAATCCTTGACATAGAGGTTCGACCGATAAAGTTCTTCATAGAGTATGTAGGAACCAATATGGGCATCCCGGTCCCTCTATTGGCTATTGACCGTAGAGGTGTCTCGGTCATGTCTACAAAGTTCTCGAACCCGCAGGGTCTGCACACTTAAGGTTCGGTGACGTTTTGGTAGTATAGAATTATGTATGGTGGTGACCGAAAGTTGTTCGGAGTCCCGGATGAGATCCCGGACGTCACAAGGAGCTCCAAAATGGTCCGGAGGTAAATATTGATATATATGAAGTCCCATTTTGGTCGTCGGAAAAGTTTCAGGCTAATCGGTGATGTACCGGGAGTGCCGGTAGTGTACCGGGAGACCACCGGGAGGGGTATTCCGCCCAAGAGGCTTCATGGGATGTGGGAGAGTAAATACCAGCCGTTTGTGGGCTGGTGGAAGTCCCACACAAGGCCCATGTGGCTGGGAGAAAAAGCCCAAAGGGAAAAAGGTGGAAAAAGGCCACAAAAAGGAGGAATCCTAGTCCTACTAAGATTGGAGGAGGAGTCCTCCTCTCCCCCCACTTTGGCAGACCCAAGGGCTGGCTTTTTGGCAGCCAAGCCTCCTCCTCCTCTCTTCTTATATATACTAGAGGATTTTAGGGTTTTGGCACAGAATTTTTAGCCACGTGCTACCCGTTCCTCTAGTGCATAGTTTCTCCTCTAGATCGGTTTTTTGTAGTGCTTAGGCGAAGCCCTACCGGAATAGCTCCACCACCATCGCTGCAGCGCTGTCACGTTGCCGGAGAACTCTTCTACCTGTTCTCTCCCTCTTTCTGGATCAAGAAGGCGGAGATCGTCATCAAGCTGTATGTGTGCTAAACGCGGAGGTGCCGTCTATTAGGCGCTAGATCGGAAGGACCGTGATCAAGATTGCAAGAAGGATCGTGACGAGATCGCGGGACGGATCGTGATGAGATCGTGGGACGGATCGTGATGAGTTCGTGGGACGGATCGTGATGAGATCGCAGGAAAGAACGTGATGAGTTCGCGGGACGGATCGTGATTGGATCGCGGGACGGATCGTGATGAGATCACGGGACGCTCGGCGATTTGGATCGCGAAGACGTTCGACTACACCAACTGCATTTCTTAACGCTTCCCTCTTCGTGGTCTACAAGGGTATGTAGATCTACTCTCCCTCTCGTAGATGCTCATCACCATGGATAGATCTTGCATGTGTGTAGGAAATTTTTAGTTTCCCATGCAACGTTCCCCAACAACTTGGGGCAACTCAATGATTGGTGTGATAACCATCGCTCATCTGTCGAGTCCTGAGAATGAGATACGTGGATCCTATCAGGATCGTCCACACGCCGGGCGGCCTTGTTAGATTTGTTTTACCTATCTCGAATCTCTTGCGTGAGGAATTCCGTTTTACTTTGGGCTATCTCGAGGTGTCAGATTTCCTTTGGAATTGCCTAGAATGATCACGGGATCCATGGTCGAGGTTATTCCCGCGATGTGTGATTAATTTGTGATGGATGAGTTGGAGCACCCCTGCAGGGTGAAATCTTTTGGAAAGTCGTGCCTGCGGTTATGTGGCAAACTTGGATATTTTGTATAACACCCGATCATAAAAACTTGAAGTAAACTCTAATAAAATACACCAACTATGTGTGTAACCATGACTGTCTCTTCTCGTGAGTTATTTTCTGAGAGAGAACATGGTGGGGTTATCTTTCACGTAAGTAGGTGTTCAGGATCACTTAGTGAAAATTACTAGTTCATGTCCATTATGCGTAGACCACCATACTTTACTTTATGTATTCGTAACTTAGCCACTCAAATAAATGCTTAGTCGCTTGCTGCAGCCTCACCACTTGACCATACCTCACCCATTAAGCTTTAATAGTCTTGATACCCTAAAAAATGAGATTGCTGTCGGGACCCCGGTCCCAAGTCATAGGAATTCAGCCTGTAACACATCACATCACTTTGCGGCCTCACGCACGGTAACTCCACGGCTGGAGTCTTACCTTAGCCGGGACCATTTGCGTCTTTTGGCTCACGTATGTGAATATGTCGCTAGCATTCAAACGACAGAGAACCCAGGCCGACATGACTAGTCATAGAACCCAAGTGGCACATCCATATGGGAACAGGTATGCATAACCCAGCAATGCAAGTGTCGGTCTCAAACATGTGTAGACGAGTCATAGCAAGCTACAAGCACTCCATTACGTCGTGGGACATAAATATCATCACTGCACGTAGACGAGTCGTAGAAGGCTATAGGGACTCCATTACACTGCGAGACATTGCCACAAAGGGACAGACACAACAGCAAATAAGGATACATGACGGTCAATCAATGTGTCCGGAGCAGTAGCAAGCTACCAAGGCTCGGTGGAAGCACAAAGAGGCAGTTCCCCGTAAAGAGTACTACTAAAGGCACATGGCTAGGTGTCGGATCCCGTACATACCGTTGCACGTCACACGTACGCACGACATGCCCGGTATGCATAGTCACAACTATGGCATCACAACATAACCATACAACAACACAATTTTTATTTAAGAGGCTCAGAGGAGCCTTGCATAATATGTTCTTATAGGTAGGAGTCACATAACCCGACACCCAAGTCATACAAGCAAGTACATACAAACCAAGCGGAAGCATAAAGCTGTCTGGGTACAGACAGAAGAAATGGTAAAAAGGCACATGGCCTGACTATCTACACCCCTCCTCAGGGCATAAGGTCGTAGCTAGGACATCATCTATTTGGCATCGTCAACATCTAGGTAGAACCCACCTGATGGGTCCTGAGTCTCATTTGCAGCATTTATTAAACAAACATGAGTACAAACGTACTCAGCAAGTCTTTAAAGCAAAACTAGTCTATTCATGCTCATGTATCAACAAGGGGAGTGGTGGAGTTTATGCAGCAATGCTAGCTTTGACTCTTGGCTAAACTTTACTACATATATTAATTATTTCTTCAAATTTTAAATATGGCACACGAGTCCACTAACTCCACATCAATACACCACCATGGATTGACTTCCATCTCCTACTAGAGTGTCATCCACGGTACTCACACTTGTCTTGAGATTTTTATGAGTATCCATTAAATTATCTATGAACAACATAAGTTCTCCATGTAGTCCATATCCGAGGACGCGGCTATTCAAACAGATTGATACCCTGCAGGGGTGTGGGGACCCCAACTCATAAGTCGTGATCACCGAATGTACGTGCAGAGTGATCCCAGAGATCAATGCTCACTGAACACATAGCAACTGAATAACAAGAGTCTTAGATCCATTACATACTGGTTTACTCAAATATGGCCTTCATGGCCAAATCTTCTTATGGTTGCAGCGGAAATCTTCAACGACGGAGTGAACCCATGCCATCTGCCTTAACCCTACAAGCATTCTGACTGGGAAGCGTCCTAGCTCTCACGACCATCACCAAGGTAATCTTCATCATAACCTGATCTTTCATGCCTGGCCAATAAAATAACCAGTGGCAAGCCAGTGAGTACTTTGAATGTACTCGCAAGCAACCCAAGTTGTGGAACAAGGTAACAATGATGCATGATATTGCACTAAATAGGTAAACTTGCAGGAAGCTAATTTTGTATGCAAATGTCAAGATCAAGTAACTAGTGAGCATGCATCAACAACTAGCAGGTATTCATGTGAACAAATTGTAGATATCAACGTAAGTATTGGTTGAACATCTCGTGTTCACTCATCACGCTAAGTTGTCAAACTTAGCTCATGTGACCTCTTGTCACAATCACACCCATACTCACACCAAGTTTTTGCGAAAACATTCGGACGTAGTCTAAGAAGGACCTCCAACTGTCCATGACCACGGATGCGGCTATTCGAATAGTTTTACACTCTGGAGAGGTTGCACACTTTACCCACAAGACTTGGGGAACTTTCGTGTCATCCACAACTCGCGGTATGTAACGTACCCAAGGTAAGCACCCGAACAATGCCATTCCCCCGGCGATACAAAACAAAGAGTCCACTCGATTGGTACCCAGCCCTCATGATGTACATGACACGAGCCTCACTCTAATTGTAACATCCATGAGGGGACCAACGGTGTGCCCGGTGCCTGTGAAGACACTGCATGATCATACATACTGGTACGACCCCATATCGAGAGTGACCACACCACTCCCGCCACTAGTAATACAGGCTCCTTTCTAGTACCCACCAAGGTAATCAACACAGCCCCGTCCCATAAGGGGTATCGTGGTTGCGCATGTAATGTTGGGATGGTCAGCAGACCTTAGAACTCTCCATTTTCGAAAACACATACTCACTTGTTCCGGCACACCACTTGTTTCTCAAGTGGTCGCCCATCTCATCAACATCTCCCTCGGGCATTAGTGGCACCCGACGGGGTTTTCGAAAAAAAGTCTTTGATATGTCGGGTCATGCACGATGCAAGTGTGGTAGGGTCATGCACGATGGTAACATGCATAAATCCCATCCCACTTGCGTAGCATTTATTAGCATCCTAACTACACCCACCTCCATAACCCTCATAACGTTGTAGGGTCATGCACGATGCAATTGTCAGTGGTAAGAATGTCGGAAACAACCCACCGAAGGGGGTCACTTATCCACATGATTAAATATGATGAAAGTGAAGTGCTATATGACATGCAACGAAAATGGTTTCTTATCATGGTCAAAGAGCTGCTTGCCTAGATTAGCTATGTCTTCGAGGTCTTTACACGCTTCTCGTGCACCTCCGAGCACTCCGTATATCTTGTCAACTACCATCGATAAACAACCATAATAAGCAAAACAACAAGCAGAGAATAAAAGTGCTCTATAAATAGGAGTTTCATTTTTGTTGGACGCCTTGGGTCACAAGAAAAATAATCAGGAAGGTTTCATTGGATGTGGATCAAGGAGAAGTTTCTGAATGGAGGAAAAGATGGGAATGATAATCCTTTAAGGTGTCAATAGAAAATATTTTTATAAAAATGAGTGAAGGCACCCATTTAATAGGGCATGATTTTAGAAACATTTAGGAAGTGGTTTTTCTAGTTTTGGAGTTGGCACTAATATCCTCGGGATTTTCAAAGTGGGTCACATATCAATAAATGGCCCAATAAATGACATGGCAGAATAAGTGTAAGGAAAAATGCTCACCATTTAGTGCATGAATTTAGATACACCTACAATTTTGAATCACTCCAATTGGAGCTAGAATGAATGCTCTAGGGATTATTACAAGTGGGGCATTCAAATTTCAGATTCAAATTTGAATTTGATTCCTACAAAAAGGCTTGCAGGAAAATGTGTAGTGCACATATTTGGATGGTTCAAGATTTTAGGAATCTATAGAAATTTAAATCATTAAATTTGGAGCTAAAATAAATTTCATATGGA